>CM052542.1:74291384-74423832 GCA_028533065.1 Trachops cirrhosus
TAGTGAGGGGCGGGGCCTTAGGAGTTCACCAGGGCGGGGCACCCCAGTTGCTGGGTTGTGACGCTGTATGTGGGGGCGGAGTCTGAGAAGGAACAATGGCGCTTGCTCTGCTCTCTGTAGGTCCCCAGACCCTTCCGCCACTTTCAGCAAGCCAACCGGGCCCCTCTGGTGCCAATTCTGGTGTGGGTGGGTCTGTGCACCCCGTGGGACCTTCCTTTTCAGTCAGTGACCCAAAGCTCCATTTCCCGGCGCTGGGACCCTGAGTTGCATGCAGTGCCTTGCTTCACAGTGGCCGCCTCGTTGGGTCTGCCGGTTGCTACCCCCTGGCCGGGGCCCACCAGCCACTGCTGCTTGTGTGCCCAGGGTCTGCCTTGCTGCGGGCTTGCGTGCCTCCCTGGGTGCTCAGCTCTCTGCTCCGTGTCCCTCGCCTGGCTGCCCGACTCTGCCCCTCCTACCGGTCTGGATGAACGTGTCTATTTTTAAATCCTTGGTTGTCCAACTTCCATGCACTTCAATTTTCTGTCAGTTCTGGTTGTTATTTTGTTTCTATATTGTTGTTGTCCCTATCTTGGTTGTGTGAGGAGGCACAGTGTGTCTACGTATGCCTCCATCTTGGCCAGAAGTGAAACTAGCTATTTTAAAGTGAACAATTCAGTGACATTCAATACAAATGTTCCTTGACTTATGCTGGGGTTATATCCCAATAAATCCATTGTAAGTTAAAAATGCCATACATTGAAAATGCATTTAATATACCTAACCTACAGAACATCAGAGCTTAGCCTGACGTACCTTATATGTACTCAGAAAATCTGCATTAGCCTACAGTTGTGCAGAATCAATCATCTAACCAATGACTATCCTGTGGAGCATCTCTTGTTGACCCACATGACTGTATGGCTGACTGGGAACATCACAAGAAACTATCATACCACATATTACTAGCCTGAGAAAATATCAAAATTCAAAGTACAGTTTCTATTGAATGTGCATCATTTTTATACCGTTTTAAAGTCAAAGAATCATAAGTCAAATTTTCGTAAGTTGGAGACAGTGTATATTCACAATATTGTGCAACCCACTACCTCTATCTAGTTCCAGAATATCTTCATCACCTTGAAGGTAAACTCGGTGTCTACTGTCTTGGTTTTCTAGGGCTGCTCTGACAAAGTACCACAAACTGGGTGGCTTAAAACAACAGACATTTATCGTCTCACGGTTCTGCAGGCTAGAGTTCTGAAGTTGGTGTCTGCAGCCCTGTGTTCCTTTGAAGACCCTGAGTAGAATCCTTTTTTGCCTCTTCCAGCCTCTGGTATGACCAGCAGTCCTTATTGATCCTTGGCTTCTAGCTGAATCATTTCAGTCTCTGCCTCTACTTTTCCATGGTGTTCTTCCTGTGTGTCTTCACACTGTCTTTCCTCTACCTACCTGCCTCTGTGCCCAAATTTTCCCTTTTTATAAGGACACCAGTCAGATACTAGATTAGGTATACCCTAACCACTTTGTTTTAAATTGATTACTTCTAAAAACCCTATTCCAAATAAGATCACATTTTGAGAGACTTAAGGTTAAGACTTCAATATATCTTTTGGGAGAACACAATTCAACCTGTAACGCCACTTAAGCAGTTCCTCCTCATTCCTCTCTCCCCTCACCTTTGGCAACCACCCATCTGCTTTCTGTCTCTATGGCTTTACTTACCCTGGAAATTTCATAAAAATTATATCATACAATATATGACCTTTGGTGTCTGGCTTCTTTCATGTGGCATGTTTTTGAGGTTCATCCATGTTGTAGCATACATCAGTATTTATTTCATTTTTTATGAGTGAATAATATACTTGTTTTTCAAATGAAGAAATGAGGCACATAAAGGTTAAATAATACATCCAAAATCATACAAACAGGAGATATTCGTTGTGGGAATAGAACCTAGAAGACTGCTTGAAAAGCTTGTGTGTCCTCAAGGAGTATTACCTCAGAGAGAAATGAGCACTAGAAAGAGCACAGGCCAGCACCAAGGAGAGGAAGAGGGTGGCTGTGCATTCCAAGGGACTCTTAAGAATGGTGCCTAGTATTCAATTTTAAGTTGTTTCTTATTCTGTGCTGTGCAGCCACCTTCTATATTTCCCCCAAATGTTTAATAAACTTTCCTCACTTCACTGTTTCATATTAAGTATGCTTTGTGGAAAAACATGAAGGGCAGCATCCAGAGTGGAGAGGGGACTTTGGAATAAAGGATGACCTGAAAAATGTAAGCCCTGGGCATTTGCAAATTCACAGATATTTGGCTAAGCTATTTTGTTGAAGAATGTATGAGCTGTAGGATTTGGGGACAGGCCCACATAGCTTTGTGTGATAAGTGTGATGTCACCCAGAAGCTCTGATGTATTAAAATTCATTCTTTTGCCCTCACCACCCAAACTCATCACATGCTCTTAACTCTGCCTTGGATGAGCGAATACCAAAGTAGTGTGTGCTAGAAGTGGTCTAAGAATTGTTCCTCTGCTAGGTCAGTTTCAGAACAGTCCAAAAAGTTCAAAAATTGCAAGAGCCAACTTGCCAAGCCAGAGAGATATGGTTTTCCACATGCAAATCAAGACTAGATTTTATGGACTGGCATGGGCTCCTTTCAGGAAAGAAGACAGTACATTCATTTCTAGGGCTGCTTCAAACAACAGAAATTTCTTCTCTCACAGTTCTGGAGGCTAGACAAGGTGTTGGCAAGATTGATTCCTTCTGGAGGACTCTGAAGGAGAGTCTGTTCCCGTTGGACATGAGTGGCCAGGGACTATTAACCCATGGTCTGAGTGTACAATGATGCGAGGACTATTCAATTTCTGCTGCCCTGCTGGCACCTTGGGCTCTGAGAGGTGGATCCAGCCTGTGTGAGATCCTGGAGCCACGGGGAAGATCATAGAGTCATCGCAGAGGGAAGTATGAGATGCCTTGTGTTTGGTAGATGTGAATGCGTGCTGGAACAGTCAGAGCAATCCATCTTCTTCAGAGTGTGGACAGGAAGGTCTGAATGCTCTTGCAGTTGCTATCTTAGTGGCTTGTCATCTACTGCATAGTCTAAGTCTATAACCTATGTTTTATCTTGTTATGTGATTGAAAGGGACCAAAATTTCACCACCCTAAAACTGCCTTTTGGGATATTGATTTTAAACTAGTTATTAAGAAACAAAAGACTCAGAACCATTGGCTTTCTCCCCTTTCCTGCCTAAAGAGATTCAGATGGAGAAACCTGTTTCAGGAAGGGAACCTTAACATAATCATCTTAGCATTAGACAGGAAGTCTCCAAACCTGTTGACTAGGTTTCCCCACCCCCACCACTAACCCCATCCCATTGTTTCTGAGTTGCCTACCAAAAATTTACCTGCCTTGTGTATTCTGTTCTTCCTCAACTACCTGCAAATTGCCCATTCTCACTTTTTAAATCTAACATCCTGCCCCACCTTTCTCCTTTGCTCAAAATGACATATATATACCCAATTTTACTTCACTGTTTTTGGGAATTTTCATGCTCATGTAAATTCTTCGTGCTCATGTATTAACATTTGATTTTCTCCTAATAATCTGTCTCTGCTAATTTGACTATTAGACCAGCTAAAAGAACTTAGAATATGGGAGAAAAAGTATTATTTTTTTAGCCCCACTTGATAATACTGTTTTTTTCCTCTTTTCTTTTTGTATCAAGCTTTTAAAAAGTGTGTGTTTAGTGAAAAATTAAGTCCTAGAATCCTTTGCTCAAGAATGTTAATGAATGTGAAGCAAATACTTACTAACATTTGTCATGTACCCTGAGGGGTACACTAATATCCCTAACCATTGGTAAACCCGGAAAACAAAGTTTTATAAAAAAATCATCACCATTTATTTAAAAAAAGCAGCTATTTTAAGACAATTATGCATGATGATGATGATTTCACACCATGCAGTGTAAGTGTGTGTTCTCTATCACTCTGGGAAGCATGACTATTCAGTTACGTAAAACAATGATTCTTGCAAGTTATTTTTGCTTAATTTTGATTCCATTCTAGTGCGCATAGGAAAAATAAAGTGATAGCTATCAGTAGGATGGCTCCATTAACAGGAGAAGAATGTCACGAATATCTAGATGATGCAGTTTTATATCAGTTCCTTCAATAGAAAACCAGCTAATTTAAATAATGGTTTGATTTTTTTTCATCCAGTTTATGGACTCAGAGCAAAGCTTTTAGAAGTTCATTATGTCAAAGATATAGTGTCTGACATTATTGTAATTTATCACTTCACTTAAGAACCATTCAGCAGTGGAGATGGTGGTGTTACAACACACACAGAAATTTCAGTGGAGCACAGCATCATAGGAAAAATGGTGTTATTGTAATTTAACAAACCTGGGCTCATGCACGTGGTGACTTGATGCATGACCCAACAATTAGTGTTGGAGGAAACGGGTTTTTATTTACATGATTCCAACCTCAGTGGGGCTGGGAGCACTTTTGCTTGGAACTCTGTTCTGTCATGCGACCCAGCACTTCCCTGGCTCCCCACCAGGCTATAAGCCAAAACCATGCCCAGAGGTTCCCCTCATCCTTATCAGTTTGTAAGCCAGCTGTGCATAGTTCTCCATCTCCTCTGGAAAGCACACTTGTGGGTTTGAGAGTCGCCATCCTCTTGCAGCAGCTCTCTCCTTCAGGATCTGGGGGATGTTCTCCTCAGACTCCCTGACGTAGTCCAGGAAACATGTGCTGTGTTACACTGGACCACAGTGAAGCCCAGGAAGACACATGTCCCGACAGAGTGGCTTCTCTGTACATCCTCCAGAGAAGCCAAAGTCAGCATTCTCTAGTCACAGTTCAGCATTCCAGGAATCTCCCACTAATCTGTGCTTGGTTCAGCAGGTTCTTGCAATTCCCAGCTCCATCAGGATTGCCGTATCTTCTTCAGGCTTTATCAGCTCTCTTCTCATACCCTTTTCTCTAGCAGTTGGCTGCTACTTCACTACAGACCACATACCTGCTTCCTTATAACACCAGGCCGCATGGCCAAATCCTCAGAGGAGTGGATGGAGCTCCTCCCGCACCATTGGCGGCAGGGCAGGATCTCTCCTGGCTACCTCACGAGTCAGGATACATTCTGAAAGTCATGTACACCTTTTCCCCGGCAGTAGCACAGTTATTACCTTGCCCTTTGTCATGCAAAGTATCTTAAATGCTGTATCATCTTCTTCCCCCATCCCCTAACCAAGGGCTGTGGGGGCTTTTGGGACCTCTTGCTCTGCTCCCCTTTACATTATTACTAAATTCAGAAACCTGTGGAGCAGAAATATATTTGGAATTAGATGTATTGCGTTCATAGTTCATAACTGCATCCAAACAAGGTGTGGTAGTCTACCAACAAACCTGAAACCATGTTTGACAGACATAAATGTGTTTTATTTATACAAGGAAACTCAACTACAAAATACTTCGGGTAGAGATGATGTGGAGCAAAAATAATGCTTCAGTCTGGCAGTGTGGCTCTTTTTCTTTTCTGCATGTTCCTAGAGTTTAGAAATGTTTGAGCCTTAATGGGCTACTTTGTAACTCAACTGAACTGGACTACAATATTGTCCTTGTACTTTATTTTTCTAACAAATGAGTCTTCTAAGTTTTGGTACATTTTGTTCAAAATCTGTTGGTAATTTTTAATCAGGTATTCAAAAAACATTGGCTCTGAAATTTTTTAGAAATGCAATTATTGAGAACAAAACCTGTACTTACAAAACCAAAGGAAGAGCTGAGTAACATCATTTAAATTTGAGAGTAAATAATTATGCTTCAAAATATCTTACTTATGGGAAAATATTTTGATAGAACTTTCACATTCAATTGGGTGAATTTATATTCTGTATTGCAAAGAATGAAATTGAGAAGGTTTATAATTTTGCAGCATTTATATTTGGCAAAACATTAAACAATTATAAATAGAGACAACTTATTTGAAGTTTTATCTCATAAAGTATTTGTCAAAGAAATTTTCTCTGAGTAGAGAAACCTGTGATAATATTTGGTCTGAAATGTTAACACCTTTCAATAAGAAAATTAGAATTGAGAATATTTTCTATTTATCAGAATTAGTTCTTCACTTACCAGGTACATGAACACCTGTAGAAAAAATATTTTCTTACCTAAAAATATAGTGGTGAACTGAGAAGAGGGAGTTGAAGATGTCAGTGACTTCAAATTGAAAACTGTAAAATGCAACTCTGAAGAAGGTTGCAGGCAATTTTATGAAAAAGTAAAATATACATATTAAAAATATGTTATTTAGAAAAATACCTGTGACATGGTATTAGATATAGCTATGACTCCAGAACTGATTGCAGTATTTATGAACTAATATTTAGTTTATACAAGTATTATTTTTAACTGTTCATACAAATCAATCTAAAAACTTTAAAAATTTTTGCTTACATACTTTTTAATTTTTGGAAATGGTTTTATTATTAAAAATAATTATTGACAAGAGCTATTTTATAGTCCTATTATTATAATAAAACCAACCTGTCAATCTATGAATGCATACTTTAAAAATTATATACTTTTATTTATTTTTCCCTCATTAATGCTCAAAATTGTCCCGGTATTGAAAATAATTTACATAGTCATGTCATTGAGACAGATGACTTATTCTGCCCTGATCGAGTGGCTCAGCATTGCCCCGTACACCAACAGTCTGTGGGTTAAGTCTCCGGTCATAGCACATAGCTGGGGCTACAGGTTTCATACGTGGCCCCGGCACGTATAGGAGGCAACCCACTCATGTTTTTCTCTATCTCACAGACTCACACACACCTACACACACACTTCTTTTCTTTCTCTAAAATCAATAAACATAAGCTTGGGTGAAGGTTTAAAAAAAAAACCCAGATGCCTATTTCGAGTTGTTTTTAAAAATCTTATGGTCTTATATATGATTGGGTGGTGTTTCACAGTCATTTACCCACTTCCAGACTCTGGAATGCCAGGAAAAGACAGCCTGTTAGTTCCTCGATTCGAAGATGAATGCACCTGGAGTGTTCGCTGGCTTCTCGCTCCTTCCCCAGCTCACTCTGACTGTCCTCCCCACAACCACACACTGACAGTGACTTCGTCCTCTCATTCAGTAGCTACATTCGGTCTAAGCATTTCAAAAAACTGTTTACTTTATTTTGATAATTGTATTTGTATTCATTGTGTATCATTAGCAAATCATTTTATTATCTATTTACATTACAATATATAATTTCTTTCTATGTAGAAGGAAAATATAATTCTTTCAGTGTTATACTACACACAAACACACCACTAATGAGTTCATTAAGAGTTAAATAATTAGGTAATTGGTGTTCTAAATGCCTTATACCATGCAGAAATCCACAGTGGGTTTCACAGGTAATTAAGGGATATAAGTAATAGAGGGAAACACTTTATTATTTTTCCCTTCGGTGTAATAGAATATGGGCTGCTGCTATCTAAAAATTCCTCATCCACTGGAATTTCAGGAAAGGATTAGACTCAGATGACAACGGCTACCTATACTTACTGAGTCACTTTTTTACTTATTACTTTTAACAGTTTTACTGAGATATAATTGACATGTAACATTGTATAAGTGTAAGATGTATAATGTGTTGATTTGATACACTTGTATATTGCAGAATGATCACCACCGTAATCTTAGCTAACACCTTCATAGCCAGAGAGACTTTTTTAAACGCTAAACACTCTACTAAGCCCTGGGGGTTTAACAGAGAAAACACTGAAAGTTTTTGTCCTTATGAAGCTTAGGTATTAAATATGTCAAGCAGAGATGCATGCTTAAAGAAAAAAATTAATCTTGCTAAGAGGACACAGACAGATGAGGAAAGTGCTGTTTTATTAAGTTAGAGGAGGTCTATCTGGCACAGTGCAGAGGATGTCTTGGGGGAAGAAGGCCAGGCACAGCTGAGGCAGGAAGAAGCCTAGTGTGCCTGAGAAGGGCCAGCGTAGTGAGGGAGGAGGAGGCCATGGGGGGAGGGCAGGAGAGGAGATCACAGAGGCTGGGAGCTATCAGGGGTCAGGGGAGATCTCAGGGGAGCCTGGAAGGCCAGAGTGAGGACTTAGGATTTTATCCTCAGTGAGATGGGAAGCCATTAAAAGTTTTGAGCAGAGGAATGCCACACTGGCATATATGTTTGCAAAGGGTCGTTCTGGCTACAGTATAGAAAGAATACTCTGTGTATGTGTGCGTGAGCGAGTGTGTGATGGGGAACAGAGGGTAGAAACAAGGACACCGGTGAAAAAGCTCTTGTAATGGTCCAGGGAACACATGACAGAGGCTCAGACCAGGGTGGCCGTTCTGGAGGTGGTGAGAAACAGTGGGTTCCAGATATTATTTGAGAGCACAGCTGACATGATTTGTGCTGAATTGGAGGCGGGAGAAACTTGAAAGCTTTTAGCCTGGGTATTAGGAAGAAAAGAGTTGCCATTCGCTGGGCTGGGGAAGAATGGGAGAGAAGCATGTTTGGACAGGGTGGGATGCAGGAATCAGAAATTTAGTTTTCAACTCATTAAATTGGGGATGTCCCTACAACAGCCAAGTGCAAATACAACAGCCAAGTTGATTACTTGTCTCTCTGAGCCTGTTACTTCATCAGGAGATTTGGAGCTGCCAGTACTACCTATCTTTTAGCCGTGAAAGTCAAAAGAGTTATCAGGTTAAAGTATTAAGTTTGCCAGAGCTCATGGTATCTGCTCAAATGTTACTGTCATGAGTGATGAATTCATATTTTCTGAGAAAATTCATACAAAAAAGAAGTACTGTTATATAGGGTGCAGAAAAAATAGGTTTACAGTTGTGAGTATGCAAATCAGAGTTTATTTTTGTGTTACAATTTATTTCTTCTTTTATTATTTTCCATACAAACTGCACAGCTGCTTTTGCCCCACCCTGTACTTGGCTGCAATGGAGCCCATCCCTAGAGTCACTGAGTTAGAGCCAAAGCGATCTTCAGTCTCCGCTAGTTCCAACCCTCATTTTATGGAAGAGAAGACCGATGAACATGAGGGAGCCTCGTAGCAAGTCCAGAACCCAGGTCTGGAATGCGGGGCTGCTGCTCCTGAAGCCTGTAAACTTTTTTTTTTAAGATTTTATTATTTGTAGAGGGGAAGTTAGGGAGAGAGGGAGAGAAACATCCATGTGTGGTTGCCTCTCAAGCACCCCCTACTGGGGACCTGGCCTGCAACCCAGGCATGTGTCCTGGACCAGGAATTGAACTGGGGACCCTTTGGTTCACAGGCCCGCGCTCAATCCACTGAGCCACACCAGCCAGGGCTGTAAACTTTTTATTACGTAGTACTTCCATGGAATGTGACAGTTTTTGTCCTGATGTCTCAGCTTTTGAAGGCTAAAAATCCAAGATGATTTCATGTTTAACAAGGCTTCTGACCATTTTAATCTTCAGAAAGCAGGGAGGCAACTGGACCCAAAGAGAAGGTGTCTTGAGTGAGGGCCACATCGCTTGTTTACAAGAGCGAGATGTGGTGGGAGTGCTTTCTCAAGTCCCAACTTTCAGGGGACCAGACTTGATGTTACAGAAGAGAAAGGGTTGGTCCCCCTGGTGCTAGCAGAGTCAAACACTGAAGATTGCAGTGGAGAGAGATTGGCTATTTTCATATGAACAGGAGAAGGGAAGCTAGTGCTCAAAAGCCCGAACTCCCCTTTCCAGGGTTCAGGCAGGTTTTCAAGGGTAGTGGGGGAACAGGTATGTGGAAGCACTACCCGGGCAAGTTTTAATCGGAGGACCTTGGACCTTGGCCATTTACAGTCACGGGTGTAAACACAGGCTCTTACTGGACAACGGACCCATTTTATCCTTGGTTCTGTGTTGGGGTGTGGGGCCGACTTTGTTCCCAGTGCAGCTGGAGGTCAAAGTGCTCTCCTGTGTGCCTGCGTGGGCTGCGTGACTTGTGGTTTCCGTCCGTTGTCTCTGAACAGCAACTCAGCACTTGCTAAACAGGACAGGCTGATTTTGAGCTGGTTCTGGGGTTGCACTCAGAAACACGGGCCTGGCTGGCTCTTTTCTTCTGTGGAAATATCATACGATCAAGCTTCCTCAGTCACATGGGCCTGTTGAGCCCAAGGAAATGAAGGACAAGATAAATGTATCTACTGTAAAGTTGTTGCCCATGGAAATGCAGACGTTTCTAGGATCCCAGATTTTGTTGTCATCTAAAAGGTTCCTTTACTCCCCGTCTCACGACATCTCCCCTTGTCCTCCACCCTGCACCTTCTAGGTAACGCTGCTCAGAAATTACACGTGTCTGATTTTTTCCATGTATTCTGAGATGCTGATTAATACATAGTTTATTCTCGAGCCCTTTTGAGAGTCTGAAGTTCCTGCAGAAACGTCTGTGACAGGGCTGGAAATGAGTGTGTGGTATCCTTTGCCATTAAGGTTTGAAGCAGCTGTGAGTGCTGGGGAGTGGAGAGCAGCGGTATTCCCAGGGCCTCTCACTCTGCCCAGTGTGGGCACTTTTCACTAGCAGCTGAACCAAAAGGAAATCACCAGTCTCTCCCCTGGCCCATGGGAATATGCACTCAGCCAGTAATGCTGATGATAAAGAGGCTCTCCTGCCCAAAGCAGCTTCACTTTGTGGGTCAGCCCAGGGCATCTTGAGGAGCGGGGAGGCGGCTGGACGTTGTCTGTTGGATGCAAGAGGCCAGAGGGGCTGGACACTGCTCAGAGCCTGCACCCAGGTTCCCTACCCAGCATCCATTCTCCCCTCTCCCTCTGGAACAAATGTTGCAAGCTCCTAATAATCCAGTGAGATGGAAGAGAAGCCTTCTGAATGGGTTTGGAGCAAAGCTATTGTTTTCTGATTAAAAAAAAAAGCATAGTGCCTGGAGTAGGGATTTTGATATGAAAATGAAAGTCCCACACTAAGAGCTGCAGAGCAGAAAGATGCCGGAGCTTGGGTCTGCTGACACAGCCAATGTGCTGTACCGTTCTTCACTTGGACCTGTTGTTAGGTGAGGGAAAAAACCATCCCATCTGACTAAGCTGTATTAGGGTTTTGTTACACATGGCTAAAAGCAGCCCTAACTGCCTACTGCATCTTGCCCTTTGAGGTGGAAGCTTGGCTTTGCCACTTACCTTAGAACAGCACTTCAGATCTCTAAGCCTCAGTTTCCACATTTCTAAAATGGGGCAATAACACCTTCCCTACACTGGTGAGTCCTGAGGGAAATGCAGGGACGCTGTGCGTGTCTGGGATGACTACCATTTTTGCTGGCAGCCATTGGGCTCTGGCCCTCTCAGGGAGGGGGAGCGTTGTGGTTTGACATGGCAAGTAAGGAAGGAGCATTTGGAGAGGAAGGGAGTTAACTCTCAGGGGTAATGAAATCAGCCAAGGGGTGAAAAATCTCTGAGAACATATCCACTTAGTCCAGCCACCAGGAGGCAGAATCCAAGGGTGTGAGCTGGTCTGAGACCAAGGCTGTTGCAGTTAAGTTCCCTCATGTGTCTCTTGCTGAATCAGGAAACCAGAGCCTGGGTGTGGATGGGCTCAGTGTGCAGGTGTGAACACTCGAGTGGCTGCAGCTGGTGAGGAGTAAGAGCTTTGTGGCTGCAGGTAGATCCTCACGAATATGAGAATGATGAAAGAATTGTGTGTGTGTACACACACCATTCCGGGCCTCGGGCAGTGGCAGGTAGGTCAGGGAGTAATCTTTTACAAATGAAAATTGAATTTTTCATTTCCCTGTTTTAAAAACCCTTTATTGCCCTTAGGCATATACCAAAAGGAGGACTGGGGAGTGACAACTAAGGGGAGCAGGGCTTCTTTCTGGGGTAATGAAAAATTTCCAAAACTGTTTGTGGCAATGGCTGCAAAATATCATAAATATACAAGCCATTAAATTGCACACTTTAAATAGATGAATTGTATGGTATTTGAATTATGTCTCAATGAAGTCATGAAAAATTGCAGTGCTTTGTTAGTGTCTTATTGCCAACAGGATAAAGGCTCCTCCAGAACGGCGTTCTGTTGGCCACTCTGGTCTGACCGTCTGACCAGCATCTGGTTGCCCAGGTGCATCTGCACCTCAAGCGACAGAGAATATCTGCATTCTCCTGGCTGCATCATGTGGCTGCATGCCTGTGGGTCACGGTGCGTGCTGGAATCCTAGCTCTGGTTCTGCAAAGTGAAGCTACACTAATATTTCTTCGAGAGAAACTCTCGATGTTGATTGCTCCCCATGTTCTTCATTCTCTTAGCTGTTGTCTTCCCTTCTAGACTGAAGGCGGCAACCATGTTGTATTGGATACTGTGTCTCTAGACAATGGCGTTCGAGGGGACACGGGGAGTGTCAGTGTGGGAACTACCTGGTCAGGGAGGAGTTTTCATCCTGGCTCTGTTTAGGATTGCCTTCACATGGTGATGATAAGAAGCAGACTGACAGCTTCATCGTCTTTTTTATGCTTTTTTATGCTTTACAGGCAATGTGCCCCTTGTAGCTTTGCACGGGAACAAGCACTCCCACCCTCCCTGCCTTGGTAAGTATTTAATGCAGTGCCTGGCACACAGTAGGTAGTTTATAAGTGAGTCAGGGTGGCTAGACCCAGAAGCTAGGCAAAGACTAGGAGGAGAGATCTGATCTAGAAAATCCCCAGGACAAGGAAATGCTCAGCAGACCATGCCAGAGAGAGAGAGAGACTCAGGGCCCAATGCGGAGTTGGGGGTGCAGGGAGGCTGGCCAATTCGATGGAGGAGTTAAATCCAGGAAGAAGAAGTCAGATTAAAAGATGTATGGTGACTATGGCTATACCGAATTTCCCCCATGTGACTTTTCTCAGCAGCTTCCCTGTAGGTTGGTCCCTGTGTTTCTGTTGGTCCTCCCTTCTGGGCACATCTTCCCTCTCATCAGCTATAAAGATTCAGGTTGACAAAGATTCTATCTCAGGGCCTCTAAGAAAACCTAGCTTCACATATCATAATCCTCCAATACTGAGCACCTGCTATGTTTATGGCACAGAACTAGACACTCTAAATGTATTATCTCATTCCATATGTTCATGAAATCCATGAGCATGTTAAATAGGGTAACATTAGCTGCTGTGACCAACAACCCTAAAATCTCAGTGGGATAACACAATGAAATTATTTTTTTGTTCATAGCACAGTCTAATGTGGCTTGAGTATATACATGTTTGTATGTGTGTTGGGCTGGAAAACTCTATTCTTTGTAGTCTCTTAGGGACCCAGAATCCTTCACCTAGTGGCTCCACTCTCCATAGGACCTGTGAGTCCTTTGCTGAGTTTTTGCATCCAGCTGGCTGAGGAGAAAGAGACAATGCATGAAAGATTGTGAGAAGGTCGTAGAGGCCAGGCCTGGAAGGGCGTTCATCCCTTCTCTCCACGTCCCATTAACCAGAGCTCATTCATGGGACACTGCTGGAAATGCTGGGAAATGTTTAGCTGTGTCTAAGAGAGAATGAATGAGATTTGGTGAACACATGGCATTGTGTCTGTCACAGAGAGGTAGTTATGATTGTTACTATCTTACAGATTGGCTAATGTCAGCCATCTTTTAGCCAAACAATGAACTTTTTCCCTGAGAGAAAGTCTGTCTTCTGCTACTCTAAAGTCCTCTGGACCCTGTGCAGGTTCTGACACCAAAGTACCCAACACACTCATGTTGTACTGAATTGGAGAAGCTAAATCTTGTAGCAGAGTGGTGAATGGTTCTTAAATGTGCTCTACTTCTCTGAGACATTCTGGTTTTCCACTTTTGAGAGCACCCCTTCCGCTCTGCTTGGAAGTTGACAGCTGAAATCTCTGTCTCCAAGCCCAGGCTGGTGTTGCACAGTGAGACTCTCCCTCAATAGGTGGGCAACCTTAGGTCGTGCAGGATGCTCCCTCCCTGTAGTTTCTTCAGTGGGATAAGTCTCAGGATGCAGAAATACAATGGAAGTGGCATGGAGGAAGAGAAGCAGGAAGGACTCTGTTGAGCCTGGTAGTTCTTTCTCTTTAAGGAGAAAGAATAAACGATTATCTCAAAGAAGAGGGTTGTCTACTTGTGATGAATTGGTTGCTTTAGATGGAGGTTATTCCCCCTTCCTTATACCAAGTACGCTCAAGTCCAGGTTCAAGGGTGGGTCCTGGAGTGTATCCCACTATCACCCTTTCATTACCCCTTTGTCCTATGCTAGAAGTTATATATGATTCATTAGGGGTATTCTATCTTCCTCCTCTTTTTCATTCATTTCACTAGGGAAAATAGCCTGTGACATTTCATGTTGTTCCTCACCCAAACCCTAGACTCAGCAATGCCTAAATGGCTATTTCTTTCTTTTTCTTAATTGCATTTTCTTTTTTCCTCTCAATGACCTAATCAGTGATTATCATTGTGGATATCTGAGAATGGATACAAATGCAGGAGCAGCGGGTAAAAGACTTACCAGAGGAAGAGAAAAGGGCCCCAGAGAACAGAAATCATCAAAAACAAAGACTTCAGATACGGTTTAAACAGCCTCATCATTATTAATTTAGGAAGCTTAAAGAGGGTTGGCGACAAGAAAAGGGCAGAAAAAAATCCTAATGATGAGCCTGCCAAGCATGTGAAGGTTGTCCAATCCTCCGAGAACCAGAATGATCGCAGTCCGTTCACTTCCTTTGTTCTTCCTTTGGGGCTAGAGAGAGTGTATTGTGTAGGCAACAGGCCCCAGGAGGCCAACAGTGGAAAGCAGGCCTGCAGCGAATGACCTCTCCCTGTGGGTTGTTGGCAGGGTTCGGGAGGGCTCTGCAGTGCTGGCCAGTGTACCGGGCATGTCTAATCGAATATGAAAACTATTTCATAATGGGGCCGGCCTGGACATTGGCCAACAAATGGAAGTTGCCTACCACGCTGAATCAGGGTGCAGGCAGGCCCCTCTTGTGCCAAGCCTTGCTTATTCAGTAAAGTTACTAAGATGTGAGGATGAAATAAGGGTTTTAGGTGAGGGGTGAAGGCAGCTGAGGCAGTGGGTGTGAGGAGGACTTTGGGAGTGTTTTTTTGTCAACCAGTATGCAGTATTTCAATATTTTAGCAATGATTCCAGCTGTCCTAATGTGTGCCAGCTGAATTTCTGCCTTAGGAACATCATCCCTATAATTGGCGCTGCCAAGGTGAATGAGCCACGACACAGACCTGGAGTTCTATGGTAGAACCATTCACTGGCTCTTTCGGAGACAGTTAATCAGGCATTATAGATGACAATGCTCAAGAGTATAAGATTCAAGGTCCACCAAGGCTAGTTGCCCTTGACCCACCTGACTTTCCTCAATGTGCTTTTCCTTAGGATGCCCTCTCCTTCCTTCAACTCAGCTACTTTGGTTGTTTCCCACTGGGCCCTTGCTCTCAATTCCTCATGCAGGTCCCATGTATTTTAATCAAAGGCAAGGGAAAGGCAGCTCCTGGATTGTCATTAGGATGATAGGATGTGAAATGACCACTGCATTGTTTTCATTTCTCCAAGACAGCAGCCTGGTGTTCTACATTGTCAGCTCATTAGAGGATGTCACTGAGAAATGCAAAATAGCCCAACTCCAGCACTATCAGCTCCCTCCAATTCCCTCAGCACAGAACATCAGAGCTGGAGCATGCTAATCTGATTTCATCACTTGGGCAGTGGAGTTTTTTATTGAGCTCACTCAGAGGAGGCTGCAGGGCTTAAAAAAAAAAAGGCAATTTTGGGCGGGAGGAGGGCAGAGAGCAGGTGTTTCTGCAAACATATGTATTCTGAATATATGTGTGTGTGTGTTTGTGTATATATATATATATATATATGTATATATATATATCCTACCTTATTCCAGAAAGGATTTAAGGCTATTTTTAATCTGATATGCTTTAGCTTAGACCCAAGATAGGTAGTTACAATATACCAAACCTTTAAGAAAGGAGAAATTATGGAATATTGATTTCCTTCAAGACTTTAAGCAAATGATATACCTTCTGACTTTTCAATATAATATTAAGCTAGCCAAATTTATAATAAAGAAAGCAACTCCCTTACTGAAGCAGAGTGGTTCAGAATCACCTCCCAGTCCTTCTAATACTTTCCTCTAAAATAGCCTGATGCCAGTGGGTGAGAACCCTGAAGGTAAATGCAGAGAACCCTGCAGAAGCTGAAACTTCCTCCAAGTCACATATGATAAATTTAAATATTAAGTCTTGCATGCTATTTCTCAACTTACCTCTTTTAATATAAAATTATACGTCTGATTTTTAATATAAAAAGATCCTATCTTGTCCCTAAACTTTTGGTAGTGTCACACTCCTCATGGCACACCCTGTGCCCTCCTTAGCATATGATTGCAGAAAAGGTCAGCTCACCACCCTTTTCATGCTGCAGCCAAAGAAAAGGGCTGGGGAAGTCCTAGCCCAGAGAGAGCAGAGGCCGGCAGGTGCAGACCAGCCCTGGCATTCCCAGGCATTCTTGGTCTCCAAGATCCTAGTGCATCCTCATCACTGGGCTTTTGGGACAGTCTGTTCCATTCCCAGGCCTACTGACTAAAAGGGAAACTGGATATGGGGGTGGGTGTACATTGCCAGTTTTCAAAATTTTCCTTGTGTTTTAAGTTTGAGTTGGGGTAAAACTGCTCTCTTGAGTCTAAGTGTTTCTATGTATAAAATATAGCTTAGAAAATTCCCTCCTTAGAGAGAAATATAATATTATGAGGGTTATTTATGTCTTAAAATGCATGAATCCCTCTAGAGCCCAGATGGTAATCACTAAATACCACTGAAAGAAACCAGGTCTCCTCGGGGATTCCAGGCCGGGAGAGAAAATATACAAGAGGACCCTGGTGTGTCTTGTTATCCTGACATGCAAGCACACTTTTAAAGAGACCAGAGTGTGTCAAAAGGACTCAGGAACCGACCTGAATAAGCTCCTGTTGTCGGAAGGGGGAACAATTCAGACTCCAGTAAAGACAGTCACTGCAGTAGTTGAGTCACTTTCAATATGTTAATAACCTTGAGTTCATAAGTGATTCTTATAAGAAGAAATATTATTGGTCACCTTTGGAGGCGTCTCAGAAACTACCCCATCATTTTGAAAACTAATAAATGAAAAAATTAAGTGTTTACTTACTTCTACTCTCTGAATGCTACCTCAGGAGAGCCCAAAAGTTGATAAGAAGTTATTCTTCATATAGGTAGTTCAGCTAATATATTTTAAAAAATGAACAATGGAATTAGAATGTAACATTTTACAACCTTGAATGAATACATGGATCTAGATCAGGGCTTCTCAAGTTTTTACTATTTGCATTTTGGGCCAAGAATTTTTTGTGGTGAGGGGCTGCTCTGTGCATTGTAGCAGCATCCCTGGTGTGCACCTATGAGATTCCAGCCGCACCCCTACCTCAGCTGTGACAACCAAAAATGTCACCAGATATTGCCAATGTTGCCTGAGGGGATGAGATCACCCTGGTCAAAAACCAGTGCTCTAGGCCAGCGATTTTCAACCTATTTCATCCTATGTCACACATAAACTGATTACTAAAATTTGGTGGCACACCAAAAAATATATATTTTGTGTCAATCTGACAAAAATAGGCATAATTTTGAAAATTTCATTCATACCAGATGGCTATTGTTGTGTTGGCTGTTGTCATTTTTTTATTTGACTAAGGAAAAAAGAGTTCAGTGCCCCTGACTAAATATAGTCAGGTATTGCATACTTTAAAAATTCTTACAGCACACCAGTTGAAAATCACTGCTGTAGGCAATAATATCAATAGCTCATAACAAAACGTCACAAAAACTAGACTTTATGTATCTCTTCTAATGGAAGTACACACTACCTACCACCTTTGAAATTCTTGCTAAAACAAACCAAAAACCAAAACCTGATCTGAACGAAGCCTGTATATCTAACTCCCACAGAAGAATGAGGCAAACAGCCACGTGTGTGCACACACACACGGATGCACACCAGCATCTCGGGTTGCAGTCAGTGAAATCCAGATGGTGTCACATGCTAAGGGCAAATGGCACGGTTAATTCAACAACCAAAAACATGTGCAAAGAATAAGCAGTGATAGAGGGAGAACCTATACATTGCAAGAGTATTATAAGGGGCCCTTATAATAAGGGGCATATCAACCAATTGCTCTGTCGGGACCTTATTTGGATCCCAATTTAAATAGACCATTAAAAATTTATAGGATTCATGAAGAAATTTAATGGTATTGAGGAATTGTCAATTTTTTAGGTGTAAAATGATATTGTGGGTATGTTTTTAAGAAGTCCTTATCTTTTAGAGATATGGACTGAGTGACTATAAATAAAATGATGTGACATCTGGGCCTTGGTTTAAAATAACCAGAAAGGGGGCACATAGATGAAATAAGATTGGCCACATAGTTATAATTGCTAGAGGTGGATGATGGGCATGTGAAATTCATTGTGCTGTTTCTACTTGACTACTTCCATAATAAAAGGTTTTTTTTTAAGGCATGGGCTCACAGAAGAAGTCCCAACATTAAGAGATTGCACTTGTCCATCCTCGCCCCTCAGGGTCTGACTGGAACTCGCAGTACACCGGCATGGGAGGCCCATTTTCTGCTCTGAAACCCGTGCTTGCAGGAGCGAGTGGAGATGAACAGAAGGGTCAGCCCCCATCCTCATATTAATTAGCTATTAATTGTTCTCTGTAATAGATGAACTGATTCATGGTTTTCATAAATTTTTTGGCTTCCAGTTAATGAAGATTCTAATGCAGTACCTTTTGGTATATATAATTCCTTTGTGGAACTGGAATGTCCTTTTCAGCAAATTGAAAAGCTTGGCTTGATTGCAAAGGAATGACAGCTGCTCACATTTTGGGCTTGAGGAGACTGGTGGGTCCTGTGTGGAAGGCAGAGAGAGAGGGGGGTAAACCTGGAGTTCCAGTCAGGAAAAGGAAAAAAAGATCCAGGGGCTTAATAATGCATATGTACTTCCAGCATGCACACAGGCATGGTGAGTGTGCTGTCGACTGCTGTCAGGATAATAGTTTTAAAAGTTAACCTGTGTCTTGTCTCTTCTCTCCCAGAGTCCTTCATTCTCCTGCGTCAGCCCCTCCCTCCTCAAAAAGCAGCTGCTGGCCATCTAATGCTTGTTGCCTCAGGGGAAGGATGTGGTAGGATGGAGAGCAAATGGCCTGGGTGCTTTTGCTGCTTTTCGCTGGTTCAAAGGACTACGCCCTTAGGGAGAATGTCAGATGAGGCTGGCTTCCTACACCCATCATTACCCCCACATCTAGGCAAGGTTTTCCCTGGGGTTAATAAAGGAGTAAAGACAGGGAGTAAGTGATGATCTTATGCAGAGAGGCACCCCGCCTCCTATTTCAGGGGCTAGCTGCAGAGTGGGACCAGGCTTGTGGCCTCGGCAGACATTGCAGACTTCCACAGCCTTTCGTGGCACAGCCCAGACCAGGATGATCCCCTTGCCCTTTGCTCGTCTGTGCAGAGACTTGTAAGAAGAGCCAGTGGACCTGGAAGCACTGGGTGGACAGTGGTGAAGGCCGTCTCAGTGGACTGTGGGCCAATGGCTGCCTTAGCACACACCCGCACAGGAAGATGGCATCCAAGCCTGGGTGCCAACTTTTCTTACAAGCTCCTGCTCCACATAACTGCTCCAGCCAGAGAAAAGGGACTTGGAATTGAGACATAGTTTCTGCCCTTCAGGCAGGATGGGGCTACGGTAGACCTTCAGGGCTGAAGTTTATGTCCACCCCAGCAAAAACTCCTCAGATTAAGATAGCAACAAGGCTAGGTGTACATAATTATCTTTCTTTTTTTTCTTAGTTTTTCTTATCAATACCAATATATATATATATATGTTTTCCTTATGCTGTACATTATGTTTTTTTGTGTGCACATGCAAGTGTTTCATGGAATAATTGTGCACAATTATATATTATACCAAAGTTGAAGTTTATATTTTTGTTTTAAGTAGCCCTTGTATACAAATACTTTTGCCCATCCCTCTATTTTTAAGCTGTGAAATATTTTTGAAAGAACAGTTTATCTTCGTTATTTTCTACTTATGTTTCTCATTATCTCCTCAGTATGCTAATGTTGGTCCCCATCACTCTGTAGTAATGGACTAGCATTGACTTCTAAGGTGCAAAATCCAACGATCTCCTTTGTAGTGATGTCCTCGTATTCTTTCCACAAATAACTTCTCTCTTGACCTCAGTGACCTAGGGCTCACTTTCTCACACTTTGTGACTCCTCTTTTGACATCTCCTTTGTTTCCTTCTCTTCCCTCATGTTCTCTCTATATGAGCACAACCTAACGCTCTGTCATCAACCTTCCTACTCTTCCTCCAAGAGGGTCCCCTACCTCCTATGGGCAGATAACTGTCAGTCACTCCATGCACTTCCACTCGTGGAGGACTTGTCCATAGCTGAAAGCAACTCTGACCCAGTATAACCCAGAGAAAGCAGATCCATGTGGTTCGGTCTGGAAGGGAATGCTGAGTTTCAGGAAACTGTTGAGCTTCCAAAGGAACTTAATAACTCAAATCCTATATTCACATTTTCAAAGACCATCAAAAAGGGAGTTCAAGCACAGGGTTTATAGCCACTGGTTCTTCCCCAACTTGATTCTCTATGCCAACCTTCCTCCAAATTATTCAGAGACATTTACTCTCCAAATTCTAGAAAACTCTCTCATTCCTCCCCTTCATTCCTATCTCTGGATACTCCCTCCTCCTGATGGCAGGATCCTTACCATCCTGTACCCCCAGCTGTTCTCTATAAGGCTGAACTGATAATAGAAGTTTCCTCAAGCTGTGGTAGTAGCACCCTGAGGAGTGGAGATGACAGGAAAGAGGAGTCAGAACAGACAACAAGTTCTGCTTTCCAGTATATATCGACTTCCTTCCCACATACATTGTTTTCCCCTAGTGCTGGTCTCTATTACTCTAATGGCACAACGTCCAAGTTTGAAACTGCTACAAACTGAATGTTTGTGCCCCGTTTCCCAGCTGTTATGCTGAAACCTAATTCCAATGTGATGGTTTAAGAGGTGGGGACTTTGGGAGGTGATTAGGTCATGAGAGCAGAGCACTCATGGTGGCATTAGCACCCTTATGAAAGAGACCCCAGAGAGCCTCCTCTCCACTTCCACCATGTGAGGTTATAGTGAGAAGAGAGAAATCCATGAACCATGAACAGGTCTCTCAATAGACACCTAACCTTAGTTGGGTTATTTCAGGATCCATTAGCTGACACTGATGTCTCTCATTTCCAATCTACTGTCGACATGCTGCTGCTGAGAAGCAGGAAGCAGGTCTGGTCACTCACTCTATTGCTTGGCAGTCACTATAGCTCCCCTTTGTGTGCACGCAGTTCCAAGTGCTTTCTTTGGCATTCACGGCCCTTTATAGTGAGTGTCCTTCCTTTATCACCACCCTCCTCAACGACTCTGCACACTCCGGCTATATCACATGGTCTCTTCACTGTCCCCCAATTTTCCCTTGACTTTCACACTTAGACTTATTGCTCACAATATTTTTATTCCCTGGAACACCATCCTGCACTCCTCTAGCTGAGCAACTCTTACCAATTCCTCCAGGTCCAGCCTCAGTGTGTCCCCCTAAATGAGAACTCTCTGCTTGCTCTTCCTCAGCCCCAGGCTCAATGCACCTGTTCTCCACTCTGTGCTCACAGGAAGTTGTCCACACATTTATGATGTCACTTGTCACACTCTCTTTGCCTTTTCCACTACACTGTAAGCTCAAGAGCAGAGACATTACTTATTTGGAAAATCTCCAATATCTAACCTACAGAAGTTACTGCATCAGTGATGCCTTGTCCACAGGGAGCAAATTAGTGTTTGCTGCTGTTCAGTGTGTCTCTTCATCATGTTATTGTGCAAAGCCTAAAGGAGCCTCTGATTTCGGCTTATAAGGACTGAAGGTGAAAGAATCTCACTCTAAATTCAGGTATCTGGCCCAGCAGCTAGGCTCTCTGAATGAGACCGTGGGATAAATTTATTGCTATAAAAAGATTCAGTTGAGTCAAAGCTGCTGTGCAGCACTTATTCACTCAGTTGTAAACAGGCCTGCTCTGGGTGGAAATGGAGATTTACAAAGCAGATGTTTCAGTGTATTGTTATTCACTCTGCAAGAAAAACCACCTTTGCATCTGTTCCTCCTCCCTGTTCAGGACCATGACCTCTTAGACACACAGGAAACAGCCATTACCAACTACTTTTCTTCATCTTCCTTGCCAATCTCTGCTCAGGCCACTTTCATCTCATTGTTAGACTATTGCAATGCTTCTGGCTAACTTTAGGCCTTCGTTTAGATAGCACTCAGGTTAGATAAGCCTTTCTTTCAAAGCTTTTCTCCCCTCCAAGACTGGGTTAGGGGACTTGAGTACATGTCCCTCTGCTTTGTACTGTAACTGTCTTAACTCTTCTGTGTCCCCTCCCAGGCTTTAGTTATCTCCAGTGCCTGCATGTAGTAAGTACTTGATACATTTTTATTGTACAAAAGAATTATAAAGAAATGTATCAAAATATTTTGAACACTTTTTTTTTTGCTTCATATCTACTACCTGGAGCAAGCTATATTTATATTTTGGTATTAAAAAACAGGCTATTTTGTGAATTGAGTTTAATTGGATTAGAAAATATATCTTTTATTTTCATCTTTGCCTTGGACTTTTCAATGCAGATTAGAATTTGCCTAATTTAACATGTATTGATAGTTATTTAATCAGGCATGGGTTAGGCACTTGCACATGTCTTTCTCACAATTTTTCATCAGTTAATTGGAGCCGGTAAATAGATCTTGTTAGCAAATAGTGTTGTAAAGAGTAGATTTTCATCTTGACAGAATGTGTGTGTTTCTGTAAGCACCCGAGCTTCCACGAGAAAGACATTTGTTCTCTGACAAGATTAAGCCAGGTGTTGCAAAGGGTTTTGAAGTCTCCTAATTAGTACACATCTATCTACCCACCTATTGGTGACACCAAAACTTTCAAAAGGAACTGTTACATTTTACAATTTTAAAGAAATGAGGTCATTTGACATTTTTATACCTCATAATGTGATCACACCACCAGTCCTAGTAATCATCTGTCACCATGCAAAAATGTCAGATCACTGTATTGTATATCTGGAACGGCTATAACTAACATATTTTATACAATAGTTAAATATGTTAAATAGTTAAAAAAATTTTTAATGAGGTCAAATGTTATATTTTTAACACCTGTACGAGTCATTCCCAACTGCATGTCTCTTTCTTTCTCTCCACGTGGATAATTTCCAACAATTTGATTCTGCTTTCAAATTGAACGGGAAGAATTTGTATGGGATTTTGAGCAGATGAAGTAGCTTCTCAAAATTAAAGGTCAATTTGGAGGAAAAAACTGCATAAAAAAAGAACATTGGAAAAAAATCAGAATTTTAAAAGAATAATGTTTCCATCAGGAAAGAGAAAATCAAACACTGACTCTTGTCTAATTTAACAAGGGAAATTGTAACGGTGGAGAATTGTAACCCACCCCACCATTCTTTTGACATTGTGTCTGTAAGTGCGGACTCTCACTAATATGCAGCTTGTAGATAAACAGCATGTTTGTCTAAGAATTCTGGGAGCTAGCTTCAAAAGATAGACTCTCACCTTCAGGCAGCCCAGTTCCAGGAGGTTTGCTGACCTTCAACCATGGACTCTGGATGACGCGAAGTCAGGATGACGTGCAGCCAGGTGTCTAAACCAGGATGATGCACACCAAACCATCACCCACCTTGTCGAAATGGGCTGCGCTCATCTGCATGTAGAGAACTTTGCAACCCCCTCCCTCAATCTATTTGTTCTGTTTCCCTCTCCCTCTTTATAAAAACCTCTGCCTCCACTGAGGTGTAGAGATGGGGATCTTCCCAGGACATGGGCTTTGAGACACTAGTCCCCATCTTCCAGGTGGCTCGTCCCTGAACATAAACCTCTTTCCTTTACATCAGCACTGGCCTCTCAAATACTGGCTTTTGTAGCAGCAGGCAGCTGGACCTTCTTTCGGTTATATAATCACAGGGAAATCTCCTGGATTCTTGTCCCCATCAGAAAAGAGGGATAGCCTAAGATCCTCTAAGATACACATGATCAGGCTGTTCAATCTCTGTTTGGCTGGCAGCAGGTTCAAAGGCAGGATACCAAGAAGAAAAATCCATGGCCCCAGGGAATCCAAGCATCAAACTAGGTTGTCAGTGACAGCTATTGTGAGCTACAGAGAAATTGCAGGTAGAAGGAGAAAATGCCCCTCCCTCTCCCTTCATCAAATCATGTAAAACAAACTGGAACAAGATGCTGTCTGTTCAGATGATGTGAGTGAGCAGCACCTGTCACAGAAGACTGAGATTGAGTGAGATCTTACAAGACTGCTCATGGGGCAGAGAGAGAGGAGAAAGGAGCTGCAGTAGCATCAGTAAAGGGAGGGAGGGGGTCATCCCACAGTGAGACTGTCAGGCATGTGAAAGGCGGTGGGGAAAGACAGGCCTAGAAGTTGGATCAGTACCACAGATTCCTTTGGCCTCAGGAGACCCTGACAACCAAAACGTGATTCCTCGTGGTGATGAGATGATAGAAGATTACAAAGAAATTGGAGTTGGGGTCATGTCAACTTCACCTTCTCTTTTTCTCTAAGGTTACTTGGTTGTTATCAGAACATGTAATATGTGCACCTAGATTCTGCGGAAAGCTGAACTGATGGTGTGTTGGGGAGAGAAGAAGGGATTTTAGGTTGAGTTGTGTTCCCCTCCACAATTCACATGTTGAATTCTTCACCCCTCAGCATTTCAGAATTTGTCTTGGTTGGTGACAGGGTCTTTTCAGAGGTGATCAAGTTAAAGTCAGGTCATTAAGGTGGGCCCTGATCCAATATGGTTGCAGTTTTTATAAGAAGGGGAAATTTGGATACAGAGACCTACACACACAGTGAACAAATATGAACAAGAAGATGGCCATCTATAAGCCACAGAGAGAGGCATGGAACAATCCTTTCCTCATGGCTCTCAAAAGGAAACAACCCTGCCAACACCTGGATTTTATGCTTCAAGACTCCAGAACTGTGAGACAATATACTTCGGTGGTGCAAACCACACAGTCTGTGGTACTTTGTTGCAGCAGCCCTAGGAAACAAACCTAGCAGGCCAGTGCTAGTATCCTCTTCTTTCCTTTAGGGGAGGGGAGAGAAGAGAAGACATGGATTCTTAAGACTGCAAGACAAGGTGGATTTCTTCTGGTATAATACCTGGAAACACAACAGCATTTACATAAATGAAACAACTGACCCATATCTAAGCTGATCCACTGATTTCTGTCATCTTAACAAGCAGTGTTCATCAGCTAATGCTAATTGTGCATTTGCTGCATGATCAGTTGTAAACTGGCCAAATAATCTAGTAGACACATATCATGGCCAATTCTGTGCCTGTCTGCAGAAAAAGTCCACAGAGCTGGGCTGAGAGGCAGTGAGTGTTGAAAGTCTTTCTTGAGGTTCCTATGCATTCTTCTGTGGCTGTGCTCTCTTTGTCTATAACCACAGTTACTTCTGATTATAGGGATTGACTTTTTAACCCAGGCTTGGGCCAAAGAGGTGGTCTGAGATGTTCTTCTTTGGGCTGAATGGAACCTCTTCCCTGTGTTTCCCCCCGTTTGAAGAAGACAAATTGTTGAAAAGAGGGCTAGTGTTCATATTTCCTTTATTATTAAATGATTCTTTGAAAGTGTTCTTTTTCTTTCTTTCATCCTAAAAACATGTAGAAAATTGGAACTCTAATTAAGATACAGTTATCCTAACAGTGGATCAGTTTACTGAGTGTGCCAAATTGATGATTGCTAGAGAAGTGATCTGGCAACAGCGTAATAAACTCTTTGTAGGAGAAATATGAGAGAGTGAGACAACATATGACTTAGAGAATAGCACACGTGTGTACACATGCACACTGAAGTTGCATCCATTGTATCACTTATGTATCATTGGAGCCTTCTCCGTTCCTGTGGCTGCTTCTTTAAGCGTGTGTCTTATGCTCAGTATCTTCTCTAAGTCTCGGGTGCAGGTGTGTTTCCAGTCTCTGCTACTCAGTCAAGTCTCACAGTGCTTGCGATCCTGATAGGGCTATTGGAACAGTCAATCAAAGTAATGGAAAAGGGAGAAAGTGATATATGAGAACCAAAGGCAAAGAGACATGCCTAAAGGCAATGAGCTCTGTAGAGGTGGGTGGATTTGGACTCCTGTCACGTTACTCACATATCCTTTTCCCACAGCCTCCCAAATTATTCATACAAAAGACATTTGACCATCAGGGAGAGGTCCCTGCAAACCTAGCTTTTCTGAAAGGCAATACAGCATGGACTTTGGAGTCAGGCCTTGCAAGTTCTAATCCCAGATCCACTAGCTTTGTGAAGTCGGGCAAGTTGTTTTTAACTCTTGAGTCTCAGTATTCTTAACCTGCAACCTTAACCTTAAACTTTAACCTCAACCTTAAAATGGGCATAAAAGCTATCAATAGTAAAATGGAAAAATAAATTGTGGCATATTCACATACTGTAATATTCTGCATCTGTAAGGGTGAGATATCTACAACCTCATATAATACATGATACAATTGCACAGTACAACTATATATAATAATGTGGTTGAATGTCACAAGCATATGTTTTTAATCCTCATTGAAGGACATGCTTTTCATTGCTTTTAGAAAGAGAGGAAGGGAGAGAGATAGAGAAAGAGAAACATCGATATGAGAGAGAACCAATGATTGGTTGTCTTCTTGTTCGCCCCCTGACTGGGATCGAACCCATAACCTGGGTATGTGCCCTGACTGGGAATCAAACCTGTGACCTTTTGGTCTACGGGACAAGACTCCAACCAACTGAGTCACACCAGCCAGGTCAGTCACAAGCACAATATTTAGGGAAAGAAGCCAGATACAAAATGGTATATATTGCACAAAAGGGTATAAACTTATTTAAAGTTAAAAGCTTTGTGAACTAATTTATATTATTTGAGGTGGAAATAGTGGTTAACCTTGAGGAAGTGTGACTGGGTGTGGGTGGGAGAGGGCTGGAGGAATTCTGTTTTTTGTCTTGAGTGGTGGTTACTTGGGTGTGAAATGCACTGAGTTCCATACTTAAATTAGTGTAATTTTCTGTCTGTATGCAATTAAACATTACTCAAAAAAAAAAAAGCCAACCCAGATCATAACAGTATCTTACTCATAGAGATGTGAGGATTAACTAAAATAATGAATGGAAAATACCTTGTCATAGTAAGTGCTTGCTATCTGTTAGAAATGTATTATTGTTATCATCCTCATTGTCCTGATGAAGACATTGGTGACAAATTTACTTGCTGCTGCATCTGGGTGTGTTTGTGATGCTCCAGAATTTTTAAACAGGAAGGCCTGGTTCTTCATTAGAGGCAAACCTTATAGTGTCTCATTCAGAGGCATGCATTTCAGTGGGAAAAAAACAAACAACAACAACAACAAAAAATGGCCTTGATTACTCTGATTTGGGGTAAGATAGTTCTCTAAGTATTTTTTTTAAAACAGTTATTAACAAAACAAAACAAAGCAAAATGAAAACCCACCCTATGTCCTCCCCAGCATGCAAAAATAACTCAGCAGAAAAGAACAGACCATTTTCTTCTGTTCTCAAAGTGACTTCCACTTCCTCTGGTTTCCTCCTTCGATAAAAATAGCAGTTTAATCTATTGACAGATAAAAGCTTTTCAAAGCACTAACTCCATTTGGAGCTGTTGCTCTTCATTGTTGATTTTCTATAATACAGATGTTTTGGCATAATGTATTCTCCCGAATGTCCCCTGTCAGCTCAGTAAAGAAGACAAACAGCAGCCTGATCCTCAAAACAGGGCCTCTCCATAAACCAGCTGACATAAGCTCAATTGAGCCTCACCCCACATAAAGATTTTAATAAACAAACCTCGCTGGTCAGCATATTGCTCCAGCATATTTAAACATATCACATGCTTTCTGCTTCTCTTCACAGTTCTGCAGCTTTTGCACAAAACAAGTTCTGGGTTAACAGAATGTAGTGAGTCTCAATGGGGAGCAGGTGCCTCTTCCCCACATGCCACGAGAGAGCCACGGAATGAGAGCATTACACAGAGGAGTGGCAGCGGGAACCCAAGGTCAAGTCTAAGGGCTCAGAACTGCAACTTCTGCAGCTGAGTAAGCATAAAGAAGCCTGAGGATGCATGTGGCCTATTCCTAACCCACTGAGTCTCCCAAGTGTGTCTCTACCTAGTTCTCCTTGTCATTTTTCATTTACATGCTCTGCTGGAACCTCATCTGCCTTTCCGGCCTTTTAAGCACCTATCAAGTCTGTTCTGACTCTTGAATCAGATTCCCTCCATTCCAGTCCTGGCTCTGCAGTCAAGGTCTCTGTGAGTTTAACATCTCATTTAATTTCTCTTAGCCTCAGATCTCTCATCTAAAAACTGAGGATCACAGTGTATCTAACTCTGAGGGCTCTTAGGAGGGCTAAATGTGATTGTGTGTGCAGAGCTTTTAGAACAGTGCTTGGCCATCTCATAGTGCTCACAGCTCATAGCTCAGTAAATGATGGTTATTCTTTAGTTCCTTTCCAATCACACCTCCACCTCTGTGCACACTCACCCCACACAAATTAAAGAGGAAACTCCATCATCCAGAAAGAAGTTAGCTCATTGGATTCAGGGAATGTTAAAATGGAAAGATAATTCCTAAATGAAGAGCTGAGTTTAGGAGCTAGTGGTTTTCTCAACTTTGGCAGCACTATTTGAAATTTGGGGCCAGATAATTATTGTGGTGAGGAGCTGTCCTGTGTAGAATGTTTAGTAGCTTCCCTGAGTCCTACTGACTTCCTTCCAGTGGCACTCCCCTGACCCCTAAGTGTGACAATCGAAATATCTTCAGACATTCCCAATGTGTCCTGCGGGCAAAAGTGTCTTCTGTGGTTGAGATCTGCTGGACTAAACCAAGACTCTTTTAGCAATGAAGGCATAATAAATGAACCATAAAAAGAGAGAGTGGAGTGAGTTAGCAGAAAACAAATGCCTTCCTTAGAGAACAGATGGGAGTGGAAGTCTGATTCAAGACCCTACTGACAGCTGGCTCTCTCCGTGTCTTTCTGAGCACTTCCATTTCACAGGAGTGTGTGAAAACAGAACAATAGAAGAGAAAGGGATTCCATTCCCCAAAACCTGTAAAAATGTATAATTCTAAGCAAAGTAAGTCATATGTGGAATAAAAAACAGAAAGCAACAAAACAAACAAACAAATAAAAAGTCTCATAGACACAGACCACAGTATGGTGGTTATCAGAAGGAAAGGGGGGTTGGGGAGGTAGAAGAGAGAACAGGGGTCAAATATATGGTGACAGAAGGAGACTTGACTTGGGTGGTGAGCACACAATACAATATCAGATGATGTATTATCGAATTATGCAGTAGAAATTTATTTAATATTATTGAACAATGTCACCTCAATACATTTATGAATTTTTTTAAAAGTTTAAATCTCGCCCTGGCTGGTGTAGCTCAGTGGATTGAGTGCAGGCCTGTGAACCAAAGCATCACCGGTTTGATTCCCAGTCAGGGCACATGCCTGGGTTGCAGGCCAGTTCCCTAGTATGGGGTGTGCTAGAGGCAGCCACACATTGATGTTTCACTCTCTTTCTCCCTCCCTTCCCCATTTCTCTAAAAAATAAATAAATAAAATCTTTAAAAAAAAAAAGTTTAAATCTCTACCACTCCTTTGTTTTTCAACTTACTCTTGGAAAATATATTTATAGCCTTTTATCAAAGTTCCTTAGTTTTGTTGTTTTCTTTCACCAGATTAAATCCAGTGAGTGTTTAAACACATCGGGCTGCCCTATTTCCAGCTTTGTTGTGATTGTGTTAAGTTCACACACAATGAGAATTGCACTTAAGTGCTTTCATTTTTCCATCTCCCCACTTATTTTTATGAACTACAGGGGCAAAATGCAATAAAAATTTCCAAATATTTGCAAAAACATTGCAGTGCAGATAAAAGTGGCAACACTACCAAAGCTCATCTCTTGGCTGACAGCACCACCATGCAATCACTCAGAATGTTCATTTTCAGATGATTTATAGAGATCTGAATTTGGCATGCAAAAACTGGTTGAGAGGTGTCAGTGTACAATGTGCAAATGGATGGTAGGTATAGAGAGAGAAGTTTTCAATTTATTTATGAAAGTTGAAAACTACTAGTAAGTAAGACAAGGTGAGTTATGGGCACTAGGTCACATTGTATATTATATCTTCACATTTAGGTCATAAGCACTTCAAGGGGAAGAAAGGACTTTCAAAAAAATTCTTCAGAATCCTCTCTAGTTTGCATGCAATAAACACTTATTAACTTCTAGTTTAATGAGTAATGGGTGGAATAAAATTAATAGTTTCTTCAAAACAAAGATGCAAAACTTAAGGATTCCTTGAATTTTAGATCCAAAAGTACTTTGTGCCTGGTTAAGGAATGTTGTATACACTGTATGTAGATAAAGACATTTAGGTATCTATTGATAGATCAATTTATATCGACATATATTCATTGTGAAACGTGAGTCTCCATATTAATTTTATTTGTTGTGCTCATTTAGGTCTTAATCAAGTCTCTCCTGTTTGCTAACAACAGAAATCAGCTTGAACCGGTTTGAGCAAATAAGCAGATGTAGGGAGGACTGGAATGTTGCAGAGTCTAAGGGCTGTAGAGCTTTTTGAGAAATTATAATGAGGGTTTGGGGGTATCAGGAGAAATTCAGGGAAGATCCTCTTTGTGTCTCTGATATTTTTTCCCCCTCTGGCATCTGTCCCATTCTCCTCTCTCTGTAAAAATGCAGGAGGATGGCCTTATAGCTGTTGAACTGACCTCTCCTCCAGCACCCAGCCAACCAGTTAGCCTCGCTATCTTGATTCCCATTTCAAATTCCCAGGAGAGACAGTGTGATTGGTCCAGCTGGGTCAACGTCACCCTCTGCTCTTATCAACTGTAGCCAGTCTAATGAGGGGTGGGAAGGAGTCATGTGATTCAAACATGTCTTGGGTCTTAATTCTGTGGATGTGGGCTGTGATGATCAGAAAAGGAGATTAAATTGGTAAGAACAGACAACCTCAAAGATGTATCTATCACACATATGTTTATAACGTATTCTAGTGAAAATCTTAAGCAAATGTCCAGCACTATTTTCTAGTTCAATTGTCTTTTTCTTGCTAAAACAAGTTAGTAGGATTTAAATGCATTTATTGACTGATTGATTATTCTGAGATTTGACCAATTATAAAATGAAAGAAATGTGTGAGGTTTCAAATTTCAAGCCTGTGAGTTTGACAATAGTGTGATTTGGCCTTCTGGATCATGAGAATGTAATTAATCTTTGAAAATTAAGTTATGTGAGGTCTGTCCAGAAAGTATCCAGCCAAGTGTTATGAAAAGGAGACATTTATTGAAGAAGATAGAAGACGCAAGAAACATTGTACATAGGGAAATGACACCGAGTCCTCTTCAAAGCAGGTACCTTAGGACCTCACACAGTCCTCCCAATCACCATCAGCTGCCCCATCATAATTTCCTGAATTATTTCTCATCTGCAGTCTGAAATCTCTTCCCTTTCAAAGGTGATTTTAGTTTTGGAAAAAGCCAGAAGTCACAGGGCATCAAATTTGAACTGTTGGGGGGCTGAGTCACCTGAGTGATTTGATGTTTTGCAAGAAACTCTGTGTGTGGCATGATGCACGAGCGGGCACATTGTTGTGATAAAGCTGCCAATCACCAGCTGCCCATAGCTGCAGCCTTCTGAATCATCTGAATAGTTTTTGCAGAGGAATGTTCAAACTTAATGCAAAATTTGATGCAGACTCCTTGTTCTGTTTGCTCAGTCACTTTGAATGCTGTAACCACACAGTACACATGCTCACTCAATGATGTCTTCTGCCCCCACTGACTAGTACAGTGAAGTTGTCATTGTTCACACATGTGCATCCCAGGCCACTCTCCTTGGCTGCCAGGTTACATCAATGTGAGCAAACCATTCTCATTACATTAATAATGGCTGGGCTTTTTCTGGACAGACCTCCTCATATGAGTTTCCCAGGGCTGCTGTAATGAATCCCTACAAATTTGGGTGGCTTAGAACAGTAGAAATTTATTCTCTCACAGCTCTGGAAGGCAAAATTTTAAAGTCACGGTGTTGGCAGGGACTGGCACTGCCTCAGAAGGTTCTAGGAGAGAGAATTCTTCCTTGCTTCTTCTAGCTTCTGGTGGCTCCAGGCATCCTCTGGCTGGAGTGTCATGATTCCAGTTTCTTCCTCCATCTTGCATGGACTTCTCTTTTCCATGTGTCTTCTCTCTGAGTCTCTTATAAGGACACTTGTCATTGGATGTCACTTGGATAATTCAGCATGATTTCATCACCAGATTCTTAACTTCCTTACATTAGCAAAGACCCTTTCACCAAGTAAGGTCACATTCACAGGGCCAGGACATACTTTATGGAGGCCTCCATTTAACTTGCTATGTAAGGTGAAGATGGACTGACCAATCGGCCTTCTAGCACTTTGTTTACTGTGGCGACATCTTGCTTAAGGTGGTGCTGTCCAAGAGGTGGCAGCTGCACTTGTGGGCCTGAGAGATGGAACCCCTGGAGCAGATGGGAGGTGTTGAGGCACTATGGACACAGTCTGGGGCAGCAGGAGCCCAATAGCTGGTCACCCTGGGCTAAGACCAGGGCATTGCGGTGACATTTTCCTAAATAAGATCATCAGACAGAATCAACTATCTACATTTCTCTCTGGTAGACTGAAGTAGGAAGGAGAAATAAATTGAAACCAATTTTTGTGGTAGACTCACTTATATAATGTAACCCAGTATTTGGCTGCGGTCACCCTGATCTTTAAGAGCTAGATAAGGTCACCATAAATCATCCTTTTTTTGGGTAAAGTGTAATCTGAGAGAACCTGGGAGCTAGGCAGGTCGACCTGCCCTTCATATCTCTCAGCTCTGCAAGGAGGAGTATGGAGATATTCTCCTTGGCAGTACCAAGGGTATTATAACAATTATGACTATTATCGTTTTTATTTGTCAAAATATTACACTCAGATTCAACATTGGTCATATTTTTAGAGCACAGACTGGAATCTGCAGCGTAATGTTTTCTCTCTGTCATTTATCTCAAGCAGAAAAGGTTCTTTCCGGGGCAGAGTTAACAAAGCATGGCTTTCTAAAACATTTTGTAGTTATGCTTTTAACTTTATTTGGCTAGCTGGTAGATATTTGCCAATTTTCTTAGAAACTCTCTTCCAGTACGTACTTAATTTTTCAAAAATAATGGCAGGACACTGAAGATAAAGGCTGGTTTAGAATGATTATTGATGTCTTATTCATTGAATCTCAACTATGAAAAAAATCAGAAGAAAAGTCTTTTTACTATAAGATACTACATATTTTTTTCTTCCAAGAGCTTTATTTTCTTAAAAAATACAGAGCAAAAGAGTTACTCCAGCAAACAAAATTGAGTTTTATTTCCAAATCGCAATATTCCATCCAATTTGCACATTGTCTACTTGCTTGTCTTCTTTACATCTGTATGATGACATCTCTCAGGAATAAATATTACCCACAATTTGTCTTCTAAACTGTAGGAGCTTTGCTACAGAAAGGCATCTCTGTTGTGAGCTAGGATCCTTTAGAATCACTTGACGAGATATTTGTTTGATTTCTCTCTACCTGGCATCCTTATTATCCTGAATAAAATTTCACCTCCATCCCACATCCGCATCCTCTGCCCCTTAGGAAATTTAGGAGAGGGCTCTGGGATTCTGTTATGAAGTGGAGGAACGTATCTGCCTTGTCTTCCTGTCTGTAACCCAGGCCATCTCCTATCCAGAGGGCTAAACATGCAAGGTTTCGCGTGGGAGCTCAGATACGGCCCTGCATAACTAAAGTATCAAAATGCTTAAATGATTCAACAGGGAAAGAGTGAGCCTGTTTCTTGGCATTCACCCAAATTGTTGATTTGTGCACAAATACATAGAGGTCTTTTCAGGGAGCCATCACTTCTGTCCACAAGTGAGCTGTTTCTGACTCTGAGACGTTCTCTGTTCAGTCTTCAGAAACATTGTGCCCCAGTGCCCCGTTCTTACCAAATGTCTGCCCTTATTCCCAATATTTGGACAGACATATCTGTGGCCTAGGGAAAATTTCTCCAGGGAGGAAGTCTCCCTTGTTCCCCCTGACACTCCCATTCCTCCACCAGTTTTCACTTTTTGGGTTAGGAAGAGTCAGAGGTATGTGGACAAAGAGAAAGTCACACTGATTGGAATGTGGGAGTTATCAGGGAAGTGAGCCATGGAATCCTTGAGGGATGGGACTTCGCCAGTGCTTTTTTCATGTTGAATTGTAATGACCTGCTTGCTTTTCTGTCTGCTTTACTAGATCGAGAACTTCAAGAGGGCAGAAACCACTCCTTATTCGTCTTGTATCTCCAGTGCCAAACTAATATCCAGCACCCAGGGCATAAATGATACTCAACATTTGAATCATTCAATAACTCTGATTTAGGGTGAACAGTATTACTAGAAGATGGTATCATGAGTTGAATTATGGACTCCTAAAAGGTATGTTTATATTCTAACTTCGAGAACCTGTGAATGTGACCTTATTTGGGAAAGGGATCCTTTCAGGTGTAATTAAGTTCAAGATCTCAAGATGAGATTACCTTGCATTATCCAGATGGGGCCTAAACCCAATGACAGGTGTCCCTAAGGAGACAGAAGAGAACACAGGTAGGAGATGGGCATGTCAAGAGGGAGGCAGGTCAACAGGGGTTGGAATCATTCAGCCACAAGCCATGGAACACCTGGAGCCGCCAGAAGCCGGACGAGGCAAGGAAGCGTCTCTCCCACAGCCTCCAGAGGGAATGTGGCCCCGCCAACACTCCGATTTTTGCATGTGTGGCTTCTGGAACTGTGAGAGAGTACATTTCTATTGTTTTAAGCCCCCGTTTTTTCTGGTAGTTTGTTATGGCAGCCCTAGGAAACTAATACAGAGGGTAATCTAACTTCAAGAAAAGCTATTAAGACACAGAACTTGGCTCATAGTGCTGGAAAGAAGAGACAAAGGAAAGCCTAGGTGAAGATGGCTGTTGGCAGGGCCTAGGGGACAGGGACTGAACTGTGGAGATAGGCATGAAGTGGGTGGGGGCATCTTAATTTCCAGGACCCCTGATGAACTGAAAGAAGTTTCAACCTTGGCTAAAGAGCTGGAGTAGCAGGAGCATGTCATTTACCACAACTATAATTTTATGATGGCACAATATAGGCATGCAATGAATGAATATTGAAGAAATAAATGAGTGAGATTCGTAAAAGGATTTTTACTCTCTAATGCCCCAAATCTCATTTCATTCAGGGATATGTACAATAACAAAAATTTATTTTGTTTATCTTATCTATCCTCTTTACATTAGAAGTCACTTGTAGTGAGTCTCATGTAACTCCTCCTTTTCTGTCCCTCACATCAGTGGAGGCTGTATTTTGCCCAAGCCGGTGGTCACTAGGTGTTGGTGCTCACCAAGCACTGATTTCTACCATCTGTGCGGTGGACTGTCCAGAAAACCAATGAGAAAGGGTTGGCTCAAGCCTGTTCAGGGATCATCATGTTATGCTCGTCAATGTTTATCATTTTCTTTCTTTCTTTTGGACGATGATACCACCTGACCAAACTATTCATGTCTTGTTTCTTTATTTCATCAGAAAAGATAAGAACAACAAATTGTTTCTGAACTCTCTCTATTGCTGGTATAAAATATCTTCAATTGTAAGAACAGGCAAAATTGTGATATGATGTATCTTTTGGAAGGAGATTGCCAATCTCTTCTCAGAAGAAATAGATTCTATGTCAGAGAGCAAAGGCTCAAAATGATGGGAAAAGTCTCTACCCAGTAGCAGCAGAAACCCCCACCCACCTGGCCTGAAGTAGGGAAGGTACTTGGAAGGAACTGGTTTGAAGCCAGGTGTGTGTAGCTTTGATTGTCGCTAGTGTCATTTCTGTGTAAAATTCTCAACAATCACATTTACAAGCCATTTAACAGATGCTATTACCACCCTGATACTCGGGTGCTCATCAGATTTCTCCTTTTGTGACAGGCCCTGAATGAGCATTAAGATTTAATGTGATTGGTTTTGGCAGGCCACTTCTCCCCATCTTCCTGGCACACCCCTCCCTGCCCTCCATCATCACTGAGACCTGCTGGAGGGACACCTGTTATTGAGGATGCCACCAAAGTACGTGCAGGACTGATGCACACTCACCCTCACACATGCTCACACACAATTTAATTATGCTCCTGGGGAAATGAAAACAAAGACAACGAAATAGTGCTTTTGGCTAAGTGAGATGCGCCTTTCACTTCTTAAAATTCTGCCTGTTTGAGTTTTTTTGTTTTTTTTTAAATATATTTTTAAAGGTTTTATTTATTTATTCTTAGAGAGAGGAGACGGAAGGGAGAAGGAGAGAGAGAGAAACATCAATGTGTGGTTGTTTCTCACGTGGCCCCCACCGGGGACCCAGCCCGCAACCCAGACATGTGCCCTGACTGGGAATCGAACTGGTAGCCATTTGGTTTGCAACCTGCACTCAATCCACTTAGCTATACCAGCCAGGGCTAAATTCTGTATGTTTATTTAATGAACTGGAAATGATCACAGTCTATGTATTAAGGAATATAAAGAAATTTACTTCTTGTTTGAACTGATGGACATACATTTGGGTCAAGAAAATCTATGTAGAGGACAAGAGAGCTTTGGAATTCATTCATTCATTCATTCATTCATTCATCCATCCATCTGAAAAGTCCTAGATAGTGCTGTGGGTATTTGGAGATGTTAAATAACAGTTTCTAAAATGAATGAATGGATGAGTGAATGAGTGAGTGAATGAATGAATGAATGAATGAATAAACATTTAAAAAGAAATGAAATAACAGTTTCTGCCTTTTCTTCTTTACCTTCCTCCTTTTACACACAATCTAAAGAATGAGAAACAACCCCAAAGCATCAGGGCACAGAAGAAGAAACACGTCCATGCCTTCAGGTAAGCAGGAAGCCCGTTGCAGAGGGTGAGGTCAGAACTGAGTCTTAGAGACTTAAGAGGTGTTAGTCTCTCTGGGCATAAATTAACTTGGTTCTCTGTCACATGTCCTTTTCTTTCTGATTGTTATGTCATCTTGGCAAGATCAAGAGCTCTTTGTCCAGTTTCTTTATATAGCAAGAGCCTGGCCCAGTGCCTGGTGCACAGAAACCACTTACCATATTTTAGCTGAATAAATAAACAAATCTATAAATGGCAGATGCTGGGATTCTTGATGTAGTACACATTGGAGAGTCAAGGTCAAGATCTTGTTTTGGTTTTAGGTGACAGAAGGCAGGGTAATGTGACAAATATACAGAGTACACAATGACTAAGTTGTCTAGATACTGTTCACATGGGGCTTGGTGGAAGGTTACCCCAGATCCAGCCACTGGTGCAGAGTCAACCTGTGGGTACTATAAGACCGCCACTAACCGACCCTGCTGGCTGGGAGGTGAACTTCCACTGGGAAACTCTGCCTAAGGGGCAGTCCCTGGGGAAGTTGCTTGTGGCCCTGCCTCTCTCTCTCTAGGCCTTGGACAGTATTGGATAACCAGGGCTGAACCACAGTGTGATAAGGATCAGAATGATGAAAAAGGCAGCAACAACAAATGATTATTTCTAAGTTTTCTTTTCTTCTGTATCGCCCTTTTATCTGCAAAGCATGATCTAATAAGTAGAAAAGGCTCAGGAGGGCTGGAAACGTGGTGTTTGCTCATTTAGCCTTAGTTCTTAGTCTCCTTGCCAAGAAACAGAACCTTGGGAGACTCTGTCTGAAGCTTCCCATCAGCATGAGGTAGTTAGATTTGCCTGGGACTTGAATTACGTGGCTTGGGAGGCAACGTGTTAATGCAAGACGAGCCCAGACAAGGAGTCAGAAACCCTTGTTTCTTGTTCAAGCCCTGCCTTGACCAGTGAGTGACCTTCAGCAAGTTGTTTAACTTCTCTGGGATACAGTTTTAAAAATCTGTTCCTGAAATCTAGCACTCAAAATCATTATTCATTTTATATTATTGATTTCTTCTTCTTTTTTTTTATAGAGAGGGGAAAGGAGGGAGAAAGAGAGAGAGAGAAACATTGATGTAAGGGAAACATTGACTGGCTGGTTGCCTCTCATATGTGCCTTGACAGGGGACTGAGCCTGCTACCTAGGTATGTGCTCGAACCGGGAATCAAACCGGCAACCTTTAGCTTTGCAGGATGACACCCAACCTACTGAGCCACACCAGCCAGGGCATCATTACTTATTTTTACTTATCAGATACTTAATATACATATTCAACATATATGTATAACAAATACAATTTTCCAAGTAAGAATAAAGAATATAGTTTTTCAAAAGCCCTAGGCCTGTGAGTATTTTTGCAGACTGCATGTTATTTCAACCATCCCCACATTTGGCAGTATCCCTGGAGTGTCTGCTCTTTCAAAAAAGGACAAATATATTAAATGGTGAGGTTCTATAGCTAAAGTGGAAACATTTATTGCAGTTAGTTATGTGACTGGTCTCAGGGTCTGCTTTTCCCACAAAGAGAAGATCTAGGAGGAACCTAGATATCTGATTTCAGAGATGCAGAGATGTGATGATGACCTCTTTCCTTCATTAGCCAATACCTTCATTATACAATTGGATTTGGGTTAAAATGCAAATGTGCACTTATAACACTGGAGCTAAATAAATGCCGCTTATTTCAATTCATGCTAAAGTGTAAATGACTGATATCAAACTCTACCCTCAGAGCAGGGGTGTCCAACCTTTTGGCATCCCTGGGCCACACTAGAAGAAGAAGAGTTGTCTTGGACCACACATTAAATACACAAACACTAAAGAAAACTGATGAGAAAAAAAAATCTTTGTGCATAATTTTTGTGATATCTGCCACCACAGATAAGCAAAAAGTCCATATATAATAACTCTAATTGTGCTGCAGACCTTTCAATAATCTTTTAAAATCATTGAGCAGGTCCCAACTTTGTGATCATCAATATAGAAAATGTACATATCTAAATACTTAGTAATAAAGCTAAGTAATGTTTTAAGTAAATTTACAATTTTGTGTTCAGCTGCTTTCAGAGCCATCCTGGGCTGCAAATTGGACACCCCGCCTCAGAGAGTGCTTTATGTAATAGTAAGGATATAAAGCAAAGCAAAACAGGGAAAATGATGGGAACCGCAAGGGTGACAAGGGCATGGGAAGAAGGACAAGAACATGGAAAGGGGAGAATAGAGTTTCCAAGGATAAACTTCTTTCCTTACTGCTTGTTCACTAAGGTTACACAGAAACCAGTGGTTTAGGATCCAATTTCAGAGAATGTCACCGTCTCCATGTTTTATGACCCAGAACACCACTTCTGCAAAATCAGATAAAGCTGCCCAAGCAAACCTCAAGATCTTGAGGGCTTTTATGAAATGAAAAATAATTTTCTTTTTTTATAGCATGCATTGTTTCTTGAATATAAAACATATACCCCCACTGTAGAACATTTAGATGCCATGACAAATATAAATTTAAAAAACCCCATCCTCAATTCCACCACTGTAAACATTATAAATATTGTAGCTCTTTTTTTAAAAAACTTACAGGATAGCATCCATGGCCATTTAGACTGAGGAGACTGCAGAAACAGAAGTGGGGCCAGGATGTGCTACGTCAGCAGAATCTGGGACCAATTTTCTGGGGGAAAATAAACCCACCCATCCTGTGTGTATTCAATGGTGTGTATTCAATGGGGTGTGTATACATGAAGCAGAGGGCTTGGCACATTCACTTAGCACTTCTTTTCACTCTGTATTCCTAGGAAGTGGGACCTGAAGAGTCCATCGGCTGCATTCAAATAGAAACTGATTTTTAAATTAGGTGAAAACCGTGAGCCATGCAGATCAGAGAAACTCTGTGTATGTGTGTGTGGTGTTGTCTGAGTGAGTATGGTGTTGTAGGTGAACATTCCTGTATCTGCATAGAGCCCAAGTAACCAATTTAGGAATGGGGTGGGTTGTGAAAAGCTTTTCATCTGCTTATACCTCTACTTCCATCTTTATGATTTACGATTGAAGCCTTCCTTCAAAGCTAAATCAGGTGGTGTGTAAAAAATCCAAAAGATTGGGAGACTTTTCCTGTACTGCATGTTCAACCCCAGAGAAACTGGAGCATGGTTGGGACTGTGCCCAGCAGCCTCCAGGTGAGACCTTGTTCGCCCGGCGGTTTCAGAAAGGGGCTGACGGGGATAATAAATATCACTTGCTGACACGGAGTCCTAGGGCTGTGCTGACCACAGGAGTCGTGGTCCCCAGGACACTGGGACGGCTCACAAAGCAGACATTTATGAAGTGGTTGGCTTTGCATTAATCATTTCCCTAGCCATTTACCAACAGTAACAATCTCTTCAATTAGAGTCCAGGCCCAGGAAAACCCTGGTGTTTATTGGAAGTGACATCTGCATAGCAAAGGGTGACTGTGTTAAAATGGAATAGCACAAAGGGACCTAAAGCCCCTCTCCTGCCTGGCGCCTTCCTTCTCTTTTGAGGAAAGAAGACGACTGGCCCTTTTAGGAGTGTCCGGTTTGTACTTTCCCTCTGTGGTGGTTAGCTTGTCAGCTGAAGTTTGCTCATCTGCTTCTCTTCTGCGGATGAGTTAGTCCTGATATGGAAGGTTCTGCCACAAGTCCATGGAATTTTAAGGGCCCTCAGACAACGCCAGGGCCCTGGCAGGCTGCTGGCTGGGGCTGAAACAAATGTGGAGCCCACTGGGAGGCCCAACAGCTTGGCAAATTCTCTCTTTGTGGAGATAATGATTTGGCATCCAAATTGAAGGCTTGGAGTTCCATGGGTCTTACTTAGTATTGTAAAAACTAGAAGGAGCCCTGGCTGAGTATCTCAGTTGCTTAGGGCATCTTCCTGATACACCACAGTTGTGAGTTTGATCCTCAGTCAGGGCACATACAAGAATCAACCAATGAATGCATAAATAAATGGAACAGCAAATCGATGTCTCTCTCTGTCTCTCTCTCAAATGAATAAATAAAAATAAAAAATAAAAGGGTGGGAGAAATGTAGAAAGTGGAGCTCATTGTCAATTCCAGAAGATAGGGATAACACCCATTCTTTTTAAAGTAGTTCTGTGTCATGTATATTACAGGCGCCAAAGAAATGTGTGATGGCCAGTTGACTGATAGGCTGATCAGATACTTGCCATTTTAATCCTTTTGCTTGTTAAACTGCTTGCCTGCACAGTTATTTGGCCTCTTTCATTTCCAGTTCTCTCAATCCTTTCTAAATATCTGTGAGTACAGAGGATTTTCACGAATATTGGCTGACGTCCCTGGTGCCGCCTTCCTGGAGCTGCAGGAGCTGCTGCTGCAACCACGCGGATCCGTCACAGGTTTTGATACTTATTTACACATCTCAACAAACGTTTAATAGCTGATACTGTCTGTCATTTATTGCTTTCTGAGTCTTTTTTGTTTGTGCTCGCACTTTTAGAAAGTAGACTTTTTAAATGCCTCACTCTTTTCTGTATATACACTATGCTAGATGCTAAAATGATTAAGAGTTTCCTCTTACCACTAGAAAAGAGAATTAAACCCAGTAACGTTCACAAATGACCGTAAGACAGGATTAAGACAGGTCAGTGCTGAAAGAGACATATAAATAGGGAAACGGGGATTCTGAGGAAAGGACATCGAAGCTGCCTGGTCAATTAACAAGGGCTTCCTTAGGCATTTGCAATAAGTCTTGAAAGATGGTCAGAGTTTTGCAATATAAAGGGAAGGCATCCTTGGAAAGGGAATGGGGAATTCTCTAAGGGTGTATGTCCTGGGGAGAGTGAGGAGTCTACTTTGGGATCAAGCATAGATTTGGGCAGGGGAAGTGGGTGGGACCAGTAATTGAGCACATTGTCAGCCAGGCTGATATTTTGATAGATGTGGGAACTATCTGGTGGATTATACTGAGGGAGGAGGGAACAGGGTCAGGACAAGGGTGAGGCCAGTGAGGCACATAGGGTACACATTTAAGGAGACATCCACCCCTAGGTGGGGGTCCTGTGCTGTAGACCCTGAGAACAGCACCTCCGTACTGTGGTTCCATTTGGGGCAGGGCAATGGGGGAGGGTGGGCCCCCATTTTATGACGAGAGCTGGTGTTTAGCAGATGACTGAAAACTGTTTAGGATAGATTGGCAAAAGTGGTGTGGCGGGGTGACACTGTGTGAATGCTGCCAGTGGAGAGTCCAATCAGACAGAGAAGACGTGGGCCTCGGAGGTGGGGAGCAGTATAAGAGTTCCTTTTAATGTGTTCGCACAGACAGCGGCTGGCAGTGAGGAGAACTGACGGTCACCACTCACCTTTCAGGAGTGTTCACTATGGCCCAGGGATGGTCCTTACGCTTTTCAAGTATTAATTTAATAGGGACAGAATTTGCCAGGGGTTGAGGAAGCTGAGCTCCAGTCTAGCTGTGCATTGATTAGCAGTGGAGCATCTTTGACCCAGACTCCCCCACCTGTAAAATGGCTGAGTTACAGCGGGCAGTTCCAAAGGCCTACTAGGGCCCTGCAGTGCCATGTAACTCCTGACATACATTCCTATCAGCCCACCCAGTGACAGAACCCAAACTGTGGGAATCCCAGACTAAGATTAGTCAAGATCTCCCAGCTTAGGTGCCTTGGGATGTAAATCCCTCTGTCTGGCCTCTTATCTTTCACTGGTTCACTTGTAACCACCTCTAGCATTTCTAGGTTCCAGGTCCCCCTTGAAGACGGAGTTTCCAACAATCGGATGGTCTCAAGTCTGCCTTTCTTTTCTGACCCTCTCTCCACATGTATCCAATACCCTGGCCTGGCCCACATTCCCCCTCTTCCTATTACTGTGGTGTCATTAACAAAACTCCCTGACCCTTGCAAAGCCCCTCCAGCACAGCTGTCCCATGAGAAAAACAGTGGACTTAATAGGCTTCCCCTTAAATGGCCTCAAATCCATTCTAGTGATTGGGGGGTGGGGGTGGGGGCACAGCTACACACAGGACAGAGTCTGCTGGTGCCGGAGATGAGACGGAAAGAATAAAGAAAGTTCCCAAGAACCTGGGCCTCAGGGACCAAATTAAAAAAGCTGCACCACTTATTCAAAATCAGATGAATGTCAGTGGGATGTTTGTCAAACAAACTTGTCATTATTTGTCACAATTTGAGGAAGTATCAGTCAGTAGTCACACTTGAACATGTAACAGAGTTATTTATAGCTGCCAGTCTACAGATTTAACTAATGCAGGGCCAAGTTTCAATGTTATAAACAGCTTTATTTATAATGATTGTGTGGCTATAAATAGTTTGGTTCTCTGGGTGTAGCAGAACAGCGCTCCGCGTTCTGCCAGAGCCCGAGCCAGGAGCAATGTGCCAGCAGGGAGGTGAAGCCTCCTGTTTTTTCCTCCTGTTGGCGGACCCTTTCTGAGTCTTTGGCCAGGATATGTCATCCTCTTCCTCAGTGCCCCTTTTGGAGCCAGGAGTTGTGCTGAACCGTGTTCCCAGGAGATCACAGAGGTTATTCAATTAATGAACACCTGCCCCAAGATCTCCCGTGGAAAGGGAGCGGGTGCGCGCGTGCCGGCTCCTTTGTGCCTAATTACAGTCTCTCATGCTGGAGGGCGGAGGGAGACATCCTGTTATTCTCCTGAATAGGCAAGGCTCTAAAGGTTTATTACAACTTCAGATTTAATTTGACCAACAGCCGTAGTCTCTCCTAAAGACAAATGGTCAGAAATTCAGAAATATTTTAGTGTCTAGTGTCAGCAGAACCTTGTTTGCGAGTTGGGGGGACTGAAGAAAGGAAGGGGAATATGTCTACATAAATTAAGCATGTAAAATACATGGGGACATTAGATTAAAAACTGATCATTATACTGTTTGGCACAGAGACAGTATTGTTCCCATCCAGGGGACAACTTTCACCTCTGAAACACTAATTTATATGTCACGTTGAAATTTCTGGTTCTATACATATTCCCACCCCACCCCCAAAAGACTAACACTCAGTTTTAATACCGATAGGCTAAATCTTATTTTGCTATTTTTTTAAAGGAAAATGTGTGGCTATGAAAAAAATTGATTGGATCTTAATTTGCAAAATTAGTTCTGGTTCATTTTATTGCTGTAATTTAATACTCCTAATGATTTTCTGACACATATGTTTTAGCAGCAAGATCTACTTCCTATTCATTTTTCATTTCAGTGCTGCTGAAGTATATTAGGCAGGATGGTACAAATCAGAGAGAGGGCTCCCCACAAGAAACTGACACCATGCTGTCACCTTGGCACTCTCTCAGGCACGAAGTGTGTGTGCAGGGATTTGGGGCAGGAGAAGATAAGGAGGAGGAAGGTAATACTTCTTGAAGAGGGGATTACGTTTTTTTCCACTATATTGTCATCAACGTCTCGGCTGTCTTCACCACCATTATTGCAATTCTTTGTCTAAGGGTGCTGTGAGATGCATCCTATTTGAGCCTTTCCCACTGTAGCTGCAGTGTGGGGAGCCTATCTCAGTAAGTCAACAATTCTTCTACAGGGGATGTGGGTCATGGATGGCTTGGTCCCAGTGCCACAGGACCTGGGTGAGATGCTTCTTGCCCTGATCTGGGTGCCAGGGGAGGCACCCTGGAAAAGGCAGTGTCCGGGGTAAATCCTACAGGAGGTTCCTTAGGGCAGCGACTGTGTCTTTGGGTGTTTGAACAGGCACCTACTGACATGGCAGGCACAAATTTTGTAGAGATAGCAAGTGGAAGTTTGCACTCTTTTTTAAAAAATTTTTTATTTTAGTTTATTCAGTACAGTTTCTATCCTTTATTCCCATTCCAGCCCACCCACCCATCCCTGCCCTCCTCCCTCCCATTTCCAAACCCCCTAGTTTTGTCCATGTGTCCTCTATATTTGTTCCTGTAAACCCTTCCCTTCTCTCCTGAAATTCCCTCCCCTCTCCCCTCTGGTCACTGACAACCTGTCCTCTATTTCAGTGTCTTTTGTTATATTTTACTTGTTTCTTTGTTTTGTTGTTTAGGTTCCTGTTAAAGGTAAGATCATATGGTATTTGTCTTTCACTCTTTTGGAATTTGACTGTCCGTATGGGAACACTTCTGCTGTGCATTTGTAATACAGAAATAAATTCAAAATGGTTATGAAATAAATAATTAAAGAGAGGAGAGGTTTCTGGGGTGTGTGCTTAGGGTGGGATGAGGAGCCCCTTCTGATTGATGTACTGGCATCCCGAATCAAAATCATAAACTCCTTATTGAGTTATGGTGAGAGGTTTAAGGCCAAGGTGTAGGGGATAAAATGGAACAATGTGCTTGTTGAGGTGAATTGATTTCAGTGGCTTGACAGGCATCTCCAGCTCTCCCTCCTTGTTTATGTTGGAAAGTAGCTTTACCCATACATGGGGCTAAGACCTCATCTGACATGGGTTCCAATTCTGTGCTCACAAATGAGCCAAAGGGAAGAAGACAAATGCAAGGAGGTGGATGCTTCATCATGTTTCTCCTTCATTCTCTTCCATCTCTTCTCCAACAGTTTTTCTGGCTATACTTATCTCTATGATTATTTTCACCGTTTGAAAAAGAGAGATACTCAATGTTCATGTTAACTTAAAAAGGCAAATGTTTTCCATATTGCTTATTTGGTGAGAGTTTTTGTTTTGTTTTGTATTGTTTTATTTTGAATGTTAGCATCACCAAGCACTAGGTTTCAGAGAAGGTTCTTGGAACTGGGACTGCTGGTCCAGTCAGTGACAGCTCCCACCACAGCACACTTATGGCCATAGATCCCAGACCTCGATGTCCCCATTCCAGGAAAAAAGGAGAGCACAGTACATTTTGCAATGTAATATGTAAATATGATAGGCAGCTTTTAGCTAATATTTTTGTTTATTGATTTTTCTAAGAATTTTCCCTAGTGCCAAGTACCCGTTGAGGAGGATGTGGTGTAAATGTATTAGCTTAGGCTCTCCAGCCACTAATTCTTAGAATCATGAATGTTTAGAGCTTTAAGACAACATTAGCTTCTCTTACTCCAGTTTTGTCCTGTCACAGATGAAGAAAGTGAGCCTGAAGGACTAAGTGATTGGCTCAAAGCCATGTGGCTTCTAAGCTGGGCTAGAACTAATGCCTCTTGTTTCCTAGAAAAGCTACTGAACATTTTTTGAAAATAGGTCGATGTCCTAGTATAAAGGGACAGCATAGTGGTTAAGAATGAGGGTTCTGGAGTTAGACAAGCCCAGGGTGAACCCTGGCTCTGTCACTGTTTGTGAGGTCTTGGCATGTTGCATCTCTTCTTTGAGCCTCAGTCTTCTCGTCCGCAAGTGGGAACAATCATGATGTAGTAAGAGAGGAGTTGGGACGATTGAGATAATGCAGGTCAAATATTTTGCCATAGTCCCCAGCACATGGAACCTCTCCAACATATAATGGGCACAACAGTGAAAACCAAACCAAAAAGTGAGCAAACAAACAAAACAAACATCCCCCACCCCCAACAAACTAGGCTCCTTGTTTTGTTTTGTTTTGTTTTTTTTGTCCTGGCAGGATGTCACAGAGATGTTACTGACAAAATTTCCTCTTTTTGCACATCCTTTGTGTATGCTGATTTTCCTGGCGGAGAATGTACATGCTTATTTCCCTTAAGAGGGAACACGTGAGCCCTGAACCTCAGTGGGCACACAAACATGGATATGATAGGCTGGTGAGTGGGTGGGGGGTGGACAGTGAGAGAATGGCCCTGGGCTAGCCGTCCCATGAGCTATAGGAGTCTGATAGGTTTAGCTGGTTCACCAGGAAGGCCAAAGGAGGAAGGCGAATGAGAGTCTGGGACAGTTGACCCCATATTGAAACCCAGCCTGCACCTGTGGTAGGTACAGCTAGCTATGTTCTGGGCATTAGTAGCTTTGATTAGCAACAGACACTCAAGGTGGGAGAGATCTCTACCAACGGGAACCCTGCCTGTGTGATGGACATAGGTCAGTGGCTTTGAGGAAATGAAACACATTTAGGAGAGAGTTAATTATAGGAGATTGTGTTATTGTGCCTGTGGTAAGTCAAGCACATGAGGGCTTAGAACGTTCGAATTTGGAGCAGTTGTCTAATCACACAGCCTACATGATTTCACCCACATACTAGGAAATATTGTTTGGACATAAAATTATCCAATTTAATTCCCTTAATAACCTTGCAAAGTTTTTATGGTAGTCTCCAGATCAACAAAATGGAAGCCTAGAGAGATTTAAATCATATGCTCAAAGTCACAGATATCAAAATGAAGCTTAGATTGAAAACAAATCTTATTGATTTCAAAGTTTGTTCTGTCTACTGGCCCAGCTAAATTTTACTTGGATGCATTTTCCACCACACCTCCCTCCCCACTTTAGTTTGCTGATGGAGATGTGTCTGTGTCTTCCTGTGGCTGAGAGAAGCAGCAGTGTCTGGGTAAGTGAGCAGATTCTGGAGCCAGGATGCATGCATTTCTATCCTGCCTGCACCACTTACTGGCTTTGAGACCTTGGACAAGGCAACTAACTTCTCTGCTTCAGGTTTCTCATCTGGAAAGTGAGATGTATTAGTCAGGGTTCTCCAGAGAAACTGAATTGGCAAGTGTGTGTGTGTGTGTGTGTGTGAGAGAGAGAGAGAGAGAGAGAGAGAGAGAGAGAGAGAGAGAGAGAGAGAGAGGGGCTATTTTAAAGAATTGGCTCAAGTGATTGTGGAGGCTCGAAAGTCTGAAATATATAGGGTGGTCCAACAGGCTGGACACCCAGGAAAGGGGCGATGTTGCAGGTTAAGTCCTAAGGTAGTCTGGAGACAGAACTCCTTTTCCTTGGGGGACTTCAGTCTGTTTTCTCTGGAGACCTTCCTCTAATTGGATGAGACCTACCCATATTATGGAAGGTAATCTGTTTTACTTGAAGTCTGTTGATTTAAATGTCAATATCATCTAAAAAGTTCTTTCTCCATAATATCTAGACCAAATATCTGAGTACTTGTGGTCTCGCTGAGTTGACACATGAAAATAACCAGCACAAGGAGCTAATAAGATCTACCTCATAAGGCTGATGGGATAAGTTAAATGAGCTGATGTATATAAGGAGCTTAGAACTTGCCTTGCACAGGTAAGTTCTGGCTAAGTGTTTCTATTATCGTAGACAGCTAGTTAGATATTAATGAAAGAGAAGGGGGCCACACATCTAATTAAGCTGGATTAACTAGGAAGCTACAGCTTCACAGACACTCCAGGGAACAGCTGCATCCTCTGCCAAATGGACGCTAATCCCTGGGCAGGCAGGGAAGACTGGCTTTCCAATCTCCTCGGGGAACAATCATCCGTTCCCCCAAATTACAGGCAGGAGGATAAAACAGTAAGGGGGGATTCCTTTGCTGGGTGCATGCACAGTACAAGCTAGATGATGAGGCAAAACTCTAAGGCATCAGCAGCCTGAGCCAAGATAGCGACCGTGAAAGGGAGCAGTCTAGGCTGGGAAAGTCTGGGGAAAGAATCAAATGGGATAAGGGCACAAAACCCCTGGAGATCCAGGAAAGAGATTGGATAGGGAAGGCCTTAGCACAAACCCACAAAGAATTAGGAAGAAGGCTGGTTAGTTTAAAATAAAGCGAACCTCTTTCCAAACCCAAGGAAATGTAATCAAAGCTTATTGAAGGCCTGTGGTTCGAGCTCTCTCTCTGCAGCAACCTTGCAGGCCCAAGAGTGGCAGCCATGTGGGCCAAAGCCCGGTGCTGAAAGTGGGCCCCTCAGGAACAGACACTGTGCTGGATGACTAGAGCCTCGGATGTCAAGCTAATGGCATAGCAGGTATGGGATCTCCTCCTGGGCTTGGTGAGGACAAGTGTGGACCTGCAGTCCCAGAGGCTGGGCTCCTTCCTCAGCGGGGTGGAGCTGAACTACCTGGTTGTGGATGAAGCAGCGTGGCAACCTCTCCAGGCACATCCAGAGCATGCCCTCTCCAATAAATCTTGCCACTATGGCTCAAATCCTCCTACACACGTGAGTCCCCAAAATGCTTTGTCTGTGACTTTGTGAGGACCCATTTCTGGACCAGTCCAGCAGATCCGCCTTGGTCCTGGTACACGTCCAAGAACATGACCCATTATTACCTCCCAGAAATGGATGTGCTTTCTCTTGTTTGGCTTGGACATGTCATTTCTGTCACTGGGCCAATGCTCCTGCAGTCAGCCGCTTTCGCTTCTCTTTCATTTACTTCTCTTTGTGGTTGTGAAAATTCACACGTGTGCCTCATGTGTGACCACCACGTCTGGGAGGAGATTGATCTTTCCTGATGCCCAGGATAAATTAGGTTACTGGATGCCCTCAGTAAAGGCCCAGGAGGGAAACCGCTGCAAGGAATGGGCAGCTGAGGGCAGCTGACTGAAATCACAAGGAAGGAATTCCACCAAGAGAATCTCTGTTGTTATTTACACTTGTGGCAAGAAGCAAACACGCTGCTCTTTAATGTTCCTTGGCAGGGTCTGCAGTGCTGAGCTGCTGCCAGCCCGTCTGCTGTGCCCGTGTTGCACCCCACCTTCCCAGCCTCAGGTGGATGGCCCCCCAGCAAATGCCTTTTCTGGAAAAATGAAAATGCCACAGCCCTTGCTGCCTGACTCCCTTTCAGTCTGGTCTCCACTCTATCTCTTTTGCCCAGCTGCACCTTCCTCGGCCCTTCCCTACCTGACAGAGGGAGATACCTTTGATAGTCAGGCATGCCTTGCCAGCCAGATGAACATGCGCTCTGTTTGCAAACAGGGGAATTTTTATTTTGCTTTGGTTTATGGCTGGGGGAGAGGATTAAAACTGGGATAAATGCAAAAATCCTGGAAAACAATGGGCAAGGAAAGCTCTGGGAGGAAGACTCAGGAAGGGGTGGAGGTTGGGGATGGGAGGGGACCAGCAGGACCAGGGAAAGAATAACCTGAGCTTTCATCTTCAAGCCTGATCTATTTCTGAACCCTGATGGGAAAGGTCATGAATTTTAAAATGTGTCTCTCCAGCCGACAGCTCTAGTCACAAAACCAGCACTCGCTGAAGCTCTAGACGGCTGTGGGAGACCCGAGATGGAGGGAGCCCAGGGACAAGGCCACAGTGGCCGGTGCTGTCAGAAGGAGTGATTAGACTCAGTCTGAACACCCTGTCCCGGACAGGCATTTGCGGATGAGGCCTCCTCTCTGCCAGCTCAGGAGGTTTCCACCAGGCCTGGCACCAACAGGTAACTTTCAGAGCCAGCTGTGGCACTGCTGGTTGCTTGCGTTCCTCAAAAGGCACGTGGCCACCTGCTGCAGTCCTTGTTCACCTGCTAAGAGGACAGCAAACCTCTGGAGGATGCAGGGGGGTGACTTTCTCACCAGGGCTTTGAAAGCTGTCCCCAAAGAGGAAGATGGAGTGTTCCAGTTGTCTCTGAGGCGGTCCGAGACTGCAGGTTGCAAGCTGGGTCCTTGTCGGGGTTGCTCCTGGCTGTGGGAGGGATGTGAAGGTGGCTGTTGTCTTTTGTGAGCCGGAATAGGTGATGGGGACTAGTGTCCTTGGAGCCTGGGAGAATTGACAGTGTATTTTACTTTACGAAAAATGCACAGTCTAGAGAAATGGAGTATGTATATTTAAAAAATGTGTTGCTATATCTAAAAGAGAAGATATGCTCATTTTGGGGCGGAAGAAGCATGAAGAAGTGCAATCATGACTTCTCTGTGTGTGAAAGGAGAGCTGGGAATGTGAGTTTTCTGAATGCAGGATAGTAGTAATGGAAACAAGATTGCAGACATTTCTGGAGTGACACAGTAGCCAAGAGCAGTACCCTGACAGCCTCCTGGATAGCTGAGCCAGAAAAACAGGGGTGGCAGCCCTGGGAAGTGGGACGCCAACCACAGCCAATCCTGCAGAGACACTGGGGGCTTCAGCAGCCCCATGAGAGCCCCATCCCTCTCTGCCACTCTGTGTCTTGCCTGGTCATGCCCTTCCACCCCTCAGGAATAGGGAAGCTCTTCCCAGAGACTGGAGGCGTGTGGAGGGGAATCTCCTGTTTCAGCAGTGGGACTCCTGGATTGCTCAGTTTGGGGGAAACTTTTGTAGAAGATATGGTCTGCCTCTTATTTAAGAAAAATAATTTGATCATGATAAAAATTATCATTTTAACCATTTTAAATGGACAGTTCAGTGGCATTAAGTACATTCACACTATTATGCAACCATCACATCTCCTGAACCTTTTCATCATCCCCAACTGAAACTGTGCCCTTTCTCTTATTCCCCTCCCCCAGGCTCTGGCCACCACCATTCTACTTCCTGTCTCTGTGAATTTGACTACTCCAGTTTCCTCATATGAGTGGAATCATACAGTATTTGTCCTTTTCTTACATCACTTCACATATTATCTTCCAGGTCAGTGCGTATTGCACCATGTATCAGAGCTTTATTTATTTTTATTGTGATAAAATAGGCACAATAGTTATCATTTTAATCATTCACAAGTATCCAATTCAACGGCATTAAATGCAGTCACAGCATTGTGTAACCATCAACACCCTAAATTTTTTATCATCGACCACAGAAACTCAGTGTCCACTGAACACTAAATTTTCTTCCTCCCAGCCCCTGATGATTACAATTCTGTTTGCTGTATTTATGAATTTTCCTGTTCTAAGTACCTCATATTCTTGGAATCATACAATATCTCCCTCATTTGGGGCACGGAATTTTTTAGAACATAGATTTGCAAAGACTCCTCAAAGATAAGAGCAGCAAACAGCCTGCACTTGGCTGTGTTAGCAACAGGTTCCTCAGAAACAGCTGGATGACAGAAAAGGGAAAAATCACAAAGCAGCCTGGACAGGACCCCCACCCCCACCCCAGCCTGGACAGGGCAATGCTCTGTTGGGTGAGGCCTGGCAGGAATGCCCGGCTGCAAAGAGGGCTGCAACCACGGAGGAAGGCCTTGAAATTCTCAAATCACAGGGCTTCCCTGGTTTTGATTTCATCAACCGTGAGCAACCTTCTGAAAATCAGACTCTCCATGAAGCCTGCCTGCATGAGGGAGAACATGGGCCAGGCAGCACAGGCTTCTCTTTGGCTTGATGCTTACACTCCACCAGAGCAAGATCGTAGGAGTCACTTGTGAATTCGAAGACCACAAGTGCATGTACTTGGGAGGCTCAGTTTCCACTTGTGAAAAGCGGGGGTGAGAAGAGTCCCTGTCTAATAGGGCTGGTGAGAGGAATAAGGGGAAAAATACGTAACTCAAAAAAGTGCTCAGTTTCCTGTGAATTTTGTTAACATGACTCACTGTCTTTGAGTCCAAACCACTTTAAGACATTGAAATTGAGTTTGGGACTAAGGTATGCATGCCTGAGGGCCAGGCATTTCTGTGAATTTCCTGGGGATGAGTAACACCTCGTGAATATTGAGAAATCAGTAGTTTCTCTCCCTGTTGACATCTCAATTTCACCATTTATTTTCCTTTCTAAACACTGGTGGAAAAGGAGAATTTGGAAGTGTGAGCTCATCTGTGGGGAAGAAATATTCAGCAGCAATGTTATTTTAATTGGTCATTTGCAAGGACTGCATGCTGGTAGATGGGAAACCTGCTACAAAGGTACAGACGAGACAATTTAAAATTGTCCCCATATGAGCAAATTCACCTGTGCTGGGATCCACAGTGGAGGTATGGGGCAGGTCTAGTGAATTCCTGCAATCCGGACACGCATGTCTGCCCCCGTCTTCCCTGGGTGTGTACAGGGTTCTGCCCAAGGCGAGGCCGGCTGCCATTACAGCTGCTGGTGAGATCCCTGCAGTAGTCCTGATAATTGAAGAAGCATCTCCTTCTTTGGGGTATGCTCTGCAGGGACTCAGCTACAGCCAGGTTTGGGCAGACACCTTGCAGGTCCACGGCCATCACCCCCTTGACTCCTGTCTGGCTTTTGGAGTAGAAGCTCACCCACTGGTTCTATTCTTTCTCAAAAGTCTCCTGGTCCCATTTTGCCACTTCACGCAGGTTATCCCAAGATTTTTATTAATAGCAACTTCTCAAAAACCAGTCTCAAAAACAAAGTGTTGTGGTATTGATCTGTTTCCTCTCAGGTGCTCCAACTGCTGTATATGTTTGCTTAACCCAGGCTCCATCTAGCAATGGGTATGTCAGGGCAGTTGCTGAGTGTCCATCTGCCCACAGATCCCAGTTGGGTAGATTAATTAATGATTATAGAGTACTTTGAAGGTTGGAGGGCTAATTATTTAGCCAGTTTCCTCCCTTCCCCCAAGGCCTCATGACTGCCTTTTGTCTCTTTCCCTCATGGGGTGTTCTTTGAAGTGAATAGGAGAGGATGAATCAGAGGTCAGTTAATAGAGCTGGCCAGTCCAGATGGCTGGACTGGACAGCCCTGTCTGGAAACGGCTCCACTGTAGGATCTGGGATTTTCTACGAGAAATGCGGCACCAAATGTGGCCAAAGTTCCAGAAGACTGTGGCTTCACAGATTCTAAACTGGGCATCGTAGACAGCAGATCTTCATTCACCAAGATGTAGTCTGATACCCTAGTGCATCCAGGGTTTGCTCCCAATTTTTTATGTGAAATGCTTTTTTTAAAATTAATTCATGCTCTCTCTCCCTCTTATTACTCTTCTCAGCTCATGACCCCACAGGGTTCGTACCAGGTGGGAGAGAACTAATTCTAAGCTGTAATGTGGGAGCAGTGAGTTAGGCTGCCTTATAGAGTGAGGAAACCATTGTTTCTTTGCTTCCCTCTCTACAAACAAAGATTTTGAAGTAAACCATGTTTTTCTACTATTTAAAATCTTGAATTCTTCATACTCTTTTAGTTGGAGAGACCAAGGATAAAATAAATATCGTAGGTAGTGGTAAAATCACACTTATATATCTCCTGTCTGAGCTCAAGAGAGAGTCCTTGGTGCACCTATGTGCATGTTAAAGGGAGAGAAGTTTGGGGATGAAAAATCCTGAGTTACTTTAATTAATTAATTCATTCATTCATCTACATTCACAATTTTTACTGACAAGCTACTCGTGTTGTAAAGATGCTAGAGATACATGGGAAGATGATACCCAGTTCTAAAGGCATGTCCAGGTTAGTAGGGAGAAAAGTATGAAAACATAAATATGTCAAATGATGCTTTGAGTGATTACTTTGTATTTTGCCTTATTTTTCTGTTCCCTCAGATCAACAGGTAGCTGGGGTCTTTGCCTGTCCTTGCCTCAGGATATTTTCATGACAGAAAACAGAATCTGCTTGAAGTCAAAGGCTTTTGCACAACTCCAAGTTCTCTGAGAAAAGGATACTAAGGGTCCCACGGGTGGAGGTGAGAGAGAGGAAGACTTTGAGGGCAGCAGCAGGAAATAGAAACAGATGACTCTGGGGGCAAGAGGCTGAGCGAGAAAGGACTTTGAGGGTGATGAAAGAGGAGAGGAAGGAAGAGAGAGAAGAGAAGAAATGTGGAAAGGTCACGAAGGTATCCGTCTAGACCTACAGAGACTGGTGAGGTACAGGGGATCCCAGCTGCAGTCCAAACTTCCAAAATGACACCCGAAGGCAGAGGAGCTGCTGGCCCTGGAGGCGGGTTGGGACAGCGGGGTGCTGTGGGTTGGGACAGTGGGGTGCTCTGGGGACCAGGAAGGGCTGACCAGTCGGGGAGGGGACTCCCCAGTGCTTTGATGATTGAGGAGGCTTGGTCACTGCATAACCCTCTGGAGCAGGTGAGCTCAGTAATGACTGTTGGAATTTACCACCCCAGTAGGATAGAGCCTCAGAGTGGGACTAAGATGGTTTAAAATAAAAATAACATATTCTGCACACTGAAGTGATAGAATCTGATACTAAGCCCATGACACAACTATAATGCAATTCAAAAGGGGGTGGTTGGAGATACTTAGTGTAATCAAATTCATAGACTGATGGTAGAATGGTGGTTGCCAGGGGCTGGGAGAAGGAGAGATTTGGGAGTTACTGTTTGATGGGCACAGAGTTTCTTCTTTGCAAGATGAAGAGCTCTGGAGATCGGTGACAGAACAAAGTGAATGTATTTATTGCTGTTTAACTGTAAACTAAAAATGGTTAAATGAAATATCACTTCATATCTGTTAGGATAACTCTTATTAAAAAATATAAAAGATAACAAGTGTTGATGAGGATGTGCAGAAAAGAGAACCCTTATACACTCTCAGTGGGAATATAAGTTGGTACAGCCTTTATGGAAAACAATATGGAGTTTCTCAAAAAACTAAAAATAGAACTACCATAGGATCCAGCAATCCCTCTTCTGTGTATATAAAAAAAGGAAATTGTTATTATTTTTTATTTCTTTTAAATTTATTTATTGATTTTTAAAAATATATTTTATTGATTATATTATTACAGTTGTCCCATTTTTTCTCCTCTTTATTCCCCTTTACTCTGCACCCTCCATTCCACCAGCATTCCCCTCCCCCTCTTAGTTCATGTCCATGGGTCGTACATATAAGTTCTTTGGCTTCTTCATTTCCCATACCATTCTTGACCTCTCCCTGTCTATTTTATACCTACCATTTATGCTTCTTATCTCCTGTACCTTTTCCCCTATTTCCCCCACCCCCTCCTGGCTGATAACCCTACAGGTGATCTCCATATCTGTGATTCTGTTCCTGTTCTCATTGTTCACTTTTTTTTTTTTTTACTTTCAGGTGTTGATAGTTGTGAGTTTGTTATCATTTTACTGTTCATATTTTTAATCTTTTTCTTAGAAAAGTCCTTTTAACATTTCATATAATAAGGGCTTGGTGATGATGAACTCCTTTAACTTGACCTTATCTGGGAAACACTTTATCTTGTCTTCCATTCTAAATGATAGCTTTGCTGGATAGAGCAATCTTGGATTTAGGTCCTTGCCTTTCATGACTTGGAATACTTCCTTCCAGTCCCTTCTTGCCTGCAAGGTTTCTTTTGAGAAATCAGCTGATAGTCTTATGGGAACTCCTTTGTAGATAACTGTCTTCTTTTCTCTTGTTGCTTTTAAGATTCTCTCCTTATCTTTCATGTCGGGTAATGTTGTTATGATGTGCCTTGGTGTGTTTGTCCTTGGGTCCAACTTCTTTGGGACTCTCTGAGCTTCCTGGACTTCTTGGAAGTCTATTTCCTTTGCCAGATTGGGGAAGTTCTCCTTTATCATTTGTTTAAATAAGTTTTCAACTTCTTGCTCTTCCTCTTCTCCTTCTGGCACCCCTATGATTCAGGTTGGAACATTTAAAGTTGTCCTGGGGGTCCCTAAAACTCTCCTCATTTTTCTGAATTCTTGTTTCTTCATTCTATTCTGGTTGAATGTTTATTTCTTCCTTCTGGTACAAATCATTGATTTGAGTCTTGGTTTCCTTCCCTTCACTGTTGGTTCCTGTATATTTTTCTTTATTTCACTTTACATAGCCTTCACTTCTTCTATTTTGTGACCATACTCAACCACTGCCATGAGCATCCTGATGACCAGTGTTTTGAATTGTGCAACTGATAGGTTGGCTATCTCTTTATCACTTAGTTCTAGTTTTGGAGCTTTGATCTGTTCTTTCATTTGGGTCACATTTTTTTGTCTGGCATGCCTGTTACATAGTAAGGGATGGAGCCTTAGCTATTGACCAGGGCAGGGCAACCCATGGCACTGTGTTGTGGAGCTCCATGTGGGGGAGGGGTCAGAGAGGGAATAATGCCACCTGCTCTGCTCTCTGCTGGTTTTCAATCACTTCCCCTGCTACCCACAAGCAAATTGGGCCCTTCTCATGCTGATTCCCCTATGGGTGTGTTTGTGTACATTCTAGGACCCTGTGGGTCTCTCCAATGAACTCTCCTGTGAGGCAGGGAGTTTCTCCCATTACTGTAACACCCACAGATTTTATAGTCAGAGGTTTTGAGGCTTTATTTTGCCATGCTAAAACCCTAGATTGTACAGTCTCACTCCCCAGTTGTTCCTCCTAGTTTATTGGCATGCAAATGTGGACTGCCCAGTCCTCCAGCTACTGCCTTGCTACTTGTCCTTTCTGCCCCAGCTTCCCATCTCTGCCCCTCCTACCAGTCTGAATGAATGTTTCTTCTTTAATTCCTTGGTTGTTGGACTTCCATACAGTTTGATTTTTCTGGCAGCTCTAGTTATTTTTTGTTTTTAAATGTTTTTGTCCTTCTTTTGGTTGTGCAAAGAGGCAAAGTATATCTACCTACACATCTCCATCTTGGCCAGAAGTTTAAAATTTATCAACAAAGGAAATTACATTAGTACCCTGAAGAAATAGCTGCATTCCCAAATTTATTGCAGTGGTGTTTACAATATCCAAGCTATCAAAACAAACTAAGTATCTGTTGATGGATGAATAAAGAAAATGTGATATCCATATAAAATTCCATGTATACAAATATGTGGAGTATTATTCAGCCTTACAAAAGGAAATCCTGCCATTTGTGACAATGTGAATGAACCTGGAGGACATTATGAAATAAACCAGACACAGGGAGAAAAACTATGCATGATCTCATTTATATGTGGAATCTAAAGAAGTGGAATACATGGATGCAGAAAAGAGAATGGTGGTCACCAGGGGTAGGGGCGGAGGAAATGGGGGGATGTTGGTCAAAGCGCACAAAGTGGTGGTTATGTAGGATGCATAAGTCTAAAGATCTAATGCACAATATCATGACCATAGTTAATAATAGTATATCGATTATTGGAAATTTACTGACAGTAGATTTCAGGTGCTCTCTTCACACACACACACAAAAGACAATGCTGTTAATTAGCTCATCTCTAGTCATCATTTCACTGTGTATAGGTATATCAAGTCCTCATGGCATATACCTTAAATATATACAATTTTTATTAAAAAATAAAATTAAAAATAGCTAACACAAAAAGTTTTATATGTACTTTAGTACAAGTTAAAAAAATTATGGGGTTGGGAATGCCAGGAACAAAGATGGAGGTTGATCTAAGTCAGCTTGGGGGCGTCAGGGAGGGCTTCAGACAGGAGCCAAGTGATTGAGACTTGAAGCACGGATGGTAGAAAAGATGTGGAGGGGATGATGGAAGTGGAGAGGGTGGGATTGGGAGAATGGAGAGGGGTCAAAGGAAAGATACATACACACATGCGCACATACACAGAGCCCTGGATTGGGGAGAGCAGAGCAGCCTGGGGAGAGCAGGACAGTGTGGCTGGAGTGCAGAATATAAAGCAAAGTGGAGGGGAGGGTGAAAGATTGCCTGAATTTAGATTTGATATGGTAGGCAGATTGGTGTTCTAGGAAGATTACCCTGGTTCCCATGTGGAGGGTGGAGCTGAGCCCAGAGGCAGAGCCTTGCCTGGGCTCCTGCTTCACCCATTCCACTGTGGCTGAAGAGGAAGTGCAGCTTCCACCTGTTCCAGAAGCCCTTGTTCCAGCCAACTGGGAACATGACAGTTGACATCACCTCACCTCTTTCCACACTTTTGTCAGTACCTCGGCCATCTGTGCACATCATCTCCTGCGTGCTGGGCCATTTTTGTCGTTTTGCATGTTTCTGCTCCGGTCTCATAGACTTAATGGAAGGAAAGAGCAAGCACCAAAGATGGACATTTTCCCAAGCTTTACCATTCCTTTCTGCCTCCTTCCTCCACTTTTTTTTATGGGCAGAGACTCATCTCCATGCCCCCAAATCCACAAAATGCTCTCTCCATTGTACTAAAACTGTATTGACTCACATTCCCGTCATTGAACGGTTTCTGGCTTGCTGGGGCCGTCTGTTGCTGTTCATGGCAGGGCAGAATAGTATCTCCCCTGGGGCAGGGCAGGCTCGAGAGTCTCACTGCCTGGGCTGAAAGCCCAGCTATGACACTATAACCTGGACAAGTTATGTAGCCTCATTACATGGGAACATTAACAGTATTACCTCACTGGGTTGTTATGAGAATTAAGTGAGTTAATATTTGAAAAGTACTTAGAACAGTGGATGGCACAGAACTGGTGCTGTGTAAGTGTTTGTTAACTAAACATCTGCTTCAACAATAACTATGGGGATTAAATGAAATGCTATTCATAAGATGCTTAGCACAGTACCAAGTAAACAGTAAGTACACAATACATGTTAACGGTTACTGTGACTAACCTGATATTTAGAATTGTGCCTTGTGAGAGGTCAGATGGAGGAGATGAGAAGGTGTTTTGTGCTGGGGGTCACTTGCATGCAGATGTATTGTGAGGAGAACCAGAGCAGTGGGCTCAGACTGTCCTCTCCATCCCCACACTGTCTACCTCCAGGCTCTCTGACATCTCATCTGTCCCCCACATTGCTGTTGCCACTTTGCCTTCTGACTAAATGTGGATCTAGGCAGGCAACTACCTTGACTTACTTAAAAACCTGCCATTGATCCTTGCTATGGGTTGAATTGTGTCTCCTTGAACAGGTATATTGCAGTCCTAACCCCTAGAACCTCAGAGTGTGACCTTACTTGGAAATAGGGTGTTGCAGATGTAATTAATTAAGCTGAGGATATATTGAGATGTGCAGAATGACTGGTGTCCTTATAAAAACATGGTCAAGTGAAAACAAGAGACCCAGGGAAAATGCCAAGATGGAGGCAGAGATTGGAGTGGTGCGTCTACAAATCAAAGAAGGCCAAGGATTGCCGGCCAGCACCAAAAGCTGGTAGAAGGTATGGAACAGATTTTCCTTCACAGCTTGCAGAAGGACCCAACCCTGCTGCCACCTTGATTCTAGAACTGTGAGACAATGTATTTCTGTTGTTTTAAACCACCTAGTTTGTGGTACTTTGTTACCATGGCTTGGGACACTAATAAAATCCCTATTGCCTGTAGATACCAACCAAATATTTTAGCATAATACCTGAGGTCCACTATCCTTTCTAAAACACACACACACACACACACACACACACGTTTGGTCACACACTATACCACACAAGACAATTTGTAGTTTCACAAAAAAAGGAACAAAAAAATTACTTGTCATAGAAAGAAATTATTGAATTTATAATTATTCCTCCCAATCTGCTAACATCCTAGTGCCCAAAGCTCCTCTGTGGTTGTGGAGCCTCTGTACCCTACCTAGAAGAGGGTTGAGGCAACAGAGTGAGAGGGTGTACGGGAAGAGAAAGAGTGATGAAGTAAAATATCTCCAATTGTGAAAGGGAGTGCATGACAGAATAGGCTTTGGAAAATTTGCAGGGCGGGGGATGTGGGCCTTGGAGGCTGTGTTATCCATGGTAAGAATAATCTGAGTTGATTTCCAAGGTACTTTGGAGGAGGAGGACAAAAATGTTAAAGGGAGATTTTTGGAGAGAAAGCTGCCTGCTATGTGATGTGATTCATCCCTGTTCTCTTTTCCTGTAAAATATTTGATAAAATCAGAGTTCCCCCTGCATCTTGTGGTTTTCATCTTTTCCCTTCTCCTCTTCTCTCTTCCCCTTCCTTCTCTCCTCCCTTCTTCCTTCAATGGGTAACAATGGAGTTACTGGCCTACAGATGGCTCAAGGTGAAATCAGAGGCTGGGTTATCCAAGCCATATGACTCAGGGGCTGAATGTTCCAAGCCCGTGTCTACATTCCCTTGTTCACACTGTTCCCGACGCCTGGTGCACATTTTTCTGCTTTTTTTTTTCTTGCCAGGCAAAAACCATCCCCCTCATCTTTCAAGTGTCCTCACTTTTATGAAGATTTCTGTGACCCTCCCCTTCTTACTTCCAGGCAGAAGTACAATTAATCACCACCCCTGACTCCCCATAGAGATTCTCAGATGCTTATCTCATCTTCTTTGAGGCTGAGCCTGGGTCCTACTGTCTCTTTGTGACCTCTCCCCCTCTCCACACTCACACACGGCTCAGGCTGGGTAGGCACTCAGTGACTGGCATGGAAGGAGTGAATAAATAAGGGATGAAGTGTGAGGAGAGAGGATTGGACAGAGAGATGGCAAAAGGTACTGAGAAGAAAATGGGATTAAAAATGTGAGGTATTCAATCAGGGAGAGGCGAGTTAAAAGACAGCCTTCTTTTAAGTACCCCTCAGAGAAGTCTCATTTACATAATTAAAATCCAAATAAGTAGAAGAATGAAGGTGAGCCAAGTGGTAGATAAAATTGTAGAGATGGAAAGGAAGCACAGAGGCAAAGATGAGATGAAGAATAGGGATTAGAGATATGTTTGTACTAGAATCATTAAAACTGACAAAGTGGGAGGTGGGAGAAGTACCACAGGAATGGGATAGAATAAAAGAGGGTGGAGAAAAGCAGGGTAATTGAGTTAATAAAAGGTGTTGAGTGTGGGGAGTCCTGGACTTTCTGTTGGGGTTAAAGTATATGGCTTTAACTTCAATATAAAGACAAGTGGGGTGTTTGTTTGTATCAAACTGGGTCTAAAATCTGGAGTTAAGTGTACGGCTGTCAAACCTTCGGGGCATAACACTGCTGAGCAGAATAGAACATTAAAATAGGAAACTGGCAGGATTGGCCCAGAAAGGATGAGAAACACAGCTCAGGAGCTCAATGGTTGTTTCCGTGGGGCGGGAGGAAACGGTGGATAATAATATACTGTAGAGATAAATTAATAATACTAAGCTACCTCACCAGGGTGTTATGAGTGTTAATTAATTAATTATTGTTTGCAAAGCACTTTGAAGGTGGAAAGGCTCTATAATTATTATGAATAAAATGTCAGTGATAATAATCCCGCAGAATGCGGTGACCTCATCAGCACCTCATTTGCATGGCACGAAGTAGAGCAGATTCAAGGATTCTCTGCCAAGGGGAGACCTGCTGGGGACGACAGATGCCTGTCTCAACGCCCTGCCTCTCCTTGCCGCATCTTCTGTCAGCCCCAGAGCTGTGGCCTCTGCTCCCTGGGCAGCAGCAGGTTCACGAGAACTGTGTGAGGTGGTATTTTTATGAGTGTGGAAGCTGCATCTGTAATCAGCCGATGACTGGGCTACTTTATGACAGGTAGCACTCTAATTTCATAAGCCTGAGGAGCACTCTTCACACTGAGCAGCTTCCCATTTTGTTGGTGGTTTTGTTTCAGAGGAGATTAAAAATAGGGCGGTCTGGGTCTGCTCTTCAGGAGTGGGATGGGCAGGGACTGTTAGGGCACAGAAGGGAGGGACTCTGTGAGACAGCGCTGTGTCTTTATGTCTGCTCATGTTTGGGGGAATTGGCCATGAACAAACCATGTCCCTGGTTATGGAGCTGACATTCTAAGTGAGGGATACACAGAGTTTACATGTCATGTGTCAGGTGGCAATCAGGCAAAAGCATACAGAGTGAAGGGAAAATGCTGAGCAAATGCGCTGCATTGCAGACCAGTGTTGGGAAAGCGTAAAGGGTTGGTGTGAGGTCTTTGAGGTCTTAATCCTGGAGAAAAGAAGTCTGAGGACAGTTGCTTGCAAGCTATTTCCCTACCCCCACCCCTGAGGTTTAGATGATGAAGAAAAACAACTGCGGAGGATTTTCAAACCTTTGCCCTTGAGTCAGGGAAATGCTCTGCCAACAGATTCCCCTTCCTACCCCGTGGAAGAGAGAGAGAACGGAGTTTTAACATCGGGGAAGCGTTATCGGAGTTACATGCATGGGAGGGAAGTGACTCAATCCGTACACTTTCCCACCGATTTGAATCAGAAAAATTGAAGAAACCGTGAACATTCCTTTTACCTGCTTGAGATAAGAGGACTCACCTTGTTTGTCTCATGTACACCTTGTGAGAGATCCTGAGCTAATTCTAAAACTAAGTGTCGCCAGTTGAAGGGGCAGAAGGCCCACAAACTTGCATTGTCAAATCAGAAGTTCAGAGCTTTTTATCCAGCCTAGGATGTCCTCAGGCAGATGCTGTAAACAGAGTTGGGTGGGAAGGCAGTGGCCTCTCTGCTCAAAGAAAGTGTCATCATTTTGCCCTCACATCCCCGAGGCCATTCATTAATCTCTTTAAGCCTCAGCTGAAGGAACCATTGGAATAGTTCTTCTATGAGGAAATCCCCACGTCTGTACAAACAATTGGTTCCTGACTCCAATATCCTTTTACTGCGATCTTAGGAAAATGCACACCCGGCTCCAGGGCACTTTTTGCCACACAGTGATTCTCAATCATCAGAATGCCATGGTGGTCCCCTTAAAATGCAGCTTGCGAGGTCTCACTTCCAAAGTTTCAGATTCAGAAGTTCTCATGTGAGGCCCAGACATTTGCATTTCTTTTTTTTTAACTTTATTTTTATTGTTGACACTTTACAGATGTCACCCCGCCCCCGCCCCGCTCCTTTGCCGACCTCTGCCCAGTTCCCACCCCACTCACCCTCTGGCCTGCCCCACACTGTTGTCTGTGTTCATGGGTCATGCGTATGTGTTCTCTGGCATTTGAATGTCTAACAACTCCCCAGGTGATACTGATGTTGGTCTCGGGCCCACACTTTGAAAAATCACTGCTTTGAGCACTAATGAACCTGCCTTTGGAGAGAGGCTCTAGGTGAAGGTAGTACATACAGATGAAAGGAGACGGAGGTAGAGAGCAGATGCAGAGAGTGGCGTCCAGGTGAGGAGATCTCAGAGTTAGGGACTGGTTGAGACTCAGGCACGACTGGAGCTGGTAAGGAGGGTGGCCCCAGGTGGGGACTCTAACTTTTCTCCCCTCCCACTCTGGGTGCGGCTGGTGCCCCTTGCCTCCATTTCTCCCACCCTCTAGGAGCAGCGCCTGCAGGTGCAGGGATACACTCTCCATTCTCCAGCCTCCAGAAATGTCAAGTTTTGCCTTTACCTACACCTTGCAGGTATTTCCAGCGTTGATAGGTGAACTTATTTCCTATGGCTGCTGTAACAAAGTACCATAATATGAGTGGTTCACACAATACTAATTTATTTTCTCACAGTTCTGGAGGATGGGAGTCCAAGACTGAGGAGTTGGCAACGCCGGCTGCTCCTAAGGGCTATGAAGGAGAATCTGTTCCACGCTTCTCTCTTAGCTTCTGGTGGCCTCAGGCATTTGTTGGCTTGTCAAAGACCTTCTCCCTGTGTCTTCACTTTATCTTCCTCTGTGTGTGTCTGTCTCTGTGTCTAAATGTCCCCCTGTTATAAGAACACCAGTCATATTGGATCAAGTCCCACCCTACTGACCTCATCTTAAGTTGACCATCTGAAAAGATCTTACTGCTAAAGAAGGCTGCCTTCACAGGTACTGGGGCAGGACTTCAGCATCTATTGGGGGACACAACTCAATGCTTAACAGTAGGTTTTCCTCTCTTCCAGGATGGGCCCTGGTTGTGCCCTTGGTGGCCTGATTTCCACCTGGGAGTGGGGAGATTCTAGGGAAATACTCCCTACCTTGAAAGCCTATGTTGAAGGTCTGTGTAGGCAAAACTGAGAGATTGCTGGGAGGCAGACCTGTGCTATTTCTTTTTCTTTCCATACCATCACCAGCTCCTGCCACTTGGTGCTGCTGAGTACAACAGAATTGGCCTTTGGGGTTCATGTGGCAACTTAGCCTGTGTACAGTGATAAAAGGCTGGACTTTCATGGAGTGGAGGATGAGCCTGTTTTGAAGTCAGACTGAGGGGTAGGGGTTGGCCCTCTTTCCTCATCTCTCAGTTGAGGGTGACAATGTCTACCACTTGGGCTCATCAGTGTTAAATGAGATAGTCTACAGAAAGCTCCTGGAACAGACGGGGTGCTTGGTCAGGGTGGCTGTTACTAATAATCGGTAGCTCAAAGGACATCTAACCAAAAAACTGTCCTCGAGTTCTGAGGCATTTATTTGCACTGGGAGTTTGCTAAGTTCCTCCTGAATTCTCTTCCCCTGCCATCCCCCACCATAGCTGGGAACCCTGCATGTCACAGGCTTTGAACTGGGACATCAAAGAGAAGCCAGCTCTGTTCTTCAAACAGGTTTATAAAGAGATTTTGATACAAGACAACAATACTTGTCAGCAGTGCCCAGTTATCATCCTTTCCTTTGTAGTTTTATTAGGAAATAATTTCCCAGCTGGTGAGGCTCCTGCTGGCACGTCTTGTTTCTCTATTTGCAATTGGATCTGCCCACCAGAGGGGCTGCCTCACTCGCTCCATCAGTTTTGCCAGCTGGGGGCCCAGAGAAAGACATCACCGGAAGGGTCTCTGCAGCCGATTCACCATCTGCCCCTCCCCTCCCCCTCCCCTTCTTTGTAGCAAAAATGCAATTTCTTTGACCTCTGGGGATGTTTAAAATCTCAGCCTCTTAATTGCCCCTCCCCCACTCATTATTTTTTTGAGAGGAAGGAGAAAAAGGAAACCATGGTCAGATAATAAAAGAACCATCTAAGCCCTCCTCTCTATCATGCCCTGCATTCTAGGCTGGCAATAAGATCCCCAGTAGATTAAAACTAAGGAGCCCAGTTCACCATGGGGAACGAAGCAGTAACTTTTGTCAGGGGCCAGCTTCTTTGAGCAGAGTAGGGCGTACTTTTCCAAAAGTGATTATTCCTTGGTGCTGTCGTTTTCTCATAACTTAGAACACACGATGAACAGTCTACTATATGCCAAGCACTGTGGTAGGTTCTCAGATACAGACTTGAGGAGGTTCTCAGATACAGACTTGAGGAACACTGGGCCTTTCCAGCCGTGGGCTCCCAGCATGGGCTGGGTGAGCTGGGTTGAGAAACAGACTTTTCAGGGATTCTTCCTCAAGGGGCTCTGAGCCATGGCGGATGGTGGAGGAGTTTTCCTGCGCTGTGGGGCAGAGCACTCCAGGACAGCTGGCCAGATTTATACTAGAGGTAGCTCTTGACTGTCACCTTGAGGGAGAAGCAGGGTCCAGGGAGGATGTTTTTGGTGGTGGTTTAAGAATAGGGCCACTGGGAAGAATTCCCACACTAAGGAAAGGGGAAAGGCAGAGAGGGAGAGTGGAGATGCAGGCAGAAGGAAATAACTAACAGAATGGGGCTTGGAGAGGAGAGACAGAACAGACCTGGGGCAGAAAGGGTTATTTTGCCACGGAGGAAAAGATGCTTCACTTCCTTTTTATGAAATTGAGAGAGATTGTCAGCCATTTAGAGGCAGGGAGAGAAGAGGATGTGGGTAATTTCAACTTTCCTGCCCTTTATTCTCTCTGGGAAGTGGGAATTAAGGGCATCCACTGGGAATGGGATGGGGTGGGTTGCTTTAGCGGGACTTAAAAAGTTAGAGGCAGATGTTTCTTAGAGATCATTTTATACAATGAGGGTCAGAGGAATTGAGAAATGTCCTAAAATAACATGTTGATCAGTGGTGGAGCTGGGACTCAGACCCTGGCCTGCTGGTTCCCAGTTCAGGGATCATTGCTCTGCAGGATGCTCACTGCATCCCTGAGGATACATCACTGATCTGCATCCACCTTGGAGGATGGAGTTTCTGTGGCAGACTGGACCAGGCCCTCTAGGATTCCTGACCAACTAGGTAATAAGGTTGGTTTCAGTGCTTTTGGTTTGCAGAGGTGTCCAACTTGCAGCCCACAGACTGTGTGCAGCTCAGGATGGCTATGAACACGTCCCAACACAAAATTGTAAATTTACTTAAAACGTTATGAGATTTTTTTGTGTGTGATTATGTATTGCAATGTATTTAATGTGTGGCCAAAGACAATTCTTCTTCCAGTGTGGCCCAGAGATGCCAAAAGATTGGACACCCCTGGGAGAGAAGAGGGGTCGGTGCAGAGGGGAGCCTGGTGTGGTCAAGGGTCATCTGGAGTCACCCCAGATCATTGCATAGTGAGTAGAGCACTCCAGGGGTGGGAGTGGCAGAGCCCACGCCATCCCCAGACTCTGAAGCATAAAGGGGGACCCCCCAAAATGGAATCATCTTCTGGATGGCAGGTGCCTTATGGTACAGGCTTCTCTCACTAGGTCAGTGTTCTAGGAACCCATCTGTATCAGTGTACCAGCTGGCATTGTTGTGAGACACTGCATTTGGCTTCAGTGAATTTTTTTGAAGACACTTTCAACACATTTGCCATTTCATGGTGGGTGATTTACGAGTGTCCTGGCCCACACCACACTGAGTGTTCAGCAGTTTTTATCCAAAAACAGAGTGATCCCCATGCCCCACCTCCTTATTCACCCAATCTCACTTTTTTTTGTTTGTTTCCCTGGATGAAAAAAGTCCTCAAAGGAAAATGTTTTGCTGATGTAGAATAGGTAAACCAAAAAAAGGCAGAAGCACTAAAAGACATCAAAATCACTGAGTTCAAAAACTGTTTTGAGCAGTGGAAAAAATGTCACAATAGGTGTATTACATCAAATGGAGAGTACTTTGAAGGTGACTGAAGTTTAAACACATAAGAAAAAACATGCAATTTTTTATTTTTATTTTTTAGTATATTTTATTGATTATGCGTATTACAGTTGTCCCATTTTTTTCCCCTCTATCCCTCTCCACGCCTGCATCAATCAACCTCCCACCTGCATTCCTCCCCCAACCCTTAGTTCATGTCCATGGGTCATACATATAAATTCTTCAGCTTCTCCATTTCCTATTCTTAACCTCCCCCTGTCTATTTTGTACCTACCATTTATGCTTCTTATTCTCTGTACCTTTTAGCTCATTCTCCCCCTTCCCCTCCCCACTGATAACCCTCCATGTGATCCCCATTTCTGTGTTTCTGTTCTTGTTCTAGTTGTTTGCTTAGTTTGCTTTTCTTTTTGTTTTTAGGTTCAGTTGTTAATAGTTGTGAGTTTGTTGTCATTTTACTGTTCATATTTTTTATCTTCTTTTTCTTAGATAAGTCCCTTTAACATTTCATATCATAAGGGCTTGGTGATGATGAACTCTTTTAACTTTACCTTATCTGGGAAGCACTTTATTTGCCCTTTCATTCTAAAGGATAGTTTTGCTGGATTTTTTTATAAATAAATCCCAGAGGATGGGGTTGGTGCCCCCTTGTATTTTTCTGACTAAGGGTTACTCACCTTCCCATTAATGATTTCCTATTGTTGCCATAGGAAATAGTAAATGCTTCCACTGAAAAGCCACAGAGTAAGAATTGACCTAAAAACTAACAGTTTCTGAGCAGAAAGTTCCAGACCATAAGAACACAAGTAATCTATTGGTTACTGCCTGATATCTATGCCAATGTTATTAAACCCATTGTACAGATGGGAGAAACCTAAACTGAAGGATGAATGATTTCCAAAAATTCATCCAAAGACAATAAAAACCTCATAGTTTATTTTTTTTACATATATTCTTAAATCTTCCTCCTGTTGATTACTTCACATTTCCATGGAATGTGTAGGAAACCGTGACTAGGATGTTAAGAATAGACTATAGGCCTTTTTCCATGAAGTCTGGCTGGGGTCTGCTGGACCTCAATCCCAGCCACTCATATAATTTTTTTGAGGCAACCAGTGAAAAAATGAAGCTATAATAAAAATGGTTGTAACATGTTTTATATGTTGAATTTAGGGGATGGCAAACTATGACTTGCAGACCACATTTGGCCTGCAGCTTGTTTTTAAACAGCCTGTGACCTTAGAATGGTTTTACATTTTAAAAGGGCCATAAAAAAACCCCAAAACAAAGTAGAATATGCCACAGAGATTATTTGTGCCTACAGAGATTATTTGTGCCCACAAAATCTAAAATCTTTACAAACTGGCTCTCACAGAAAACATTTACGGATCCTTAATAACAAATGAATGCTTTTATCACAAAAAGATGATGTAGAATTGCATTATGAAGAAGACAATCATAAAATGTATTAAAATATTTATTTATTGTATATACAAACAGTAGTATGACCTCATAATGAGATATAAATTCCAAGTTGTTTAACCAATGCTATTTTTTCCATTTGTCAACTAATTTCATTATGTTCACTTGGACATAAGGCCAAAGTGAACAGTGGAGGGCTTCGGGATCCTGAGGCTTGGCCACGAAGGCCTCATGACCCCTGGTTCAGGGTAATATGCTCTGGGTTTTCTTTGAAATGGAAAGGAAAAGCTGCAGGGCTTGCCACTCAGGTGTCTTCTGTGCAAACATTGGCATCTTAGTTTGCCTAGCCTGCAGGATGAAGTTCAGCCATGCATGGGGAGAGGGCCCTCAGTCCCAGACAGGCTGAGCCATGGAGTGCAGCAGATGGGGCCAGGTCTGTTAGGCAGGCCTATGACTAATCTACATCCTGACTCCCTGACCAGCATGTGCACCAAGCCTAGGGATGTCTATTGTAAATGAACTGGAGGGCCATTATGTATTGGTTGGCCAAAAAGTCTGTTACTTGTTTCCCATAAAATAAAAGACACATTTTTCATTTTCACCAATAACTTTATTGATTTGGATATTTTGAGTATGCCAGCTATCTCCCACTATTGGCTTCTAGTGGGTAGAGGCCAGCTGTGCTGCTACACATCTTCCAATGCATAAGATAGCCCCATAGCAAAGAATTATTTGGCCAAAATGCCAATAGTACCAAGAAAGTTCACAAACCACGTTTGACATGTTTGGTCAGTCAAAGAACCTTTTCCATATACTGCACAAATCTTTTTTTTTGCATTTCAGTTGCATTTTTACCTTTTTTTGAAATAATAAAGTATAATATGCCAAAATGTTGCATATCTTCTTCTATCTTCAATATTAAAATGGCTGCACAAAAGGTCACCAATTTTGATGTTTTTTTAAATGCATGCTGACATGATAGATGTCACAATACAATCTAACAAAATTGTTTTGAATGAAGTTAAAGACAACTAAGCACTACTAGAGCTACTATACAGGAAAAACATAATGGATTTTGTCGCCAACCCAATAAGGAACTACAGACAAGGAGAACTGTGATTCTGAACTGCCAAGCCCACTGGGCAGAAGCTGCCAATATGTTCTGGAACTTCCCCAGGGAAATTGCCAGGTGAGCTAACACACGGATACCCAGCAGCTGGCCAGCAGGGGACTGGGCACAAGCACACTGCATCAGGGTCATGTACAGGCTACTGGCTCAGGGAGACTGCACACCTAGCTCTCTTCTTCTGGGAGGCAAAAATGAAGAGTAGCAGAGGTGAAAGAACATAGAGGTGAAATCACACTGAACTGATTCAAGTCCTGCCTTCGCCATTAGTTAGTCATAGGATCTTGAACAAATGACTTAATGTTTTGGATCTTTAGTTTCCTCATCTGTAAAATGCAATAATAATAGACTTACCTCAGGGAGTTATTGGGAGGCTAAAAGAGGTATGCAAAGAAATCAGATGACATGGCAAGGCCAAAGTCATTAGGATCTTTGTCCTATTCCATCCTCTAAACATTGGGCTTATTTAATGCTTCACCTAAAGGTCTGAGGGTAATCTACAATGAGGAGAAAGAGAGAGCAGAGATAGAGAGAACTTACGTGCTTTGCTCTGTCACAGAAATGTCACAGAAGAGACAAATTCTGGAGGGGGAAATAGTAACTAAACAACCAAAGTTAATGAGTACTTCTTAGCAAATTGTAAGAGTCAGAGGGAAACAGCTGGCAGGTACTTCAGTGATCGTGTGGTCTAACTATCTTTAGATGTTTGAGAGTATATATTGCCTGGTGATATGTATCCCCTGGCAGACAGCCCTGGGCTCAAACTCCAACTGTGCCATTAGCTTGCTATGATTGGGCAGGTGATTGGAATTCTCTAAGCCTCAACTTCCTTGTCTTGTAAATAGGAATAATAATAGTACCAACCCACAAGTTTGTTGTGAACGTTAATCGTTGGCCTCAAGGCCACAGTATGAATGAGGTTGAGGATCAGGTGCCTGCATGTGCCAGGTGTGACTCTAAACATGGGGATTGGTCATGAGACTCCAATGGTGTCCCTCATGTCTAGGTCTCCATTTAATGGTGCTGTATAGAGGCCCAAACAAGGTTTTCCTTTGTGCAGAGCCAGCAGACCCTTGGAGATCAAGTTCCATTAAATGACGACAGCAACAGCTCAGAACCGCCTAGTCTACGTCACTGAAGTCAAGTCCATGCAGTTAATTTCCTGTTTCTGTTACGGGTTGATTTCCCTTGCTTTTGGGTGCGGAAAAATCAGTTTTGAAAACACCCCTTGTAATGGGTGTCTCAAAACCCTTGAGCATCAGTATGAGACTATTAAATTTTAACAGCTCTGTTGGCAGGTAGAGCACTTTTATAGACTTAAAAAAAATAACCATACTGTTTGCCTTTCAGACTGCTGCGCCATTCTGAAGAGATTTTATGCTTAAGGTTTGAGGGGTGGATTTTGTTTCTCCAATTTGCTCTCCTCATGTTGTCCTTCTATGCACTATAAATTGCAGAATTGTTTATCTGCCTCTAGCCAAAACTGGTCTTACTAAATTCATTGCTCCTCTTCAACCAAAAATATTTATTTTTTAGTTGTCAACACCTCAAAGGGATTATGCTACCTCTGGGCTTTTCCTATTCTAAACTTGCCCAAATATTTGAATGTTCAAAAGCTGCTGACAAAAAAAAATCAATTCTGAGATCCCACAGGGTGGGATTTTGGCACCAAGTAAGGTTATTTGATTGTGCAAATAAAGATCCCAGGCCCAGAACTTTTTATTGAGGGAGAAGGGTGTAGAATATAAGATAGAGAGGTTAAAACAAGGTCTAGCTTTCTGGGGCAGATGGTAAAGAAGAGAATATGTTGAGAATTGAAAGTGCTTGCAGGGAGTGTAGGTTAGACAGAGGAAGGAAGGAAGTGGTAACACAGGCTGCCAGAGCCTAGGGCTGCAATATTTGGCAGAATGACCTTCTGGGGCAAAGTATTTCAAGGCATTCCAGAGCCAGAGGGAGTGGGGACAATGACATGTGAACTGTAAAATGTTGGGACTTAGAGAACTGCTTCCTAGGAGACTTAGACAGTTTTATCTTTCTTGTTGACCTGTGGTTTTCAGACAGTGAGGCTGAAGGAATGGTCCATCTGAATACCATTTGAAGTTTTCAACATGCTGTAGAGTCATAAAATGATGTCGGAATTTTAGAAAATGTGTTTGGTCACCAATCTGTTTTACTTTGTGGGAATTTAGTACAAAGAATCAGTAAGTTTTTCATATGGCCAATGTCATTAAAGATATAGAAGCCCTAAATTAAATGTCTGCTCTGACCACAGAGTCAGACTGTCTTAAACCATCTCTTTCATGCACATAGAAAGATGCATCTCTCAGCATCCACTGAAAACTTGTAGCATAGATTTTCTTCCTTTATCTCTTCCTGGTATTGCTGTCAAAGAAGGCTGGTAATCTCTTCTCTCTCACCCATGTTAGGTGTGTCCAGTACAAAGTGTAGCATGGCCATTATAAGCGAAGGATGAGATTGGTTGTGGGGGTTCCTTCCTGACTCTACTTCTTAGAGTCAAGCTGTAATGTTGTCACCTTCATGTATGTGACCCTGAGGGCTATAAAGGTTCCAGCTCTGTGAAATGAGAGGGAACCAGGGTAGCTGTCTGAAAGTGCTCTTCTGGATGGTAGATGGGCAACCTCTTGGATTTCTGACTGCTTCTCAGGAATTGCTGATACTGTATTTGCCCACATATCTCAAACCTGGTGGCAAAAAGCTGAATAATGTCCCCATATCTACATCCTAACTGCTAGCAGCTGTGCATGTTGTCTTACATGGCAATGTTTTGAAGATGTGAGTGCATTAAAAACCTTGAGATGGGGAAATTATTCTGGATTGTTTGAGTGAGCCCTAAAAGTAATCATATGTATTTATAAGAGGGAGACAGAGAGACACTTGACTATAGAAGAAGTTAGTATGTTGATGGTAGTGGAGTTGGAGTGATGCAGCCACAAGCCAAGGAATGCTGACAGCCACTGGAAGCTGGAAGAGGCCAGGTATAGATTCTTTCCTGGAACCTTCAGATGGATCCAGCTCTGATAATACCTTGATTTTAGCCTCATGAAATTCGTTTTAGACTCTTGTTCCCCAGACTATAAGAGAATAAATTGCTGTTGTTTTAAATCATTAAGTTGTGGTAATTTGTTACAGCAGTAATAGGATTTGCTAAATGAGGGAATGTATCTCTCTGGTTCTCATTTGGTTGCTAATGGCACACCAAAGAGCTATGTAGAATATACCGCAGTGTGATCTTGGGGAGATAAAAGCAAGGGTTCCTAATTGGTATGCTCAAGCCATTTTTCAGAGCAAAGTTCTGCCTAGAGCAACGGCAAGACTGAGCAGATGATGGCTCTTCCAATAGAATAAATCAGTATTTGTGCTCTGATGATCTACTTATGCTGGCCCAGGTACAAGGCTTAGTTGTTCAAATATATCTTAGAAACAAATCTAATTTTAAAACTAGTAATAACAGAGAATTCTTTCAAAATACAAAAACCAAAGCCCCAAAGCTTTTCAGACAGTCTGTCACTAGGTTTTAGAATCACCTACATTTGAAGATGTTTCGTAAACTCTGCTAATCCTGTCCAGGGAGATATTTGGGTTTTTCTGAGGCTGTCTAAACTTTCTGAGGTAAAGAGCTACTCTCAGGAGTTGCCATGGCGCCTGTCTTTCCTTTGTAGAGTTATTTTTGCTTCTTCTTCAGTTCCACACTTACTCCCTGATATCCCATAACACTGTCTGGTTCTGTGTTTCATTGCCTGAGAGGCTGGCATGATTAGTTAACTGACCCAACTGATCTACGTAGCTGAGTGAAGACTCCTGTCCCATCTTCCCATCCTGGCAGCTTCTTTCTTAGCATGTTAACCATGCCCTTTACCGCCTGCTTTTACGAGGTGAGGTTATTTTGTTTGCTTATCAGAGTCACTGAATTTCAGAGTTAGAAAGGACCTTTATTAAGCACATCAATTCCAACTTCAGTGAAATAACTAAGATTGGGAGGTCAATGGAGTGGAGACAAGCAGTTGGGACCTTCGATTTGGGAACAAATTCTCCATGACAGCTCCTCCAGCATCTTCCTCTCTTTGTTCTTGAGGAAGTAGAAAGCAACCTCAGACCACCATCATAATCTGGTTGGGTTTAGTTAAACCTGAGACCCACAGGAAAACCTTGGTACTCACTGTATTTGGGCAAAAACAGCTAAATTGTGACAACACTTCATGGAGATGCTGGGCTATTTGAGAAAGGAACAAGCAGTCAGGCGAACCAGAAAGTCCCATTTAACCAGCTTAGAAGACGGGCATTTTTGATGGGAGCATTAACCTTCTCCAGTCTGGCTGTCATTTCCAAATGACGGCTGCGTGCATGGCATTTCCAAGAAGTCTTTCATCCCTAAGAGAAGATGGGTCACATCTAATATATTAAAAGCAGAAAGAAAACCTTTAAGAGTTTGGTACCCTTTGACCTGTGGTCCACCCCCACCCCCACCCACAATGAGGTGGTGCATATGTTAAAAACCTAACCCAGAAGATGTTTTGAAACAGCAAGTTCAAAAACAACTAGCTGAGACTTGCCTTTAGAAATGTCAGAACTGCCTGCCCTTGTGGTTTGGCAGGGGATAGATTCTTTTGGAAGTTAGGCCCTCAATCATCTAGGATTCTTTTGGTTGCAAATGACAGAAAGCCATATTTGTGTTTCCTTCATTATGTGTCTCTGGCATCTGAACAGTCTCATTACAGATGTGGCTCATAGGCACACATGAACACAGAGGCTTAATGATGTAACTCAGGGTCTAGTTGGTCTCTCTCTTCCTCTGTGTGAACTTGATTTTCATGCAGGCTTTCCCTTTCTGCTTGCAAAGGACTGACAGCAACTGGGAAATACACACTTCCAGTTTCAAGTCTAGTCACTGTGAGAATCTATTTCCCTGTCTGCTAACATAAAAGTTTGGAAATTAGAGCCCTTTGGTCCTAATTGGATAATTTATTATCTCTGGGACAATTACTAGGAAGGTGCATGCGAGTCACCTGTGAATTTCCTTAAAGGGCACCTGCTGACTCAGGTCTCAGGTGGGACCTGAGATTCTTCATTTCTGATAAGCCCCAGGTGATGCTGATATTGCTAATCCAAGGACCACACTGTGAACAACAGAAATATAGACTAGCTTGTTGGCTTAATCTAGGTGTGTTTCCTATCCCTGTGTCCTAAGGATAGACTCAGGTTCAACTGAGAAGAGCTGAGAGTTGGGGTAGGGAGTAGAGGGATCATTCCCTCAAAGCAGAATAATATTGTCACCACATGAAAGATAGGGTGGATTCTGGTGACAAAATAATTTCCATTATGGGCTCTCTGGGCTTTTTTTGTCAGCTGCAGCATACAACTCACCAGTGATGTTTGGGATGTCTGAGTCAGTAGTACCCCTTGAAGCAATGAAGGAAATGTCCCTTAGACGAAAGACAGAAGACAAGCAGTCTTTTAAAATGTGCTCATAATTATCATCACTACTATTAATTATTAATTGAGGAAGGACTAGTATGTTCTTGACGTGGGTAGAGGATGTTTAAGGACCAGCCTGTAGAGACCAGGAAGGAAAACCGAAGGAGAAGCATGAATTATAAATAAAGATCCTGCCAGAAGAAGCTGGTGGAAGCATGAGCACCTGGAATGGAGAAGGTGTCTGGGGGGCTGCAAGCTCTGGAACTGTAAAGTGGCATTAATGCGAGCACAGGAACCTTGTACGCAGCCTGCGTTAATGCTGGTTGGGGACCACCACTCATGCCGCTCATGACAGACAATCAATGCTAAGGCAGGAAACACAGCTTTGAGAATCCTTGGAGGAACTTATGTTTCTTTGACACCTATTATATTTTGTTTTTTATTTAATTGCTTTGAATATCATGGTAAACAGGTAGATGGACCTGGGGTCCTATATAATTAGTTGAAAAACTATGATAATGAGAGAGAAAGGTGGTATTCAGGAAGGCATTTATTTAGAATGTGGCATTTAAGATTAGCTGCATAATTTAGATATTTGAATATCAAAATGTAATAATAATAATAGTCCCAACTTGATGGGGGCCCTGCTGGTTCTAGAATGTTCTAGTCAGGTTACCAGATGGAGAGCTGTAATTAGGCTCATTCCCTGGTAATTAAGAAAGGAAGGCAGCATTACCTTTGGCCTCTCACCACCTTTTCTTTGCCTTTATTTCTCAGCATCCTGATGCCTTTTGGCTGTGGCAAGCGATCTCTCTCCCTCCCTCTATCTCCCGTTCTCTCCTAACACAATGGGGCCTTCCACACCCCATTTTTATTTCTCCTGGGGCCTAAGCTGTTAGTGTTTTGCTGCTGGGAACCCTGCATTGTGAAACTTCCTTTCATGCACCTTAGCAGGTGAGCCCTGCACCATCTCTTACATCCCCGCGGTAGAAGGACGTCAAGAAGTGAACTATAGCAGTTGAGTTCTCAAGCAAGTTTCTAATGCTGTAGATTTGTGTTTGGAGTGATCCTTTTCTGTCCCCCAAACACATTCTGGTTTCCACAGGAGACCAGTTTAACCAGAATAATTTTTTCCTATTTTGAATTCAATCAGGAAGGTAGCTCTGGAGCCTTCCTTTCACAGGTTCTGAGAGCTCAGAGACCGGAGCTCGGAGACCTCCATCCATCTAGCTGACGCCCTTTGACTTCCTTCAGGGCAGAGGCTTCCTGCTTCTGCTTGTGTCTCAGCAAGGCCCCCACTTTTTTCTATTGAAAATTCTCTTTCTTCATAGGTGTTTCTCCCTAATTCCTCCTTTTTCTTCTCACCAGGTGTTTTAAATGATCCAGTTCTTGCCCAGAATTAAGTCCAACAGGAGATACAGAATCAGACCAATTCCCTATGCTCAGTTGGGGGTGACCAGTTAACGCCAAGCAACAATTAGAGGAAACTGTGAGTGTTCCTGCTCTGTGGTATTAACTCTAAACAGAGCCAGCCTTCAAAAATGGGAGAGAAATGAGGTCCCAGGGACATGAGAAGAGACATCCACCCTGCGGTGCGGCGTCCTGAGCTTCACTTCCCACAGCATTTACCACCCTCTCCGATAACAGCTCTTAACTGTAGATGTGCTTCCTTAAGACAGTAAACTCCCCCAGGCCAGTACGTGTCTGCCCCTTTCACCTCTTTACTTCCAGAGCCCACAGCAGCACCTGGAACATGTATGCGCTCAAACACGTATATTGAATTATTTATTGATTTAGAAAATATTTTATTTATTTATTTTTAGAGAGGGGAGACCTGGCCTGAAACCCAGGCTTGTGCTCTGACCAGAAATCAAAGTAGCAATCTTTTGCTTCGGGGAACGACACTCAACCCAAGTCACACCAGTCAGGTCAGTTTATTAACTCATCTTTTAGGGCAGGTATACAAGGATGAGGAGTCAGCTCTTCCCCTTTTAATCATTCCAGAATCTAGAAAATGAAACTGAAAAAAGCAGTGGGGGGAGAGTAACAGAAATACTGAGACACTAAAGGATCCTAAAATGCCACATAATTAAAAATTAAATCACATATTGTTTTTTTCTCAGGTAAATTTCTTGTCAAAATACAACACAGTGCAGAATACACAGAAATTTATAGAGTGTACACATCTTGATGAATTTTCACAGAGGAAACAAACATGGGAGAAAAGCCCCAGATGAAGAAACAGAACACCGCCAGTATAGCCCAAGGCCCTCGGACACCCTTTAGTCACCTCCCCTACGAAGATAACTCTTACTCTGGCTCCTATTACTCTACATTATTTTTGCCTATTTTGAACAATATATAAATGGATTCATATAATATACTCTTTTGTGCTTAGCTTCTTTTTATGTGTGCCCTTATATGTAACAGTCCATTGTTTTTCATTGTGTATAATTTTCCATTGTATCAAATGCTGCTATTTAATTGTCTACTGTTGATGGCATTTGTCTCGTCTCCAATTTTTGCCTATTAACAACAGCACTATTATGAACATTCTTGAATGTATTTAGGTGCTCATACACTAGGTATATCCCTAGGAGTACAAATGCAGGATTGCAGGGTAAGTACATTCTCAGCTTTATTTAGTAAATATTGCCAGTTTACACACCTACCAGCATTTAGTAAAAGTTCCAGTTTTCCCATTTTCTGGCCAACAAATTAATCTTTTAATTGGGCCAATCTGTTGGGTGTGCAATGATATCTATTTTGTGGTTTGATTTGCATTTTCCAAACATCTAATAGAATTGAACACTTTTTATATGCTTATTGGCTGTTTGTAAGTCCTCTTTCACTATGTGTCTGTTTATGTTTCTGTATATTATTTTGCATATATTTTTGGCATTTAGCGATTGTTCATTTTTTTGAAAGTTGAAAGGAGAATTCCTGTTGAGGGACTTTAGATCTCATAACCTCGGCTTTCTTACTGAAAAATATCTCTCTTATAACACCAGAGCCCTTTCTTCAGATGAAATCTTAGGGAGAAAATCAACATGCAAAGTAGGTCAAAGCAGAGAAGTTCTCATAGAAAGAGGGAGGAGGATCTCAGATCCTTTCCCACCCTTGACCTCTAATGGATTTCACTGAACCTGAAAACACTGCCTTATGGCAAAGACAGTTTTTAAGAACCAACATAACAAGCGAACCAATAAAAGTCCTCATAAATACTTTATAAAATATTTGCTAGCACTAAACAATAAAGATAACAGGAAGAATAAGACAATGAAAGGCATTTACACCACATGAATAGGTTATAATGGACATGATAATATTAATTTTCATTTACACTCTCTTGCTCAATGGAGACTTTTCATAATCTCTTCTGCTTAGTGTTAAAGAGGCTTTCAAATTTATTTTGATTCATTGCTGAAAATATGCATACCAAGAGATAATATGTGTGTGCGCACACTCCCACACTCCTTTCATCTGCATGCTCAATGCTTTTCTGATTTTATAACTTAGGCTTGGTTATTCCCATGTCCTGAATCCTTCCTTGGTCTCATAGACACAAAAGTACTTGGATATTTCAAGTGGAAAAATTTCCAGTAAGTCTTATTTAACACAGCTGGGTAGAGACTTTTTGTTTCCAATTCCGTAACCCAACAGTTGTTAGAGTGAAGAACATGTACTAGTCCCTTTTAAACTCACCTGATCTCCCTGCTTCAATACACCCCAGAGGCCAATGCGGGGGCTCCAGCTTCCTTCTCTTACCTTCCCTTTCTCTCTCCCAGAGCTTCACGCCTAAACTTCTACTTCTTTGCTGCCATCTGCTTTACCTCCCTTTTCATTTTCCCCATCCCTAGTTTCCTTTTTTCTAATTATTCCCAATAGGAGTGACTTGCAATCTGTAGATCTAAGAAGCTAAAAGAAGTAAGGAAATAAATTTGCATACATTGGAATTTGGTAAAGCAAAGGAGCTTGAAGGTAGGAAGGGGTTATTGCAACCTTTCCAAAAGTGAGCTATTTGTGATACCAATGGTGGTGCTGGGAATGATTTTAGGTAGTACACTCAATGAAAAAATCTTTAAAAATTTGAGTAGTTACATATTTACTTTAAGGTTATTAATATATCTCACCTACTTGTAGTAATATATACTCATTTTTCAGTTTGATAAAGGTCCTTTTAAATATTTAAGTTTAAAAATGACTGTTTCTTTGGCAGAACTTGTAAATTAGTGGCATTTGAGAAATGTTTGAAGATTCATGCTCAGTAAATCAAAACAATAATTTTATTAGAGGATGTCCTTCTCTCGCCCGATCTAGATAAGCAGAAGTGAGTACATAGTATAATGAATCTTGTTCCCTCAGTGAAGTAATGACTTTTGTTATAAAAATATATATATAACAATCTATAACAATGGTTTTTAAGGTATAATTCAGATCCCTTGGGGTCCCCAAGATATTTGTCCATGAAGTGAAAACTATTTTCATAATAATACTAAGGGTTTTTTAAATTAAAGATTTTATTTATTTATTAGTAGAAAGAGGGGAAGGGAGGTAGAAAGAGAGAGAGAGAAACATCAATGTGTGGTTGCCTCTTATGTACCCCTTACTGGGGACCTGGCCTGCAACCCAGGCATATGCCCTGACTGGGAATCGAACCAGAGACCCTTTGCTTTGCAGTCCAGTGCTCAATCCACTGAGCCACACCAGCTAGGGCTCAGAGGTTTTTTCTTTTTGAAGTGTGTTGACATTTTCACTGTTTATACAGAAACAATGGTGGGTAAAATCCTGGTGTCTTGGCATGGGTCCAGAAAGTGGCACCAGACTGCACTGGTGACAGGAAAAAGAGAAACTAGTGTCCCGTGTTGCTCAGTAGTGTCTTTGATAAAGTAGTCAAATTATTAATTTCATTAAATCTCAACAATTTACATCTTTGTACCATTCTGTGTGACAAAATGGGATGTGTGAACCAAACATCCTGCTGTGTGCCAAGTCCCATGGTTGTCTCCAGGAATAGTGCTCATTTTGAGTTGAACTAGCCCATCCACTTTTTTAAACACTATTTTTATTTGAAAGAACAACTGACAAACTATGGTTAGTTAGATTTGGGTAGTAGGTGGATATTTTCTCAAAAATACAAAAGTGGGTCTGTTACATCAAGGAAAATAACTGACAGTATTTATAACCAATGATAAAATTTGATCTTTCAAGTGCAAAGTAGAATTTTGGAAAACTTATATTCTCCACCATAAAACCACTTGACTACTTTTTAATACCTACAGACTAATGGTGAGATTGTTTGTGATATTTACACCTGTGATTTTTTTGTTATTTTTTAACAAAATGTGTCAACATTTGGAATATTTGTGTGTCTCAGTGAATCAATGTTTTTTTCCGAATGTCCGGTGTGTGATGTTACAAATCATGTATTGATAAAAGATCCATTTTAAGTGTAAGACCAGTGAATTTTAATGTAGCAGAATATTTAAAAAATATTTTCTTTGAAATAGTTTCAGATTCCGTCCAAAGTCTATAACCCTTAAGAAACTAGCTTTGTCAACTTTTCGTGTAGTGTAAAAAGAATATCTATAATTACATTAAAAGTCTATTAAAATATTTTTCCTTTTATAGCAGCATTCCTGCATGACGGTATGAGGCCAGATTTTTTTCCTTCACTTGTACCAGAACAACATATTATAAAGTTTGAGTACTGAGGCAGATAGCAGAACCCAATTACTGTTGACGAAGCCAGAGACATGAAAGAGATTTATAAAAATGTAAAACATTGCTATTCATGTTAATATTTTTTTTATTTTGAAAAACATAATATTTTACTTTTCCCAAAAGCATTTGTTAACATATAATGGGTTTAGTATTTTTAAAAGAACAAATACATATTATTGTTTTTTCAGTTTATATTTCTAACATAGTACATATGACTAGATATAACCTAAATAAACATAAGCAAAAACTCTTTAGGGTTCTCAATAATTTTTGAGAGTATAAAAGGGTCTGACACCAGGAAGTATGAAAACCAGTGTTCTGCAAAACAGGATTCTTGTCCTGTGTGATTAAAATACTCCACTTAAGTGATCATGGACAAGAGAGAGGGAGAGAATGTGTGTGTGGTGTTGGAGGTGGGTGACAACATAGGATCTTTGCATCATAAATAATTTAAAATAAGGGGATATAATGACTGTTAAGGGTGAGGGGCTAATTCCAGCCAGTTTCATACAGAAGATTTTTATTGACCTGTGAAGATGTAGATGACTTTGGGTGAAGCTGATAGTTGAGACAGAAACAAGGAGAGAGTATGAATGTTGATTCCAAAATAAAGAAATATAGCGAAGGACATGAGTCATCTTCCTCTTCACAATATATTGGGGCAGGCAGCCTCCGAGATGACCCTTAATCCCCACCTCCTGATTTTTATGCCACGGTGTAACCTCCTCCTCTTCATATGGGCTGGACCTAGTGACTTGCTTTTAATCAATAGGATACAGCAAAAGGAATGAGCTGTTGCTAGTGAGATTAGATTATTAAAAAACTATGACATCTGTCTTGCTCACCTTCTCCTATGCTGTGGGCTGGTCCTGAGGGAAGCCAGCTGCCCTGGGAGAGGCTCATGTGGCAAAGAATGAGTAGGTCCCTAGCTAACAACCCTTGAGATACTGAATCCTTGCAACAATCACAGGAGTGAGCTTAGAAGTGTGTTTCCTTCTTTAGGGCCTTCAGATGTGACCAGATCCCTGACTGGCACTTTGATTGCTACATCATGAGAGTCAGAGGCACCAGCTAAGCTACATCTGGATTTTTGACCCATAAAAACTGTGAAATAATAAATGTTTGTTGTTTTAAGCTGCTAAATTATGAAGTAATTTGTTACACAGCAATTGATAACACATATATATTGCATATTCATAGAAAACTGGCATGTAATTGTAAGAGACTTTGAGAAATCCCTGAAGCCTGTTAATTAATAGTGCATGGACATTGTCAATAACCCCTAGTCAAGGAAAACATAAAAAGCAGCAAAGAAAGAACAAAAATAAGAACAGAGAGTAAATAGTAAAAGGAAAAATCTAGAGAGTATAATCAGAGATAGTTACATGAGGGAAGTAAAACAATAACCCAGTGCCTTAATGAGAAAAAGATTTCACTAGAATTTTCCAGGGGACAGATCCCTGAGGACAACAGCTAAATTGGTGAGGCAAGCAGTTTCATCATGAAATGAAATTGGCTGGATCTGTTACTAGGAAAGAAAACACCAATGTTTTGTGTTTGGGTATGTGGGAAGAAAGTTTTCAACCCAGCTTATGGGCGGAAGTGTTGAGTAACAAACTGAGGTGCCTAAAAGTGTGATCAATTGACTAAAAAATATGAATGTCATAGAAAGTTGCAAAAGGTCTTGTAATGGCCTATGTAATTTGAAAGTCCAGACATTGAGCTGGCCTCAGGCGTGACTATATCTGAAGATTGAGATGAATGCCATCAGGTTTCCCTACTTATCTTTTCTGTTGACCTTCAAGCAGAAGGCCGAGGGTGAGTTGTAGGGTACACAAGTCTGCAGAGAGAGAGAGAGCCAGATTTTATAAAGGTACAGAGAGTGACACTCCAAGAAAAAGACTGTCTTCTCCCAGTATCCACATGTGAAATCTAGGGAAGGGCTCTGATGACCCTACCTGGAAATCCTTTATCTCCCCAGACACCCCAGCAGCATATGGAGTAGCAGAGGGTAATTACCTAAAGGAAAAGAGGGTCTTCTTGTCAGAAAGGGAGAAACAATGATAAGATGACATATGTCTACTGGAGTGACTGACAATAACCAGAGGCTGGGAAGATTGTTTAATATTTAAAATTATGCCAACTAATACAATAACTTAAGTCATAAGTTATTAAACTGTATATTGTTTGTGTCTCAGCAGTCCCTCATTACAGGAAATTTGTGTTGTGTATTTGAATTGACTTGGGATGATGGAATGTAATGAATAAGGTTCTGTCTGGCAGGGGTGGCACTGGAGAAGGGGTTTTGGGATGAAACCATGAATTCAGAGGCTCAGATTTAAGGAAAAATTCAGCCCTTCCCCTTTGTGTGTCAGCATCTGTTGTTTTTCTTCTAGAACATCAAGTTGCTCGCGGAGCCCATATCCATTTGAATAAGTCTGAACAACCACTGCAGCAAAGGCTTAGTTGCCAGCTGCTCTCTGGTGTGACTCAGTTTAATTTCTCCCACTGTCCAGTTTCTCTGGGTGAGGACTTGGCTTCTCTGGAAACTCCCAATTTATTGTAATTGGGAATTTGGCTCCAAATGGCAGAGATTTAATTCCTAAACACACAAAAAGAGATGGTGACTGCTATTCAATTTAGATTTTCTTAAGTTGTAAATAAAGACTTATGATTTACTAAATTAGGAATCATTATGTAAAAAAAAATGACCATTCAGCTGAGACCAACAGTAATGTAGAACTTGGCAGAAGAGGTCTCTTTGGTGGGCCATCTTTCTTCCCAATTTGCCTCCAAAGCGTGTCACAATGGGATTTGGTTGAATATGGGAAAATGCTAAATAACATGTTAAATAATAAACATATAATAAGGTAACAAACTTCTAACTTTTGTAAAATTTTTCAAATGTTAAGTATCACTATCATGACATGTAGACCATACAAATGTTAGTGATCAACTTAAAAAATTACATTGTACTGAATTCACATACTTCAAGAAATGGAAATATAACTTTTAATTAGAAAGGTGTGTCCTTGATTGCATTCAACACCCTTGTCCTAAGGCCAGTCCCTTCAGCAAGTATGTGGCATTGTATCGCTAGCCCTGTTTTTGGGTGCACTGTCTTTCCCTTGTTGGCAAAGGCCCGTTGAGGGGACACACCATTTTATCTATTTTCTCAGCACTTGGGTTAAGCAGAAGCCTGTGTGTATCCCTGATCCAAAGTCAAGGAATCTAGTGGCAGTTGTTTCCCACTTGACATGACTATCTTGAGAATCATGTAAGACATTCATGATATTCCTCATTTAAGCTTTGCCCTTTATTTAATATCTATGTGCCAAATTCTACTTTTGTATTTTTACCAACAGTCTGCCCAGCTTTATGGTTCATAAAATAAATGTTTTGAATACATATATTTGTGTTCCATGGCCTGCCTCACATTTTTCATGCATGAATACCTCAAAATTATAAGAGGAAGAGGCCACAGAAGTGATTATTTTTCAGTAACCACTCTTTCAAAGCTGGAGGAACTTGCCTTGAACCTTCTGAAATATTCCCTTTGATTTCTGGAAATTACTGCCTTGGAGGTTCTTTGCAACACTGACTTTTGGGAAGGTGGGAAAGAAACTTTCACATGCCCCCCTAAACATTCTTTTTGTGGCTTTTCTGGTGGTCAATTTTGGATCAATAATGATATATTGAATGAACAGCTTGCCACCACATTGCCAGGCACCAAAGACACAGATACAACTCTTGCTTTCTGAAACATTATGGTCTGTAGAAATAGAATTAGGGAAAGAGGCTGAGGGAACTAGCACTTACTGGTGGTCTAACTCTAGGTGAAGTTCCCTTGAGCACTCACATGTATTGCTTCATATCACCTTCAGAAATATACTATGACCTTGGACATCACTGTTCTCATCATAGAAGTTCAGAGACACTAAATATTTTTCCAGGCCATACAACTAATATGTTGTGAGTTAGGATTCAAACAATATTTAATTTCATGCTTATTTTTACTATTTTATACTATTCTTTCCTCCAGTGCCACTCAGTTTGCCCTACAATTAAGTCCTAGGAATTCTATATCTCTCTCACCACTAAAGTTGAAATCTGATAATGTTAAGGATAGTTGGAAAAATGTTCTTCCTTAGGACCTAAAAACTGGTCAATTCTTATAGGTTGTGAATTTTAAATCTCATGTGAACCTTTTGGGATTTCAGTTCATTTAAAGCTGACTTTCTATTTTTGAAGGAAAAATTTATAATGATAACATGCATACATGTGGCTTTTTCACAAAATATGTTTTTAAAGGAGTTTATGTTAAAATTGAAAGAGCTTGTTGGGCAATAAATAAATTTTTGCAAGGTAACATTTGAAAGCATTAAAAATCAGAAATTAAGGACATAGGTGCTGGAAAAAGTTTCAATATATTCTACAAACCTTAAATCACATCTGGATTTGCCCAGCATTGTCAGCAGAATTTTTATTTAAGCCTGGTTTATCCAACAGATTTTGTCAAATTAAAGGGCTCAATCACATGCCTTAGAATTAACATTAGAGAAACTATTTCTAAACTGTGGAAGGCAAGCAGAGTTCATGTAAGGCACTGTTTGATTTGAATATGGATTAATCAGCAATTTGTATTAGTGAACACAAAGCTAACATTCATTATTTAAACAGATAGGAATAATTGTATGAATACAACTATGTAGCATGATGGGCAATTGGGCTATTTCATGAATAATATATTAGTTAGTGAGCATTTAGCTTTATTTATCATTCAAGCTTAGGAGTCCTGGTCTGCTTCTCTGGGTCTAGCCTGCAGCTGGCACTCATCCATAACTGTCACTGTGTCAAAGAGAAGCGTGTCCAGGCTGCAGGATGGAGCCTGTGTTTGTTTAAGAAAGAGCCTGATGATATCACGTCGGCCTCGCACTCCAGAAGGCTCAGGAACCCATGAAAGAGCACAGCCTCCCAGCAGAGTTAATGCAGACCTACTGCAAGGATTTCCATTCAGGTCTAATTTCAAGGTGAACCAGGTTGGGGAATTCAAGGAGAAACTATAGATTTTTTCACTTCCCACATTGGTTGATTAGCCCCGTACCTGGTATTTGATTAATGTCTGAGAGCTCTAATTAGTTATGGCTAATCAGGTCCACATACACCAGCATATTGATTCCTGTCTCCAGAAAACTAATCTAATTGTGCTCCTTAGCAAATGACTGGTGTATTGAGATGATGACCCATCTGTATGTCAGAAAGACTGTTCCATTATGACAGCTTTGGAATGGTGTTGGGGTGTTGGGGGTGGGGGGGTGGGAGGAACGTGGGCTAGTCTAGAAACTGCCGTCCAGTGGTGTTAGGAAAAAACCTCCTATGTTATCCCTTTGATACTGTTTTGATCCCCAGAGGAGAAGACCACAAATACTCAGGAAGAAATTTTCTTTTTAACTTCTTCCCCAGAAGAGGAAAATGAGTGTAAGAATCAAATGTGTCATTTAGACCACAGACAGGAGGAAGAAGAGCAGAGACTTTGCTGACATCTCCTGGTTTCTGAAACAGTTAACTGTGGATCCGTGCCTGCCTTCCTGCCCTTCTCAACATAACAGCACTTATTCTACAGTAATTAAGGCCCCTACTCTCCTCCCTTTGGTGGCTCCCTAGTTTTCAGGGATTGTAATGAAACATATTTTCCCCAAATAATATTAACAGTATTGTTATAGCACCTAAAAATGCACACAAAGAAAACAGTTCACGTTACTAGGTTTTATTTTCTTTTATAAAATTTGCAAACATTTTCAATGGCACTTTAAATAAAGAACATCTAGTAAAGATGGCCTGCTTTGTTTGTCTAAACATAGCACTGATTTTCCTCCCCAAAATATCAAAATCTAAAATCTAATAATTTGGAATTTTTCTGTGGGAAAGCCCAAAGGGGCCATAATCCAGCCACAGCAGCATAATCCTCTGATAGCCGTGTCTGCTTAGTGCCACCCTGGAGCGAGTATTACCCGCCGCTACCCTTGTGCCATCATTCAGACTAACATCTATTCCTCTGAGAACACTTATCACACTGTTTGCAATTATTTGTTTATCTGTCTGTCTCTCCTCCTAGGTTGAAAAGTCCTGGAGGGCAGAGGCTCTATCTGATTCATTGGCGCAAAGACTGAATGTCTTAGATGCTTGTTACCAAGTGGTAAGGTCACATTTTTATTAACACTATAGATTGCATAAATAGGTAAGAGCCCTGTCTCATTGGCAGCAGCCTCCCCCCACTACCTGATGTCCCCTGGCCTCTACAGAGCTCTCAGAGCATCTCACGGTGTCCCATGTTCATGGTGCTCAGTTCAGGTGAATCTGTGATGTTCCCTCTGTCTCACCTTCATCAGAGTCTTCCCTGAGTTCCCACTGTTGTTTTCCAGCAAGTTCAGGACCACCCACTGCTACAGCATAGGGGGTACAGTGGTGAGGTTTTCCTCCCCTAAATGGAGGACATTATGGCAGAAGTGAGGGGGAAAATGGTATGAAACGGAAATAAAATTCAAGAGTCAGTTGGGAGCTAGGTCTGCAGACATAGCAAGGAGTTTGGTTTTTAGTCCAAATGCAGCAGGAAATATTACTCAAACAGAGTCATGATTTGATAAAATTTATGTAAAAGATTACTCTGCTGAAAAGCTAGTGGAATAGTTCAGCAATATGTTAAGCAGAGACACCAGTGGGAGATTACCACAATAGCCTTTGAGGCTGGTGGAAAACGGTGTGCATTGGAGATAAAACTGATACAATTTCATGAGCAGTTATGAATATAGAAGAATAGGGAAGAATTCTATTTGAATCCCACCTTTCAGTTGAACAAATGAGTGGGTGAAGGCACCAATTCCTTAGAAGGGGAAAATTGGTGGAGAAATAGGTTTGGGGCCAAATCAAATCTTCTTTTTAGATGTTGAATTTGAGATGTCTATTGGGTATCCAAGTGATCATGTCAAGAAGGTAGTGGATGTGCAAGTTTTGAGTTTAATGAAAAGGGCTAGGGTATAAATTTAGGAACTAGCAAAATACAGATAGAGATAGAGGAGATGAGAGAGAGAGAGAGAGAGAGAGAGAGAGAGAGAGAGAGAGAGAGGCTACAGAATAGAGAAGGGCCTGCAACCAAGCTCTGAAATAATTGAACTTGAGTGGACAATAAGGACGGAAAAGAAGTCTGGACAAGAGCATGTACTTATGGAGGAGGAGACCTGAATGGAGTGGTATTTTAGAACTTGGGAGAGAATTTCAAGAGGGAAGACGTAGTCATGTGGAATGTGAGAAATTAGAATGAGAAGACAGAGAAATGTTCATTATTTTCCTCTTCAACCCAGCTTGAGGCTACTTCCCAGGCTCAGATTTTATATTCAAAGGTAGTGGGCATGGCCCTAACAGGGCTAGCAGATTGGAAATTCATCCCACATTGATGAATTTCCCAAGGTGTGTTTTCTTTGGTTTTAAATAACAGTGTGCAGGACACCCACATTCTAGTACAACCTGAACTACAAAGAGAACTTCCTTCTTTTATCCTAATGTTAGGATCAGGCCTGAATATCCTTCTCTCCTCAAGAGAAACAAAGATTTACTGGCACAGGGTATGCTAGAACCATAGAGAGAAAAAGCATATTCCAGCTGCTCAATCTCTAAAAAAATAAAAAGAACAACAACAAAAGAAGAAAGTCAACAAAAGCTTTGGCTCAACCATAGGTAAAAATTTACAATTACAGAAGGCTTTTGTTCTCATTCTAAAACATGGTATTATTCTCATTTCCCAGCTTTAGCTCTGAATAATGAGTGTGTGTTTGCTTTGATTTTGGTAATTAAAGAGTCCACCCAGGTTGTTTATTCTGAACGAGGGAACAATCAGACCCAAAGGTGACTGGATTCCTGTCTCTGGCTCTTTTGCTGAGTTTGAAAATGACAGTTTTTGCAGCTTTGAGCCATGTTATTTCCTAAGATAGTGCCTGGAGTCTAGTATGTAATCAGTTGCTGTTTGTTGAATGAATGGGTGAACAAGGAGGCCAAATGATGAAGTGGGAAAAACACTTGATTTAATTAGAAGATCTGGATTCTTGGGAAGGTCATTTATACTCTCTGCACCTGAACATTCTCAATGTGCCACCTGAAAACCCAGGAGTTTTAAAGTGATGTGTTGAAAAGCACAGTTCAACAGTCAAAAATAATTAAAACAAATCCTATTAATTTCTCACATCTCTCAAATGAATTTATGGGTGATGTAAATACACTGTTCATAAAATACATTAAAACCCTCTTCCGTCCCACGCTGCGGCGGCTCCAGTGTCTCTCTCCTTCACCGCCTGCTCTCGCAAGAACTTCTCTTCCCTCCTAACTGCAGCTGCTGGGACTTTCTTTCATCCCATCTTGTCCATCCTCAGCACTTCAGGTTGTGCCTTTCTCTGGAAAGAATGCTACATCATTAGGAGGGGGAAGAAAGAGCGATATTGGACTTGCACATAGCAGGTTGGTTTTGGCAGTCTGGAAGAGAAGGTTAGTACTGGATGACTCCCAAGTTCATAGTTTTTGCACCATCATATATGCATAATGGGAAAAATAATGCCTCCTCGCTGGGATTGTTGGGAGCATTAAATGAAACCTGTATGTGTCACTGTAAACCTCCCACAGTACCTAGTGTCATTGACCTATGCTGCACAAGTGTTATTTAGTACCCTAAGTGCAAATTCTTTGATTTCATTCTCTCAAAAGATGTTTTATTTTTACAATAAATGTACACCTGCTTTCTTTTTAAAAAAATAACTTTCTTTTTTAAAAAGTAATCCTCCATTACTTTATCTTTTTTTAAAGATTTATTTATTTGTTTTAGAGAGGGGAAGGGAGGAAGAAACATTAGTGTGTGAGATACATTGATCAGTTGCCTCTCTCATACTTCCAACCCAGGATCTGGCCTGCAACCCAGGCATGTGCCCTGACTGGGAATCAAACTGGCGAACTTCCAGTTTGCAGGATGGCGCTCAATCCATTGAGCCACACCAGCCAGGGCTAAAAATAAATTTCTTAACAAGATAAAAGCAGATTGATGTCCTCCTAACAAAAGAGCCAATACAAGTGTCTAGGAGAAGTTTAAATGCATTGTGAAGAAGTTTTTCAGTGTCAGCCATGCACATACCACAGTTTAGACTAGTGAAAAATCTGTGCTTTTACCACACATTTAAAAATAATTTTAGTTACCATGTGAATTTATTGAGCATACATAGTACCTTTGATGAGCAATTGATTTAAAGGGGTAAGATTCAGAATTGTTTCTTACGTAAAATTCAATGATAAAAATCTGAGAATGCTATTCTTTACATTAAAAAGGGATTTTTAAAAAAATAAAATCACTGATTTCATGAGTATTGTTGATTTTCATAATAAAGTAGAAAACCTGTTCAATTCTGTATTAGTTCTCTATTTTCGCACAACAAATTAGTCTAAAATCTGGTTAAAACAACAGATATTTGTTTATTCATAGTTTCTATGGGTCAGGCATATGGGAGCGGCTAAGCTGGGTAGTTCTGGCTTGAATTCTCCTATTGCAGTCAGACTACCAACTAGGGTTTCTATCATCTGAAGGCTTGACTGGAGCCGGGAGTCTGCTTTCAGGACGGCTCACTCTCATATGGCTGCTAGCAGGAGGCCTCAGTTCCTCACAGTATGGACCCCTCAGGGCTGCTTGTGGGTCCTCATGACATGGCAGCTGGCTTCTCCCAGGTGGAGTGATCTGAGAGAGAGTGAGGGAGAAGCCACGCCGCCTTTAATGTTCTAACCTTGGAGGTTATGCCCTGTTACTTCTACACATTCTATTTGGTAGAATTGAGTTGCTAAGCACAGCCCACAATGAAGGGAAGGACAATTAGACTTCACTTTTTTTGACAAGATGAGTATCAAAGAAATTTGTGGACAAATTGTATAATGACTACAAGTTATTTAGCATAAATTGCATTTTTAGTATTTATGTTCCAAACAAAATATAAGTTTTTTCACAATAGAGATCTCTATTTATATTATTGGGTTCTCAGAACATAGTACATAAATCTTTTTATTGATTAGGAAGAAATTGAATTCAGAAGCATAAGTAGCTTCTTTCAGGTATAGACAAGTTCAGTGTCCAAACTTAGACTTGGATCTAGATTTTCTGATACATGAGGTCTGTCCAGAAAAAGTCCAATCATTGTTAATGTAATGAGAACGGCTTGCATGACATTGATGTAACCTGGCAGCCAAGGAGAGTGGACAGGAATGCACATGCATGAACAATGACAACTTTATCATACTAGCCACTGAGTGAGCATGTGTACTGTGTGGCCATCATATTCAAAATGACTGAGCAAGTAGAACAATGAATCTACATCAAATTTTGTGTTAAGTGTCAACATTCCTCTGTGGAAACTACCCAGATGATTCAGAAGGCCACAGCTATGGGCAACTGGTGATTGGCAGCTTCATTATGACAATGTGCCCACTCATGTGTCATGTCTCTCATGCAGAATTTCTTGGAGAAACAAATCACTCAGGTGACTCAGCCCTTCTACAGCCCAGATTTGGTGCCCTGTGACTTCTGGCTTCTTCTAAAACTAAAATCACCTTTGAAAGGGAGGAGATTTCAGACCATCAGTGAGACTCAGGGAAATATGATGGAGCAGCTGATGGCAACTGGGAGAACTCCGTGAGGTCCCAAAGTGCCTACTTTGAAGGGGACTGAGGCACGATTGTCCTGTGTACAATATTTCTTGTATCTTATATCTTCTTCAATAAATGTCTCTATTTTTCACAGTACGTGGCTGGATACCTTCTGGACAGACCTGGTATAATTCTGTGTGCAGCCATCTCACATCTAAATAATGATAGTAAAAACAGGACTCGTTTGCTATACTGTAATTGACTTTTCCAACTTTTGTCTACTTACATGATCTCAGACATCTGGGTTTAAGTTGGAAACATCTCATTAAAAATCCAGATGTTTCCAAATATAGTTTAAAAAAAGCTATTCAAACTCTTTGGTAAATAAGTAATTCTGCATGTTGAATGGCTATTCTGTTAAAGACTTAACTCTCCAATGTATGTTATTTTATGAAGAAAGTTTCTAATGTAATCAAATGTTAAACTGGAAGTTTGGACTGAGGCAACAAGACATCACAGATAGCACCTAGCAAGGTGAGGTGTGAGACAGGGCACTGAGATGCAAAGACTGAAAGAAAATGTCTAGAAACTAATCTCACAACTTCTGTGCCCCTCTTCCAGGGTCCCCTCACCCAGGTCAGTCAGTGGGGAGACAAGGAGGGTTTTTGATGAAAGCAATCAAGCAAGGAGGAGTTTCAGTGGGACCGCTTAAGGTTGTTAAGTGTCCTCTCAGGCAGAAGAAACAAGAAATGGCCTCTGGCTCCTGACTATAAGACGTGACCTAAGAAAACTAGAAAAATCATGGATGGATTGAAAAAAAAGGAAAAAAGAGAAAAAAACTCATGGACATGGATAACATGTGTGGTGATTGCCAGGGGCAAAAGGGGTGGGAGGAGGAGGAAGAGGGTAAAAGGGAGATAAATGGTCATAGAAGGGGACTTGACTTGGGGTGGGGAACACACAGTACAGTGCACAGATGACGTGCCGTGAAACTGTGACCTGAAAGCTGTATAATTTTGTTCAACAGTGTCACCCCTATAAATTCAATAACAAGAAAAAAAAGTCATGGAGATTTTCTAAAGTTTTCTCCAGGAACAGTAAAATAGTAATCCCACAGAACAGGTTTAAAGGGTAGTGAAAAGTAAAAATAAAGAAGCTTTTATGATTAACTAGCCTGTTTAAAATATATCATAGGTATTTCCTGCCTTTTAAACAGTGCATGGTGAGTTATTTATAAAAAGGGTTAATTTACCTTTAATGTTATCATGGACAATGCAATAATGAAAAAACTTGAGCTCATATACAACACTGTTTTAAAAAATAATCAATATAGTGATGTACCCAAGGTTTATGGTGATATATGAGGTAGTCACTTCAAAGTCACCATTCTTATAAATTTATTTCCAATTTTCCTGCCACTTTTTTTGGTTTCTGTATTGTTAGTTGTCACTTCTCACTTTTTTCTGCATGCCTTTCTATTTTATTTTCTTTCTTCTTTTAATTGATAGTTGGTGGGGAGATAAGCTTGTTGGAATTGTGAATTAAATAAAATTAAATAAGACCATGATCTTGTTTTTCTTTGCTTATTCACCAAAATTCTACGGAGAAGGTTGATGGAAAACTGGCTTATGGCTACACAGTTTTGACTCAACTTATGCATTAGGTAAACCACAAAGACAAGTCAACATTAGGTAGTCACCAATATTAAGTATTTGTTGAAGAAATTTGCCTTTATTTTTAACAGGATTTTTCTCTACATGGTTTTTATTAATTAATTGATACATCAAGTGCATGTTGCATGCCTACAATGTGTCAGATGTTGAACTTGGATCACTTAATGCCAGCATGAATTGAGCTATTTATTCAACTGCTTCTATTTAATTTCCTGTGCTTAATCATAAACATTGTTTCTTGTAATTTGAGCCAAAAATGGATTTTCCATGTTATTATTTATTTATTTGAAAGAGAGATTGATTTATTTTTCCACTTATTTATGCATTCATTGGTTGTTTCTTGTACGTGCCTTAACCAGGGATCAAATCCTCAACCTTGGCATATCAGGACAATGCTCTAACCAACTGAACTACCCAGCCGGGGCTGGATTTTTCCTGTCTTTTAGGAAAGGCAGATCTCTTATGCCACTTAAACAGATGAAGAAGCAATAGATTAAGTTACCAGATGTAGAATGAATTCTAATCCCACAAATGGCAGAGAATTTGCTGGGTGGCCTATTAGTAACAAAACTAAACAGTTTAATATAAAGTTTTAATTTTCCCTATTGTTTTAATAACTATCTTCATATTGTAGTTTCACAACAAATTTCTGAATGAGGTAAGACAATAGCTCTGAACTCTGTTACAAGTGAGGTTAGGGATCCTACTGGCTGAAAGCTAGTGGCCCAGTCGGGGCTAGAGCTCATCTTTAATCTCTGGAATCCAGACTTTTCTCTTAAATCAGTGCTCTCGACATCACTTCTTAGTGCCTTAATTTCTGCTTATGTAGTATTGGGTTGATGTTGATGCAGTGTAAATTAAGTATTTGGAGAGGTGACTGAACATCCTTACAACCAATGGTTTCCTCAGAACTTGAAATGTATCATCAGTGCCTCTGTTTTGGAGCCAGTGCATTTCTGACTTTCTGTTCTGCTTAATAAAAGAGTTGAGATACCAGGAGTGGAACTGGAGTTCAAGACTGATTTTTGTGCATTGAGTCCTTGGCAGCAAACCTCTGCCCTTCACATGCCAGGAAGCTGAGGAAAAGCCCTCAGCGGCCAAAGACTCCATGCTATGGGAGGAGTTACTCCTCACCTCTGGCTCCTTATAGATATCTGTGCTGAGGCAACAGGGAAGGACTGATGCTGGCTCCTAACTCCTCTAGTTTCCAAAGTCCTGGCTTCCGCAGTACAGTGAAGCCACAAGGAAAAGAGAATTTGCCAAATAAACTGTTGTCTATCCAGACAGTGAAACATTATGCAGGGCTAAAAAGAAAGAAGCTATCAAGCTATGAAAAGACATGGAGGAAACTTCACTGCATATTACTAAGGCAAAAGAAACATGTGAAAAGGCTACATATTGTAGGATTCCAACTCTTTGGCATTCTGGAAAAGGCAGAACTATGGAGCCAGTAAAAAGATGGGTAGTAGCCAGGAGCTGGGGGTAGAGGGATGAATATGTGACGCACAGAGGAGTTTTAGGGCAGCGAAAATACTCTGTATGATACCATAATGGTGGATGCATGTCGTCATACTTTGTCCAAACCCATGGAATGTACAATACCAAGAGCGAACTGCCATGTAAACTATAGACATACAGACTATGGTGACACTGACATGTCAATGCCGGTCCATCAGTTTTAACAAATGCACCACTCGGAGGGTTGTTGTTAATGGGGAAGGCTGTATATGTGTGGGAGCAAGGGACAGATGGAAAATCTCTGTACTTTCCTCGTAATTTTCCTGTGAACCTAAAATTGCTCTAAAAATATAAAATTTTTACAAAGAGAGAGTTTGCCTGCCCTAGTGGTGTCCCACTTTCAGAAGCTCAGATTCTACCTAGGGAGCTGCTGGGCTCCCCTTTCTGGTCAGCACAGGAAGTCAATGATGAGCAAGCCATCGAGGCTGGAACACATTTTGGGTTTGCAGCCAACTCCTGCATTTTCCTCATTGCACATATTGTTTTGGGACAATGGTCTGATCAAATGTTTCCTAATTTTATTGTGGACTTTCTCTCTAATGAATTCTTTTCTCCCAACTCTAAATAGAGAAGATGCGAAAAACGTGACACACTACAGATGGGTCACCCACATCTGGGGTTTTCATTTTAAAGGCTGGTGGGGGTGGGGAAGACAGTAAAGCAAGACGTGGCTGGCTTTTCTTATAAAAGGGGTGAGTGGGGAGTCAGAGTAAAGAGATGAGGGAGTAAGACTGAATCATCCACCATTGTTATTGAATGATAGACATATCCATTGGGACTAATTATGATAATGATCCTAGTCCATAACTGACTCAAAGATTGTGTGCTCCTCTCTATGCCAAGTTCTCAAATTTAGGCACCTGTATCGCACCTATGAAGTTGGCATTTACCAAAGAAGCCATGTACAGATGGATATTTGCATATGAAAACTGGGTAATTGTGTGTGTGTGTGTGTTATCAGGAGCTTCTGCTCACAATTATCAGCCTCTCCTTGACATCTTGGAAGCAGTTTCTGGTCTTTGGAAAACTAGCCTGCAATTTGCTGGTGCAGATTTGAGGTCAGTGCATGTATGAGATATATGCCCACATTTCAGAGAGTAGCTCTGATGTGTTGTTATGTATGTGTTGGCCAGGACTGTGACTTAGTAAGAGTTCAGACCATCAAATGGAACTGTATTCAAATGTCAGCTTCACTGCAGCATTAACCAAGGTGAGTCAGTGGAAAGGAGTGGAGTTTGTTTGAGAAGTTGCAAAAAACTGAATATGCTTGAGTATTGGGTCTGAATGGTATTGTAGCAGACTCATGTAAGTCCCTAAGGAAAATGAGAGTTGGAGGAGTGAAGTTAAATCTGTGCAAAGTAGAATTTGAACTAGGACTGTCCCTTTGAACTGTCCTGTGCTCTGCTCTCTCCCAAGAGTGCTCAGTGGGTACTTGGTGAAGATAGATGAGGTCCAAAGGACAAAGATGTCTATCTGTCCAATGTTCTTCCCCTCAAGATTTTCCCTCTTTTGTGTATAAGCTACAATAGATCCCAAGGAGAAGAAATATTTAAGCCCAGCATTAGAGGCATGTGCACAATTTTCACAGCTACTAATTCCTGTGGTCAGCATTGAGGATCATAAAGCCACGAGAGCCAGATGGAGTATGTCAATCTCCTACCTCATACTTGACTGTGCCTTTGGCTGACCACTTTGCCTGGAGTGCTCCTGTCTTTACCTTTATTTTTATGTGTTCTACACTTTTTTCTAATGCAGATCAAAGTGTACCTTTTCCTGAAAAAAAACTACTCCATAGAGAGGTACTGTTCCTATCTACATTGAGTGGATGGGGAACTGAGCCACAGCGAGGTTAAGACTGATCAAAGATTGTAGAACCAGAAACTGACAGAGCAGCAATGTGAACACTGGCAGCCTGCCTCCAAAACCCAGTGCTCCTAACCATTACACCATGCACCTGCTCAATTAGAATAGTCTCATTTTTATATTTATAAAACAAGCTCTAAGGCCCCTTGGTAGTTTTAGAACACTTGGTCATCCTGACAAGCTCAACCCCTTGGTAGTTTTAAAGCCTGTGGTGGAGCTAGACACTCAATGCACTCAGTGAATTTGTCAAGAAGATGAAGAGTTTGTTCTGGAATTGGATGGATCACTACCAGTCTTACACTAAAGGTACATTTTGATGGTTGTATAACATTACTAGAGAAATTCGGTCAACAACTGGGAGGGATGGGGGACCAGGGGCCTTGCAGATTGTTATCAGTGGGCTGCAGACAACGTACGAGGCCAAAGTAGTTCTTGGCAGGGGAGCAGCCAAGCCCAAGGGAAAAGTGACATTATTCGTGCTGTGTTGTAAGCGATGTTGCAGACCCACCTACTCTTCTGCCAATTTTGGGGCAACTCCAAGATGTATTTTCTATTGCAGCTCTGGGTTTTTTCCTAAAATCCTACTTGGTTTCCCACGGTCTCTTTTCCCACTCTGCAGCATGCTCCAGGAAATCAATTCACTTCCCTCACCTTTGAAAGCTGCCACCATTCTTTAGAGTTTGTTTCCTTAATACCCTCCAAAGACAGACATGAAGGGCCTTTTTATTTTTAAGGTTTCTACTGATGATGACAAAGGGAAAATAGGATATCAGAAAAATAACAAAGATGGAGAAGCAGTAAATAGTTCAGCACCTTACAAAGTCTTTATTGTCTTGATCCCTTGGATATACTTTTAAGCTCCACCTGGGATCATGAATGGGAGCCTCCAAGGTACCTGGTCTTTTCTGAAGGTTGAGCTCACCGAATGTTCTCATAGTCTTCGGATTTCTCCCTTAGTGACATTATAGGGACCATTTCCTTCACACGATTCATTCCCAGCCTGAGTATGCAGCCTATCGCCTGGTTTCTAGCAGGCATTTGACTTTTCTAAACACCTCTAGAGTCAGTTACAGTGACTGGGTTAATTGACTATTGCCTCCCTGACTCTTTTCCTGTACTCACACAAGCCCCGTATGGGCAGGAGCCATCTTTCTGCTCTTCTGACTCCCTGTTTGTTGATGGGGTCATTGCCCAGAGCCCATGCTTATTGGCTACACAAACAATGTCTACATAGTTTATGGCTTGACTTGGGGATTTACCATCAAAAGGCACCTAATTCTCTGATGACAAACTTACACTTTTATCTTTATCATGAACAAGGACATTTTAGGGAATTATATTTTCTTTCTTTTAATTTAAAAGCCATCTGGTAGTTCTATGCTAGCAAAATACAGGAGTAGACAAGTAGGTTAAGCTAACCTTGTTGGAGTGAATGTCTGCTTGGAAATGGCTTACTAGGATTTGCTGTCTTGAGTAAGGAAATAAGGAATTCCTGGGGTCAAAGGAAACCCAAAGATAGGGGAGGAGCTGCAGAAAGAGAACATAGTAATGTTGTTACTGTTTTTACATAATTCCATGTACTTGATGATTTGGTGTCAGAAAAGCAGCGAGACACAGCTGGGAAGAGGCAAGGAAGAAGAAAGTAGGGTCAGAAGATTGAGGGAAGGAGCAGCCAGTTTGGAGAGGCAAGGTTAGGGACCAAGCATCACACATGGGTTGGGAAAGACAGCATTTCATGAGGCAAGAAAAAGGGAAAAGCAATTAAAATATGACCACATACCAAAAGGATGTCAAGTGAAAGCCAAGAGCCATGTGAAGAAAATAGGGAATATCAGTCCCAAGGTTTGCTCTTCTCTCAGTATGGGTGGCCTTTCCTGTTCTCTTGTCTGCACTTCCTCAAGCAGTTGTGAATGATGAGGCCACCCAACAGAGACAGTAAGTCCCCCAAACCTTGCTATTGTTACGACCTTTTCCAGCTAAGAGATTTCTTGACAATATGGGGCAGAGGGTTGTAGGAACCGTTCCCAGCAGACCACCATGAGCTTCTCCTGGAAGAAGCTGCTTTGGAAGGATACAAGATTTAGAGCAGATTATGATAATAATCATCATCATTTGGCAATCGTGGAGGATTGCACATATAACATTAAAAGTCTTATGGTGCTGATGATTTATTTTATGGGAAATTGGCGTTGATTCAGAAGACGGTGATTCTGAGCATTCTGCAGTCAATTCTAAAACTGTAATTTCAACAATTTAACATGCATGCCCACTAAAAAGTATGTCAAGACTATAGTAAATGAAATAATAATAATAATATCATAATTTGAATGTGAATTTATTATCTGCTCAGCACAGGGTCTTTAGTCCATGAAATGCGTTAACATTGTCTATTGTACAGATGATAACATGGTAATGCAATACAACGAGCCACTCTGTACGTTTCTCATTAGTATCATGAGATGTCCATTAAGTATATGTAAGACCAGGTAAGTGTTTCTCCAGTGTCTTTTCACTTAATAAGGTCTATATTTTAAGTTGGTCCATTTCTGCCTCATTAGGATCAATATCTTCCCCAGGGTCCTTCCTTGAGGGATTCTGATATATGGTCTCCTGGTCCTCTCCTTAGCCAGTCTCCTTCTTTTTTTTTTTTAATTTTAGATTATTCAGTACAGTTTCTATCCTTTATTCCCATTCCAGCCCACCCACCCATCCCTCCTATTTCCAACCCCCCTAGTTTTGTCCATGTGTCCTCTATATTTGTTCCTGTAAACTGTTCCCTTCTCCCCTGAAATTCCCTCCCCTCTCCCCTCTGGGCCCTGACAACCTGTCCTCTATTTCAGTGTCTTTTGTTTTATTTTACTTGTTTCTTTGTTTTCTTGTTTAGGTTCCTGTAAAGGTGAGATCATATGGTATTTGTCTTTCAATGCCTGGCTTATTTCACTTAGCATGATGCTTTCCAGCTCCATCCATGCTGTTGCAAAGAGTATGAGTTCCTTCTTTCTTTTGGCTGTGTAGTATTCCATTGTATAAATGTACCACAGTCTCCTTCTTTTTAACATGGAGGCCCTATCCCTTATTTCAAGCTCTAAATTAGTCTTCATGTTGCTTTGGGTGCCTCATACCTCATAACCTGTTTTGGATGTGTGGTCCAGCTCTGACTGGCTGCCAGATTCTCTTTCCTGAGTATCTCCACCTAGAATCTCTGGACCTTCAATTCAGAATGCTACCTCTTAATTCTCTTCTTGCCCAGTCAAAAAGCTGGGTGCTTACTTCTCTCTGAGCAAGATGATCTCTAACATTGGATCCTGTGGGAAGGTCCATGGAAGTTGCTTTTTAGAAATTTTATTTTATAATATTGTGATATGTATATAGTTTAAAATTCAAACAAAACTCTTACTAGTGTTAATAAGATTCAACCCCATCCTCCACTTTCAATTCTTGATACCTTGAAGCAAACATTTTCCACTCTTTCAGATGTTTCTTCTTCTATATTTTGTTATATGTTTATGTCTCTATAATCTGATTTTCAGCTTCTATACTCCTTATTGACTTTCTTCTATGAAAACTAATTATATATCTTTTTGCATTTACAACAAACATACACTCTCACACACAGCATATTCTCTCTGTCCTCTAATTTTCCCACTTTCATTATGTATCGGCTATTTACTATTGCATAAAAAATTACTGTAGAAGTTAGTGCCACCCTATAATAAGCATTTATTATCCCACAGACTTTATGGGTCAGGAATTTGGGCTTCTGGAGCTGAAGTATCTGATTTCAAGGCCAATCATATGGATAGTCCTTTGGTGTTGTTTGGTGGCCAGATACCTCATTCTTCTCTATTTGGGCCTTTCTAAGGGTTGCTTGACCATCCTCATGACATGACAAGCAGCTTCCCCGAGAATAAGTGCTCCAGGAAAGTGTAAGCCAAAGGTCTAATGTCTTTTGTGGCCTAGCCCCAGAAACCATACACCATTACTTCTAGTTCCTTCTATTCATTAAAAGTGAACCACTAAGGGAAGACAATTATTAAGAGAAGGAAGGTCAAATAATTTGTGGATATATTTTAAGATCATCTCAAATTCTTCAAAATTTTTGATTAAATAATACAGGGGTGGGCAAAAGTAGGTTTACAGTTGTGAGTATGTGGAACAGAGTTTATTCTTTTGTCACTATTTATTAGTTATTGTATTATTTTTCATATGAACAACTGTAAATCTACTTTTGCTGAACCCCTGTATTCTTTGATTATATCATTGTGACTATTGTATTAGACTTGTATTTTTGCTGTAACAAAGTACCACAAACTTAGTGGCTTCAAACAATATGGATTTATTTTCTTACAGTTCTAGAAGTCAGAAATCTAAAAAGTCTGAAATGGATCCTCCTGGACTACAGTCAAGGTGTTGTCAGAGCTGTATTCCTTCTGGAGGCTCTGGACAAGATGTTCCAGCCTTTTTTGGCTTTTAGACGCACCTGCAGTCCTCAGCTTGAAGGACTCTCTTTTCATTTAGAGAGCCTGCAATGATGGGTTGAATCTTTTCTCATGTTGTAGCACTCTGACTTCTGCTTCCCTCGTATCTCCTCTGACTCTGCCTCTCTGCCCCGCTCTCTCACTTGTGATTACGCTGGAACCAGCCACATCTTCCAAGATAATCTCCCCATTTCAAGATTAATTTAATCACATCTTCAAGTCCCTTTTGTCATGCAGATAACATTCACAGGTTCCAAAGGTTAGGACATAAACATCTTTGGTGGCCATTATTCTCCCTAATCCAACTATGTCAATAGTGCTCTCTGTATTATACTATAATGTGTGTTATAATAAATCACAATTATAAGTCCTTTCTGTACAATTTTAATTTTCTTTGGAGAAAATAACTACCACTTTTCTCCCATCCACTTATTTTTTAAAAATATATTATCATTAATTTACCCCTAAGCTGTCTGATAGAGTTGATAATCTTCTCTTAATTCCTAATCAGTCCAACTCTTCTTTTGGCTTTATCTTTCTTTTCTTGGCACCACTCTTCAAGAGCACTCTGTCTTCCCCAACTTGGCATTTTTCTCATTTTGGACACAGCATAGCTATTTTCTAAGGAATTCTCCTCACTGTCATCCTGGGATTTTCTTCTGTTTTGTTCCCAGGATATTGGGTTCCTTTTCTTATTTGGCTTATTCTCCCATTTTCCTGAACCATATCTCAGTGGCCTCCTGAGCAAGAATACACATGGGGGTGCTAAAAGCTCCCCAACTGGCGTTCCAGGACACTGTGCCCTGGACACGGGCATTTATGGAGACTTCATCAGTAGGCTCCTTGCCTTGTGTCTTCCAGTTGACTTTGGTCCATGGAAATTATGAAAGTTGAGTGGGAGGAAAAGGAAGTACTATTTACTCCCCAGTCTATTCTTGTTGAGCTGTGAGTTGGTGGTGACCACAGCTGCTGTCAGGTGGTTGACTCCTCTGGCTGCAGCTGTCTCTCCAGGTTCAGGAGTGACTCCTCCCTTTGTGCCTTCAGCACTTAACTTTGTAACAGCTCCCGCTCCTGCCAGCTTCGGGTACTCACAGGACCATTCCCGGTTGGATTCCCTTAACCCCGACCATCCATTTGTAAATAGCTACAATATCTTCGGTCTGAGTGAGCCCTCTGCACACTGACTGAAACAAGTACATTTTTGATCCATTTTTGAAAATGTCTTTATTCTACCCCCACTTTTGGGTAGAGAATTTTAGGCTGAAGTTCATTTTTCTTTAGCACTTTAGAGACGTTCTGCCTTTCAGCTTTCAGTGTCACTTCGGATGACACGAGTGTGATCTTGATTTCTGACCCTTCGAATGTGACTTGGTTTTGCTCTCAGGAACACCTGAGGACCTTTTCTTTATCCCCGGTACTCAAAACTGTCGTGATGAAGTGCCTTGATGCACATTTTATTTTGTTTTATTTATAGTGCTGTCCATTCAGTGCCCTTTTCAGTCTGGACCGTTCTTGACAGTCTCATTATGTTGCTTCTCTGATAATTTTCTCCCTCCCTTTCGGTTTCTCTCTCTCTTTTGAACTTTTTCAGTTGAGGGAAAATTCTCATGGACAAATAATTAATTCTCTTAAGTTTCCTTTTCTATTTTCAACTCTTTTTTGTTTGGTGTTCCAAGAGACTTTACCATCTAATCCATTTCATTTTTTATTTGCCTATCATAGTTTTATACTCTCAGTTTCCTTTCATGAACGCAACATATGTCATAGTACCTGCTTTTGTCTGTTCATAGTTGGGAATTTCCTCATTCAGAATTGCCATTTTATCTTTAAGAATAAGACACCGAATTTGTGACTGCAAGCTCTGTTTGCATGAGTGGGGCTTGATAACTGTAGGATTTCATCTGGGTGAGCTCTCTGCCAGTCTCTGCAGGTCTTTTCTCTTAACCTGGTCAGTCTCCTCAGTGCAGCATGCTTTGGTTCACTACTGTCCAACAGAACCTGTGGTGATGGAAACGTCCAAAGTTGTAGCCACTAGTCACATATCACTATTGGGTACTAACAATGTGGCTACTGTGACTAAAAAAATAAAGTTTTAATTTTATTTAATTGTACTTAATTCAAACTTAAATAGCTATCATATCAAAGAGCTCCACTCTAATCTTTTACCTTGCTGCCAATCTTCTCCCATCAAGGTGGAGGAAAATGGGGGTCTCTTGTGTTCAGAGTGCAGTCTTTCACCTGAATTAAATTCCTTTTTGCAATAAAGCTCTCATTGTGCCTTTACCTATTTGGAGTCCAAAATCTATCTTGTTCAACCTCTCTAAACTTCCAGTCTTTTGAGGCAATAGAAAAAGGATAATCACCTGAAACTGTGTTCAGAGTCTGGGGATGTAGATGCTCCTTACAAAGAAACACCTAGATCTTTCCAGGATTCTTTAGGGGGAATCTGGTAGTTTGTGTGGCTTCCTCTGCTGAAGACTTAAGCATTAGCTTTTGGTGGCTCTACAGAGTCAGCTGCAATCCACCTTCCAGCTCACAGCTTTTGTTGACATCAATTATGTGCTGTCTTCTCCTCTCTAAGTCTCTTTGTTCATGTGGGTTTGAGCCACACTTTATTTCTTGCCTGCATTTTAGTGAGGTTTCAGCAGGGAGAGAAGAATGGGTGTGTCAACACCCCATACTGGCAGCTGATTACTTGGTCCAACTTTTCTTCCAAAGGCATGGGATTGTTTATTTTTCTTACAGATTTTTTTGATGTTCTAAAATGGAGCTATTGTACTAGTTGCCATTACTTATTTACTTTAGTAAGTTGTGAGCTATCTGGTGAGATAGCCAGAGTGTGTTGCTGTATTTTTATGGCACTGTCCTTAGATTTCATCTAGTGGCTCTAACAAGGTAGTCTAGGGTGTTTGTTTAACAGAAACGTCTCAGTCTTACTTGTCTGCTCATACAAGTGAAACCATGCTTACAAAAAGACTCTTCCTAACTGCGGAAAACTGAATTGCTTCCAAGATTCTTTTCTCAATTATTTTTACCCTGAGAATCCCTAGGGATGTTCACAGGTGTATAGAAATCAGTTTTGGTCATTTATGAACTTACTGCTGGCCAAGCCAAGACCATACAATAGCTCCAGGCAGGAAATTTCCACTATGGTGTCACTCTGCAGTTAGAACCTTTCTTCCATGGCTGGTGCAGAGAGTGGTGGTGATATTGTTGGTGAAAACAAGTTCACCTTCACCCTCTCCTAAAGGCAGAGAAACTGGGGCATCCCTCTTAGCCCCCAAATCAGTCACCCTCAGGAGGTGAGAGACAAATTCCAAGTTAAAGCACTTGTGACTGGAAGTTCTTGGATCTTTCTGTGTTAAGACTTACCTGGTACCCTGGTGTGGCTGAGCTTTGACTTTCCAGGTGAAGCCCTGATAGACCTGTAGGGACCCCTACATGCTCTCAGTAGATCTTTAGCAACCTGTCCAGATAATGTCTCCACAGTAAGACAGAATACTCCCTTCCCCAATTCTACATTATATCATCAGGAATTGTGCTGCGGAACGGCCTAGACTGAATATAGTCTGGCTCTATCAACTCATACAATACTTAGGCCTCCACCCCAGCATTTACCTTCCTCTCACTCTTCCCTGAGTTCCCTCTCTGAGACCCTGTGCTCTCTACCCAGCTTCAACCTGGGACTGCTACTGATTATCAGACATGCCTCTATATTCCAGAAATTCAAGGGACATGAGAGCCCAACTGACCTTGTCCACCATGGAGCTCCTTAATGGTTTCTACATGGATATCTAAGCATGAATAGACTAAGGGAAGACTCCCTCACTCCCAGCCCCTCTGTCCCAATGCCACCAGCCAGCCATGTCCCACTGGTAAGTCCACCTGAGTAAGTGGAGGGTAATTTTATCTAAGGCAATGGTCTCCAAAGTGAGCTACATAAGATGATATGATAATTAAAGAATAGAATTTATATTTATTTTTAATCTTATGTTTTAAAAATTTTCTGCATGCATATATAAATAAACATACATAAATGTTATAATACCTGGTCAAAGGTTTTTCCCAATGGGGTACAGTTTTATTAAAGTAGGCAAATCAGTAGTGTTCACAAGATGGACTTGGGGGACCCAGAGGCCCCAGACACTTCATTATGTTAGTGTATTTAATAATTTACATTTGAAGGTAACTGTGATAGTTTTTTGTGGACATTATGCTGTTTACCCTTTCTTATTTATCAATAGGGTGGCAAAACTATTTTGCATTCAACTTTCAGAAAACTTACACAATGTTTGTCTACCAAGAATTTTAGGTGCATAGAACAACATTAAAATTTAAAACATAGCATTTAAACTTATGCTTTTACTATTGATACCTAAATCTCACTGCCTGTGCTGAGATAAATTTTCAGTATTTTTTAAACTTGTGAAACAACTGTTTCCTTTATGTTTCTTTACACTTACTGTGTGGTTAATTCTTTTCAGTTTCAGAAAGCCTAGATGTTTATCATTTCCTCTTTGAATTCACACTTCAAAAAATTGGGACAACCCTGACAAATGAACCCATTCATCACAGTAAACTGAACTCTATCCATATTGAGGTCCACTTACATACTTGCTGCTGAACGGAGGTTGCTGACTTACCAGACTCTGGGGCGAGCTTACTGAGGTGGAATCTTGTGAGGTCAGCCTGAAGCATGCAAGAACTGATTCAGTGGAACAAACACTGAGCCACAGTATCAATATGACAAAAGAATGTGTGTGGAAAGAATGGGAAGGGCTTGGCTTTGTTAGTTACACAGTACCTTAAAGTCAATGACTTATGTGCCATCAAGGACTAAAGTCAGAGTTTCTTCTGTCTAGAAGTGGTGTGTTTCATTCCTTACCCACTTCTAAGAGAGCCCCCAGGACAAGAATCCCCACATCCTGAGACTTAGACCTTGTGTTGTCCCCTTCCACACTGGACTGTGGGTGATCTGTGTGAGCAAGACAGAATGTGGCAAAAGCGATAGTGCGCCACATCCAAGATTAGGTTCTAAAAGACACTGTGGATTTTGTCTTATTTGTTCTTCCTCATTTTTTTTTTCTCTCTCGGGCCATCCATTCCAGGGGAACTGGGCAGCCATGTCACGAGTAGCCATGTGTCAAAGCTGTGCTAACTACAGGTATACACAGGTAAGACACATGCCCTCTTTTTAAAATAATTCAGTCTCATAGGAGAGGCAAAGTGTTCTCAAGCAAATGCAGTGCACTCTGCTAGACACGATAGCACTGGAATAGGGAAGCCATGTTTCAGCTCTGCTTTTCTGCAGACTTGCCTTTTGAATGGGAGAAGAAGAGCATAGATGCCCTTGAGGCAAACGAAGAAATGGGAGGAAGAAGTGTTCCTTTCAAGCAGACACCTGGGTATATAAAGACAGGGAATTGGGTTCAATGAATATTTATTGTGAATAAAAGAAGTTGTTGAAACTTTTTCTCATGGCCCCCCTTTGAAAAAAATAAAAGATGTGTGAGAGAAAAACGTCTGCCCTCTGAATTCATGTATGTTACCAAGACTTGAAGCCATGAGATCACTTGAAACTCTTAGACTGATACTGTTCAATATGGAAGCCACTAGATACATGTAGCCATCTGTTCTTGAAGCGTGGCTAGTCCTAATCGAATGTGATGTAAATATACATACTCAAACCTGAAAACAACCCTAAAAAAGGCATTCAATGAATTACTTTTTATATTGCTTGCATGTTGAAATGATAGTTTTGGTAAGTTGGGTTACATAGAATGCATTATAAAATTGATTTCATGTTTCTTTTCATGTTTTTAAAAAGTGGTGCCAAGTTGAAGTTTCTCTGTGTGGTCTTTGCGGCTCCCATTATCTCCCTTTCAGACAGCACTGGTTTTAAAGCTGCTTCTGCAATAGCCTCAGAGAAGCTCTGACATCAGCACTGTGGGTGAGAAAGAAGGACTGTGTTCAAGAGATGCAGAGAGGACCACAGCAGATGTACTCTCCCTACACTCACTCTGTGCTGATAAGGTCTAGTGTGAGGCCTGGAGAAAGCTTATCTGGAGATGAGGTGGTTTCAAGGCTCAAAATCCAGAGAAGGTTTTTGTGTAGGCTGAGCAGTCCTATGACATGTGGTGTTGACATGCATTCTTGGAGAATAGTGTGTGATAACGCTTTAATTGTCTGCATCTGAAGCTTTTTAGTTCAGATGCTCTGGAGCATCTGCTTCTCTTTTGCTTCCAATATTATAGCATGGATGGGAGGGGGAGAGAAAAGGTCCGTTTTCTTTGGAGGAGTTGAATATTTTCCTGAACATATTCCACTTGCTATTCTGGAGTTTCTGAGATTCTAGCAAGTGTCTATCACTCTGTAGAGTTCAGATTCTTGCTAGGTAACTTCTGGGGTAACCCATACCTTTTTGACTTGTGAAAGACTAGAACTGGGTTTTACTGGGCTGTCAGAGACAAGAGTGGCTTCCTAGGCCTAAAGACTCTACCCACTGTCCCGTACCTCAGAACTGACAAGGTGGAGGTCATCTGGGCTCTTGATTATGCTCTGCAATGGGCATAAATTGATTCTATCCCAATCTCTGGCACAGTTTGCTATGGGACCTTGCTAAAGTACATCTCTGTGTCTTTATGTTCTTATCGGTTAACCAGTTTCCGGATATGAATAGCCAGAGTGCTCTACAGATTTACTTCCCAACATTTTTTAAGTGCAGTGTCAATAAGAACATTATGCTTTTTCAGATAGAGGGCACTTTGAGGGAGAATAATCAATGGTATTCCAGGACCTCTCTGTGAAACTGAAATATTAATAGAAGAGGACATTGCTCAATTCTGGGAATGTTGCAAGGGGTAGAAAAGAACTCCAGGTCACAGGATCTCTCTCATCCCCTGCAGCTCATTCCAGACAGTTAGAGAATATGTGGTCTGTTCCAGTTCCACACAGCACATCCAGGTGTGCTGTCTCTCCTACTGTGAACACATATGTAGAGTTGTAGGGAATAATTGTTGTAGGCTGTCAGGGCTGCCGTGACAAAGTATCACTTCTTGGGTGGCTTAAACAACAGGGATGTGTTGCCTCACAGTTCTGGAAGCTGGAAGACTGAGGTCAAGGTGTAGACAGGATTGGTCCCTCTGAGGGCTGTGAGGAGAATCTGTTCCATGCCTTTCCCCTAGTTCTGGGTGGTTTGGTGTTCCAGAGATCACCCAGATCTCTGCCTTCATCTTCACATGAGACTCTCCCTTTGGGCAAATGCCTGTGTCCAAATTTTTCCTTTTTAGGAAACACCAATCATGTTGGGTTTTGGCCCACCCTAATGACCTCATTTTAATTTGACTGCCTTATGAAGACTACCCATCTCCAAATAAGGCCACATTCTGAGATACTAGAGTTAGGACTTCCACATGTGAACTTTCAGGGAACACAATTCAACCCATAATAAACTCTATTCAAGGTTAGTATTGATTTGTTTGCCTTATGTTATATTTATGTACACATAGTGTATTTGATTAACTTCCCTTTGTTAAAGGATGAGTGTGAACTGACCTTACTTTTCTGTAACTGCTGCCATTTGTGTTCTCTCAGGTGTCCCTTCTGCTCTGTGTCCTGCTTCCTTAAGCGCATTTTACTTTGATTCCTCAACATTTCATTTATTAAAATGGCCTCATTTAGACTTTGTTTTTGGTGGTATGATAGGTATGGTAGATTCCTTACAGAAATGCCCCCAGTGAAACAACTAAAATATTGATTTTAAAAAGAAACATCTTTTTTAAATGCACTACTGAGCTGCAATGACAGAAAGAAATCATCAGAGTTTTCTTTTTTTTTCAAAGACAAAGTTTCCCTGTTTTTTTAAAAAAAATTTTTATTTATTGTATTTTTAGACAGAGGGGAAGGGAGGGAGAAAGAGAGGGAAAGAAACATCAATGTGTGGCTGCCTCTCACATGCCCTCTACTGGGGACCTGGCCCACAACCCAGGCATGTGCCCTGACTGGGAATCAAACTGGTGACCCTGTGGTTCACAGGCCGACCCTCAATCCATTGAGCCACACCAGCCAGGGCAGAGTTTTTTCTTAAATAAAGTTTTTTATTTTAGAATAATTTTAGGCTTACAGAAATTTGCAAAAATAGTAGAGTTCCAGTTTCAGTTTTCCCTAAAGTTATCATCTTACATCCCTATGGTTCATTTGTCAAAACTGAGATAATAACATAGATACAGTACTATCAGTTAAACTTCAGGCTTTATACAGAGTTCACCAGTTTTTCCCATCCGATAATCCAGTCTAGGGTACCACGATGCATTTAGTTGTCATGCCACTCCCTGCCTCTACCCCCACTTATTAAGCTCGGAGCCCAAGAAGCTACAGGCCCCATTAGATTAATTTAAAATAATCTTCACTGATTAGGGGCAAAGAAAGGGACAACTAGAAAATGTGTCTGTCTCAACCCTAGGGTAGAGAAAAAGAGAAATTTTCTTATGAGATCTGTAATGAAAAACCAACCTTTACATCAGTTTTCAGTCTAAATTCATACTATCTGTGTGGGCTGAAAAAACTTCACACATAAAAATGTAATTTAAAAAACCCTGGGTTAAAATCACCACTAGGTATAGTCAGTATTATATTTAGTATTTATTAGTATTTATTTAGTATTATATTTAATATTTATATGGTATAATATAGTCTATATGTATATTATTTATATAGCATAAATAGCCTAAAAACAAAAAAAATTATAACAAGTGAAAATTTTCAAAATCAATAATCAAACAGTCTGAAGACATTGAGAAACTTAAACCAGAAGATTGATCCTAATAAATCACTCAGTCTGCTCCTGTGAGTCAAAGATTTGGAAAATATGAAAGAAGGGTTAAGAGAAAATAAGAACAAAATGAGAAAGTCGGCCAGTACTGCCTAAGAGAATCTTCTCCGCTAATGGAAACGTTCTCAGGAGCCACATGCGGCCGGTGACTGCTCGACTGGACATCGCAGGCCGAGCCGTGTTGCAGTCAGGGCACCAGGAGACCGTAGTTAGAATGGCGAAGAAGTACATGCAACGAGACCATGGCTGAGGATTTTCCCTTACTGAGAGACACCAATATTTATTCTAGGAATTTTTCCCAAATTTAAGCAAGATGAATAAAAGAAATATGTACCATGGTCCATCATAGGCAAACTGCAGGATACCAAAGGAAAAAAAGAAGGCTTGTACAGAGTAAGTAGCCAGTGGGAAAAGCCAGATAATCCACAAAGGAATGCTGATTAGACTGATGGCTGCTCCTCTCAGCACTGGTGGAAACTGCTGGACAAAGGAACATTATCCTCCGTGTGTTCAGAGGATGCTTGTCGATTTACAGCACTTTCTCCAGTGAAACCACCTTTTAAGGATGAGGATAAAAATAAAGACATTACAGACAAACCATATCTGACAGAGTTTACGAAGGAAAGACCTCCACCAAAGGAAATGCTGAAAGATTATTTTAGACAGAAGGAAAATTATTACAGGTGAGAGGTCCAAGATCTAAGTAGGAATGATGAACAAAGATGCTGATAAGTCTAAATAAAGACTTTAAAACCATGAAATTATATCCAGTTTCTGTGGGAGATTAGGTTAACTAAATTAATATATTACAGAACAATAGCATATAAGATGGGAGAGGCTTGATTAGCGAGAGCCAGATATATAGACCATTACCTTATTGGAGCTGAAAAACAGACCACTTTTAAATTTCAAACATCTATAGGCTAAAAGTAAAATAGAAAAAGGAAACAATAATAACCCATCCAAGGGATACAGAGTACTTGGACCGCACAATTAGCAACCTTGATCAAATGGACCTACTTGAAACATGGCACCTCGCTGTAGGAGAAAATACTTTGTTTTCAAATACATGGGATATTACTGCAGATTGATTCAGTGTTAGGCTCCAGAAATGGATTACAAAAGTCTACTCACCCATAATGTGGTCTCAGGCACAAATACATTTAGAAATAATATAGTGAATAAAATCTAGAAAAAACCCATTAATTTGGAAATTAAATATATATACCTAACATATACATGATTCCAAAAAAAAAACCAACTTATGGTTAAAAGAAGAAATGCCAATGAGAAATTTAAAATATCTAGGACTGAATAATAACACATTGTAAGTCAAAACTTGGGAATGCAATTAAACCAACAGTTGGAAAGTTAATGTTTACATTAGAAAAGCAGGAAGGATCAAAACTATGGAGCTAAGCATCAAACTTAAGACATAAGAAAAAGAACAGCAGAATGAAACTCCCAAAACAGTAGGAAAAAAAATCCCAGATATCTATTAATATGACATGTTTATTATCCTCCTTCATTCAACCAATACTTACTGGGCTCTTGGTACATAATAGGAAACCACAAAGTCCCTTAACCCTCAAGGATCTCTTTTGATGGGAAACCAGACAGTACATCAAAAAAATGAATGAATGAATGAATGAATAGCATAATTTCAAGTAGCAAGAAGTACATCAAAGCTGAAGAACATACAGCAGAGGAAAGGAGTAGAGGGTGAGTTAGTGGTGGGAAGTTGGTTGTGGCTATTTTAGACTTCAGGACTTCTTCCAAGGACAGGAACGCATGTAGCCATTAGGAAATGGAAAAACCCCACATCCTAAATAATAGAACAATGGTGGGCTTCTAGCCTGATGCTTCTGCATGTGACCCTTTGTGGCTGGGCCAGGGCTGTGAGGAAGGAAGTTGCCAACATGGGCAATGGAATGAGACAGGTAGATAATGGCTTTGCAGGACTTTGGCTCCAGAAACTCTTTCAGAGCCCTCTCCCTGATTCTCTCCCTGCTGTACACCCATGTCCTCATGTTGCCCCTGGCTGTCCTGACTGCTTGGCCACCCCACCACCCTTTTTTGGAAGCCCTTCACACTCTGACTATTGCCCCTCCACCTGCTTCTGTCAGGCTGGGTCCGGCTTCTCCAGGAGCCTTGAGGAATGGATGGAATATCAGAAAAGTAGTCATAGCATTTGGTTCTGAGTCTAGCTTTGTGACATTGGCCAAGTCACCTGCTAGGAATCTTTCCCCTCATCTATCAAACATGTTGATCAGTTCATGATCTGCAGGAGCCCTTCTAGTGCTGTGAGCCCACAATGCTGGAAATTTAACTGGTGCTAAGAAAAACCTGAAAATGCAGCAATGTGGGGAAATGCATATCCCTCCCAGAGCACATTTACATTTTTAACAATGTGTTTCTACACCTTAGCCCACAGAAATGGAGCCCCATCAGGCTTTCAGGCAAAATGAAGAAGATAGGGAAGGAAAAGTGATGTGGCCTTTTTGTGTAACCCGATGGCCTCCCTAGGGAAAAGAAGCCACAGCATGATTGCAACAGGAAAGATCAGCAAAGACTTCACACAGAAGGTGGCATTTGAGTAGGGTTTTGAATGACACTAGGACTTTTATAGGGGAAAGGCCTTCTGGAATAAGGGAGTGATGTGAGCAACACCAAGGAGGTAGGGGAGTGGATGGCACACGTGCCCCGTGCATCCCTGGGCAGGGCAGCCAGCAGGCAGGCAGCAGTCGAGAGTTGCCTGTGGGAAGTGTATAATAATAGCAACGTTTGTTTTCATGCCAGGCACTGCAGTGTGACTTACATACTTTTAAAAATTCAGTCCTCAAACCAGTTCTATGAAGTTGGGTACTACTATCATCCAATTTTACAGATGATAAAACTGAGGCCTAAAATAATCTCAAAAATGATAAAGCTGGGATTTGGATGCAGGTCTAATTATAACTGACACCAGAATTAGAGAATTCAACAGAGCTGAGATGGATGAAAGAGCCAAAAGAATAAGCTAGGAATTTGGAGTGGGGAGAGTCAGCAGATGTGAAGAAACGCTGGGTCTGTGCGTGATGTGACCAGTGAAGTCATGAGTTGGCCGACTTTGGTGGTTTGGTGCCTGTTTTGGAGTGAAATGTTCATAATGGAAGTTCTGCTTGACAGATGATGATGGCTCTGGAGGGAACCATGAAGGAAGACAAGTATGTACTCTCCATATTCTAAATGCAGTTACTGGAGAGAGAGGAATGGTGCCAGGCTTGTCACTCTGCCTCTTGGGCAGGCAGCCATGGTCTGTGCAGTGGTAAGCCACTTTCTGAGAGATCAAACACATACACAAATACTCGCACTCCTTGATTTGTAGCATTAGCTGACTTCATGGTGTAACTCTCCGCTATAGTTTATTTCAAGGTACCAGCATGATGTTACTAAACATGACAGGTGCACAGTCACCTGAGGACCTCTGCAAGCAGGCCAACACTCCCCAGGGCTATGTCATAGGTCTGGGTGAGGTAGTGCAGTGGTGGGCTCTACAGTGCCTTGCTGTTCACCCCTATATCTTCTTTTCTGATGGAATGCCTCTTTTCTTCTGTGGAAGGATTTGCTTGGGGCATAAAAGAAGATGTGAAACTGACCCTGGCTGGATAGTTCAGTTGGTTAGAGCATCATCCCCATACACCAAGATTGCAGGTTCAATCCCTGGTCAGGGCACATATAAGAATCAACTAATGAATACATAAGTGGAAGCACAAATCAATGCCCCCATTTCTCTCTCTTTCGCTCTCCCTCTCACTCTCTCTCAAATCCATAAATAAAAATAAATTATAAAAGAAGATGTGAGACTGTAAAAAAGAGCAAAAGTGAGATGCTCAAGAAATAAGTTGACATGAATGAAAGAATGAACAAATGAACCGCCTCTGAGAAGATCAATCTCTCTCTCAATGTGTAGCTGTGCCAAATCTGGTGTTTCCTCCCACAGCTTAAGGATGTGCCTCCAGGAACTTGGAAGAAACAATATTCCATAGTGATCAAGAGCACAGTTCTGGATGGAGAATGCCTTGATCCAAGTACAAGGTCTAACACTAAGTACAAAGTCTACCACTTACTTTTTATGTGACCTCAGACAAGTGCCTTAAACCACTCTCTGCCTCAGTGTCCTCATCTACAAAATGGGGATAAAGTGCTCACATCACAGGGTGTTACTAGGGTTAAACTATCATCTGTAAAGCCCTTAGAATGGTACCAGGCACATAGTGACTCTCAAATCATTGTTTTCATTGTCTTCATCATCATCATTTGTGATTATTACTCTCATTTGCTGGTTTTCTCTTTTTTGTGTAAATGAAAGCTGTAATTAGCTCACACAAGTTACAGTTTATTGTCGTGTTTGCTTGACTTAAAAATACCCCAGGTTTAAAATAACTTCTTAAGTTGAATATTCCTTAAATATAACCTCCTTTCTGGGGCTCAGAGTTGGCCATCATAGCCCGGTGTTCTGAGCATTTGATACAAATGCTTGGGCAGTGAATGAGTGATTAACATTTTACTACAGAGCATTAGGTTCAGCATCATTTAATAAATGTGCAGACATGCCCATATCTTGTGGTTGTGGGGGTCTAGGGGATAATCTGGATAAATTAAATATACTAATAATCCCCAGGCCTTATTTGGCCTGTACTTCACTGTCTTGCTCCTGCTAGGCTTATGATTTTTTCCTAACCTAGAACACCAGACAGATGGTTTAATAACCGGCTTTGTAGGGTCCTCCTCTCACCCCACCACTGAGTGTTTTGGAACTGCTCTAACAAGCAGCAGGCAGCTGGGAGATCTCCCACCTGGGACGGAGAGCCATTGCGCAATTGAAGGTTAACTTACTTCTGATGAAAACCCTGCTTCATTACCAAGATACCTGGAGAACATGCTCACATAAGGAAAACATGTAGCGGGGTCCTGTTCAAATTAGCCAGTGTGTTTATGACACCCAGAGAGCTGGTGATATCAGAAAAGGCAAGTGCCATTTTTCTGGATTAGATGGAGCCAAGTACAGCTAATCAGTTTCTGACATTTTCACAAGCTGGTAGGGGTGGAATAGCATGGGGTGGTGTGGGTAGGTAGAGCCATCTCCCTACTCTGTCTCAAAGGCCCTAAAATCAGGGTTCAAACTTAGCCTCATTTGTTCAATAAAATGTTTGTTGAGCAGAGAGTTTTAGGCACTGAGGACAGTGTAATGGATAAGACAGACAAGATGCCTGCCTTACAGATGTTACATTCTAGAAGAAGAGACCAGAGCAATAACAGATCAATATGGAATATGACCTCAGATGGTGAATTAATGAAGAAAAGGGAAGCAAAACAAAAGGGAGAGAAAGGGGATATGGAGAACTATTAGATGTGATAGTGTGGGACTGTCTGAAACCTGGATGGAGACCTGCGTGAGTGAGGAAACATCACGTGAGGAGCTGTGTGAGAGAGTAACAAGTGCAAGGGCCCTGAGGCACAAAGGAGCTCAGTATGCTGAAGGCATAATGCAAAGGCCAGCATGCCTGGAGCAGGGTGAATGAGCAGAGAGGGGCTGGTGCTTTAGACAAAGGAACTGGAGCTGCAGGCAGGGCCCAGAACATGCTGGGTGTGGGAGGGCATGGGAGGCAGTTTGGATTATCTTGTAAGTGTGACTGAAGGTTTTGGGGAGTGATGAGTTCTGATATATCTTTTAGGAAACTCCCTCTGGCTACTGTGTAGAGAATAAGACTAAGGAAGGCCAAAGTGAGATAAGTTAATTGGTTGTTTTAAATGTACCCAGGATTTGTTTTAATTAGATTTGGTAAGACACACAGGCACAGAAATGACTGTCTTGGGGAAAAAAAGTTTATATTCAGTTTTTTTAAAACAAGAGGCACAGCATGACACGCAGGGCCATGAAACATCAAGGTTGGTTAGAAGGAAGAAGAAAGGGGGAAAATGTAGGCATAGCATTCCTTGTGGTTCTTACAGGTAGAAATGGGAAGGGCAGGTAAGCAGACTTAGGACTGGCTAGTTTGAATAATTTTGAGGAGTTCTGGGCATAGGGTCTGTCCCTAGTTTTCTGGGATGTGGCCCTGGAAAAATTAGGGTAGATGGAGCATGGAACACAGTGGAAGGACACAATAAAAGATGTAGTTGAGGGTCTGAGATTAAGGTTGGTCAGTTTGCATTTGAAAAGTGTGGTTTCCTGTGAGTTGCTTACTATCTCTAGGAATTGGCTCATCCTGAGAAGAGAAGTCCCTCCAGAGTCAGCAAGCCCCCAGATGTTAAAGCATCTGAATACAGGAAATAAAAGATATGGTTAACGCAGTGGGAAATGATGGTTTTTAAAGACCCTGCCAGGAAAGAGGCAAATGAATAATAACATAGAATAAGGCACTGTTTTCCAAAGAATGAGACACAGTCATATCTGTAGGAGAAACATGCATTCCTACACTTGAATTCTCGGTGTTCAGAAGATACTTTGATATTTTTGCAGTGTTAGTTGTATTTTCTTCAGAATCTTTGCAGGAAACATGGCCAGAGTCTAGTCAGTGGACTAGACTTTACCTATCTATCAAGCTGTAGGTAAAATCAACTCTTCATTACCTACTATGTGTCCCCATAAGAACTTCTGCTTCCATTTCCTTCTAGCCTATTTTCACCAAAGAGCCAGCAGGCACCCGAACTCTCAAGGGAAGAATCTACTGACAGCCAGCTGAAGCTTAAGGCAGCAGAATCTTCAACCTGCAAGAAGAAACTGCACTCTGCTAATGTAAGGGTGCAGGGGCTCTGAGGAGGAGGGCTTCAAGAGCACACTGTGAGAGAAACCTGAGCAAGACTAGAGGAGACAGGAGATGTGGGGAAGAAGGAGATGTCCATGTGGACTCCCTGAGGAGCCTGAGAGAGTGAGCATTTGTTCCACTGTGTGGTATAAGAGAGAGAAGCTAAGCCAAGGTACAGTTCCTATCCCCACCCAGCCCCAACTCTGAGATTCTAACTTAAACCCTTTAATCAAAGATCAACTCAAACCTCCACTGGCATTCACTCTATATTTAGTCTGGGCCACACTAGCACAGTGGAATTGGGAAAGGAATAGCCCCTTTTCCAAAGTCGTCAAGTAGTCAGTGAACTGTCCCATTTTGGATTGCTGGGTGGAGAGGACAAGACTTTGTTCTGGTTTTCTACCTAACCCCCCACCGTAACTGTAGCTAGAAATACTCACCTTTTCCTAGCAACAGAAGTGTGTTTAATGTGATATACAAGTCTATTCTTTATTCTTAGAGTCATAACATATTAGGATCTAAATGTCCTCCAAGGCCATCTAGTTTTATTTGATGCCTAATTTTCGTGTACATCATCTCTTTTAGTGAGCACCCAGCTTCCGGCCTAATACAACCAGTGATGGAGAACTCATCTTGCAGAGGGAGCTGGTTCGATTTTCAAATAGCTTATTGCTAAAATTTGGTTCTGAATATGGAAAGCCTTTTAGCCTTCTGAAAGCTCTCAGGTACTTGTTCTAGTTTAATCACTTTGTAACAGACAAGATTAAGTTTATTTCCCTTTCTATAAGACAGGCTTTCAATTGTTTGAAGACAGGACTCATCCCTCTATGGCTTCTCTTAATAAGCAAGATGATTCCTGCATTTTTTTGACAGTTGGTTGTATGTTTCTTTTCACCTTGCTTGCGATTCTTCCTGAAATATATTCCAGATTTTATGCCTCACTTTTAACATATGGAACCCAGAAATGAATGCAAAACTTCCAAGTATGATCGGGGCAGCACAGAGCACAGGGTGTTTGTGCCCTGCTTCACTAGAGATTCTTTACTTATATTAGAATTGTAGGTGGTCACTTTCAGGGTTTTTTGCAACCATATTGTTTTTATCTGGTATTAAATTAATTGCCACTAAGACTCCAAAGGCTCTTAAAAAATGTCATCTACCTACATGTTGAATTTCTTCTCTACGTGTACTGTAAGATTTTAGGACTCAAGTGCTGGTCAATTAAGTTGATTATAGGACCCAGCATAGGTTCCGAAGAGCAAGTCCAGCTCATTTGCAATCCTCAGTGTGGAGGGGGGGTAGCAGATAAAGACAATGTACACACAATTCCATTCAGGCATCTGGACTTCAGCAAAACAATTGGCGATAACCTTCTTAAAGGTTAAGTTAACCTTCTTAAATCTAATTATTTTGGGGTTTTGCTTATCATTCCAGTCCATCAAAATCTGTTTAGACTCTGATTCTTCTCTTAAATATCTACATTATCAACCTAATCTATGCGTCCTGTAAAAGTGAGGAGCATGTCCTTTGAATATTCATGTAAGTCACTGGTAAAAACATTGAGCACACACAGAGCTATGAGCTATTTCTTTGGTAGATCACCAGGATTCTAGGAAGCCCTCACCAGATATGACATCAATCCATTAATGAGTATTCTTTGGAAATAACTTCTGAATAGTTAATAACCCCCTAAAAAGTTCTAGCATCCAAATCTTTTTTCTCTATCTTAACCACAAATATGTCATTAGAGATATCACCAATTGTTTTGCTGAAGTCCAGATGCCTGAATGGAATTGTGTGTACATAGTCTTTATCTGCTACCCCCCCACTGAGGACTGGAAATGGGCTGGACTTGCTCTTCTGAATGCATGCTGGGTCCTATAATCACTTCTTTGTCATTTGGGTGCCTATTATAACATCGCTTTAGTAATACATTCTGGAATCTTGTCAGAGATCCATATCAAGCTCAATAACCCATAGTTTACAGAATCCATTCTCTATCCATTTTAGAAAATTTGAAAGATATTTACTCATTTCTAGCCTTCTAAGCTCTCTTGTCTTCTTTCCAAGTAGCATGCCTATCCTGTCTCTCAGCTCTACAACTAGTCCCAAATATAGCTGAAAAAATATTTTGTTTTTGTTTTTGTTGTTTTATTGGTTTGCCAGCCTTATCTCATTTTGATAAAATTCTGTCTGTGTCACTTCTTTTAATTAATTAATTTTTTTATTTTAGATTATTCAATACAGTTTCTATCCTTTATTCCCGTTCCAGCCCACCCACCAACCAATCTTCTTACACATTTATTTGGTTCATGTCTTCTTCCTACCCTGTTCTTTAAAATCTAAGCTTCCGGAGCAGTGGTTTGCAACCATAATTGGATATTGGTATTGCTTGGGGAGTTTTTAAAAAATGACTCATGCTGGAGCCTGGCTCGGTTGCTCAGTTGGTTGGAGTGTCATTTTCATACAACAAAAGGTTGGGGGTTCCATTCCAGTTCAGGTCACATACCTAGGTTGTGTGTTCGATCCCTGGTCAGGGTGCATATTGGAGGCAACCTATTTATGTTTCTCTCTCACTTCCATGTTTCTCTCTCTTTATCTTTCTCTCTTTCTAATAATCAATAAACATATTCTCGGGTAAGAATTTAAAAAAATGACTCATGCTTGTTTCTCACCCTAGACAAATAGAATCAAAACTTCGGGAAGTGATGGGAGCATTTGTATTTTTTTTCAAAGTCCCCTAATGGACAGTGAATGTTGAAACTAAAATGGAGTGACATATTAATTTTGTTTGTTTCTGGTTTTATTTTCTGGTTTTTGTTATTTTTTTAATATTTTCCTTCTTTTTATCATTTACTTTACCTGTAGCTGCATTGTTAGATTTAAATGTTGGGGGAATTTCTGAGACATTTTGAGTACAATGAACCTTCCTTCTTCATGCTGCAGAATTATGCTTTTCTTTGCCTTTGAATTTTTATCTCTGAATTATGCTATCTTCATGCCCTCTGGCTCACACTATGTGAGCTCAGTGACCTTTTCCCTAAGACCTCTTTCTCATCCTCTTTTATAAACGTTATTCTACTAGGTCAGAATTAAACCTAGGAGAGTAGTTTTTTATTTGTGTGCTTGTCTTTTTAGGAACTCAGCAACACAACTTTTATGTTGCTAAATGGGGCTTCTAATAGATGTTTATCTGGTTGAAATCCCCCATCATTACCAAATATGCCAATATGGCATTAAAAAAAACTGTTAGGAATCCATCATTCTTTTTTATTCACCTGACCCAGGAGCTCAGTATGTATATTAAAGATTCACACACAGAATTGATTCTCAGAACAACTTGGAGAGTTGTAAAAATACAAATTTTAAGATCTAATCCCTGAATTTATGATGTAGTTGGGGCTCAAGAAATTGCGTCTTAAAGGTTCCCTAAACAATTCTGATGATTGGATAGATTTAAGATACACTGAACTGTACCACAACAATATCCCCTCTATTCCTGTCCCTGTATCTTTTTGCTCATCAGCATGCATCCATCTTCAGGTTCATGGATTTCCACAAAGATGTCTGTCTTCTTGACACAGCATTCTCGTCAATCTTTTTTTGAACAGGCCTATTTGTCTTGAGTAGAACATATGCTTCCATCAACATATTTCAATTTTGTGTCTCTTCTTCCCAAGCTTGGTGAGACAAGTTCATGTTTATTGCCCTATGCTATAAGAATTTCTTTTAAATTATCTCCAATTCATTTTGTTATGCTCTGCTGACTGGCATAAAGTAAGACTTCTAAGATTATAACAATTTTTTTTCAGTCTCCCACCCCTACTCAATTGCTTTCTGGTTAAAAAAAATAACCAGATACTTTCTAATTTTTATTTATTTATTTTCTGTGCTATATCTTCTAATTTTTGCAGCAATTGGTTTTATAGATTTATTTGGACATTTTTATTTCTTCTCATCTATAGTTAATGTTTGAGACATTCTTTTCCCCTTTTAGTTCTTTCCCTTTAAAATCTTTTTATTGTGAAAATGCTAAAAATAAAATTACAAAGTAGGGAGAGTAATACAATGAACCTTCATGTATATTACTTGGCTTCAGTGGTATGTCAGTTGATTCCTTTGGGAAGCAGATGTTGAGCTGGAGTCAGGAGAGTAAAAGTCTAATTGGGAAGTTATACCCGTGGAAGAAAATGGGAAGAAGCAGGATTGGGCAGAGGGAGCTATTAGACAGTGATACAAATCTGACCAAGTTTGTCACAACCCAAGAGGGTGTTTAGGACCAATACTGCCTTTGGAGGAAATTGGCAGAAGTGGCTGTGCCCTTGGAGCACAGTCTTACTTAATTACTGGCTGTGGCCACCCTGCTGAGTCTGTGATGTCTGATGTAAAATGTCTTCAAGGTTTATTCACGGTTTAGCATGTATGAACATTTCCTTCCCTTTTAAGGCTGAATAATATCCCATTGTATGGATATACCCCAGTTTGTTTACACATTCATCCTTTTTTTAACTATAAAAATAGCTATATATGTACACATTCATATATATCACAATAATAAAACACATATGCAACTTCTGAGAAATTATACTTATCTAGTGGTATGTTTTATTTTATTTTTTAATTATATTATATTGATTATGCTATTACAATTGTCCCAATTTTCCCTCTTTGCCTCTCTCCACCCAGCACCCCCCACTCCCTTAGGCAATCCCCACACCATTGTTCATGTCTATCGGTCATGAGTATAAGTTCTTTGGCTACTCCATTTCCTATGCTGTACTTTACATCCCCATGGCTATTCTGTAACTACCTATTTGTACTTCTTAACCCTCTCACTTCTTCACCAAATCCCTCAAATTCCCCTCCCATCTGGTAACCATCAAAATGCTCTCCTTATTAATGATTCTGTCTTTGTTCTTCTTGTTTGCTTAGTTTGTTTTTTAGATTCAATTGTTGTTAGATACATGTTTATTGCCATTTTATTGTTCATAGTTTTGACCTTTTTCTTTTTCTTAAATAAGCCCCTTTAACATTTCATTTAATAATGATTTGGTGATGAACTCTTTTAATTATTTCTTGTCTGGGAAACTCTTTCTCTGCCCTTTGATTCTAAATGATAGTTTTTCTGGGTAGAGCAAACTTGGCTGTAGGTCCCTGCTTTTCATGACTTTGAATATTTCCTGCCAATCTCTTCTAGCCTGCAAAGTTTCTTTTGAGAAATAAGCTGACAGTCTTATGAGAATTCCCCTGTAGGTAACTAATTGATTTTCTCTTGCTGATTTTAAGGTTTTCTCTTTCTCTTTAACCATTAGCATTTTAATTATGATGTGTCATGGATAGGCCTCTTTGCATTCATCTTGTTTGGGATTCTCTGTGCTTCCTGCACTTGCATGTCTATTTCCTTCACCAAGTTAGGGAAGTTTTCATTATTTTTTCAAATATATTTCCAATTTCTTGCTCTTTTTATTCTCCTTCTGGCACCCCTTGGATTGCTTGAATGTTGTCCTTGAGGTTGTTTACACTATCCTTTTTGTAAAAAATTCTTTTGTTCTGATTGGTTGTTTTTTGCTTCCTTATGTTCCAAATAATTGATTTTATTCTCATCTTCATCCACTGTACTGTTGTTTCTCTGTAAATTGTTCTTTATTTTAATTAGTGTATCCTTTCTTTCTATCTGGATCATTTTTATGTGATTAAGGTCCTCACTAAGTTCCTTGAGCATCCTTATAACCAGTGTTTTGAACTCTGTATCTGGTATTTAACTTACCTCCATTTTCTTTTCATTCTTTTTCTGGAGTTTTGATCTGTTCTTTCATTTAGACCATGTTTCTTTGTACCTTTGTTTTGGCAGCCTCCTTTGTTTCTATGTTATTCGGTAGAGCTGCTATGACTCCCTGTCTTGGTAGTGTAACTTAATGAAGTAGGGGTCCTGTAGGGTACAGTGGCACAGCCTACCCTATCACACAAGCTGGGTACTTGAGGTGTGTCCTCTATGTGGGCTGAGTACACCCTGTTCTTGTGGTTGAGCCTTGATTGCTGTTGGCACATCAATGGGAGCGATTTACCTAGGCCAGTCAACTTCAAGGATTATCTTGGTCCACTGACCACCAACCTCTGCCCTCCATAGAGGATGAGCTGTGTGGGGGTAGGGCAGTGGTGCTCCAGCATGGTCTGTATCTATCCCCTGGGTACACAGGCTCTGGGGTTTCCTGGGTGGTGCAGGCCAAAGTCAGCCCCAATCTGTGTTCTGCCCAGGGTCACTCTGTCTAAGCTATAAGGCAATCTGACATAGCTGCTACTTATGGTGGCTTGGATATTCCCAGGAGAAGCTAAGCTGTGAGTCAAGGCTGGTTGCTGCTAGTGCTGGTCTTGGGGTCACTTAGCCAGAGATATGGGGGTTGGGAGCTCACTGAAGCTAGCTGTTGCTTGTTTGAGAGGATTTTGGAAGTTGTAAAGCATGAGCCAAGACCAGCCATTCATTTGGAAAAGCAGCTTGGGTGGGTCCATAAGTTGGGTGCAACAGGGTCTCAGGGGATCTCTAAGGGGCAAAGAGTGTTAGCCAGGTTAATGGAGTCTCAGATATGGCACTTGCCTGCCAGCTTTGTGGCTCTGTTGGAGAGGGTTCAGAAAAGGGTCAATGGTTTCTGGATGCCTTTTTGTCTGGGAGAAAACTATCTCCCAGTTCTTGTCTTGATGTCAGACACCTCTGTTCCTCCCTGTATGCACTGGTGCCTTTAAAGCTGCTACCTTGGTGCTAAAGCTCAGAGGGAGTGAGTCTGTGTAAGTCAGTATTTTCTTCCACCAACTCAATCCTCGCTGGTTTTTGCAGCAAGTTATGGGGATTTATCTTCCTGGTACTGAATCCCTGGACTTAGGGGCCTGGTGTGATGCTGGGACTTCTCATTCCCCAGATATCCCTCCAGAATTTTTATCCATCACAAGTGGATATGGGACCAGCCTGTTCAGCATCTCCACCTGTCCTACCAATGTAGATGGATGCGATTTCTTTAATTCTGTAGTTGTCAGACTTCCATTCAATTTGATTTCTGATGATTCTAAGTGATGGTTGCTCTATAGCTTACTTTTTATTTTGATGTGGTTGTGTGGGGAGGCAAGCCATGTTTACCTATGCTGCCATCTTAACTGGAAGTCCCACTCCATTCATACTTTGTGAACACATGATCTAAACTGCATAATATTGCCTGCTTTCATTGGACCTCTCCTGGTACCATCTCTGGGAAGCAGATGCTGAGTGAAGTTAGAATGCAATACATCTGTGAAAGAGAAATAGGGAAAGCAGGAATTGGTGGAGAAGTTGTCAGACTCCCATGCCCGTCTGATAGAGTTTCTGCCAGCCCAATGGAGAGTTTTGGAGCAAAGATTGCCCATAGTAGGAGTCACAGTTAAGTTTAGATAGATATCCCCTTGAATATCCTCTTGCTCAGCATTGGCTGGGGCCACCCTGAGAAGAGCATGGCCTTGGCTCAAAAGCTGAGGTAGACCTAAAATAGTTAACTTCTGAAGGCTGTCTCTAACCTCCCACTTTGCAGCTAGGCTAAGAGCTCCTTTTTAGTGGTAATCAGCATATCTCTCTGTCTTCCCTAAAAATATTATAAACATTTTGCCAGTCTTGAATTATTAAAACATTCTTGATTGGGCCAGTGAGGCTCTGGAAAAATTCTTGCTCGTTTTCATAAAGTGCGTTCTATCTTCAGACAAGATGCCATTATTTTGGTATCTTAAAGCATGGTCCAGCAATCTAGATCTTGCCCACCTTGCCACCTGAAGAGCCAACTGATCAACTCTTCAGTTTGCCCCTCCCATCCTAAAACCTAGCTACTGATGTAAAGGAGCAATGAAAATACTACCTGGGTTTCTAAGTCCTTCAGTTCTTGTTTCAAATTTCATAACCCTTAAAAATATATTCCTGGTCACTTTAAATGACACTATATATATCCCTAGGAATAGTAGAGATAGATGTGGTTTATAAATACAATAAATCTTGGAGGGCTTTTGGTCATCCCACATACTTGATCCAAGAAATTCAGTTATGGCCATTCTACTAGAAATTTGTTCCATTCCTCAAAAGAGTTTCAATCCCATAGCATGCCCTTTTTGTCTTAAGCCATCAGGGAGTTCCCTTACATTATCAAGAATTGGTCAGACTCCTCCTCTCTCCAATTTTTTTTCTGTAAGATTTGGTCTCACCTTCACTGGACAGTCTCATATCACCTGCAAAGCTCTAAGGATAAAATTTTTTTTCCTTCAGGCATTTTCCCTTTATGTTACATTTCCTTAACCTCTTTCTCTTGACTCCAGTTTTAATTTTTTCCTCACATTTTAAACTTTCTGGGTTTTTTTGCATTATCCCTTGCATTTTTTCCAAGAGTACCCTTAATACGTAGCATACAAATAGAGAGTTCTTGCATCCTCCCCGTGGTCCTCAATTGTGAACAGTGGTTTGCATTTGCAATGAATGCTGCTTCCCCTTGCAAACATCTTCCATGCAGTGCAGGTCACAGGGAGACTTCTTGCTGGCTTCCACTCTTCCTGTTAGGACTGAGAGTCCAAAGGGAAGAATACCTATTCCAGACTCTGGAACATCTTGCTCTCAGCGCTACTTTTTACAGCCACCCCATTATCTGATACTCTCGCTATTGCTCTGGTCAGAGACAATCACTTGGTAATTCTGCATCATCAAATTACCACCAATTATAAATGTTTGCCTAATGTTTATTGAATTGTCAATAATTAATACCACTCTGTTACAGCTACCAAATTGCAAAATGCCGAGGACCCAGAGGGAAAATCTCTAAGGGTTTTAGCCATTCCTTCACCTTCTCTCATATGCTGCCTCTGCTGCAGTGTCACATTTAATCTCTGTCTCCCTGGGCTGAGGCCAGCAAGAACAATTCTTCTAAATTGACTATCTGCACATGCAAAATGGGATCAACATTTTTGTCTGAGTTAAACAATCAATTCTTAGAAAAAAGTAAAACAATCAGCTTGACTCTTTTTCTTCCCACTTAATTGTTGAACTGAATTGACTGATCAAATAGCGACAGATTCTAAAGTAATGAAAACTACCTTTGGCATCTAGTCACATAATGCAGGGAGCTCTTCTCCAGGAGTCCTGACAGATTCTTTATTATCCTGCCTAGTCTACAGGATATTTGAATACTTCCAGTGATGGGAAAAGCCTACTGACACTCTACTGAGCCCATTTATTAATAATTCATCTGGGACAAGTTGTCCTGGATTTGGTATGGAGACATTTAATGGACACACACCTTAGTTTTATAAAAAAGTGTTTCCTTCAGTTTAGTCTCCTAGAACAGAGTTCAGAAATTATAATTTCACACCTACCTGAGGCATTCCCTTCTGGGTCCACAATTTTGCTCTGGAGGACTCCTCCTAGTGCCCCATAGCCACCCTGACCCACATCTCAATGATCTCTGGGACCTTTTCACTGTTTCCCAGAACCACCTGGACTCCATGCATGTAAGGGCCTGTTGAACATCACCAAGCACTCTCTACACTTAAAGTCTTCCTGTGAAAAAGGGAGGCCCAAGTAGTGACACTATACTCATGTTAATGACGGGGGTGATAGGACTCTATGACATGATGCATCATTATACCACCATCACCAGCAACCACTGAGAGGCTTACATTACTGTTTCATTCATCCACTTATTCATTCTCTGTCTTAGCATATAAGGCAATGTACATGATGCATATGATAAGAAAAGAAAAATTTAAAGTGGTTATTAAAAAACAACATGACCAAAATTGAAACAGGTTGAAGGCTAAGAAAAAAATATATATTACAAAGGCTTATACTTTTGCTTATAATTTAATCACAGGTTTCTTTCTAAGCTTTCCTGTAAGATGCTTTGTTGGTAATTAGCAGGGTCCATGAAAGTTAATGAGTACTTATTGCATACTAAGTGTTTGCCAGGCATCATGTTTGCAATGAATGGCATTTGAGTTATGAGTCAATTACAAAAACAAAGGTTTCTATTTTTCAACCATTCTATTGGCAACAATGAAGAAGAATGGTAACACCTGGAAGGAGGTGTGGGAATAGGCACTCTCAGGCTCGGCTGTTAGGACTGGGAAAGTGCTGCCTCTTTGCATCAAAAGTGCAAATGCCTTTCAGCCCAGGAAGTTCACGTCTAAAAATGGATCCTGAGGAAATTCTGGATGAGTGTACAAAGATATATGTCAAATAATATTTATTGATATCTTTTTTTAATAGTGAAAATTGAAAACGATCTAAATGGATGTGCTGAGTAGAAAACTATTCATAACTTAAAATGAAACATGGCTATATCTACACTGCCCTGGACAAACATCCGTGACGCACACCCTTTTTAAAGGCTGACAGATTATGTATAGTGCAATCACTTTTTCACAGAAAAAGGAAAAAATATGTAAAAATATCTAAAAAAATATGCATCTAAAAAGTTAATAGTGGTCATTTCCAGATGGTGGGATCTTAAAATAATTTTTTTCTTTGTACTTTTCAGTATTGTCCTAATTATTTTACAAAGAGAATCTACATTACTTTTATTATCAGAAACAAAAGGAAAATGTTCCTGGCTCTAAGCTGGTAGAATTCATCCAATTGAGCCTCCTTAGTTTATAGGTGAGGAAACTGTGGTCCAGAGAGCTGATGGTAAGTCTTTTATTAAATTTCTTTTTTTTGCCCTGACTGGTGTAGGTCAGGTTGGGCCTTGTCCCACCAAGAGAAACATCGGGGGTTCGATTCCTGGTCAGGGCTCATGTGTGGGCTGCAGGTTTGGTCTTGGTTGGCGCCCATATGAGTATATGAGAAGTAACCTATTGATGTTTCTTTCACATTGATGTTTATCCCCCTCTCTTTCTCTTCTCTCTAAAAATAAATAAATCTTTTTAAAAATAAAAATAATTCTTTTTTAAAAAAATTTTTAATCAGTGAGTGATAGAGCAACTTTATTGATTGATTGATTGCTCCCTTGTGAAATACCAGTTGGCAGTATAAGCTTAGGTTTGTTTTTGGACTCTCGATTCTATTCCATTGGTCTATGTATTTGTTTTATACCAGCACTATAAGAAGCAAATATTAACTAAAGGATTGCAACAGTAAATCTATAGTGTAAAAATACTGTAAGTGCACAGTGGAGAGATGCATAGTAGGTTATACAATAAGGGTATCAGCCTTCCTATGGAGGTCTGGAGAAGGACTGAGCACTAGTACTTGCCCCATTTAGTTCAAGGAGCTGACTCCAATTCAGATTGACAAGGCCTGGCTATGATGGCACTCAGGAATGAGGGAGACAAGTCTGTGATTGGTTGGGTGCTCACTTTGTGCCAGGAGCTTCATGCACCTTGTTCACTTGAGTCTCAAAAAGCCCTGTGGGACCGGAACCATTATTCCTCATTGACAGGTGGGTCAGAAAGGATTGACTTGCCCATGGCCACTCACATGCCTTGTGAGTAACAGAGCCAGGGTTTAAGTCTAGAACAGTATAGCAAGTGGGATTCCTTGATTCCCTAGTGAATAGGGAGCCATTGCTCTTTTGGAAATTTAGGGAGGATGTGGAAACCTAAAGGTGGAAGAAGAGAACAGAATTCCCAAAGAAGTGAGGGAAGAGAAAGGATACAGAATTGGGACTTGGTTAATTTGAAGGAAATTACGGATTATGCAGCAGGGTCAGCCCTGCCCTATCTAACCGTCTGCCTGAGGGCAAAATAACAGAGCTAAAAGTCTTGTCATAGGTGGAACACCACAGTGACTATTACAGGGGTGAGAGTAAATATATTTATCCACTGGTTGGGCACAAACACCAACTAATCAGAAGGGTTGGCTGCCCAGGGCCAGAGCAGGCCCCACCTGCCCTGGGGTGGGGGGGCTTCAGTCTCAGAACCGGGTGAGATCCTCCAGGTCCTGAGGTAGGGGGGTACCTAGAGCTGCGGCCCTGAGGGTCACACTGGGGATGGAGATGGGGGTGAGGGACAGCATCCATTGACCAAATGACACAAGTAAATTTCAACATTTTTGCAACTTTACCCAGTCCCACCTGTTGATACCATTTTAATGACAGCTTAGCCAGAGGTAAAGAATAAAAAATAAAAACCAACAAATAGATCAAAGTTTCTCGGGTGGAATTGGCACTGAAATCTTGTCATTTACCTCATAGGGTAATATAAAGATATACAGACCAACTTTCAAAATTGGGAAAAAGTCTGTTTTCTTTTAAAAACAGATCACATGGCCTGGCATCCACAATTCCCATCTGATGGTGATGGTTACCTGGAGCTGAGTAGAAGCTCCCTCCTGTATACAGGGCAGACTTCTCAGGGTGACCGTGATGGCCAAGCATAAGTGGCCTTTCAGCTTGCACAACCATCTCACTGTAGAAACAATTTCTCCATGTCTACGTCTATTTCAAAGTAGAAAGCAAAAGAGAGATAAGAGCAGGCTATCTCAGGGAATAGGGGGATAGCATGAGGTCTGTCCAAAAAAAGCCCAACCATTATTAATATAACAAGAACAATTTGCACAATGCTGATGTAACCTGGCAGCCAAGGAGAGTGGACTGGAATATGCATGTGTGAACAATGACAACTTCACTGTACTAGTCAGTGGGGACAGTAGTCGTTGCTGAGTGAGCACGTGTACTCTGTGGCCATCGCACGTGTACTCTGTGGCCATTCAAAATGACTGAGTGAGTAGAGCAATGAATCTGCATCAAATCTTGCATTAAGTTTAAACATTCCTATGAAGAAACTATCTGGATGATTCAGAAGGCCACAACTGTGGGCAACTGGTGATTGGCAGCTTCATCACAACAATGTACCCGCTTATGTTTCACATCTCATGCAGGGTTTCTTCACAAAACATCGTATGACCTGTGACTCAGCCCCCCTACAACCCAGATTTGGTTTTTCCTAAAACTAAAATATCCTTTGAAAGGGAAGAGATTTCAGACTGTCAATGAGATTTAGGAAAATATGACAAGGCAACTGATGGCCATTTTGAGAACTGTGTGAGGTCCCAAGGTGCCTACTTTGAAGGGGACCAAGACATCATTGTCCTGTGTACAATGTTTCTTGTATCTTGTATCTTCTTCAATAAATATTTCTATTTTTCATAGCACATGACTGGATACTTTCTGGACAGACTCATATTTCTTTGTAGAATAGAAAACACTTCCTACTCATTTTAAATATTACAAATTTGTGTCTGTGAGAAAACAACAGACTTCTCCTACTTATTCAGCTATCCCCTGCCTGGCTTCTGTGGGTGCTGAGTTTGTGACCTGTCATAGACTAAGATCCAGATTGTTCTTTTGACGCCCCCTCTGCAGTCCAGCTTGCAGAAAGCTAGAGATGGGAATCTGCATTTTAACAACATGATTCTCACACAGGTGGCCCAGGTATCACACTTGAGCAGAGTTGGCTAACTCTTTCTGTAAAGGGCCAGAGAGTAAATATTTGAGGCTTTGGGGACCATATGCTCTTGGTGACAAGTATGCAACTCTGCCATTCTAGTTAGGGACCCACCATAGCTGGTACATAAATGAACCTGGCTGAGATCCAGTAACACTTTATTTACACAGTGGCATCCAGGCAGGCAGGGTTTCACCCCTGGGTTTTAGTTTGCCTACACTTTTAGAGGATAAAATAAGATAGCTTGTGACAGTGCTAGGTACAAGGTGGTACCTTAGCCTGTTTCCCCCCCACTGCAGGATCTGAGACAAAGACAACCATGCCTGGTGAGTGGTTTATTCAGCAATGGATCTCAGGAGACAGGGCTGAGGCAGGGCCCTACAAGGGAGAAAGGAGATTCCATACAAAGATGTGTCACTGATTTGGCCACCACTGGGGCAACTGGCTGCTTACGTCTCAGGACTCTCTGAGAAGCCTGATAGAACATATCTCAAAACTACACACTCGAGAGATGTCCATTTATCAGACAAGTCATATCCTCCATAGGCTAAGTTTTGCCCCATAAGTTTTCAACTCTCCTGCACTTCTATGTGCACTTGTAGGTGGAATGTGAGCTGTGCACATGTCCTGGAGTTAAAGAAGCCCAGGGCTGAAAAGCATAAGGTACACGCCTCATGTGAGGCACAGTGTGGTTGTGCTGGCAGGAAACCTACACAGATGGGTCATTACTGAGGGAGTGACTAGGATTAAGAGGTGAGGCCGAAAGGATATGAAGCAGTAAATAAGCAGAGTTTGATTCAGTGACCATTCATTTACTCTGAATTTTAATTCATTTAGTTATTTTAATTAATTATTAGTACTTTAGTTTATTATTCTCAGGAGGGGACCTAAGAGGACAGTGATGGTGCCTTGTCATGCCTGGAAATGGTGCCAACCTTTGAGGCCACATGGAAATCTCAGCTGTCGAGCTGTCTGCTTCTAAGGTTAGCAGAACACTAGTTTTGACTGAAATATGTAGACATTTCCTGTTTTTTTAAATTGTATTGTAGTGTTCATTTACATAAATATTATTAAGCATTAATCACTACAACAGTCCTGTTTAACAGTTACTGTCGCTTGCATTCTACAGATAAAACTGGAGCACAGAAGAGTAAAATAGTTTGCCCGATTTAGCAAATATTTCTTTTTTTAATATATTTTATTGATTATGCTATTACAGTTGTCCCATTACCCTCCCTTTATTCCCCTCCACCCTGCACACCCCCTCCCACCCACATTACCCCCCTCTAGTTTATGTTCGTGTGTCATAAGTTCTTTAGCTTCTACATTTCCCATACTATTCTTGCCCTCCCCCTGTCTATTTTCTACCTACCATCTATGCTACTTTTTCTCTGTACCTTCCCCCCTCTCTCCTCCTCCCACTCCCCTGTTGCTAACCCTCAATGTGATCTCCATTTCTGTGGTTCTGTTCCTGTTCTAGTTGTTTGCTTAGTTTCTTTTTGTTTTTGTTTTAGGTGTGGTTCATAGTTGTGAGTTTGCTGTCATTAACAATGACATTGACATTGTTTGTTTACTACACATGTTTTTGATCTTCTTTTTCTTAGAGAAGTCCCTTTAACATTTCATAAAATAAGGGCTTGGTGATGATGAATTCCTTTAACTTAACCTTATCTGAGAAGCACTTTATCTGCCCTTCCATTCTAAATGAAAACTTTGCTGGACAGAGCAATCTGGGATGTAGGTCCTTGCCTTTCATGACTTGGAATACTTCTTTCCAGCCCCTTCTTGACTGCAAGGTCTCTTTTGAGAAATCAACTGACAGTCTGATGGGAACTCCTTTGTAGGTAACTGCCTCCTTTTCTCTTGCTGCTTCTAGGATTCTCTCCTTCATTTTTACCTTGGCTAATGTAATTATGATGTGCCTTGGTGTGTTCCTCCTTGGGTCCAACTTCTTTGGGACTCTCTGAGCTTCCTGGACTTCCTGGAAGTCTATTTCCTTTGCCAGATTGGGGAAGTTCTCCTTTATTATTTGTTCAAATAAGTTTTCCACTTGTTGCT
>CM052542.1:74424332-74604832 GCA_028533065.1 Trachops cirrhosus
GCTGCTTCTAGGATTCTCTCCTTCATTTTTACCTTGGCTAATGTAATTATGATGTGCCTTGGTGTGTTCCTCCTTGGGTCCAACTTCTTTGGGACTCTCTGAGCTTCCTGGACTTCCTGGAAGTCTATTTCCTTTGCCAGATTGGGGAAGTTCTCCTTTATTATTTGTTCAAATAAGTTTTCCACTTGTTGCTCTTCCTTTTCTCCTTCTGGCACCCCTATAATTCAGATGTTGGAATGTTTAAAGATGTCCTGGAGATTCCTAACCTCTCCCCATTTTTTTTGAATTCTTATTTCTTCATTCTTTTCTGACTGTATGTTTTTTTTCTCCTTCTGGTCCACTCCAATGATGTGAGACCCAGCTTTCTTTCCATCACCATTGATTCCTTGTGCATTTTTCTCCATTTCACTTATTGTAGCCTTCATTTTTTCATCTAAGTTGTGACCAAAATCAACCAGTTCTGTGAGCATCCTGATCACCAGTGTTTTGAACTGTGCATCTGATAGGTTGGCTATCTCTCGGTTGCTTAAAAGTATTGGTTCTCGGGCTTTCATTTCTTCTTCTGTTTGAGCCTTTTTTTTTTTTGGTCTGGTCGTGCCTGTTATGTATGAGGGGCGGAGCCTTAGGTGTTCACCAGGGCAGGGCACCCCAGTCACCAGGTTGTTATGCTGTACATGGGAGCGGGGTCTGAGCAGGAACAATGGCGCTTGCTCTGCTCTCTGTCAGACTTCAATCCCTTCCACCGATTCCTCCAAGCAAACTGGCCTTTCTGGTGCTGATTCCTATGTAGGTGGGCTTGTGTACCCCGTGGGTCTTTCCAACAACCTCTCCTGTGAGGCTGGGAGTCTCTCCCTGTGCCTCAACCCTCACAGGTGTTTTCAATCAGTGCCCCAAGGCTCTATTTCCTGGTGCTGAGACCCTGGGACCGCCTGGTCAGACACCTTGCGTGCAGTGCCTTGCTTCGCAATCACCACCTTGCTGGGTCTGCCAGTTGCCACCCCTCGACCGGGGTCTGCCAGCCACCACTTTCACACCCAGGGTCCACCCACTGTGGTCTTGTGCGCCTGGGATGCCTTAAATGCCGGGTCCCAACACTCTTTGTTCCCTAACCCGTCTCCGCTCAGCTGCCTGACTCCACCCCTCCCACTGTTCTGGATGAACATGTCTATTTTAATTCCTTCGTAGTCCAACTTCCATACAGTTCAATTTTCTGCCAGTTCTGGTTGTTTTTCTGTTTCTAAATTGTTGTTGTCCCTATCTTGGTTATGCCAGGAGGCACAGTGCATCTACCTATGCCTCCATCTTGGCCAGAAGTCCCTGTGATTTAACAAATATTTCTTGACACTTTATATGCTAGTTTCTTTAGTTACTAACTGGTGGAGATTTTAGATCCAGGCCTTCTGATTCACATTCCTTGTTTTCTCTACTACAGATTTTGAAGGAAATGGAGAGACCATTCAGTTCAACTTTTCACCCGGTAAAACAGTTTTTCTTGGTGCACCCCTGGTTTTGAAGGAAGTGATAACTTTCCCGCCAGCTTATTTTTTCTTTAAAATGTATTTAGTGTCCATTTACATTCTTTATCAACTTTGATTAGAACTCATCTGGACATAGGAGAAGATATTGAGGTCCAAAGGGAGAACGATCCACCTAGTCATTTACATGGCATATGTGGGGCCCTTAAAATGAGACCATTATGTGGACAAGGTGCCTGGGAAGCAGAAAAGAGGGTAAAGGAGGATACTGGCAGAGAGCAGAGCTGTGCCATGGCCTCAGAAGGCCGGACATCCTAGGATAACTATTGTCTCTGTTAAGGGCATGCAACCTCTTTGAATGCCACCTCTGTTGAACCTGGAGCAGTCCCTGAGAAGAGAGGTCTACTGGAGTCACTTCACTTGGGCCCTCTGAGCCACACTGAAAATTAGATGGGGTAGCAAAAGGGCAGCTCGTGGGGACCAGTATCTGTGCGTACATTAATGCCGACCTTGTTGGAATAACTTGCACTCTTCAGCATTCGCAACTGTGGAGTCCCCAGGGAGTTGTCTGGCTACATGTGATTTTACATATCTGACAGCTAAATCAGATATCCAAATGCCAAATCCGGCGCTCAGGAACATTATGTGGATTTGTGACTCTCCCAAGGGGACGCTGGATCCATAAAGCAATGAATGGATTACAATGAGGCATAAATATAGTATTTTCATCTGACATACAATCCCGCTCTTTTATTTCTCACATTGTTATTGAAGGAAATCTATACCCTCTCTTTCAGGTCTGTTCTCAGAAATTATATTTTTTTTTTAAAAAAAGAGCTTTAAGAAAAAAATGCTCTTAATGCAGCAGAAATAAACTAAGAATGAAATATGGTAAGTATGATTACTCCACTGTGGTAATTTGCAATTCAAGGTAAACTCCAGGATCACACACATTGTCAGGAAGCAGCAGTTTCAGGCCAGTGTGTCAGCTCCATCACCAACTAGCTGCGTGAGCTTGAGCCAATCACTTCATCTCTGTGGGCCTCAGTTTCCTCATTTGCCCAGTGGACTCCAAAGTTGTGGGCACACATTCCCATGGGGTGGGCAAAATGACCCACTGTGTGGTCCAGGAGGGACATCATAGAACTTTCTTTGAACTTTAAAAATTTCTAATTATAAACATGTTTTTCCAAGGCACATTATATATTAGAACAGTTGTACACATCTATTGTTTATAAATGAACAAATATTCATATACTGAAAGGGTAGGTTGAAAATGCTTTACTGGTAGAAGCATGCGGACAGAAAGTTTGGAGGCCACTGACTTGACCCATTCTGGTCATTCCACTGATGACAAGAAGGCCCCTGTGAATCTCACAGTCCATGATTTTGTGTATTTATGAAGCATCCTCAGTTGTTCTCCTTAGATTCCCCCAGTAAGGCTGAGTGTATCAGCTGTCCAAGGAAAAGGGTGTGTGTCCATTTGTGTTGGGCTGCAAATGCATTGGTTCCAAAACCACAAGATGCAGTTAATGGGCCCCTCCGAGCTGTGCCTTGCTCGGTCAAGCACAGCACTGCTCTATACTGCAAATCATTTTAATCCCTCATGTTTGCTTCTACTGTAGAGTTCACAAATCAATAGCAAAAGTAATTTTATATGTCTGTACTGAGGGAAACAAGACAGGAATTATTTTCTGATTTTATACGTAAGGAAAGAGATTCAGAAAGGCCTAAGGACTTCCCCACGGCCACCAGGCTAGTATGTGACAGGTCCACTGCCAAAGTCCCCGTTCTCCCATAAGGACTCCAGGACTCTTTGCACTTACAACCAAGTGCAAACATGCTGCCTGGATCCCAGGGAGAATTAAGTGACAGTGCGTGAGTGGGCCAGTGTGAAGGCAACCCCCAGCTATTTAAAAAAACAATGCAGAGCTCAGGGCCCACTGTTGGCAGATCAATAGCATCATTCTCATGTACACAGGACCTCACATTATTTGGGGAGGCCTGGCAGAGAAAGGAAAGCAGATGCATGGGTTCCTCATGCCACCAGCTGTCGTGGCTTGCTCTGCTGCAGTTTCTGACAAGTGCTGTTGTGACAGTCTTTCTACACGGTTGCAGGGAACAGCTTGATAGGAACAAAAAGACTTGTTCACAGAGGTGCAAGGAAACAGAAAACACATATACTTAAAAGAATGTAATTTTAAGAAGGCCTTCAGTCCAGCCAGGTGTCAGCACTAGAGGATGCCAGGTATGGCCATACCCCTGAACTGGGCACCCTGTGCCCTGCGAGGAAGTGGGACCTGAAACCCAGGAGAGAAGTGTTTCCCATTGTTCTTCTTCACTCAAGCATGTGACAATGACCAGCAGAAACACTTTATCCTTTTCACCCTAAAGGGGCATCACTGTGGTAACCATGGTTTTGCTAACCATGATGGTGTGATGGTTGTGTTAGAATTACAATGGTTATTTTTCTATTTCTTCCTCTAGATCGCAAACCTCTTAAGGGCAGAGAGCCTGTCTTATTTATTTCTATATCCCTACATAGAGTCTAATCCATAGAAAATATGCAGTATTTGTCTATACTGACTGAATAAATTGTAACCCTCATGTTGGCTGTCCATCTGCGAAGCCTTTTTTTGCCAGGCATTAGCCTTACTGCAGTACCCAAAACCTCCTAAAATTCACCATAAAGGATTACTTTAATTAATACTTGACGTGATGCATATCACCAGTAAAGGATTACTATTATAATATGTAAAGAAGGTTTACTAACTGACAGAAAAAAAGGCAAATAATTCAACTGAGAAATAGATGGACCAACACTTGAACAGGAAATTCACAAGGAGGGAAATTTATAGTCCATATACAAAAAGAAAGCTCTCCTTATAAGTAATTGTGGAAATGCAAGTTTAAAACTCTGAGATGCTATTTTACTCCCTTCAGAATAACCAGCATTTACAAAATCTGACGGTCACACTTGCAGGCCATGCCGTGGAGCAGGGGACGCCTTACATGTTGGTGTGAGTGTAAGCTGGCACAACTACTTGGAAGAGTGCTTTTGGCACCAGCAGGGAAAATTGAAATTGTACAAACCCAGCAGCAATTTTGCTCCTAAGGTATATCTCAGAAGTCTTCCTCAACCATTTATGAAGAAAATTAAGCCCTAATGTCCAGAGGCATCATTGTATGAAATGAATTAACTTTTCACTTATGCATCTATTTTGAATGGTGCTAGTTATACACATTCACTGGGAACTTGAGAAAAGAGTTATTCCAATTATCCTCCCTGTTCCGTGGTTCAGAAGAGGAATCCTGGTTGAGGAAGCCTGTCCACCTGGCAGGTGCAAAAGAAGACATGAAGATGTCAGGACAGCATTATTTGTAAATACAAATTTTTTTTCAAAACAACCTAAATGTCCATCAAGAAGAGAAAATATCAGCCCTGGCTTGTGTAGCTCAGTGGACTGAGCACGGGCTGCAAACCAAAGGGTTGCCAGTTCGATACCCAGTCAGGGCACGTGCCTGGGTCGCAGGCCAGGTCCCCAGAAAGGGGCACATGAGAGGCAACCACACATTGATATTTCTCTCCCTCTCTTTCTCCCTCCCTTCCCCTTTCTCTAAAAATAAATAAATAAAATCTTTAAAAATGAGAGAAAAATATCATGGTATAGTCCTGCAAGAGAATGCTATATCATTATTATAAAAAAAAAAGATGACCTAGAATCACATGTATTAATAGGAGCAAATATAAAAAGTTCTCATGGTAAATGTAAAATCTAATTGCAATAAAATACATGTAGTATGATTGTATTTATATGAAATTTTAAAATAAGCAACATATCATTATATTTTGCTCATATATACTTATATACATAGTAAAAGCTTAATAAAAGTGTAGGGCAATGATAAACTCCAGAGTCAGAAGAACAATTACCATTTGTATTATTCCTTATAGTATACTATTATATCATAATATATAATTACATACTGAATCTACTATATTGTATATAATGTATAATATATAACATACAGATATATATTATTAATATATTATATTATTCTTTGTTTTATTTCCTTTTTTTTCTATAGGAGAGTGCAAACACAGTCCCCTACTACTACAAATTATGCAGTTGAGTCTCCCACATTTGGGGAAATCACAGGGGTCAGCACATCCATAGTGCAATGGATAAGCCTCATCCTGGGAAAACCACCTTCATGATCATGGTACCTCTCCCACTAGGTAAGTATATTTCCTATACTTTTATGTATGTAAGTAGATGATTTTAATAATGCACCATGTTAAAAATATAAGTGAAATATATACTAATCCCCTCCTCTCAATCCAGCTGCATGAAAATTTTTAATTTTTAAAAAATTTATTGATTTAGAGAGAGAGAGATTGCTTTTTTGCTCCACTTATTTTGCATTCATTGGTTGATTCTTGTATGTGCCCTGACTGGGGATTGAACCCGCAACCTCTGTGTATCTCAACAATGCTCTAATCAACAAAGCTACCCAACCAGGGCTGCATGTAAACAATTATGACGAATGACTCTCTTTTCAGTAGACAGAGAAAGTTTTTCTTAAAATTATTTTTAAGAAAATTATTTTTAAGAATCTGACCATTTCATTTCTCATTTCAAAAACGTGCAAACGTATGCTGGTTTTTGAGTGCTGCTTGACAAAGTCTAAATTCCACAGCACGGCATTCAAAGCTCTCCACAGGCTGGCTCCAGACCACTTTAGAAGCAGCTCTTCAATCTCTCATCTTCAAGCACTTTACATTCCATTCAGATTGGAGTGTTTGCCATTTTCCAGATATACCCCCATATTTTCCATTTCGTGCTTTTGCCAATTACATTTTTACTTCCTGAGAACTCATTTCCTCATTCTTGCAATTTGATGCTATGTACCAAGGCCTTAACAATATGCCTACTCTTTCACACAGCAATTCTCCTACAAGAAAAGTAATTCAGGACATGTACAAAGCTTAAGAATGTTTACTGTAGCATTGTCTCCACTGTTAAAATATTTAAAATAACCTTGCACAAGGAAGGTTTAAATAAATCTATTTCACATGGGACACAGCACTTAAAAATGAAGACTCTGGAGCCAAAAGGCAGACTACCCAGATCAGGTCACAATTCTAGAACATTCTGGTACACTCCAGCTTTGGGATCTTAGCCTCTCTGTGCCTACATATTCAAACCTGTGAATTAAAAATAAACCAGTACCTCCTTTACAGAGTTGTTAAAGCAACTAAATGTGTTAATATTTGTTAAAGCACTTAAACATTATCCATCATGTCGTAAATTTGTTTATAAATGGCTAGTTCTGGAAATATCTCATCTGCAAACTCTTGAAGCAAAAGAACATTCCAGTATACTTTGTTGTCCTAAACCTACAAATGGTACTTAGTATTTAAACCTAGTATGGTACTTAGCACAGTTAAGGGGTTAAGACATGTGTGTTGAATGTTAGAATCAATACTATTCTAGCTGAGTGCATTTTAATTCTAGATTCCAAAGTATTGAGTAGATTTTAAGGGGTCAAGTAGAAGAATCTAGGAGTTGGAAAATTAGTCAATACAAGGACAATTACAAGGACAATAAATAGGAATAGACTATGACAGAAAACCAAGTCACTCTAGAAGGTGTGTGGAGTAGTGGACAAAAAGAAGTACATGGGTTCTGGAATCACCAGCTCTGAGTCTGCCACTCACAATTTCCTAACCTCCAGTCCAGGTTTTTTCTTCTTTCAAAGGACAATAATACCCACCCTTATATGAATTTAGAAATAACAGTAATATTGTGTTACCACGTGCCAGGCACTGGTCTAATTTCTTTTCCCATTATCTTATTTGATCCTCACAACAACCCCATGGGATATTGTTGTGGGCTAAATTGTTCTCCAAAAAAGATATATTGAAGTCCTAACCCCAGGTAACTGTGAGTTTGACTGCTTCTTGACTACACATTGCAGATGTAGTCAAGTTAAGATGAGATCAGGCTGGAGCAGAGTGGGTCCTTAATCCAATGAGACCTGTGTCCTCACAAGAAGAGGAGATTAAGACATAGACACAAAGAGACTATCATGTGAGGACAGGGGAGGATTGAGTGATGTGTCTATAGGACAAGAAACACCGAGGATTGATGGCGAGCACCAGAAGCTGGACAGGACAGGAAGGATCTTCCCCAAGAGCACAGGTGGCAAGCACAAGGCCCACTGGCTGAATCTGGCCCTCCACCTTGTTTTATCTGGCCCTGCACCCTGTTTCTACCCTGCGGTAACACCGAGCTCCTTGCCCCTAGTTAAGGAGTAGTTACATTTATACAGTCCCAAAATTACATTCGGCCCTTTGAAGGCAACCTCAAGGCTGATGTGGCCCCTGGTGAAAATGAGTTTGACACCCCTGCTCTAGAGCCTTCAAGTGGGAATGGCCCTGCTGACAGATTGATCTTGGACTTCTAACCTACAGAACTGTGAGAGAATAAATTTTTGTTGTTTTAAGTCACCAAATTTTAAATCACAAAATTTGTGGTAACTTGTTACAGCAGCCTTAAGAAACTGATACAGGCATCGTTTTGACAGATGTAGACACTGAAGCACAGAATAAGTAAGAAGCCTGACCGAGCTCCCAGGATTTGAAACAGGGCTGACTCCAGAGTCTGTGCTCTTAATTATTAGATGATACACAGCTGGGTTCTGGGTAACTGCATTTTTGAGGGGGGCGTGCACAAAAGTTTTATTTCCAACTTTTATATTTTGATGTACCTCACAGTACTCCATTTCTAAGAGGCATTGTTCTGTGTCATGGTTATCTGAAGTTTAGTCCTCATTAGCTCAGCTGAGTCTATGTTCAAATCATGCAATTTTCACAAGCTTCACATAGCAAGGCCCCGAAGCCCAGCTGGGTACAGCAGGCTGGTACCGACGTTCTTCCTCCGTGGCTCCTGGGGAGAATGTTCAAACAGTGTATGCCTCCCAGACCACGGCAGAAGCACGCTGCCAGGTGCAGAACATTTTATAGCCACTCTTAGAGGACTCTGCTGACTTAAAGAGAGAACAAGGGAGTAAATGAAATCTGAATTACCCCCAAATTCCATTTTGCCGAAAGCTTTACCTTCCTCTTCCATCAGAATGATTTTTTTAAAATTGTGAACACTAGACATATTTTCAGATTTGAACATTGTTTTTATTTATTCCACTCTCTCTCCCCCTTTCCCTCTGAGAAATGCAGAGAAATGAATGCCTGAGAAAGGAGACTAGATGAGCAGAGACCATCCAAGACTGGATTTCCAGTCCTGGTCTAACCAAGGCTTTGTTTAATTAGCCATACCTTATAGGACACAGGTTTACTGGGTAGCCACTGTCCACCTCCCCCTTTCTTTTTACCCTGTGACCTGCAGCTGTACCAAGAGCCTCCCCGCCCTGCTTCCCCAGAGAATGTGTAGCAATACAATCCATGCAGGAGTGCTGGCACTTGGTTTTCAGATGCAGGGCAAAGAAAAACCTATTCATCGACTTCTGTGGGCTCCAGGCTGCAGCAGGTTGTTATTCAAGTTGAAAAAGCTTCTGTCCCTGAGGGAAAACTCCTCTGTCCTGGCAACCATGACCCTGACTCAGAGTGTAAGCTGAGCCCAGGCACACCTGGACATCTGACAGATGAGCCAGGCGCAAAAAAGCCTCTGCTGACAAGCTTATCGGACAGCAGACACCTGCAGAGGGGCCCGCACCTTTTTTCACAAGGGCCTACGCCGCAGTCTCGATCCAACAGGTCTGTGCACACGGTCAAAGGGAGATTACCCGGAGATTCACAAAGGAGTTGGATTATGCCAAGCCTGAACGTCACGCTTGGAAGGACATAGAGTAGCCCATTTATAACACAGGCTCTGTTCGATGGAATTCGTCGTACAGCTCTCACCAGTTTTGTTCCAAATCAAATTCTTCCTTGTCTTGGTGAGATAAGAGTGAAGGCAAAGGCAATTTTAGCTTCACTAAGCCTACTATGTGCCTGTGTAGGAGTAGGAGCTTTTAATTTAACATCCTGTTTAATCCTCCTGAAAACCCACGTGATAGAAGTGGGGTTACTGTTACCCTGATTTTACAGACAGGACAGGGTAAGTCACTCTGTGAGACTGCACAACTAATTAGGAGCCAGATGGGATTTGAAAATAATTCTTCCAAGGTTTTATGCCCACTACCAGCTACTCCTGAGCAGAACAACTCTGGAAACCAAGGCCCTGGGGCTTGGGGCAATTCATTCTGTTTTGGGTCCCTCATTAGTGGGCTCATATTGTCATGCATTGACTTCATGGAGAGTTGAACAGCAGGCGTGATCCTGTTACCCAGAGCTCCAGGCAGATGTGCAGAATGACCTGAGCTGACCTGAGTAGACGCAGACAGGGTTGTCCTCAGACCCTGTGCTAGCAGGAACGACAGGCCAGTGGTCCCACTGTATCAATTTAGAGGCACATCCGTTTATACTTTAAAACAGTGGTCCTCAACTGGGGGCAGTTTGGTCACCCAGGAGACATTTGGCAATCTGGACATCTGGAAACATTTTTGATTGTCAGAACTGGGAGTGGGTGTGCTACTGGCATCTAGTGGGTGCTGCTGTGCATGTCGGAATGCCCTGGACAGCACCACAAGATAGAACAATCTGGAACAAAATGTCAGTAGTGCTAAGGTTAATTCTGCTCTGAAATCCCATCTTCACCATGTATGTGAAGTTCTTAGCACAGTGGCTGGCATGTGACCGTCAACAAATGTGAGCTTATTTATCATCAAGCGTTACCATGTGATGCTGAATCCGAGATCCTCAGTAGGTGACCCCTGGGGCCCTCACAGTGGGAAGTGAGGAGGAACTGGATGCACTCTTCTCCCAGTGGCTGCACAGGTCACTAGAGCAAGCTTGCACCAGAATCTGGCCACCTAGTGCTGCTGCTCCGCTAGCACTAGTTCTCTCTTAGTGTATAGAACTCCTCATAAACTGATACATTCATTGAAGGGTTTTTCTTGCTTTTTAGAGAAGACATGGTATGTGACTAGCAGTGGGTGGCATGAAATGACCTCTGGAAAAAAATGTCTATTGAGTCTGAACTCCAAGGCTTGGGTGGGCATGGGGTTTGGGGGCTCTAAAAGCAGCATTGCCAAGGGAAAAGAACACAATTTGGGGGGTCACAACTGGCTTTTGAACCACAGCTCAACCCCTTCTGAGAGCTACCATTTCCCAAAGTATAAAGCAAGAGTACTAATTTTTACTTTCAAGAGAGAATTAATTGAAATAATGGATGTAGTGCTGAACACAGCAGGTGGCATAATAGACACTTAAATGGTCCTATGATTAGGAAAAGATTAGGACAGGCTGGCCTTGGAGAATTGCCTGAGGTATGGCCTATTTGTTATAATAGTGAACTGTATGCTATTGGGAGGACTTCACCCACCTTTTCGTTGGTCCTCGCACACCCAGGCACCTGCCTGTGCCTTGAGTGGTACCATGAGTTGTGTGGCCTCTCCAGGGCTGCCTGGGAGTTCTCAGAGGTAGAGTTGAGCCAGCCCTTGCTGAGGCATGTCTTGGAGATTAAAAACATACCTAGATGGCCTAAGGGACTATATGGAAGAATGCAGGCCATGACCCTGTTCTCCGGCCATCTGGCCAGGGAGGCAGCTACTGTGCATAAGATGGTGTGAGACTCTCAGTTCCACCCACATACTAGCTGTGTGACCCTGGATGAATCACTTAGCGTTTTAACTTCAATGTCCTTCCTCTAAGGTGGATCATAAAATGGGTCATGGTACAGTATGAGGAGTATATGATGATGATGATTTATAATCAATATGAATATAACTGGCTATAGTGGAACCTTGATAAAAGTTAATATATTTGTTTTTGTTTTACATTTCCTTTTTTCACTTTTATTATATTGATAATGCTATTATAGTTTTCCCAATTTTTCCCCATCTCCCTCCCTCCACCCAGCACCTCCCACTACTTCAGGCAATCCCCACACCATTGTTCATGTACATGGGTCATGCGTAGGTTCTTTGGCTACTCCAGTTCCTACACTGTATTCTACATCCCCATGGCTATTCTGTAACTACCTATTTGTACTTCTTAATCCTCTCACCTCTTCACCCATCCCCCCATACCGCCCTCTCATCTGGCCACCATCAAAATGCTCTCTGGATCCATGGTTCTGTCTCTGTTCTTTCTGTTTCCTTAGTTTGTTTTTTAGATTCAATTATTGATAGATATCTATTTATTGCCATTTTATTGTTCATAATTTTGACCTTATTTTTCTTAAATGAGTCCCTTTAACATTTGATATAATGGTTTGGTGAGGATGAACTACCTTAGTTTTTAGTTTTTTCTTCTTTGGGAAGCTCTTTATCTGCCCTTCGATTCTAAATGATAGCTTTCTGGGTAGAGCAATCTTGGCTGTGGGTCCCTGCTTTTCATGACTTTGAATATTTCTGCCATTCCCTTCTAGCCTGAAAAGTTTCTTTTCAGAAATCAGCTGACAGTCTTATGGGAATTCCCCTGTAGATAACTAATTGCTTTTCTCTTGCTGATTTTAAGACTCTCTCTTTGTCTTTAACCATTAGCATTTTAATTATGATGTGTCTTGGCATGAGCCTCTTTGCATCCATCTTGTTTGGGATTCTGCTTCCTGCACCTGAATGTATTTTTCTTTCACCAAATTAAGGAAGCTTTCTCCCATTATTTTTTCAAATAGACTTCCAATTTCTTGCTTTTTCTACTCTCCTCTTGGATAACTTAAATGTTGTCCCAGAGGCTACTTAAGCTATTCTCATTTTTTTGGATTCTTTTTTCTTCTTGTTGTTCTGATTGGTTGTTTTTTGCTTCCTTATGTTCCAAATCATTGATCTTATTCTCGTCTTCATCCACTCTACTGTTTTTTTCCCTGTAAATTGTTCTTTATTTTAATTAGTGTATCCTTTGTTTCTGACTGGATCTTTTTTATGCAGTTGAGGTCTTCACTAAGTTTCTTGAGTATCCTGATAACCAGCGTTTTGAACTCTGCATCTGACAAATTCCTTATCTCCATTTTCTTTAGTTCTTTTTCTGGAGCTTTGATCTATTCTTTCATTTGGGCCACATTTCTTTGTCTCTTCATTTTGGCAGCCTCCCTGTGTTTGTTTCTACATGTTAGGTAGAGCTGCTATGACTCCCATTCTTAGTAGCATGGCTTAATACAGTAGGTGTCCTATAGGTTCCTGTGGCGCAGCCTCTCCTATCACCCAAGCTGGGTATGTGAGGTGTGCCCTTTGTGTGGGCTGAGTACACCCTCTTGCAGTTGAGCCTTGATTACTGTTAGCAGATCAATGGGAGAGATTTACCCAGGCCAGTCAGCTGCAAAGACTGGCTGTTTCCACTGACCACCAACTTCTGCCCTCTGTGGAGGATCAGCTGTGCATGGGTAGTACAACAGTGCTCCAACATGGTCTGTAGCTATTAAATGGTTGCACTGGCTCTGGGGTTTCTTGGGTGGCATAGGCCAAGGTCAGTCCCAACTCGTGTTCTGCCCTGGGCCACCCTGTCTAAGCTATAAGGCAATCTGACATAGCTGCTACTTGTGCTGGGCTTGGAGATTCCCAGGCAAAGCTAAGCTGTGAATCTAGGCTGGTTGCTGCTAGAGTTGGGTCTGGGGCACTTAGCAAGAGGTATGGGGGCTAGGAGCTCACTGAGGCTGGCTGTTGCTTGTTTGAGAGGATTTAGGAAGTTTTGAAACATGAGCCATGACCAGCCATTCATATGGAAAAGCAGCAAGGGTGGGCCCCTAAGTTGGGTGCCACAGGGCCTCCAAGGATCTCCAGGTTGGGGCAAACAGTGTTAGCCAGGTGGTGGAGTCTCAGATATGGCACCTGACTGCCAGCTCTTTTACTCTATTGAGGAGGGTTCAGAAAAGTGACAATGGCTTCTGGCTGCCTTTCTGCCTGGGAGAAAGCTGTCCCACAGCTTTCACCTTGATGCCAGACACTTCAGTTTCTCACTGTATGCTGCTGGTGCCTTTCAAGCTGCTACCACAGTACTGGAGTTCAGAGGGAGTGAGTCTGAGTAAGCCCATGTATGTGGGTTCTTTAAGAGGAACTGCTTAGGGCTTCAGCATTTTGTTCCACCAACTGAACCCCTGCTGGTTTTTGTAGCAGAAGTTGTGGGAATTTACCTTCCTGGCACTGAACCCAGAGCTCAGTGGTCTGGTGTGGGGCTGGGACTCCTCCCTCTCAACATAACCCTGATTTCTATCTACCCCATGTGGATGTGTGACCATCCTGCTCTGTGTCTCTGCTCCTCTTACTAGTCTGGATGGATGTGGTTTGTTTAATTCTGTAGTTGTCAGACTTCCATGTAACTTGATTTCTGATGGTTCTGAGTGATGACTGTTCTATATTTTATTTGTAATTTTGATCTGGTTGTGCAGGGAGGTGACCAGTATTTATCCATATTTTACATTTTCTTAAGGAATGAATAAATTCCTCATGCAACTGATGATCTGCCTTAATGGTTGTACTTAACCTGACTAAATATTCTCCTGTCCCCCATACTCATGGATGTGATCCTTTTGTCCACATAGGCTAGCTACCTCCCTTTCTGTCTATATATCCATTTTCATCTGTAGTGGGTGACTCAATGTCACCTTCTTTCTCTTTCCATTCAAATTCTCTCCCTCTGTACCATAGCTCCAGTCTCATTTTTTTTGGTCACTGCATCTTTCCTAACAGTCTCCCTCATGATCACCTGAGGACCAGAGAATGACTGTTTTGCCAAGTGGAACCACTATACCTCTTGTGGCTTCCATGAAGAGCCAAGATGTGGAATTTACAGACTTCCTGCTTTGTTTAGAATGTTTGTGTCTGGGGATATCTATTAAACAAAGGTAGTTAATGTTCCTGAGTTATCTACTGTATACTTTAAGTATTCTTTGCCCAGATTTCAACTCATATGTTTTTTGCTATAAAATACAGTTGACCCTTGAACAACACAGGTTTGAATTATGCAGGTTCACTTATATGTGGATGTTTCTCAATAAATACCTGTACTGTTTTCCATTGTGGTTGGGAGTCCACTGTGTGTATGTAGAGGACCGAATGTGTGCATTGATTCACACTGCTTTACACAGGGGACACCCTGGTATTCATAGGGTGTCCTGGAACTAATCCCCAGTGGATCCTGAGTGAAAATTATGTTTTGAGGGAGTTAAAATTTATACATGCATTTTCAACTCTGCAAAGAGTTAGCACCTGTAACTCCACATTGTTCAAGAGTCAACTATACTATCTGTTCAGTGGAATTAAGTGTGCTTACATAGTTCTTTTCTCTTCTGAGCCTCAGGGGCCATGTGATATTTGGCTTGAATCTCCAGATTTTAACAGAGAGTCAGAAATAGGGTAGACAAACTTACCACACATGGATTAATAACCAATGTGTAGTTTTTGTGATAAACTTTCTTCCCCTCTTCTCCACCAAATTCCCATCTCATAAAGTTCTATGAAAATTACTGAAGAGGCGGACAGGTGGACACTCAGCCTTCCCCATGGCATTTCTGGGAATCTGTGAGATCTATAGTCCTCTCAACAGAATGCTGGCCACAGGAACACCTTGCTATTTTCACAACGGGGAGGGACTTGGACCTTATTTTTCTTCTCTTCTCCTGAGTATCCCCTGGCAGGCAGGTGCTCTGCCTTCAATAGGTGCATTTCTTCTCACTAGCCAATCTATAGGCTCTTATCCAAATGAAATGGCCCACAATGTCTCCGACTCCAAACACTTGTTACAATTCCCTTGCTCAGACTTTCCAGTCCCTCATCTATTGAATTGAGAACTGCATGCTGGCTTCAACTACTCTTCAGCTTGTTTTGTTTATGTGTACTTTGTTTCATTTTACTTTTTGCTTTTATTTTGAAGAGCATTCTTCTTGAGTGAGTACAAATTCTCAGAAGACATTCACTGAACTTCTGTCTTCTTCAGAGTAGAACACAGGCCTAGGCAAACAGCAGGTGCTCCATCAAGTGTTGCCGAATGCAATGGAATTAAACAAACCCCTACCTTTCTAGTCCATCTTCCTCCAAGCTGGACCTGATGACTAAGGCCAGAATGTAGCAAAACGGTCCTGAGTGGGGATTGTTAAAAAGGAAAAAAATGCAGGTGAATTGAAAAGTAGAAGAGGATGGCAGGAATAGGATGAAAATGCCAAGACTGACAACCACTCCACCTGCTCCTTCAGCTCCCTATGAAAAGAAACCAAAGCCATCAGATTCACTTCAATTGCTCTCCAGGCCTGAAACAGCTCCCTCCACCAGGCCTGTAGGAAAATTCAATTAAAGGTTCCATCTGCGAGGCAGCAGCTGAAGAGGAATGACTGTGTGGAGGCACACATTTTCATCAAAAAGAGACCCTGTCCTTCTAGTCCGCCCCTCCTGCCTGCATCCCTCCCCCTTTGCTTATTAGGCCCAGCCCTTACCTTACAACCACAGTTTTCTCCAATTAGGCCAGCTCAGAGAAGCAGCTTTCATCCACTCCTTTCAGATGCATGCACAATAAAGACTTGGTACATCCCACAGACACTGACCTTGCTGGAAGAGAGCAAGAAAACCCACAAAAAAGCCCACAGAGGTTGGGGATTGCAAGCCTCTGGCCCAATTATTCCCATTGCATCAGCTGGCCTAGGGGCCAGGCTGCTGCTGGGCATGAGTTCTGTGGGTTCCTCCAACCCAAAAGGCAGATGCCATTTAAAAAAATAAAAATAAAAGTCACGACAAGGCAACCTTTCTGGCCTTCAGAGAGAAGGAAAGAGAAAGGCAGAAGGGAAGGGTTAACTTGAGCCTTCACTCTCCTGGGCCTTCTCACACATGGGGTTACCTTCTTGCGTTAACATTTCTTTTGGATAATGGAGTGGGCCACACTGCTGGCTGCTGGGATGGTGAGCTTGGTGGCCAAGGGACAAGTAAGAAACCCACCACCTCTGTGCTGCTCTGCCAGGATTCACTGTGGCTATGGTGAATGTGAAAAAAGGTCTTAGTGCCTGTTTCTTCACCCCACATTACCTTCAAAGTAAGCGACACTCATGAGCGTGCCTGTGCAGCAAGGCTGAGCACAGACCCTACAGAGTGTCCTGTTGTCCTAAAAGGACTCCTTGTTTGCCCTCTGATCTTGTCAGATTTCTTTCCTGCTTCTTTCTGCAACCTTGGGATTAATTTTGAGTAGAGAACATAGGGAAAAGGAGTTCACTGCCTTCCTCTATCAACTCAAGTGAGAGGAAGTAGAATCATTCTGCTATGAGAAAGAGTCAACTTAATAATGCAGAACCTATACGAGGCCGAGAGCTTAGAGTCCTAATATGTGGCCGCAGGATGGCACCCGTTTCCTAGGGCTGCCTCAGACTGGGGGCTTGAACAACAGAAAGGTATTTTCTCACAGCTCTGGAGGCTAGAGGCTTGAGATCAAGGTGTCAGCAGGGTTGGTTTCTTCCAAAGCTTCTCTCTTTGGCTTGTAGATGGCCATCTTCTCCTCTGTCTCCACACGGTCCTCCCTCTGTGCGTGTTTGTGTTCTCATCCCACTCATATAAGAATGCTGCTCATATGAGATCAGGGCCCACACTACTGACTTTATTTTTAACTTAATTATGCTTTTAAACACCCTATCTCTAAATATGGTCACATTCTAAGGAACTAGGAATTAGGTTTCCCACATAAGAATGTGGGGGGCGGGGGCACAATTCAGCCCATGACAGTATGCTTCAGTAGTGCTGCCTAAAAGTGGACTTGTTATTGGCCAGCTTATTTGTTTCACCTCGGGACTTTGAGCACTTGGAGGTGATATCAGCTTTAGAAAGGACTGAAACCTTTTCAGGAAAGGCCTTCAATAGGTGGTACTAGTGTATTCCTATTTTATTCAGGATAGAATAGAGTTTGAGGACCTATAACTATATATAAAATTGGATTCAAGAGATCCTATTCCACAAACAGTATTAATACGGTCAAGACAGAGTTTGGAAAGCCTATTTCCTGCCCTGAGGTGGCTGACATATCTCACACGATTTGTATGTACAATGGAACAAGTGGCCTCGTCCCCCTTTCTGGGTCCTAATCCATCACCCCCACCAACCCCACCAGACCCCTATCACTCTTCAAATGTGGCCTTGTTCAACATTCCTTTCTCCTAGCTTCTGTCCATGTTGTTCCCTCTTCTTGAAATGTTCTTTGCCTTCTTAAACTGCAGAGTGTCATGGAAGGGAAAGAGAGAACAAATTAGTTTTATACATTCTTTGACTTCTCTACTAGGAGAAATGGTGCTAGTATAAATACAAGTCATTGGGTGCTGCTGATTCAATTTTCTTCCCCTGTCACTGTTCCCTCTTCCCTGCTCCCAGTCACAAATGACTCACTCGGTGATAGAAGACATACAGCTTCATTACCCCACTATAGTACCTGTATAGTGTTGCGTGTGTTCTTCATCACTGTGCCCTGGGCATAGCCCTTCTTGGGAGTCTGAGTAAAGTTCTTCCGCTCCCAACTTCTTTTAAGAGCCAAAACCTCACAAGTTCTAGATCAAATTTAGCACTCTTGTCTAGTTGTCTGCTATACTTTCAATAGAGGTTGGATTGGACAAGCTTAAACCCTTTCATTTTACTGAGAGCATTGGTGGCCTAGTGTCCCAGGAAGTGCCTGGCCCATACTTCCACATTTGATCTTCAGTGTTTTGGGCGAGGAGCTTATGCAGACAGGCCTCTGATGACTGTGAGCTTCAGCCTCTTGCTCACCCTCCTCTTTCCACACCATGGGCCTCAGACTCCCTGGTGGTTGGCTCTTCCTGTGAGACAGGGCAGTCAAATGGCTCAACAGTATAGGCTGTCTTTCAGATTGCATAGGTTCAACCTGATTCTGCACTTTTTGATTTTATGATCTTATTTATTCACTTAACCTCCATGGACCTCAGTTACTAATCTATAATATGGGGATAATGACAACTTCATGTAGGGACCTAGAATAGGACCTGGAATAAATCATGTGTCCTATGTGTTCTTGTTGTTGTTAGAGGTAAAATATTGGGAACTGCTTGATCTCAAATGACTGCAATTCCTTTGAATTTCAACAAATCATAATTGGAATGTTCAAGGATAATGTCAGGAAAAAAATCAGCATTCAAAGCTCTCTAATGTCATGTTCTATTCATTTGCCTTCAAGCAAAACACATTCTGAATCCCTTTTCCCCCTGATACCAGATTTCAGGACACACCAGAGCCCCAGGTACAGCGGCGGGCCTGGCTGTGCTCCTCTGAGATTTAGTTTGGTTATTTGCTGAATTAGTCAGTCAGGAACTCTCTGGAAATTTGTTTGCATGACTAATCTACAAAGTGACATTTGGTTGGAGAGGGAGGGAGGAGGGAAGAGTTCTGTAGCTGTGTAATTTGTACACAGAACCACTGGCGGAAAGAACGGCATCTGTCCCTTACCACTATGCATTGACTGATTTCGGGACTTGATGAGGAGACGGGATGGAAGCTGAAGGGACTATTTTCATGTAAGACTTTATGCTTTGGGCCCAGAAACAGCCAGAAGTTGGGAAGGAAACCCTTCTCAGTGCTTTTGCATAGACCCCATATTGCAATGGCAGCTCAAAAATGAGCAGCTGTGAGACTGTGAGGGTACTGAAGCCTTGACAAGGACATTGGTCACTTGATGCTGGCCACAGTGTGGTGAGGGTAGGGACTACACCATGAGACATTTTGTGAGGCACAGCTGTGCAGAGCCTGGGAGGTGACCAGAGCACACAGGCAGGTTTGTAAGGGACTCCCAGCCATATATGGAGAGCAAGAAGGAATCTTGGATAAAAACCCTGCCAGGTCAGGCATTCCTGACTAAGAAGGTCAGAGTTTTGGTTAGCAAAACTTAACATGACATATTGGAACCTAGAAGTTATGGAATCCTAAGGACACTAGAGTTACATGTGTTTGTGGTGACATAGTCTTCTCCCTCCAACCCCATGTTGGAAATATGTCCAGGATAGAGTGCCTGCTATGACTGAGTCTAGAATAAGAAGAAAGGAGGAAGGAAGTGCTACCTGCTTACCTCATTACCCCGGGAATGAAATTCACAAGTGCGTCTTTGTCTGTGTCTCTGTGACCTTGACCTTCAGCGCCCATTGTTCTGTTCTTTCTGATTTTTCCTCCTCCCCTCTCTATAATTAGAACAGACATATCAAAGGTAAGGAGGAAGGACTCTCACCACCATTTAGGTTCAATGTTTTACCTGATCGAAATGAGACACGAAGCTCCTATTCATTTACTTCCAACATTTTGGCTTATCTACAAAATGGCTTTAAAATGCTGTAGGTAATAAAATATACTAATAAATCCAAAACATGCTTGACCTATGGTTTTGTAATCTTATATTCAGCTTACATCCACTAACTCTACTCTTAACTTTCAAGTCATTCATTTCAGGAAACACACAGTGAACACCTGCTGGATGCCAGGAGCTATGATAAGCTGGGATTTAGCAAGCAGTTTACTTAAATAAGTTGAGTTTCTCCATCATTAGCTGCCATCACAGCTGATCCAGCAGAAGCAGTAATATATGCAAATATGCAAGAGAGGTTGGTATAAAATTTATAAAATATAGAGGGAAAAATAGGCATGTAAAAAAGAAACCTGGATTACCCGTGATAAGTTCATGGGCCCTGAGTTATGAGATTGTGAGAGTGGACTGTATATTTTTTTAATTCATGCATAATTTCCATATAGTGAAAGGTACAGATATTAAGGGCAGAATGATGTGAGTTTTGACAAATGACAGACCCAGGTAATCCACACCCCTATCAAGCTATAGAACCCCTCTGTCACCCCAGAAATTTTTGTGTGCCCCTTCTCAATTAATACCCCACATGTTTACTTTTCAGATTTCTAAAATGTCTTTATATTTAAATCAAGAAATATCCTGGGCACTTAAAGTAGACCTAAGGTATTATGCTTTTGTTTGATCATTTTTAGTTTGTGCAGCAACGACTTCGGACATTCTGAATGAGCGTTTAATCGCTGCTAGACCTTTTTTCTTAGGAAGGGAATTCATAAAAATGACCTAATGGGGACTTAGAAGGACACCATTTTTCTCTTCTTGGGTTCATTCAGCAAAACTCCCTCAGCTGAATATTTTTGTAAAGAAATAAATGCACTTTGTCACTGCTGAATGCTGGTCCTTGAGCCTGCTCCTCTCTTCCATGTGAAAAAGGTGAAAAGTTAACAGACTGCTATTGGGAGCCATCTCTCCACGGTTCTCTCACATTTCTGCAAGTCTTACAAGCAGAGACACTCACAGATTTCATTTTATGCCATCACATATCAGACAGGCTTAGAAAAAGAGATAGTATTTCATTCCAAAACAAAGGACAGATTTGTCCAGTAAAATAGAGACAATGTTGTCCTGGCTGGTGTGGCCCAGTTGGTTGGGTGTCATCCTGTAAACTGAGAGGTCACTGGTTTCATTCCTGGTCAGGACACATGCCTAGGTTGTAGGTTCAGAGGCAACCAATCAGTGTTTCTCTCTCACCATCGGTGCCTCTCTGTCTCTCTCTCTCATAAGAATAAAAAAACCTTTAAAAAATAATAAAGACAATGTCTTTCTCCAGGGCAGAGGGCAGGTGGTTGGCAGCCTATTATAACAGATGTAGGTTTCCTAAGTTGAAGTTCCTCTTTTGCAATGCAACCCACTGTGTGCACAGGCATCCCCTGGCCTTCTGCACATCATCCTGTGGGAACTGGGGCTCAGGGCACCAGAACAAGATAATGACGATCGTCTGAATACTGATAGTGCTATGAGAAAAAGAAACTGATCTTTATCTAACTTGGTGTCTCATGTCTTTTTTCTAGCATCCAGGAAACAGTTGTAGATTACCTGGTTAGCTTGCAGGTGGAGTAAAATCTCAGACTCCTTGCAGTTCCTGACCACTACAAGCCAAAACTGTGTGTTTGGTGTGTTCTGTTCTAGGTAAATCATACCTCTGTTCTAACAGTTGACCAGAAAGGATGGCTCATGGGCTAAGAACATTCACTCAGAGTTCAAGTCTCAGCACAGGTGTGCGTGTTCTTCCTTCTAAAGCAGAATGAAACTGAGCACTTGGCTGCAGAGATAAGAAGTCCATGGCCTGTATGAGTGAGTAGCTCCAGCTAACGATGCTCTGCCTTCCCCTGTCTTAGTTTTGCCCACTGCCATCTTGCCTTACTTCTGTGAGCTGATTGAGCCTGACACCACCCTTAGTGTGTTCTCCATTCACTAGGTCCCCCTGGGAAGGCAGGTCAGTGAACTGTGAGCATTGAAGAAGTACTGCACTGAGACCATGAGTTGAATTTTTATTCTGTACTACAACATTTGTAGCTTTACTGTTTTATATGTTTGTAAGCATAATACACGATGACTGCAAAAAACTAAGCTTTAGAAAAATTATTATAAATAATGTAGAATATTTATTATCACTCTCCACAGGAAGCTTAGTTTAACATTTTAGTTATACCTTTCCAGGCATTTTCCTGTACATACATATATATGCTGTGTTTTTCTTTTTGGTTTGTTTTCTTCACCCTTGTCTTTTTCCCTGAACAGAGCTTTCTTTTTTAAAAATATTTTTCCATCTCAACAGTTAAAACATGTAACATCATTTATAATGACTGTATAATATTAATGTATTCTTATTTATTTAACCAGTGTCTTTTCAGTGGACATGTAAGTTGTTCATCATATTTCACTATTATAAACAATGCTCTTATGACTTTCTCTCTTTGTCTTTAACTATTATCTATCTTCTATCTATCTATCTATCTATCTATCTATCTATCTATCTATCATCATCTATCTATCTCTATCCACACTAGTTTGAAACTCTCCTTAGGATTAATTCACAGGAATGGAAGATAACTCCTAGAACACAAGCAGCCTACAAAGTCCTTACTATCACCAAGACGACAAAGTAGGCATGATGTTTTCCCCTGTGACACTCAACCCTTTCATACATGTTGTCATTTTTGGTTAAAATGTTAGAATTTCAGCCCTTTAAGACTTCACAATGCATTCACTTTAGTTAGAAGTCACTAGTGCAAAATTGTAGAAGAAAGAGAAGAGTTAAAGAATGAAAGTTGAACTTGTGTGTTTGCACTTAATCTGTACCCAAGGTATATTACTAAAATCATAGAACATATTTTTTTGTTAATGGTAGCAGACTAAACTCATGCATATAACTTATCCTCCCTCATTAAAATTACAAAAATTATGTTTGAAAAGAATAAAGCCACACAATCATTGGGAAACAGAAAAGAGTATGCTCAAACAGGAAGTACATAGGGTTGGATCCGAGTTTCTCAAACTCAGCACTATTGACAAATTTGGACTAGATAATTCTTTGTCATGGGAACTGTCCTGTGTATCATAGGATGTTTATTAGCATGCTTTTACTCACTTGGTACCAGTGACAACGACCCCCCCAAGTTGTGACAACTAAATCTCTCCAAACACTGCCAAATGCACCATGGGGGGACAAATTGCCCCTCAGTGAAGAATCATTTGATTTAGTGGATTCAAAGAATTTAAGCCCAAAACACACACAGGAGGAGGCTGCTTCAGAAGTAAGAGCCTTTTGGAAATGTCAGAGTCAGATATAGAAGGAGCAGGAGTGGGCTGTGGAGGTGACAGACAAAGTTAGTGATGTGAGAAGACCCGACTGTACAGTAGCTGGCACAGTCACAGCCTTCTCCCTCCTGACCACAGAGACTGGTTAGCTTCAAGAGATTTGCCCCCAAACCAAAGCTCACAGGGCTACGATTTGAATAAATGGAAGGATCTGGGAGGGAGAGTTTGTAGTTTAGATGTTGAGGCTAGAGAGAGAAGCAGAGACTGAAATGTTTAAGACAGCAAGGAAGGGGAAAAAACAAAATGACAGCTTTGCTTAGAGGAAAATAAAGACCCCAAAACAAAACCTTCTTTCCCGGGAAATGGTGAACCGTCTAGCCTTTGTACCAGCTCCCCACCATGGACTGCTCACTCTCACCACAGTCCTGCAGTCAGGGCAAAAGCTTATTGAGGAAAGAAAGCTTAAATGGTTGCAGAAGAAATACGATTCAACTACTGATACTTCTGTACTTGTTAATTCATTCGTAAATAGGCATGATCAACAATATTTATCAGACATTTGATAAAATCAATGGGTACAAAGAGAAGAAAGACAAAAATCAGTACGAGTAAAAATATTTTCACCTATTAATAATCAGGTAAATGCAAATTAGACATCTCATTTTTACCTATTAGAGTGGCAAAAAATAAAAAGAATGATAACAGCCAGTGTTGGTAAAGCTGTGAGGAAATGGAGACTCTCATATATTGTCAGTGAAAGGACAAAGCCCTTTAGGAAGTTAATTTGGAAATACTTATCAAAAATAAAAATGTACAGGCTCTTTGACTCAGAAATTCTTCTTCTAAAGACTTTCCTACAGCCCTGACTGGTGTGGCTCACTGTGTTGGGCATTGTCCAATTCCTGGTCAGAGTCCATGCCTTGGTTGCTGGCCAGGTCCCCAGTTGTGGGGATGCGAGAGGCAGCTGATCGATGATTCTCTTGCACATCAATTTTTCTCTCCTCTTTCTCTCTCCCTTCCCCTTTCTCCAAAAATAAATAAATAAAAAATTAAAAAGAAAAAATTTTCCTACAGAAATATCCATGTATATACTCAAAGATATACAAGATCTGTCCAGAATAAGTCCAGCCATCGTTAATATAATGAGAATGGTTTGCCCAACATGATGTTACCTGGCAGCCAAGGAGAGTGGACTGGAATGCGCATGCGCCAACAGCAGACTTTACTGTACTAGTACGTGTGGGCGATAGACACTGCTGAATGAGATTGTGTACTGTGTGGCCATCACATTCAAAATGACTGAGCAAGTAGAGCAACGAATCTGCCTCATATTTTGCATTAAGCTTGAATATTTCTCCATAGAAACTATTCAGATGATTCAGAAGGCTGCAGCTATGGGCAATTGGTGATTGGCAGCCTTATCACGACAATGCGCCTGCTCATGCATCACGTCACACACACAGTTTCTTGGCAAGACATCAAATCACCCAGGTGACTTAGCCCCCCTACAGCCCAGATTTGGTGCCCTGTGAATTCTGGCTTTTCCCCAAACTACAATCTCCTTTGAAAGGGAAGAGATTTCAGACCAATGATGAGATTCAGGAAAATACAACAGGGCAGCTGATGGTGATTAGAAGAACTGTGTGAGGTCTCAGAGTGCCTACTTTGAAGGGGACTGAAGTGTCATTGTCCTATGTGCAGTGTTTTTTGCATCTTTTATCTTCTTCAATAAATGTCTCTTTTTCATAGTCAATGGATGGATACTTTCTGGACAGACCTTGTATGTACAGGGATGTTCAAGGAAGCACTACATGTAACATAAAAAGTTAAAGTGCAACTCAAGTAACTTTCACTAGGGGAATAACTATGACATAATGTTTATATAGAATATTATGCAGCCCCTTAGTAGGATGAAACAGACTTAGATGTCCTGATGAGGCAAGGTGTCACTTTATTAAGTGAAATGAGTAAAGCTTTGAACAGTACCTATATTATGATGTCACTTGTTACTGTAAAAACCCCTGCACATGCACATGCGCACACGCACACTCACACGGTGTATAGAGATGCATGGGGTCTGGTAGGGAGGGGTCATAAAGAGGGTCATTTTTGTAAGGGCCGCATGACACCTTGTAAGCTTGGGAACAGCTTCCACAAAGGAAAGTAAACAAGGAATGTCAAATGTGACAGAGTTCATAAAGATCACATCCACTCCGTTTATTTAAGGTAAGGAAACTGAAATCCCAACCTGAATCAAGAACGTCAGTGTTCTGGTTCCTAATCTTACACTCTTTCCATTTATCTTGTTACTTTCATACTTCTAAGGGTTGTACTTTTTCTTTTAAGCCATTTATCATAGCTGTTATCTTAATCATAATTTTGCTTATTTAACAACCACAGTGGCTTATAATGTATTTATTTAATATATTTTATAAAATAAGCATGCCCTTTGTGTGAGATTTCAGGTATTATGAAAAAAATTCTTACATAATTTATTTCTCCATGCATAAAACCTTCACAGGATTTTAAATCACAGATTCCCTGTATCAGATCAAACCAGGCATTCATTTTGGTGATTAGTGGAAACATTCAGAGTGAGAGGGAGACCAGGAGTACTGGGAGGAAAATGGGGACTGAGTCGTGTCCTAGAAGCTCTGAGGGAGACTTGTGCTGTTCTCAAAGACTGCCTGCCAGCAAGGGTGAATGACGTGTGTACTTGAGAGGAAAATGCAAAGATTCGTGTAAACCAAAGGATGACTAAAGGCAAACAAATATAATCCTGTCTGAGAGTGTAAGAGAAAAGGGTGGGAAATGTGGGTGTTTCGTGTCAAGGGTTTAAGATATTTAGAACTGGCTTTCAGGTAGGTTAACTTTGAGACAGACTTTGAAGGGATGGAAGCAACTTAGGATGATAGATACACTTCCTCCCCTGGAGGAATGTCAGCAGTTTGAACAGGGTCTCAGAACAGATTTCTTCTGCCTCATCTTCACTTACTCAGTACGGTTGGTTCTAAGAACCTCGGAAATCTGAGCAGAGACAAACAGATGTGGAAAACTAGCAAATGGTCCTTTTTTCTCAGACATTGACTAACGTTTTTTCAAGACTAAAAATGGACCCTCTTTGGCCTTGAACACAATTATTCAATGTCTTAAAATAGATGCAATTTTACACAATCACTTAGATTTTGACCAAAATGTCTAGTACTTATTTACTACCTTTGATCTATCTTTAAAATGACATGTTTATTTTCAAATATAAGCCATTCTGTTCAGGGTTTCGTATAAATGAAGTTAAAATGTGCTCACACAAATGTGTATGTTTCATGTCATTTAGAGCTGGAAACTTTTCTAAGAGAGGGTCAGTACAATCCACAGCTGTCAAAATATCACCAAAATGCTCCATAAGGAAAATATCATGTTTATATAGATGCTTTTAATTTTCTCCATTATTTTCTTTACATGACATGGAAGACACTTTCTCCAAAGGACCACAGCTTCTGGTTCCCTGCAGATGTGCTGTTATTTGGGGGTAAGGAATCTTGGCAATAGGTACTCATTGCCCTCACAAGTGCTTTCCGGGTTGGCAGAAGGAGAGGGAAAAGGTGGCAGGGCTGAGGTCACCAGCTAATAAGGCCAGGTAGCAGCCTCAAACACCCCAGTCAATAGGGATGCGGACAGCTGCCAGGGCAGATAGCTTGGTGTCTGCTCTGCTTTCCCGTCCTCCCCGGTCATAGCCCATGGTTATCCTCGTGAGGGTCAGAGGAGAGAGCTTGTCCCTACGGAACAGACTGTGATGTGAACTTCAAATGTACAAGTGAAAAACATGGGCCTCCACCCCATCCAGACAACATTTTTACCACAGTGTGCACCCACCAGCCTTGCTTGTGTTGGGAGTTGTGTTAACTCTAGGCCAGCTCCACGGACCTGAGACCCAGTACAGCCACATAGAACTCTATACTTGGGTTTTATGTTCTGCTATCTCCATTTTGAAATCCTCACTAATTTTTTAAATGAGGGTCCCTGCATTATCACCCTGTGGAAACTGGGTTCCAAAAGTACACACCCAGTTCTGCCTGCTCACTCTGACTGGGGAATATGTGTGTCTGAAGCGTTCTGATGACAGTTTTTGTCAGAGCTTGCTCAGAGTATTAATGACAAAGAAAAAGGCCGTGGTTTCCCCACTGCAACTCACCTTCATGTCAAAGGAGAATTCTCCAGACAGACCTTTCTGTACAATGTCTGCCAATGAAAAGTATTTAACAGGAGCTTCGGAGGGAGGCCTGGAGACCCACAGGAGCCTTGGTCTTGGGCCTGTCTTGGGTGGACACTGTCAAAACCCCAGACATGGAAGCATGTAGCCATGTTGGAGCCTGCTAGACATCTTATTTCTAAAGTGGATGATATCACTAAAGCTTATGATTTGGATAATTTAATAGATTTTGCTTTAATAACTTCCAGGTTTATAAACTGAGATTTAAAATAAACAAACCCCAAATCTCTCACGTTTTTGTCTACAAAGACATTCTTAACTATAAATTCCCCACTATTCCATCAGGCAGATGAGACACAGGACATTGAGAGGGCTGTGAAATCTTCTCATTCACTGTTTAGTCATGTTCATTTGGAAGCTCAGTTAGAACGTTTTATCCATCAATAGTGTTATCTTGTCATCCCTGATGTCAGGTAGAAGAAATGTCAATTCCACGTGTCTATGTAGTTCTGAACGCCTCTGGGCATGGGCTAGCAGAGCCAGCTGGTGGGCAGGGTGGAGACAGTTCATAAATTAAAACAGAATACTCAAAACTTCTCTTAAAGAGATTTTACCATAATTTTAATTTTCATCAAAACAATGTATGTACATAATTTACAAGATCAAAGAGTACTACAAGGCATAAGAAGAAAAAAGTATTCCCTTCTCTTGCTTTCCAAACGTCTCAGTCCCTTACCCCCAAAGGAACTGATTTTAATTCTTTTCATGTCATTTTTGGTATTTCTCTCCTTTTACAATAAGCATGTGAAATGATAAGTATTCACATGCTTATTATTCCTGTATTTTTCTAATTTGGATATTATCTATTGAATTCTTATATAAAAGATATATGGGAAATTGTATATGGAAAATCTTATGGGTACCCACTCTCACACACACCTGTGCCAATTCTGTCCCCACATCCTCCCAACACAATTATATGATAATATATGATCAAATTATAATTAGTTTTTTACATTATTATGACCAGAAATTCTGTTCACAATGGAGATACATGATCATAATGTACTACAATTATATTTTCTTTCTTCTACAACTTGGTTTTTCTCAGAATCTTTATTGTTTAATTTTATATGTTTCTATAACTAATACCTCTTTCAAATTTCTCAACAAAAGGGACACTTTGATTTTCTTGGACAGATCTCCAAAAGCCTTCTACCTTCTTGGACCTGATGCACAGCTATTATCCTGGTATCTGTCATTATCACCTTGTAGAGAGTTTCATTTGTCCTTTTCCTTTCGGGGACTCCTTGTTTCCAGACTCCATATCTTCCTTTTTAGTTTTTTCTCTTGTTTAGGGAGTACATATTCAGTAAGACATTAAAGGTAAAGGTTCAGGCATTGCATGTTCAAAAATGTCTTTATTTAATCCTCACACTTGTTTGAACTTTTGGCTGGAAAAGAGTTTTTGGTTGGAATATTTTCCTCTCATAATTTCCAAGGCACTGCTGCACCATCTTACAGTTTCCAGTATTGTTGTTGAGAAGTCCACTAGGGATCTTGATTTCTAATCCTTTTGCTTCAAAAGCTTTTGGAACCTTCAGAATATTCTGATTCCCTTAGTTCTGCCCAGCATCTCATCTTACCCTCCTTTGGGTCTGCTGTCCCTAAGTCCAAGGCTCTTTTGCTTGAATTTCTCAAGCGACTAAACTGTTTTTCTTCTACAAGCATGGGACAGGGCAGTCACCTGAAATGCAGTAAGACTTTCCATTAGTCTTTTTGCAGACACATTGATTGCAGACTTCTTACCTCCAGAATGGCAAGACAATAAATTTCTGTTCTGTAAGCTACCAAGTCTGCGGTACTTTCTCAGAGTAGCCCTAGGAAACTAATGCACCATGTGAAATTTTACCTGCTCCAAAAGGTTTAGCTAAAAGGATTATGTCTGTGTTCATAATAAGTTTGAACCAATTCTGTTTTTTAAAAAATTTTAAACACTGACCAGAGCATACCAATGAGGGCTCATGGGCAGGCACTTCTGCCTGTTTATTCACAGGGCTTTTGTCACCAGAAACTTGTGCGTAAATCCTGACCAACTGAAGTTCCCTGGATGTAGTGACCTCTGAGCAATTGAGGCCCACCACCTGGAATCAGGCAGGGAGCTACAGTATGTACCATTCCCTGGGCCCAAGGGCCTGGCAGCAGGGGAGAGCAGGGCATGGTGGGGAAACTCAGATGGCTAAGCCTGAGCTCATCAGGACATGGTGGTGTGGCGAAATGAAGAAGACTGTCCAGTGGGAAAAGGTCAAAATAAGAACCCTTGCTAGCCCACATATGCAAGAATGGGCAGAAGAAGATGAGACAAGAAAGAAGAATGAGAAACATTTGTCAGAAAGGTAGCAGGAAAACCAGGAAAAATAAGTCTCAGAAGCTAAGAGAGAAGGATGTTTATGGAGAGGGCATCAGCATGGTCATGTGCCCCAGAGAGGTCATGCAATAAAGAACAAGAAAAGATGTTTGATCTGTGAGTTGGGAGCTACTGGCCTTTACACAAGTGATCTCTGTACCATGGAAGCTGGTATATGCATGGAGTGTGTGATGAACCACAGGTTGCAAAGAGGAGAGAATATGAGAAGATATTTTAAAGGGATGTCATGATACAAGGAATAATAGAGATATGATGGTAGTTTGAACTGGAGGCAGCATTATGGGGAGGGTTTGTTCCTATTGTTTATTAGTTTATCTTTAAGGTTGAAGAAAAATTACATGTCTGTGTTCTGAGAGGAGGGATTCATGGAAGGGGAGAGACTGAATCTGAATGAAAGGAGAGATCGTTGGAAAAGAAACTCTGGAAGCAGAAGCAGAGGCATGAGATCCAGATGAAGTGGAGAATACCATCAACAAGTTTATGCTAATAAACTGAAAATATAGATAGAGTGGACTAAATATACTCTTTAGGAATACAGATGAATGGGATAAAAACTGTATTTTTAAAAAGTAAAGCAATGATAAATGCAAACTTCAGTGTAGCAGCTACCTGTGGAGAAGAAGGTAAGGGAAAAGGATGGGAGCAAAGGACACAGATAAATGTAAATTGCTGTCAGTGTTTCTCATGTTGGATGAGAGGTTCAAAGGGGTCTATATTCTACTTAGTTATTCAGTTCTTTTTCAAACATTGGCCTGTGCCAATGGTCAGTGTTTGAAGAACCAAGAATTATAATAAATCTAATTCTGTGTACTTGAGGCTTAAAAAGAAAATTCAAGACAGAAAGTAAGGTCCTTCCTCTGTGGCCCAGTGGCTCAGTTGGTTGGAGCATCATACTGTGCACCAAAATGTTGTGGGTTGGATTCCTGGTCAGAGCACATACGTGGGTTGTGGATTCAATCTTCAGTTGGGGCACATAAGAGAGGCCACGGATCAATGTTTCTCTCTCACATCGATGTTTCTCCTTCTTTCATCCTCTCTCTCTAAAATCAATAAACATATCCTCAGGTGAGGATTTAAAAAAAAGACAAAGTAAGGTGAAGGACCTGGGGCGAGGGTATAGCTGCAGTGAGGAAGAAAAATAAACGTACACAGTAAAGCCAGAGAAGAAAATAGACGTGTGTCGAATGACTACTCTGTGACAAGCAGGACGGTGAGTGCTTTGCAGAGTAGCAGGATGCTGTACTGGAGGGTAAACTTACATTTTCTCCTCTTTCCAGGGTACTGAGTTATCGGAAAGTTACTTACCATCATCACTGATCAGAAGGAAAGTTATCACTGAAGCAGTGAGTGGAGCTGCCTATGGGAGCCCACTCCTGTCCAGGAAAGAGTGTGTAAACAGACCTTTTATTTTAAGGATCCTATATTAGTTTGCCAAGGCTTTCAAAACAAAGTATTATAGAGTTGGTGACAAACAATAGAATTTTATTTCTCAGGTCCTGAAGCTGGAAGTCCAAGGTAAAGCTGCTGGAACGTTGGTTTCTCCTGAGGCTTCTCTCCTTGATTGCAGATGGCCACCATAACTCCACATCCTCACATATTCTTTCCTCTGTGTGTGCACACTCCTGGCATCTCTCTGTGTGTCCAAATTTTCTTTTCTTGTAAGGATACCAGTCAGACTGGATTAGGACCCACTCTAACAGCCTCATTTTAACTTATTGATCATCTTTTGAAAGACTCTATTTCCAAAAACAGGGACATTCTAACCCTAACAGGGGGTTAGGGTTTCAACATTTGAATTTCAGAGAAACACAATTCAACCCATAACCAATCCAAAGGAGAAGTTTCCAGGCCCCAGGAGGGGACTGGGAAGGAAGAGGATTTGGAGTTCCCTGTGTCTGTGAGTTAGTACATGCCAGGCAGTTCTGACTGAGTACTCAAGGATCAGCATGCACCCCAGAAGGTGAACAAGAGTGAATGAAAATGTGAATGAAAAGTGTCTGGAATGGAGGAACCAGCCAACTGGACCAACTCTCCAGCTAACTAAGTCTTTGCCACCGGTGTTCTCATCATAGTCACAGTAACAGAAAACAAACCCAAGTCCCCTGAGCCCCACATGGACAGAGCCTGGTGTTTCTAGCACTAGGTACTTCTATGGGTGGGGCATGCTGGTTGTACCTTGAAGCACACAAGTGACAAACATAATGAACTGGTCAGGTTGTTCATATGGTCCGCAGTGGGCCATTAAGATAACTGAGTCTCAGTGAGGTCATGTAAATTTTCAGAGACCCGGACTGAGTAAGTGAAGGAACCAGAATTCAGTGTAGATTGGCCTGACTCCAAACCTATACACTTCCCATGGCATGTATATCGTTGCAGTGCTTTAAATGTTCCATAAGATAATCTTAGACTCTGTGATGGCCAATTTTATATGTCAACTTGACTGGGCCACAAGTGCTAAGATACTTGGTTAAACATGATTCTGGGCTTATGTGAAAAGGTTTCTGGATGAGATTAACATTTCCATCAGTTAATAAAGGAGATTGCCCTCCCTCATATGGGTGGGTCTCATCCAATCCACTGAAGCCCTGAACACGACAAAAAGGCTGAGTAAGGGAGAATTCTCTCTTTACCTGCTGTGAGCTGGACAGCAGTCTCCTCCTGCCTTTGGACTCAGACGAATGACACCATTAGCTTTCCTGGGTCCACAGCTTTCCAACTGCAGTTCGTGGGACTTGCCAGCTTCCATAATCACATGTGCCAATTCCTTTTAATAAATTCACCATATATATGGGGAACCCACAAAACAGAATTTATTTATAAAAAATTGTGCATTTATTCTTACATGTTTAAACTTCAGTCACCTTCAAAGTACTCTCCATTTGATGCAGTACACCTATCAAGACATTTTTCCCTCCTCAAACAGTTTTTGAATTCATTGATTTTATATCTTTTAGTGTTTCTGCCATTTTTTTGTTTCACTCTTCCATATTGGCAAAATATTTCCTTTTGAGGACTTTTTTTATCTAGGGAAAGACAGAAAATTCACTTGGAGTGAGATCAGGTGAGTAGAGAGGGTGGGGCATGGGGATCATGCCAGTTTTGTTCAAAAACTGCTGAACACTCAGTGCAGTGTGGGCAGGTGTGCTTGCAAACTACCCATCATGAAATAGGCAAATGCACTGAATGAGTCTTCAAAAAAAATTCACCAAAGCTGAATGCAACCTCGCACAACAGTGTCAGCTGCTACACTGACACAGATGGGTTCTTAGAACACTCAGCTAGTGGGGGAAGCCTGCAGTACAGGGGGCCCACCCTCCAAAAGATAATTCTTGGTTTTGGGGGCCTCCCCCTTGTGTGTGTGTGTACATATTCTATTGATTTTGTTTTTCTGGAGAACCTAGACTAAATACAGGCTTGCAAACACTTTACAAACAATTTTCCATATAGGTAGGTTAATGAGCTATTTACAAATCATTCCTGCTAGCCCAATAAAAACATAAAGAAAATATAACTTGATTAACTACTTCTTACTAAATCTAACTCAAAATAATAATGTTGCTCTTGAAAATGGTTCTCTACCTCAGACTTTTATGTTTTAAGATTGGCTTTTCCTTAAACAAAGCTGAATGAAGGAGCATTTTACTTTTTAATTCTTAATATCAAATTTGTGCTGGTCAGATCGGAGGATAAGACCGATGTTTGCTGAGCAACTACTCAGGGCCAGACAGCTGCATTATGTCCTCACATGTTATCTGTCGCATGATCTTCACAAGTGACACCTTATTTATTGCCTTGCTCGTTAGCATGTGTGAGAGCAAATGCAGAGGGAACCAGTTCCTTGGTCTGGAAGTTGCTCCAGGGTCAGAACTTTATAACTCTGCAGAATATCTTTAGCAGACAAAGGGCTAGATTTAAATAGGGCTGCATCCAGATGAACATCTAAGGATATTAACAATTGGACACGTGGGAAAGAGCAGCATATAACGTGCAAAGGATGCTGGCCAAGTGCTTTCTCCCAGATGGTCCCTTCTCATCCTGCTGAGTTACCTGCTTTGAAAAGCAACAGTCCTGGTAAGAACCTCTAACTTTAGATGACATCCCAATAACCGCTTGAGCCCTGTGGTTGTCAAAACCCTGAGGTGTGGATACAGCCGTAATCACAGTTCTCCTCGGTAGCACTTAAAAGTGTAGTTGATGAATTTAACAAGAAACACATGTTTTCATTTAAATTACAATTAGCAATTAGAGAGTTAAGTGTGCCCTAGATAGAATATATAATTGTTGTAGAGTTTGTGGCATAGCTACTTTAGTGTTGCTATTTTCCTTTTATGTTTTTGCTTTATGATTTTAGAGTAAATTTATGCAGAAACTGAGAGAGAAGCCCAAGCTAAATAAAGATGCTGGGTTGAAGTTATTTGGCTTCTTTAACTAGCTCACCCATCCAGGTCCACTGCAGACTCATGGTCTAGCATGATTCTCTTTGCTTTACCAAATGTGAGAAGAGAAGACATTTTACTTGCCCTCTTAGCAATTTAAGTTGGATGATTTTTTCAGTAGGGTTCCAGCATAAATTCTATACTTCTGAGATTTGTCTGCCTGCTGCTTGGTATGATTTCCTGAAAATCCAGAGAAAACAAATCAAGCTATCTTCTCCTTTAGGTCTTCAGGAATATTTCATAGAGAAATTAATAACCACTTCTGCTTTTTTTTACTTAAAAAAAGAGGCTAAGGAAAGGAGCCAATACATACAATTCGGGGGCCAAATCAGGTGCATTCCAGATGGCAGGGAACCTGGCTGATGGGCCTGCCAGGGAAATGCACAGGGCTGAATGGCTATAGCCCAGCCACTCTTGATTCATAGAAGGTCTCTGTAGCCAAGCAAGTTGGTGATCTTAATGAAGCCATCTAATGAGAAAGTAGTTCCTGGTGAGGAGCACCTCCCTCCAAATAAAATGAAAGGAGAGAGACATGGTTTATGGTGAAATGACCAGTGGGACTGGGTACAGTACAGATCATAGCCAAGACAAGTAATTGTAGGTGGCTTGGAGACCCAAATACATAACTCCTTGGCACCATCTAAGGAACCACAGCAGGTTCTGAATTTAGCAAACCAGACACAGAGGTGAGGGGAGATTGCTCCTCACGGAGACCATCAGGAATCTGAGGCTTTGGCAGTGTTTGCTGTAGCTGGCAGAGTAGCTGCCACTGGAAGACACTGGAAAGAATCATTTCTGGATTTCTTTAAAGAGGGAGGCAAGTCACGCAGGCTGAGGGACTGTAAATAATCTCTGGTTTCTACAAAGCAACATAGAACCTGTCACTTAAAACAACCCAAAATGGATAGTCTTTCCTTGTTTCCCAGTAAATGTTTCCAGGTGAAAATACTAGGCTTAAAAAAAGTGTCCCTGTCTATTGTTGCAGGAGAAAAACGGCATATGAGGCATTTCTGTTATGAAAGTGCACCCTCCACGTGCAGAGCAAACTTCCTTGGGGAGACAGAGAGCGAGGCTCTACTTCCTCCTCAGCAATGTTTTTCATCTTGTGGAATTGTTTGTCTCCAGCGTCATAGACAGGGAGTAAATTTTCCTCAATGTGCTGACAGACCCTGTGGAACATCTGCATAACAATGGGATTTATTTTGTTCATTACGGACTGCCGCAGAGTGCGGGGCTTTATTTCACTCCCATAGACTAGTTCTGCTCTCATAAATTACACGGTGCACTCTTCGGCTAAGTGGCCGGTGGTCTTGGGAGAACTGGCAGATAATCTCTGAGTTGTCTCTGCTTCATTTTGGTGATTTCTGTGTTGTAAAAGTTATGACATATCAGACAGAAGAAGGATCAAGAAGGCTTCAAATAAATACTTCCCAACAAGCTCAAGACAAATCCTATGACAGAGCCACTGAGGCGTCAGAAAATTTTAAATGCTTCCCCAGCCGGAGAGCTGAAAGGCAGATGCACCTTTCTGTGGAAACGGGCACCCATTGCTACTCCAAGCTTTTTATTTCACATGCAGTGATGGAAACTTCATCTTGTTCACTTGCTAAACTGTCCAGCTGTGTGGTGATCTGTGTGTTCCTAACAATGGATCTTTCCTTTGAATTTTTTAAAACATAACAGATATAAATAGAAGCATCCCATAAGAGCAAAACCAAACAAGGACCAGGAGTTTTTGGACAAAAGCATGACCCACAGAGGAGTTCCTTCAGATGTTCCACATCAATCATGGCCTCACATACCATTTTCTTCCCCCACTTGCTCTCATTTATCTTTTTCTTAGGATTTGGCACAAAAAAAAAAAAAACGGGCTTGGAACCAGAGTTGTAATTTCAAACAGTTGATCTAAAGTTCAAAATAGTCTCTGAAGGGTTTCGCAGTGTTGTGTTACTGAGAGATGTATAGTCCCATGGAAGGCGAACATTTAAAGGAGAGGGAGCAGGACTTTGGGAACTTGGGGAGAGGGAATGTGTTAGTCAGGGTTTTCCAGAGAAACAGAATGAGCAAGAAGAAGAGATTATTTTAAAAGGTCTCAGAAATTAGAAGGTGGGTAAACCCCAAGATCTGCAAGGTGAGCTGGCAAGTTGGGGACCCAGGAGAGCCAACGGTTGGACGGTCAGCAGGCTCAGGACTCAAGAAGAGCCAATGTTTCCATTTGAGTTTGAAGGCAGAAAAAAAGCCAGTGTCCCAGTTCTAAAGGCAGCCAGGCAGGCAAAAATAATTTTCTCTCACTCGCGGGAAGGTCCACTTTTTTGTTCCATTCAAGGCCTTCAACTGAAGGAATGAGGCTCACCCAATCAGGCAAAGCAATTTGCTCTACCCAGAGTCTACCAATTCAAAAGCTAATCTTATCCCAGAACACTCTAATATAAACATTCAGAAAAATGTCTGATGAAATATCTGGATACCCAGTGAACCAGTCAAGCTGAAATAGAAAATTAACCATCCATAGGGGGTGAGGTGCAATTAGGCCCCAGGGAAACTGTTCTGTGTCTTGTTTACCTGAGATACCCTGGGAACAAAACCAGTGGCAGGATGAACTGGGGGGACTGTTGTCTATCTAGAGATATTAGTAAGCAAGAAATCAGTTTGCCCACCCCCATGCCTCTATGCCCTCCAGAAATATCAAAGCTCTTCTATCATGAAAGACTCATAGTATATAAGTTTTGAGACTGCTGGAGTATTTGTTCTTATGATCCCAGGATTCCGAGATGGGACAGAAATGGACCAAAAGGGAAGGCAGTTTTCCTTATCTATGGGGATCACTATCGTCAGTGCTGTTGGTGACAGTGTGATATTGCTGCTTCATATCAATTGGGCAATGCCTTGAGGCCATGGAGACCTTCACTGAGGCACCTGGACACAAGAAGCAAAAAGACCTGTGCTCCTGGGTAGCCCCCCAGCTGGAGTCGTATAAAAGGCTTGCCACCACCCAGGTGTTGCCTCAGAGCAAAGCTCCAGAATACCACCATTGACATGACTTTGCCTCTTCCCTTCCGTTCCCCATTTTCCTCCCAGCCTCTGGATATTTATCTATAGGGTCAGTCCTGGCTACCTATTCAATGCAAAGATTAATTCCCCTAGCTGAGCCTTGCCTTACTAAGCAAAGGTCTGGCTGTCAGTTATCTTTACATGCAGCTTCTGAAACAGGTGAAAATCCACTGATGCCTCTTGGGGCAAGGAAGTCCATAACGCAAGATCTCAAAGATTCACAAAGATTCCGTGTAGGTGAGGTCAGGGGTGGGACAGGGTGGACTGTAGAAATAAAAGCAGGAAAAAATTGTATTCCTTTTTGAAATTGTAGAGGTGGAGATCAATAATAATTATTATTATGTAAATATAATATTATTACTTCTCAAGCTCCTCCTATTAAATCTTCCATATATTAGATACAATACTCCATGCTTTTATATGTTTTTCAGTGAATTCTCATAACTTTGTGAGGCAAATATTTCCTTCTTATTACAGATTAGGCCAGGGAGAGAAGTTAAATTTTTCATTCTAGGTACTGTACTGAGTACTTTGGATGTCTTTTCATTAAAATTTTATAGCCCTATAACATATGTCAAATTATGTCCACTTTATAGACCAGAAAACAGAGACAGCAGTCCTATTTAGAAATAATGCAAAAAAGCTGTCTATTTAGTGAGTGCCAAAGGGAAGGGTTCCTAAATACTGGGTTTGAAGATCAAGGCCACCATATTGGCCTTTGGAAACGTCACCTCCTGGATCTTCCGTCACCTCCTGGATCTTCCGTGCTCACTCTGGGTATTCTTCTGTAAGTTTCTCAGAACCAATAGTCCTGTTATCTTCCATTGTGAGCCCTCAGGCAACTGGGTGTTATTTGAAAGGAAGGGAGGAGGGTAACAGGGGAGGGAGGATTAATTTCTAAACCAGAGACACCGTGCTCATTAAGTAGACCCAAGTCTAAGACAAATGAATACTAAATGACAAATTTTATTTTTAGTTTTTACTTCTGCCTGCTGGACTACTCCACTCTCCCTATGGTGTAGCATTGGTAATATTATATATATGAAAAAAGACTGCATAATTTCCTTTCATCATCACTGAACACTCTGTATTGAATGTCTATGTGGATGTGCCAGTTGCTGTGGAAAATTATGATACCTGCTGACTGACGAATCCATAACATGTGCATGAGGCTGGGCCTCTGGGCGCCTGGGTGCAAAGCTGCAAGTTTTGCAATAACAAGGATTTTGGAATTCCTTTCCTAGTGCACCAAGCCGAGCCATCTGTCCCTTGCCAACCCAAAAGGCAGACGGAATGGAGCACATCCGCCTCTGCACTCCGCACTCCCATCCCTGCCCTCCCCCACTGCATGTCCAAGGCATAACACTGGACTATTTGTTTCCCCTAAACCACAGTGTGAGCTTTCCCAGCAATGGCAGGAAAAGGTTTCTCATTCTCTGCCTCCTCCACCCCATCCCCTTCTCCAATTAATACCAAAGGTTTCAATTATCTTGGAAACCTGAGCTTTGGTATGTTATTAGAATCTTATTTCAGGAAAATGCATTCCCAAACCCCCAGGTCTATGGAGATTTTTCCGTTATCCAGGAACCAGCCACTGGGATAGGACTGCTCTCTGAGATACTTAGAGGGGGTGGTTTGTTTTCCCCCTTTTCTGGTAAGGAGCAGAATTTCAATATGATGGAGTTGGGGCTGCCTGGTGTTAGGAAGTGCCAGGAACTTGATATTCCCTCTTGGTGCTTGAAGCCACAAACATCAGAGAAATGGCTTTACCTGGCTGTCACCTGACACTTCACCTCCAACCAATAAGTGTGCTGCTGTGGGATGTGTCTTTGCGAAATTCAACTTTTATCTTTGTTTTTCTCTCTTCTTATTCATAGTATATATTCCTTAAGAGAAAGATCAAATACTTCATCCATTTTTAAGAAATGTAATCAAGAACTAAGCCTGGGAGACATTAACGTAAAGAAACCACAAATCGCAAACTGAAAAGAACTACACTCATTTGTCCAGTGTGGATCCTAACTCAAGTAAACACCTGCAACAGGTTTGCTTAAACAGTAAAAACTCAGCACTGGACAAACAAAATTTGTTTTTGACTTTTCAAATAGTTGATATCAACTTTGCTTCTCATGCCCCATTATTATGCATTGACCAGAAAAAATGGAAAATTTCCTAGTTAAAGTTACAATAGTCTCTATATGAACTTCAGACCTATCCAGGAACTTTCTACTCTCTTCTGGTTAAATCAATCACTTTTCTCTTAATTATTTAATCAACTCAAAAATAAACTCATCACTGTGGTAGCCAGGCTTCAAGGTGGCCCCACGGCTTCTCACCTGGTGGTACCCACATTCTGTGTAGTCCTTTCCACGTTACATCAGGGCTGCTATTTGTGACCAACAGAATACGGCAGAAGTCCTGGCGTGTGACCTCTGAGGTTAAGCCACTTGAACCACCACTGCTTCCATCATGCTATTTTAGATCACCTTTTCTGGAAGAAGCCAGTTGCCAGGTCATGAAGATGCTTAAGCAGCCCAAGAAACTGTGATTTCCTATCAACACCCAGCACCAACTTGCCATGCAAATGAATGAGCCATCTTCAACCCCAGTCAAGCCCCTAGAGAACTGTAACCCTGGCCAACATCTAGACTGCAACCACGTGAGAGATCCCAAGCCAGAACCATCCAGCTAAACTGTTCTCAAATTCCTGACTCACAGAAACTGTGTGAGATAATTAAAATTTATAGTTTTCTAAATCTCAAAATTTTGGAGCTACTTGTTGCACAGGAATAAATAACAGGCTTGCCACCTCAGCCTTTCACTCTAACAGCACCACACCATCTTTTAAACTGTTGTTCAGAAGGCTCATTCCATGGGGCAGGCCCCCTATGGAGTCCCAAAGAAGGGACTGGGAACTAGGCCCTCTGCTTGGGGCTTCCCCATCAGCTCAGGCTTGCTGGAGGGTCAAGACATATATCCTTCAGCATTTGCTTCAGCAGCACCTCTGCCTCTCCCCTTCTTACACCTCACAGGGGATAGGGCAGGGCTTCTCCTTCAGTCTGACCCTCCTTTCCTGCTACCTCCACCTTCTTCCCTACAGCAGTCAACCTTGTGGCCTGGCACTCACGGGCAGGAACAACTTCTCCGTCCTGCAGAAGGTGAGTAGGAAGGGCCTGCCAGACTGTGCTCTTGATTTGGGAGCTGCAGTACAGTGAGGACCTAGGCTACTGAAGATGAAAATATATTGACTTGATATGCTCAAATCATTCTCAATACTCATTTATTTATTTGAGTTATAAAATACAATCTAGATTTCCTCAGTAAACAAACTGCACACACGTGCACACACATACACAAACACAGGGAGCCAGTTCAAACTGAAATGGTACCAACATATTTTCTTTAACAAGTTTTTCCAAGAGAACTAAATCTAACACATTAAGATCACCTCCAAACTGAGCCTGAACCCTACTGTAATTCATTCAGTACCTAACCTTGTGTCTCAAGTCACACTGGTGTAGGGACAAATAGAGTCAGGATGCATGTGGCTTATGGCAGAGGTAAATGCCTCTGTAATTTGATTCACTCAGTGTGTTCTAAAATATTTTATCACAACCACCTTTTCAAAACTTGCACTTGTTTATATACATGGCACTATTTTTTTCAAGGCATGCACATTAGGAATTAAACTAGAGTCCTCTGCTCACAGGACTTTCCAGAAAAAAAATTAGCAACTCAGAACTAATCTTTCCGACTGCGGGGCTCCATCTTTTGAATGACACCATGCCTACTCCAAACTGTTACGCAGACATTCTTCCAGATCACGGGATGCACGGAGGCAACCTGCAGAAGCCAACCAGCCCGGAGATGTATCTTGTTAGCGTGTACACGGTCGCTTTAGTTTCTGTGCATTCGAGAACATGTAGGCTGTCCCAGCACTCTCCAGGCTTACAGGGACAGTTGCTAATATGTTATGGGGACTAAAAGAAAGTCTCTGCTGAGAGAGAGGAAGGAAGAAGTGGCCTTTTATCTGGAAGGATCAAGAAAGAATTCATCGGGGTATGATACTTGAATTGAATGTAAGAAGATGAGGCAGGGTTTGCCTGGAAGCAAGAGGCTGAAAACCATTTCAAGAATAAACATTATTATTATTTCAGCTTTTATAAAGAATGTAAAGAAAAGGGGGATTTCATTTTTTAAACTATGGGTGGGGAGGAGTGAAGTGTGGGGAGGGGTAGTCAGCAGAGTCAAATATTTCAGACAGGGAAAGTGAAACAAACCCTGAAAAAATTCTATTGGATTTATATGAAGTTTATATAATGTTTATCATTGATCCTTTGTTGGAGCAAGGTAGGTTTCTGGTAGTGTTGGCAATACACGAGGATGGCAGAACGCTGTGAAAAAAAATGGGGAGATGAAATATAGAATCATTTTCCTACGGGCTTGGATGTTAAGAAAAGAACAGATATAGGCTGTAGCTAATGCAAAATTGACTGTTTTCTTAAAAAGAGGCTTGAGCATGTTTGTAGGTTGTGGGGAAGGAGACGAGGGCGAGGGCGGGTTGGAAATACAGATAACTAGGCGAGCTACTTTCTTCAGGGGAAGGGAGTGTGGGCTCAAGAAGAGCCAGTGTTGCGGCTACGGCACAGGTGTGGTGGATGGTTAAGTTGGCCTGAGGGTTGGATTTGCTGAGCAGGATTCATGGAAAGGCAAGGGGAGAAGGACACCGAAGGACGTTTGAGGCAGAGAGGGGTTGGAGCTTGGACGTTAGATCCCAGGTTGGACAGGAAGGTGAGTAAAGCTACAAAGGGAACATTGTGGCCTCAGCAGAGAGCTCTAACAGTATATATTTTGAGGTCTGTATTTGGAAGCATGTCCACAGTCACACGCACCTAAATCAAATTTGGGGAGCTCATTCATATCTACTGGGGTTTATTAGAATTAATTTGAGCAAAACAGTAGAAACAATCTACTCTCTGAGTGGGATGTAGTTCTCTGATTTTTTCTGCCTTTTTGAGTATCAAAACACAGTCTCCTCAAGTCAGATATAACTTTATATTTCTATTACTACAAGCCTTTGAAGGATGTCTTTGAAGGAGAGTAACACAGGAACATCCTTACTCATAAAAGAGTATTCATCGGATATTCAATGAGCTGAACGTACAGTCCACATTTCCTCAGGTTTCACCAGCACCTCTGTGTGGGTGAGGACCCAGCGGCAGCAGCGCCTGGAATTTCAGTGGCACATCACCGCTGCCTATGTGATGTCCTCAAGGCCTCCAGCTTCCCTAACTGTACCTGTGTGGTCTCAGAAGCCTCTCATATGGGCCAGTGAACAGTTCTAGATGTCTGGCGCAGGGTAATATCTCCCAGCATCTCCCAGCTGTGAATCTGCCTGCTGCCAATGTGACACAGTGTTTTCAGTCTTACTGCTGTAGAGATAGGGGAAATGCCCCTCCCTTACTCTGCCTGCCACTTTGTCACGTGGGTTGTGAAGCAGAGTCTCTCAGGGAGCATCCCCCATGCAAACCTCTTTTTCTTCAAGGGCTAAGATGAGTCTGGTGTTACCACATCTGCTCCTTCTGTGGTTTTTCTCTCTTCCCACAGATACCCATGCACAAATTCTCTTTCTCATGGGTATCCTTTCTTTTAAGACAATTTAACACTCACAGACTCCCATGGTCTAGTGGCCCATTACGGCATCCTACAGGATGATTTGGATCTCATTCTAGGCTTAATTGGAAACCTCTGCTAAATTCGTAAAGAAAGTAGTTTGAATATATCTATAGAACCTTTTAGTTGACCATCCCCTGCCCTGGCAACAAGCCCATCTATTGGGAAATTCTCATAGATGTAAATTCTCCTAAGTGTATTTTTCCCCAGTGTATAATTTTCAGGTCTGAGAATTTTAACTTAATTATTCATAAATGGCTGGTTGTATCTGATAAAATTGATTAGAAGAAGGAGTTTGTGGTTGGAAAGGCAAAGGCAGGTGAGTGAAGAGCAGGGACAGGGATAGAGAGGCTTTTGCAACCTGGTCGTATTAGTTTGCTAGGGCTGTCATAACAAAATACCACAGACTTGGGGACTTAAACATGCAATTTTATTTTCTCACAGTTCCAGAGGCTGAAAGTCCAAGTTCAGGGTGTCAGCAGGGTTAGTTTCTCTCTTGACTTGTAGATGGTGTCTTTTCCTGTACCTTCACATGGTCTTTCCTCTGTGTGTCTGTGTCCCAATCTCCTTTTCTTAGAAAAACACCAGTACTTTGGATTAGGGCTGACACATTTGACTTCATTTTTACTTAACTTTTAAAAGGCTCTATCTCCAAATACAGTTATATTCAGAGGCACTGGGAGTTAAGACTTAAACATATAAACTTGAGAGAACACAATTCAGCCCATGACACTGGCCTTGGGGGAGTTGCAGGGAGGTGAAGGCAGTGGAGCAAAGCCCTCATACAAGACCCTGAGGTCTGCTGCACTAAGGATACTTCTGTGGGTCAAGTGGCAGGCTGAGCTTGGTGGAGTGTTCTGTCATCCTCCACTGTGAATGCCTGTCAGGTTATCATGGGTAGAACTAAAAGTGCATAACTCTGTCTCCCAAGGAAAGGTTCAGAAAATCCCTTGTGGAATCATGAGTTTTTATTAATTAAAGGCTTCCCAAATATTTACCATCCTGGATCAAACAGATGACTCTGTGACCACAGTGAGCCCTGAGGGATAGGCACTGACTGGTGGATATCCACAACTTTAATGCTCAAGATCAAAAATGTACCAAGTGTTTGGACAGCTAGAGAACACAAAAACTTCTTCATGGCAATAGTATCATTGAAACTATCTGAAGGTTTTTTGTGTTTTTTAAACATATTTTATTCATTATGCTATTATAGTTGTCCCAATTCCCCCCTTTATTCCCTTCTGCCCTGCATACCACCTCCCACCCTCATTCCCCCACTTATTTCATGTCCATGGGTCATAATACATATAACTTCTTTAGCTTCTCCATTTCCTATACTATTCTTAACACCCCCTGTCTATTTTCTACTTACCATTTATGCTATGTATTCCCTGTACTTTTCCCCAATTCTTCCTCTCCCACTCCCCCACTGATAACCCTCCATGTGATCTCCACTTCTGTGATTCTGTTCCTGTTCTAGTTGTTTCCTTAATTTGTTTTTGTTTTTTTAGGTTCGGTTGTTGATAGTTGTGAGTTTGTTGTCATTTTACTGTTCATAGTTTTGATCTTTTTTTAGATAAGTTCATTTAACATTTCATATAATAAGGGCTTGGTGATGATGAATTCCTTTAACTTGACCTTATCTGGGAAACATTTTATCTGCCCTTCCATTCTAAATGAAAGCTTTGCTGAATAGAGTCATCTTAGATGTAGGTCCTTGCCTTTCATGACTTGGAATACATCTTTCCAGCCCCTTCTAGCCTGCAAGGTTTCTTTTGAGAAATCAGCTGATAGTCTAATGGGAACTCCTTTGTTGGTAACTGTCTCCTTTTCTCTTGCTGCTTTTAAGATTCTCTCCTTATCTTTACTCTTGGGTAATATAATTATGATGTGCCTTGGTGTGTGCTTCCTTGGGTCCAACTTCTTTGGGACTCTCTGAGCTTCCTGGACTTCCTGGATTTGGGAAGTTCTCCTTCACCGGATTGGGGAAGTTTCCCTTCATTATTTTTTCAAATAAGTTTTCAATTTCTTGCTCTTCCTCTTCTCTTCTAGCACCCCTATGATTCAGGTAGTGGAATGTTTAAAGTTGTCCTGGAGGTTCCTAAGCCTCTCCACATTTTTTTGAATTTTTGTTTCTTCATTCTGTTCCAGTTGAATGTTTATATCTTCCTTTTGCTTCATTTTGCTTGTTGATTTGAGTCCTGGTTTCCTTCCTTCACTGTTTTTTCCCTGTACATTTTTCTTTAATTCACTTTTCATAGACTTCATTTTTTTCCTCTATTTTGCAACCTTACTCAAACAATTCTGTGAGCATCCTGATGACCAGTGTTTTGAACTGTGCATCTCATAGGTTGGCTATCTCTTCATCACTTAGTTGCATTTTTTCTGAAGCTTTGATCTGTTGTTTCATTTGGGCCATTTTTTTTTTGTCTCAGTGCACCTGTTAGGTAGTATGGGATGGAGCCATATGTGTTCACCAGATCAGGGCAATCCATGTAGCTGCTTTGTGCCACTGTATATAGGGGAGGGGTCTGAGAAGGAATGATGCTGCTTGCTCAGCTCTCTGCCTGCTTTCAGTCACTTCCTCTGTACACACAAGCAAATTGGGCCCTTCTGTTGTTGATTTTTTGGTTGGTGGTTTTGTGTATGTTTTAGGACCCTGTGGGTCTCTCCAATGGGCTCTCCTGTGAGTCTGGGAATTTCTCCTGCCACATCAACACCCACAGACTTTTACAGTCAGAAGTTTTGAGACTTTATTTCCCCACAGTGAAACCCTGAGTTGTGAGGTCTGTATCCCTCCCCAGTTGTTCTTCCTGGTTTATATGCACTCAAATATGGGATTGCCCGGTCCACCTGCCACTGCCTCGCTGTGAGTCCTCTCCACTTAGCTGCTGTCTCCGCCCCTCTTACTGGTCTGGATGAATATTTCTTCTTTAACTCCTTGGTTGTGGCACTTCCATACAGTTCGATTTTCTGTCAGTTCTGGTAGGTTTTTTTTGTTTGTTTTTAAATGTGTTGTCCTTTTTTTGGTTGTGCGAGGAGGTACAATGTGTCTACCTATGCCTCTATCTTGGCCAGAAGTGCTCTGAAGGGTTTGAAGTGAGTGAGCAATAGTAAATAAGAATTGTATTTGGACCATATTCTCATTTAAGGAGTAATAAATGACAACTGTAACCTATGGCTTTATTGTAATCTCTTTATTGTTTTACTTTACTTTAAAAATGGTATAAAGTTAAATAGGTTTATTTCGCACCCAAGTCCTAAATTCTGTTTTCTCTCTGAAGATCTTAGTTACAAAATGGCATGTGCTTGTGTGTAGCTCTGGCTGGGACTGGGGTATGTTGTACATTTGAGACCCAAGCCCAAGATAGTATTTGGAGGAAATTCACAGACTTGGGACATGTGGTCTCTTTCCTGGTTTATGGCTCAGCTGTTAGGTAAACGTGTCTCATTTTAATTTTAGGATCAATGTAAAAATATTTTTCAAGCACATTGAATACTTTGAAGGAATAGACCAGTATCACTATTAGCACTAGTGAAACATTTGGAATGGTCTGCTGCTACCATGGCCCTGGTATACCAATCCAGTACTTACTCATCACTCAGTCATTTAATAAATTTTTACTAAGTACCTTCTATATACCAGGCACCGCATCCCCAGCCATGAACAGCTAAACCTCTCCCCTCTAGGATTTATAGTGCTAAGTGCCCAGGGTGACATAATAGAGAGGGGAGGTGATAGGGAAAACAGTATGAGATGAGATAGAGAAGTGAGCAGCAACTGAAACGTGCAATGGGAAGCCCAGAATGACTTAATACATAAGAGAGAGAAGTTTCAATTCCTATTTTCAAAAATCATATGGACTGCTGTGTGGACCAATGTTTGGATTAAGGTCAATGTTGAGTGGAGGAGTCAGTTAGGAGGCTGCAGTGGTCTTGGTGAGAGATAGTAGAGTCAAATAGAGAGGGGGAGGTGGTGCAACTGAGAGGTAGACAGCTGATACAGGAGGAATGGGTATGGCATCAAAATAAGAATGTTGCCCACAGGCAGGCAGAATTGCTTGGAAAAGATAAGACTGCACGAGGCACATGGCTTATACTTAATAGGTAAAACTTATTTCAGGCTACTAAGGATCTCCTTATAGCAATGGCTATTTTGTTCTGAAAAGGGCTGCAGAGCAAATGGGCATATCTTTCATGAAGGCACCAGGAGAGGGGCTAGGACGTCAGTTGTGTGCTGAATGGTTTAGAGTGGGCCTGCACAGAGGAAGGAGCTGGAACAGAAAACCTGAAGTTGCCCTAGGCATTCATTCCAATGTGTGATATTCCATGTGATGCTGGCTGAACTCCTTCCTACTGTGAGGTCCCATATGATAGCCACTAGCCACATGCGGCCATTCAAATCTAAAATTATTAAATTAAATTTAAAATCCAGTCCTTCAGTCACACTAGCCACATTTCAAACCCTTGCGTGCCACAGGTGGCTAATGGTTAATCATTGTTTAGCATAGCCATAGAAGGTTTCCCTCATTGTAAGTTCTATTGGACAGTGCTGCTATAGAAAGTTCTCATTCCCTTGGATAAAATTTTTGGGGGGAATATTTCTAGGTACTGCCTGATAATCCCAGCTTCATCTTGCCAGTCCTTTGTTGCTGACCCTTTTGTTTTGGGTGCTGGTGTGGTCTGAATTCATATGTTGAAATCCTACCCCTGAAGGTGACAGTATTACGAGATAGGGCTTTGGGTGATTAGGATTCCCTAGGACAAGGATTCCCTAGGACAAGGATTCCCTAGTCCCTTTCACCATGTGAGGACATAGCAAAAAGTGGCCCTCTATGAACCAGAAAGTGGAATCTCACAGAACATCAAATCTGCCAGGGCCTTGACCTTGGACTTCCGACTTCCAGAGCTGAGAAATACATTCCTATTGTTTATAAGCCATCCAGCATATGGCATTTGTTATAGCAGTCTGTATGAACTCATGCAGATGTCTTGCCTGCTCTCTCAAACTGCCCACTCTCGACTATTTTCAGTAACTGGCTTGCCTTCGCCAGGAATATGGGTCCCAGGTCTTTACTCCAAGTCTCATTCACCAGCCCTGTCTCCTCCCAGGCCCAGAGTCAGCTCTTGCAGCACCTGGGGCTCAGCTGTGGGCCTCGTTTGCTAAGTCTAGCAGGCTGTGTATTCCAGAAGAGGCTGTCACCAGGAGGCAGAGAGCCTGGACTGACAGTGGGAATGACATGCCGGGGCTCAGTCTCCAGGGACACTGGCTGAGTTTCTTAAGGGTGAGTATTGACATGCTCTTTGGAAGCAGTGGCAAATAGAGGGAAATTGAGGAGGAAAAAATATCATTCCTTAGGATGTAAAGAAGTTAGGGCCTCAGAAGAGAAACAAATAAAAGAAAAGGTGCAAGAATTTTGTGCTTTCCCTGTTCTTCAGAGAGCAGGTTTCATATATATTTCAACACCCGGCGTCCTCAAGAATGGAGCAGACGTGCACGTGCCTGCAAAACTAAAACACAGCTGGTAGGTCTAATTTTAGGCCCCTAAGCATTGGCAGTGTCCCTCTATCCACTGAGCACTGTCTGATCGCCCAGAGTCTGTGCCAAGAGCTGAACTCAGCTGAACTCACTGACAGTCCCATGTGCAAGTAGCGGGGGGTGCCCCTTTCTGAGCCTGGGTTCCCCAGGAGGGGATGAGAGGCTGTGCCTGCTCAAGTGTGACCGCTTAGGGCCAGGGGGAAAGACAGCTCTTCTCATAGGCCTGTGCCTGGGCCTCAACTTGTTCTGGACTCCTCTGAGAAAGCAGTCTGGAAGGCATTTTGAAAAAAAAATGATAATACCAGGTTTGTCTGGTGGGCTGAATGAGGACATTCAGAAAGATAGTGTTTGCCTGGAATAATGGTTCTATGGAACATTATTCTTCGTTTTGTCTAAATAATTAGGGAAACAGGGGCCTAGCTGACAGAAGATTCTGGAATCATGCTTCTTGAATTTAAATCTCGTTCTGCCATTATATTAGTTATATGCCTTTGGGTGAATTACTTAACATCTCAGTGTCTTAGTTTCCTCATTTGTAAAATGATGCTAATAATAGTATCTACCTTATAGTACAACCCTGAAGGGTTATTGTGGAGGGTGAATGAGATGAAGCATGTGATGTTAGAATTCTGTCTGGCATGTAGCAAACCTAAGTAATTGTTAGCTATTGTAATTAACTGATTATTCTGATTTGAGACACTTGGCATTGATAATGTAATGAGACAGCAGAGGATAGTGGTGAAATGTTTGCTGGGATCAAAGCCCAGTTCTAACACTAACTGGTTCTGTGAACTTGAGCAAGTTAGTTAAGCTCTCTGTGTCTCAGTATTTTCATTGACAAAATGAAGTTAATAATATGGGCATATTAATAGTACCTTCTCCAGACAACAGTTAGGAAGATTAAAGGAACTAATATATGTGATACACTCAGAAGAATGTCTGGTATTACAGGGTAGAAACTTGATAAGAGCTAGCTGCTATTATTTATTGTTATTATTATTATTATATAGATTCTCAACTTTCAAAGGCAAAGAATACAGTAAAGCTTGCTGAAAGTTGTAATGAGACTAAGCCTCGTTTACTCTTGCTTTGATGAATCAGAGGGTACTGTGGAGATCTTAATTCAGTTCATCAGCAAATATTTGCAGAACACTTACGATGTGTCCAGAACTAGTTTTTGTTGTAAACACCCAATAGCACTGTGCTGGCGAGCTGCTGGGTAATGAAGTTTTTGACGTAGCTGCTAGCACAGAGTCTAATCTAGTCCTGTGTTGTCTGCCAACACAAAGTATTCCCAACTTTACAAGTATCATGTTGTCTATGAAACATTGCCAGTCTCAAAACCACGAATGAAAGAAGGAAGACCTTGTCTTACATCTTTGAACATCCCTAGTGTGATTCCAAGTGCAGCCAAGGCCCAGCACAAGGAGACAGAGTCGAGGCCTTGTGGTACTTCTTGGGTCTTCTTCTCCTGCCCCCATGCCTTTTTTCTGTCACATTGCTGGCTTGTTGTATAGCAGAGATGATGAAAGGAAGGCGGGAGACTGAAGGGACTAATGATGATGGTGACCCTCACCCTCCTGTGTCATCTCTAACTAAGGGTCTGTCTATCCTCAGGAAGCCTCCTCAATGTCAGGTAATAGAGCAATAAGACAGAGGAGGCCAGGAAGGGCCCTTCCTCCTTCAGTATATACAGCTGCCTCTCCCTGCCCTGTGCTATGCTGGGGCCTGGCTAAGGCTGAGGGATATGTTTATGAGTCATGAAACCTCCTTCACATGGGCCTATGACACCCACTCTGTGAAGATGTGAAAGCTAAAGGTGAGAACACGTGTGTGTATTCTCTGCAGGGTCCTTGTTGACTTCTGTCTACCCGGTCCCACATATATACCTTTCTTCTTTTCAGCACTCTCCTGCTTCTGGGAACAGCATTCCGTGTGCGGAGGACCTCCAACCTGGCTCCATCACCTGGGCAGACACCTGAGGGAGAGGAGAATGAAAAGGGATGCTTGCCAGGTAAACAGTAGGAATGAATGGAGCTGTTAGCTCTTCTGATGCAAATAAGACCCCTGTCTCAGTCCTCTCTGTTTTTTTATTGCCCTTGAGAGATTTCAGCCTACCGCCCCAGAGAGGCCAGCCCCACTTTGTAGAGCTGTGAACCTTAGCTCCAAAGAGCAAGACTGAACAGCCAGAAAGTGGTCCTCAGGCATAGAGACCTGTCAGATTCCCAAGTCCATCCTCTGCAGAAGTTAGGGAAAACAAGGGAATGGAGTTGGGATTTCCCTTTCTGACTCAGAATGGAAAAGGAAGGCCAATCTCAGACTCGGGAATGACACGGAAACAGCATCCCTCCTTTTCTCTTTTTTGGTTGCTTTCAATTTAAGTCAATTAGACAGAAAATAAGATTGCAAAACCTACAGCTGAACATGCCTGGGGTTCTTATTTATTTATTTATTTGCCTCTTTTATTTCCTTCTCCCCATCCCCCCACCCCCGGAACCTTGTTCTTGAAACTTGTCTGATTCAACATTTCACCAGCTTGGTTAAAGTATCTTGTAAGGAAATCATTTATAATAAAGCTGGGATGCTTGGGTTTATCATTTCTAAGTGTGGGTCAGGGTTTAGTTCGCTATGTTAAACTCTCCATGCTGCATGTGATTTGTCAAGCTTTGTCAGGAACAAAAAGTTCCGGGATGTGCAAAGCAGGACTGCTTGGTTTCCATGGAGATACTGCTAGTTAGGCTATGGAAATCCTGAAAAGGCCAGAGGATGAGTGACAATACAAGGATTTAGCGGCTGATCTGACGAGCCAGACTGAATTAATGAGATATTTCACAGAGCGTTATTAGCAAGGCTAGCATCGGATGGCTCTTAGGCCCTCGTTTTCTGAGCTGCAATCTTGGAAAACAGAAATGGAAAGATTTAATTGCTGTTTTTTAAACCCTTTAAGATTATTTTAACCTATAACATTTTAAGGTTGTAATAAAAAAGGGTGTTTTTTTTTCATCACTCAGTTACTGTTATTACTGTGTTTTTGGTGGCAGTTGCCCTTTATCTGCATGGAAATAGGAAATTCAATAGTACTTATTATATTGAGCAGTTAATTCCCACATACTGTGAACACATTACTGTTCAAAGTAGGTTATCTGGAGTTGCATTTAGAGCCGAGGGAGAGATACCATGTCACTGGCTTTATATCTCCTATGGCTATATTAATTATTTATTATAGAATGCTGATGTAAACTGTTAGCTCTGGCAGGCCACAATTTGTACACGTATCTACCTAGCAATCGAGTTTTTGGAGTTTGAATGTGGATTTCTGAAAAGGAGCAATTTGTGCGGTTTAATTCCACGTGCCGCTGGTACACTTAACACCAAAAGGAAAGAAGCTTGGAAAGGACCCCTCTTGGCCATCATTAGGTGGCAATTTCATCTGAAGCTTGGGAGCCGCGCTGTCTTCCCCCTCTTTCTTTGGAAAGGACTGAGTGTAGAAATTACATGTGTGATAAGCCGGGTTGCCTTTTCGTTTCCAACATGTTCCCTGCACCAGCTCTCTGTAAAATGTCAGTCTCTGCCACCTCTTGAAATCAGACAGCCTGGTGCAGAGAAGCAGCATGCCCAGCGCTGCTCTTTCCTGCTGTTTTGCGGAAGGGCACATGCCCATATGTTTCTGGGAGATGGAAAACCGCCCTGTTGCTGCTGAGTAATCACAACAAAAGCACATGCAGCCGCATTCCCCAGATTCCTGTACAGTAGACTAATCCACTTAATCCCACTGTTAGCTTCCCCCGCCGAGAATTTCACAGTCTCTTTTGATTTAGTGGTTTGTAAAATCTCTGATGAAGTGCCTTGGCCCTCCCATCACTGTCTCTCTGCTCTAAATGATTTTGTAAGGAAGAAACCAGGGAAGTTGAAACAGGGGTCATCGTGGCCTCTTCCCGCCCTATCTGGTTTTTCTTTATTATTGCTCCTTTTGAATTTTAAGCTCCTTTTTTATTGACTCTCCTATCATATGACAGTATTATTTTTTTAAATTATCAAATGGGCAATCTGCAGAATCCTCCCTGCTTAGGTAGATCTCAAATTTAACACAGTTTGGATTTGTATGTTACCAGTTTCACTTAGCATCTAAGAATCCACTACTCTGCGTGTCTTTAGGGGTGATGAGGTCAGACAGAGTTGTCCTTGAGACCTGGTTCTGTCATTTGTTAGCTGTGTGGTTGTGTGCAAGTCACTTAACCTCTCTGGTTTTAATTTCCTCAGCTGGAAGTGAAGATTAAATGCCAAAGCATCTACGAAGAATCTACGTGCCTAAACATAGTAAATACTCAGCAAATTATGACAATAATAGCTATCATTCATATAAGTAAATATATTTTACACAGCAATGATTTGTTTGGAGGGCATTTTATTAAGTCCTTAGATGTGTCTTTTTTGAGTATGTCTATTTAGAGTAAGCTTCTTAAAGTTAAGAGACAAATTATTATACCTATTTTTGTAGTGATAATTGCATTCAGTTTGTACCATTGTCTGCCTGATTCTCAGCCTCTTAAAAATGTTGATCAAAACATTTGGCAAGATTTACTTTGGATCAAGTAATATAAATTATAGAAATAATAGATATTCAGTTGAAAAGCTGCCAGTTTTATTTTGTTTCTTACTGAAATTTTAAGTTCAGTAGGAAAACAATTGAATCTGTGTCCATCCAAAAGGAAAAATTCAAAATGTAAAAAAAAAAAATAATAAAAACAAATAAAAAGGGGTTTTTGTTGTTGTTTGTTTGTTTTGGGGGGTGTTTTTCTCATGGAATTCTGGAGACTTTTCAGACGAATGAAAACGTTTCTACTGCCACTGGGAGAGGGTATCTCTTCATTTCTCCATATCTTCCATGAAGGGGAATTTGGAGATTTTTTTCTATAGACTCTGATGAGCATGAACAGTCCTATCATAAGCATAGCTTTGTTCAAACTCACTCCAATTCTACAAATAAAGCCCCACCCTCTCATCAAGGCTGGTTGGTGCAAAAGGTAAAAACTTCACTTTGCTACCTGGGAGTAGGAAACATAACAGTTCTTCATTCTTTAAAATCAAATTACATGTGGTTCCAGACTCCCACCACATGACTGGAGGGAGATCCAGGGCCATCCAATACAGGTGTGCTGCGCTCTGGGCTCCATTGCTAAATCACTACCAGATCTTGGCAAGTCAGTTGAGTGCTTCAGCCTCTTCATTAGTAATATGAGAGTATCAGTGCCTCTCTCATTTGTGGAAGGTTGTCGTGGGAGATTAAATGAAACCACATGCACAAGTGCTTAGAACAATGCCTGTCTCACATCAAGTATTCAGAAAGTATCATTCTGATAATAACTTTGATGATTATTATTATGAATTGAGAGTCTTATGTGATACCAGCAATGGGGCAGCAGCCTGATTCTCAGTCTATAACCGTGTCCCCCCTGGCCAACTCACTTCTTCTGCTCCTTGATGCTCTATCCTGTGCTGGTCCTCTGTCACCAGTTGTCCACCTACATGTGCTCTGAGTATGTTACAGAGTGGTCGCCTAAGCCAAACTCAGTACTGATGGATCCTCATCTGGAACTTTGCTTTAATAATACATCTCCCCCAAATCCACAGGCCATCCCCACCAGAGGACTAGCTGCCTCCTTCTGGCAGAATGGGGACAAAGTCTTTCCTACGCATCTGACTGAGGAGGCCCAGTTTCAGGGTCTCCTCCCCACAATGGGCCAATGGCATTCTGGGCAACTCAGTTCTGCAGTTTGGTAGTTGTAGGGCCAGTCTTTAGGCAACAGTCTGTTAACTGTCCCATGGAGTAAAAGATATTCTACCTGCAGGATGGAAAACTCTCCCCTCACCACCCTCTCAAGGTGTGATGTAGTGTGAGTGTGGGATTGGGTTAAAGGAAAAGTACCTTTTGTTCTGTTGTGCTTATGTTGAGCCAACAGCAGAAATTAGAACACATCTAATCTCCCATTCAGATTTCATGTTGGCTTAAAGGCAAGTTTTGGGCTCTGCAGGTTTGGCACTTTCACACCTCTGTAGTCTGGGTAGCGGTGTTGTGGGGGGTTGGGCTGCAGGAGCAATACCTTTAGCCCAGGCCGAGGTACTGGGCCCTTTGGGCAGACGCCTCAAGCAGAGTCTTGAGGTGTTAGTGGGTCAGTACTAAATATCTATAGCAGAGATGGTATATTAAGTCCAGAGCAGCTGAAACAAGATAGAAAGGCAGTGGACTAGTGGCTCTTGCGGAGCCAGGGCATGAGGGGATTCCAAGAGGACAGAAGGAAGGAAGGCACATCTGGAGGTATTTTTATTAGTTGGCTGTAGCTTTTTTAACTTCCCATAAATGTCACTTATTTCCATTGTATTGTAGAGTTATTTTTTTTTCTAGTGGCCTATATCTTTCCTTCTTTTTATTCCCTTGGACCTGGTACATTTGTACCAATGTCTCAGGCCAATTATGGCAGCTAGCCCATTCATTAACTGTGGACCTCTCCAAGAATATCTCAAGACTCCACTTCTTCATTTAGTACCTTTGCCGTGGCACTAGATTGAGAAGACAAGAGCCGTTATCTATTGATCGTCTCGATTAGGACAAAACCACATCTAAGTGTGTTATCTAATTTAGGATCTAGTTCTAATTCTAGCTCTTCCACTTTAAGCTGTATGACCTTAAGTAAGTCATTCAACCTCTGAAAGATTCATCTCATTTGTTAAAAAAAGAATAATGATTGTTTTTGCTACTATCAAGCTTTGGCTTATATTATCTTCATTCTCTCCTTACAACCTAATTTTCTGACTTCATAGTTTTACTTTTTCCATTTTTTTTGTTCTCCGCTAGACAAGAAAATAAATGAAAAAGCAATCTTTAGATAAACTAATAAATGCTACTAAGAAATGATAGTTGTTTAAGGGGCTTTGGTTCTCTCAAAGGGATTTGAATTGTATAGGTAAATTCCATTTTTTTTAGTTTTAAAAATATTAAGAGTCTAATGCTTGTCAGATTCAGTTATTCTTGTGGATTGAATATTTTAACCTGGAATTTCCCAAAGTATTTACCACAAAAAAGAGTTTCACACAGTCAAATAAATTTAAAAAATACAACATATTATTTTCTCCTTCTGCTCAAAATGGAGTAAAGGGATCTGGAATTACCTCCTTCATGAAAAAACAACAAAAATATACAAAGTATACAAAACAATGATTTTTAAGATAGCTCATAAGGCAACAAAAGAGAAGGATCCTAGATAGACAGGAAATAAAAGTGAGTCGTGTGAGTCCATTAGCTTACTGTCTTGGGAAAGCTTCTGGGCTCCAGAGTAGGGAAGGGCAATGTAGGCAGAACTGAGGAGATGGAGCTCATAAATGAACAGGGAAGCTCATGATGGCCAGCATTCATGGGACAGCATACTAGAGAGAAGAAAGCTGAACAGGGAGAAAACCCTAGAGATCTGCAAAGGTTCCTTATGAGTTTACAGCAGAGTACAGACCGATGCATGCATGTGAAAAAACTACCAAGATTGGGATTGGGAGATAACATCTGAAAGAGTAAGAGAACAGTGCCTGTCACTAGAACAAAGCTGGGAAGAGTGACTGTCTCCATTAGCTGAACTGTAAAAACCCATAATTTATAAGACTGTTGGATAGTATACTCAGGAATGTTGTACCTCTGTAGCGAGGACTAATTAGCCTTAGATAGAGCATAGTTATGGATTTCCCTAACAAATTATGAAAATTATGTATTAAAGGCTCAAATTGTTTCCAAAAACTGCATTGCAGAACAAAGTTAAATATTATTTTTTATATAAATACAAACATATCCATTGCCCAAAAAGGTAAAATACACAATGTCTAACATCCAAATGAAAGTTATCAGGCACTCACCTTGGCCTGGTGTCTTGGATGGTTGGAGCATTGCCCCATACACCAAAAGCCTGTGGGTTCAATTTCTGGTCAGGGCCCATACCTAGGTTGCAGGTTTGATCTCAGTCAGGGCACGTACAGGAGAGTATCAATCAATGTTTCTCACACACATTCACATTTCTCTCTCTCTCTTCCTCTTTCTCTCTCTCCCTTCTCCATAAAATCAATGAACATATCCTTGGGTGAAGATTTTTAAAAAAATTATCAGGCATTCAAAGAACAGTAAAACATGAAACATAGTGAAGAGAATAATCAGTTCAAATCAATTCAGAACTGACAAAAACGTTAGAATTAGCCAACAAGGATGTGAAAACAGTTGTTAGTATGGTATACTACATGTTCAAGTAGTGAAGTAAAGACACGGAATATATAAGTTAAAGACCCAAATTAAACTTCTGGGAATAAAAACTACAATGTCTGAGATGAAACAATTTATTATATAAGATTAATATCAAATTGGACATGATAGAAGAAAGATTATTTAACTTAAGACATAGCAATAGAAAATATTAAAAATGAAGCTCAGAAAAAGTAATCCAAATAACTGATAAAAGCAGCAGTGAACTGTGAAACAATGACACATAGTACAAATGTATAATCATAAAAATATTTAAAGGCATCCTGACTGAAAATTCTTCAAAATGATTTTTCAAAACAGAATAAGTACCCCTCCAAGAATAAATAAAAAAATAAGAACTCACATGACTAGAATTAATGCTGGGAAATCAAAGACAAAGAAGAAGACCTTAAAAGCAGCCAGAAGAAAAAAAGACACATTACATTTGTGAAAACAATAATAACACGGACAATAGAAATCATGGAAAGCAGAAGAATGACACAATTAAAGTATTAAAGAAACAAATAGATGAGGAAGTAAATAACAGCCCATCTAGAATTCTATACTCAAAGATAATATTCTTCTAAATAAAGCAATAATAAAAAATTTCAGATAAGCAAAAATTTAGATAACTCATTGGCAAGACCACACAAATAAAATGCTGACTAGAGATCTTCAGATGGCAGGAAAGTAATTCTAGGAAGAAGCAGTGTAAAGTAGAGAGGGAATGAAAAGCACTGGGGGAAGATAGTGTGTGGGTAAATGTATATCAACATTGTCTCATTAAAATAATAATAGTGTCTTGTGGTGTTTATAATACATATAGAATTAGAAAACAGAAGCAATAGCACAAAAGGCTCTATAAGTAAAAATAGTGAGCATTCTAAATCCAAGAAGTGGTAAAAAAACCCAAAAACCCAAGATGAGATTTACTCCTATAAATCAAACTTGCATATTTTAATCTCTAGAGCAACCATCCAAGTAATAATATAAAAAGGTGTAACTAAAAAGTTAATAAGAAGAAAATGGAATAAAATATACTTAATAAATGCTAAAGAAAGCTAGAAATCAGAGAAACAGGAAATAAAGAACAGATGGGGCAGAGAAAAGACAAATAGTTGCAGGTAAATATAAACCTACATGTGGCAATAATTATGTTAAATGTAAATAGACTATTCCACTTAAAACAAAAAAATTGTCAGACTGTGCTTTTAAAAAGAATAACTTTATTCTTACAAAGACATAACTTAAATGTAAGAAATGGGAAAAATCAAAAGTATGTACCATACAAATACTAACCAAGTAAAAGCAGGTAGAACTCTATTGTTAGGAGAAACAAAGGAGACTTGTTAAAAGAAGAAATACTACCAAGATAAAGATAAAATTCTTCCTGATGAAGCAAACAAATTCAGTTGACAAAAACAGGGTCAATTCAACAAGAAGATATAACAGTACAAAATTTGCATGCACTTAAAAATAACTTTAAAAATATAGGTCAAAAGTTGACAAAACCAAAAGGAGAATAGACAAATGTACAAAAGCAGATCATTTTTTAATTCTACATGTATTTTAAAAACCAAAAGACATGGTAAAACAGTTAGATACATAAAATATTTGAGTAATACTTCTAACAAACTTCATCTAATTAACATGTATGGAAAATTACACCTTCAAACTGCAGACTTTTTAAGTGCCTACAGAATATTTTACCATAATTAAATACATACTACCATAAAGCAAGTCTCAACAAGTTTCAAAGAATGAAAATCAGACTATATATACCCATAGCATAGTAGAATTACTAGAAACCAATAAAAAATTCATGTATAGAATATCTTCAAATGTTTAAAAATTAAGGAATGAACTTCTAAGTAAACAAAGAGTCAAAAAAGAAATTTGAAATTAGTAAGTATTTTTAATGAAACAAAGATGTAATTACTACAAGGTGAAGCAAAAGTAGGTTTATAGTCATTCGTATGGGAAATAACGCAGTAATTAATAAATAATAATATATGAATAGACTCTGTGTTTTGTGTATGAAGAACTGTAAACCTACTTTTGCTCCGTGCTGTTTATATCAAAACTTGTGGTATATGGGCTAAAATAGTGCCAAGGTGGAAACGTGTAGTTTCAAATGCATATACAGGAAAAGAAGAAAACTTGAGATTAACTACTTAATCATCCATTAATCATCCATTTTAAGCTAGAAAAAATTATATTCACAGAAAACTGAAAAAATGTGAAATAAAATTAAACAGAAATCAATGAAGCAGAAAACAGACAAAAGTAGAGAAAACCAAAGTTGCTTTTTTAAAGACTGTTAAAGAAGACAAGCCCTAATAAACCTAATGAGAGAGAGAGGGAGAAGAGATTCTCAAGAGATTTTTCACACAGAGAATGAAAAATGGAAAGCCACTATAATTTAAACAATTTTTTAAAAGAAATTGTGAAGGAATTTATGCCAGTAGTTTGAAAATTTAGACATACAAAAACCCCTCAAAAATGCAACTTACAAAATTGACAGAGGAAAAAATAGAAAAAAAAAAACCCCTATGAACAAACAAGCCTATGTTCATTAAAGAAATCAAATTCAAAGTGAAAAATTTTCTCTCTGAGATAATTCCAGGGCCAGATAAGTTCAACATGAACTCATAGAACTCATAGTTTTAAGAAAGAAATAACACTAATTCTTCCCGAGTACAGATATAAAGGATGTATTTTCTATTCTATCTCATTTCATGAGATTAGCATAACTTTGATATAAAAACTTGACAAGACTATTACAAGAAAAAATTACAGGATAATTCCTCTAATAAACCTAGGCAAAAAAGCTGTAAGATAGTAACAAACTGAACACTTCAATGTATAAAAAGATAATACATTATGGACAAATCAGCTTTATTTAAAGTATTTATTTAAAATTGGCTTAACATTTTAAAGTCAATTAGTGAAATTCCCCACATTAATAGATGAAGTCAAAAGATCGTATAATCATTTTCACTGATGCATTAAAATCATTTGAGAAAACTTAACTCTTCATGATTTTTAAAACTCTCAGTATATTTGGAATTGAAAGAACTTGTTTGAGCTGTAAAAGGGTGTACACCAAATACCCATGGTAAATATGATACCTAATGGCAGAGTATTGAAATCTTTCCTTCTGATTTTGAGAATAAGATAAGAATTTCAGTTATCACCATTTCTATTCAACACTATTGGAAGATCTACTGCAATAAGTAATGAATAAACATTAGAGTTATAAGGATTGGAAAAACATATTAAAATTATTGTTTATACAGAAAACACACTTACATATATACAAATAAAAAGTCTTTTAATAAATTATGATATCTAATAAGTGAATTTACCAAGGCCACTGGATGTAAGGTCAGGATACAAAAGTCATTTGTATTCTTGGATCAGTAGAAATAATTAGAAAACACAAATTTTGAAATGATACCTTTTACCTATAAATAGTTTCTGAAAATCACTACTGAGAAAACTACAAAACTTTACTAAGGGAAGTAAAAACAGACCTAAGTAAATAGAGGGCTATACCGTGTTCATTGACTAAAAGAGTTAATGTCGGCAAAGATGTCATTTTCTATGTATAGTCAATGGAACCCCAATCAAAATCGCAGCAGGGTGCAGAAATTTGCAATCTAATTATACAATTTATATGGAAATGCAGAGGACAAAACTTGGCCAAGACAATATTGAAGAAACATAGTTAAAATGAAGTACCATAAAACTATAGCAATTAAAATAGTGTGATATTGGTGATCATTAGAACACAATAAAGAGTCCAGAAGTGTACCGACCCATTGTAATCATTTGATTTTCAACAAAGCTGACCCCGCAATGCAGAGCTGAAAAGATATTCCTTTGGATAAATGGCACTGAAACAATATGGGTAAAAAAAAAAAAGCAATTTTAACCCATATATTTTACCATCTACAAAAATCCATTTTAAATGGATTGTAGATCTAAATGTTAAACATAAAATAATAAAGATTTCAGAAGGTAAAATAAGAGACTATTTTCATAATCTTGGGGTAGGCAGAGATTTTATGAATAGAACATAAGAAATACTAACCACAAAGGAAAAAGTTGTTAAATTAGTCTTCATAAAATGTGAAAACTGCTATTCGTCCAGACACTCTTAAGAGAATAAAAAGGCAAGTTGTAGACTGGGAGAAGGTATTTGCAATACATAAATCACACAAAGGATTTCTATCCAGGATATATAAACAATACTTTAAATTTAATTTTTTAAAAAAGAAACTGGTTACCCAATAATAAATGAGCAAAAAGGTTGAGCTACTACTTTGCAGAATGATATCAAAATGGGTGACACATATATATTAAAAGTTGCTCAAAATCATTAGAAATCTGAGAAATAAAAATTAAAAAAAAACAATGAAGAACCACTATACACTAATCAGAAAGGCTAAAATTTTGTAAATGAACAAAACAAACAGAAACAGGTATTTGGAGGATATGGAGAAGTGGGAACTTCACATATAGTGAATGGGAGCTTCAGGGTATTCAAATGCCTTGGAAAACTGGCATCATTTACTAAAGATGAACCTACATCAACCCTGTAACTCAGCAATTCCATTTAAAAGTATATATCCAATAGACATCAGTGTACCACATGGTATGTACAAAAATGTTCACAGCAGAATTGTTTGTAAAAATCCCAAACTAAAAAAATTCCAAATGCTTATCTAGAGTACAATGGATATATTTATATGGCATATTACCGCAATAAATATTCATATTATACAGCAACGAAAAAGAGCAAACTCTTCCATGAACACCATGGATGGATGAATCTCCATCCATTTAGATATAAATGACATTGAGCAGAAAAAAACAGTACTTCTACATGATATCATTTATATGAAATTCAAAAATAAGAAATAATGGTCTATGATGACTCAAGTCAGAAGAACATTTACCTTGAGGAGAGAGGTAGTTAGTAACCAGGAGTTATTAGATGGTTCTTGTATGCTAATAATGTTCTGTATCTTTACCTGGGTAGCGAATCCATTACCTGGGTGTAAAAATGCATAGAATATTTATTATATAAAGAAGACATTTAAAAGCTCATTCAGGAATTTTGCTTGTGGATCTCATTTTCATGACTGGCAGAATGGCTAAAAATTTGATATGACCCAACTATTTATTATATGTTCTTCTGCATGTAAGATGATGCTATTCTGAGATGGAAATTTAAACGCTATTTCTATTTGTAACTCTTTTTAAAACTAACCTGCTCCAACTGCCACAGCTATACACAGGCAAGTTTTTGCATTAATTTTGGTCCAGGCATTCTTTTGCCTAGCTTTAGCATCTTGAGGCTGTCAACAAACACTAGTAAAATACAACATGAAGACCAGCTTAAAAGGGCCACTTCTCTCTTGTATAGATTGGCACTGGGAAAGAGCTGCCTCTTTCAACACAGATCTCCGTGGTGAAGGGGAAAAGGAAGTCACCAGTAGTATTTCTGGCTTTCATGGAACTCTGTTCCAACTTATAATAATAAAAGCTAATCTTTGTTGCATTCACCTATGCACCAGGTACTGTTTTGAAATGTATTAGCTTTTTTTGATAACATAACAACTGTATGAGGTAGTGTTATGGGCTGCATGTTTGTGTCCCCACTCAATTCATGTGTTAAAACCCTAACCCCCACTATGATAGTATTAGGAAGTGGGGAGCCTTTGGGAGGTGATTAGGTCATGAAGCTGGAGCCTTCTTGATGGGATTAGTGCCCTTGTAAAGGAGACCCAGAGAGCGTGTTCTCTCTCTTTCTCTGCTCTCAGCCAGGAGAGGATGGAGTCTCTGTCTGTAAACCAGCAAGCCTCTCCCAGGAAGCCAACCACGCTGGCCCTTTGATCTCAGACTTCCAGCCTCCAAAACTGCAGAAATAAATGACTATTGTTTAAGCCTACTCTATGGTAGCAGCCTTATCCGACCAGCAGAAATTATTATCTGTCCCATGTTACTGATGAGAAAACAGAAGCAGAGAGCAGCTGAGCTGACAGAGATCACACAAGCAGGGAGCCCCGCCTTTATACACACACACACACACTATACAAGGTACGAACAACTAATGTCATGCTGCGCACAGTCTTGGTGTCTTTAGTTTTAGAAGGTGCAGAAGGGGGCCTGCAGCGTGAAGATTTGTCTGCAGTACCCAGCTCTTTGTGAGAGGCTGACTGTGCCACAGAAGGAAACCTGCAATTCAGAGCTCAAGTCCCAGGACAGTGAGGGACAGAGAGGGCTGTCCCTTCCTTATCTCCCAGTGATAGTGGCCGGTTACCAGGGCCGTAGATTTTATTTGTTTACAGAGAAGTATAAACATTGCTAAATTAAGGTTGTAGCAACAATGACCAACTTTTTTTTTTTAAAAAAGGAAGCCCTGCTTTCCTTACTGCCCAGTAATCCTCCTGCTCCCACCCTGTGCCTTACACCAACCAGAAATAGCCATTTACTGAGCTCTCAGCAGTAAACTTAATAAAGATTGATATCAGTGACAAATTCTGTCAACTTCCATGCTGCAAAACTTAGTCACTGTGCAAAATGGACCAAGGAAAATAAATAACCCGAGGAATGATGGAGTGTGTAAATATTGATGTGGACGCTGGGAGCAGGGAAGTTTGATGAAGCAAAAGAGAGCTTAGTGATGGCAAGTTCCTGTGCCCTGACTGAGTGCAGAAAGGTCTTTCCACATTGATTTTAATTCTCTGTCTATTCTCAGGGTAGGGGTGTAAGTTGCATGCAACTGTAAATTCTTGGTTTCCAAAAGATCTTTCTAAGAAAAGCATTTTTTAAAAAATGGATTAAAATTATTATAAAAATAGTATTGTATACAAAAAATTAAATATATAGGTGAAAAAATAGAATGATAAAGGATACCCACAACTTCATCACCCAAAATACTAACTCTGAGCATTTTCCAGATTTTTCTCCATGCTTAGGTGTACATTTCTTAATTTCTAAGATGCAAGTTTTTCAAAGTTTGGTTTCTCTGAACTCAGATTGAATACATCAGTACATATACTATGGCAGCATTTTCTTTAGTCCAAAAAGGCAATTATTAAGTTAGTGTTGCTTCCTACAAATGATGATATCCTAGAACCAAAGAAATATGTGGATCACATATTTGTAGAAAATATTATATTGTACATACTAATTTTTTCTTTTTTATTGTGGTAAAGTATACATAACATAAAATTGATAATTTTAACAATTTTAAGAGTATAATTCAATGGCATTAAGAACATTCACAATGTTGTATAATTATCACCAGTATGTATCTCCTGAACTTTTTCACCAACACAAACAGAAACTCTATATGCATCAAATAATAACTTACCATTCTCCCTTCCTCCCAGCCCCTCATAACCATTATTCTACTTTCTGTCTCTATGAATTTGCCTATTCTGGGTACTTCTTATGAGTGGTTTCATACAATATTTGCCTTTGTGTGCCTCACTTATTTCTCTTAGCATATGTTTTCACGTTTCTTCCATGTTGTAGCATGTGCCAGAATTTCAGTCCTTTTTATGACTGAATAACATAACACATTTTGTTTACCTGTTGATGAGTACTTGGGTTATTTCCACCTTTTAACTATTGTGAATAATGCTGCTATAAACATCGATAGACAGCATCTATTTGAATTCCTGTTTTCAAGTCTTTTAGATGTATACCTAGGAGTGGAATTGCTGCATCACATGACAACTCTGTGTAACTTTTTGAGGAGCTGCCAAACTATTTTCTGCAGTGGCTTCACCATTGTACATTTCTGGCAGTGATGCATAAGGGACCCAATTTTCCCACATCTTCACCAATATTTGTTATTTTCTGTTTGTTTGTTTTTAAATAATAGCTATCCTAATGGCTACAAAGTAGCTATTCACACTATTTTGAAATCTGCTTTTTCCTCTTAGTGATATATCCTAAACATCTTTTCATATCAGTTAATATTCTTCTATAATACATATCAATTGTCATTTTAATGAATGTATTCAGTCATATGTATGCACATACACACTTTTTAAAAACAATCCTTTATTGAATATTTTGGCTTTTCCTATTATAAATTACCATGAAAATAACTACTCTATGGCTATTTTTTGTATCCATTCTTAATTATTTCAGTGGTATAAATTCCTAGATGTGTTATTGTTAAATCAAATATATGAATGTATAAGGTTTTTACTTTATAATTCTAAATTGCCTCCACTCAATTTTAAAAGGAAAAGATCAACAGCTCTTCAATGAAGAACCACTCAAACCACCACTGCCAACCCCAAAGATTTAGCTTTAAAATGTTTATACTTATGAGGAATAGAGAAAGTGGATATGAGACTGTGGTCGATGAAATAGAAATTGTATCAGTCAGCTCTTTTGTGAGATGGCTCGACAATTCTGGAAAGGTGAAATTCTTTATAGTATTCATCTTGGGTCTGGGGTAAACTTTTTTCAAAGAAGTGTGATTACTTTCATTTTGACTCCACTTTCAGATTTCTCCTCTACCATTTTTGCCTGGGATGTGGTAGGATAATGAAAAGAAAATAGAATAAAAGTAGACAGTCCACAGAGATTTCTCTAGCAGTTACTTAAACTTGAAATTCTAGATAATCTGTGTGAAATTTCTGTAGAAAAGGAATAAAAACTTTTTGATAGGTATACATAAATTAGTACATACAATATACCAAATCTATACTGTAGAAATTCTCTGGAGAATTTTTTTACTTCTGAAAAATTGCATGATTTTACTGAAAGCATTACATTTCCTATCTCATTGCCCATTAGGGGAGATGCCGCAACACTTTTCAGAGGATAGGTCTGAGAGCAGTCATACTGGAATAAGAATTACCTGCTCTAGCTAATTTACATGTCTTAGTCTATTTGAGCTGCTGTCACAGAATGTCATAGACTTCTCACAGCTCTGGAGGCTGGGTAGTCTAAGGTGAAGGCTCTGGTAGAATTGGAGTCTATTGAGGACCTACTTGCTGGTTCACAGATGTCTGCTTTTTTGGTTTTTGTTTTCTGTTTTCACTGTAATCTCACATGGTAGAAGGGACAAGGAAGTTCTCTGGGGTCTCTTTTTAGAAAAACACTTATCCCATTCAGGAGGGCTCTACCCTCCCAAACTAATTAATTCCTGAAGGCCACCCCTCCTAATACCACTGGGAGTCAGGTTTCAACACGTGAACTTTAGGAAATACAAACATTGAGCCTGTAGCATCACCACATTAAAGACCATTGCCTAACATCGTGGTCCTTAAAGCAGTGGGTCTGACTCTTCTGTGGGCATCAGAATCACGGAGGGCTGTTAACACAGATGGCGGGGCCCTGCCCCCAGACTTTCTGATTCAGTAAGTCTTCATGGGGCCTGAGAGTCTGTATTTTTTACAACTCCCAAGGTGCTGATGGTTAAGGACCACACCGTGGGAACCACTGCTGTGGTTCTCTCACCTCCCTCATGGTAGCTTTCATGATTGTTTAGGTGAGAGATTAAGGACAAAGAGGCTAAATGATAAGCAAAACAACTGTATAGATTGTCGTAATTATGACATAGAACTACAACTATGTTTTATTTGTGGGATTTTTTTTCTAAGAGAATTATTTGTAATCCTCATACTTAGAATTGCCATAAACAGACAACAAATTTCTCTGCACGGAAATTATAGGTTTCAATCTGCATCATGTATTAATGCTGATAATTAAGTTGTTCATTTTGTTTACTTCAGTGGCTTTTCTGATTAATATCTTTATGAGGTGCATAAATAACACTAATGAATGGTTTAAAATCTTTTCAAAGATGTATGGTCCCCAAATAAAACATATAGTCCTTGGGGCAAGGATCTTATTTTCTATAACTCCAGAACACTTGGCAACTGGTCAGTGTTCAATACATGTTGTTGATCAATTCAAGATAAAGGAATCAATCTGCAAGGGGCATTAGAGCCAGCAGAATATGAGACAAGGAAATTTTATGAAGGATCGAAGTACAATAGACTATTACGTGCCCTTATGGACTCTGGACTTGGCCATGTGACTGCTTTGGCCCATGGAACAGCAGCAGATGTGATGAAACTGAGACTTGATAAGCACTTGCACATTGAGGAGTGTCCTCTTGAAACTCTTCCTCTTGGTATCCATCTGCCATGCTATTACAAAGCTTGAGCTAACTCACTGAATGATGAGCAACCCCATGAAGAAAGACCTCAGAGGATGAAGCCACCCAGGATGTTCTAGTCCTACCTCTCAGGTGAATGCAGCCTTATGAGTCACCTCAGCTATTGCACTTAGTACTGAAAACCAACTGAACCTTGTCAACTGCAGACACATAAGAAATGATGTGTGTGTGTGGTGGGGGTGGTTTACAAAGTAACAGGTAACTAAAACAGGAGGAATGCAAAAACAGTGTATTTTAAAATCTAAAAAATAATTCAATGATCATATGGGAGATTTCTGCTTTTATGATACTTGTACAATATAGTCATTCACTGAAATCTGAGAAAAAAACTAGATGCCATGAAAATTTCATTCACTTATTTGTTCACTCAACAGTCTCTTATTGACCTTCTATTATGAGCCAGGCTCCATGTGAATAGAGAAGATGGGGAGGCGGGTAGAGAAAAAAGCCAATAATCCCAGTGCAGGGTGGTAAGTGCTGTGAAGGACAGTACACAGTGCGTGGCAGAGGATGGAGAGGAAAGACAGAGCTGAAGCAACTTCCCAAGAAAAGCAATCCCAGTGGGAAAGATTTGGTTGGCGAAGGACTTCTTTGGAACCCTGACATGGGGTGATTTAATTCCAGATGTCTTTATGAAAGTCAGGATAAAAAATAAAAATAAAAATAAACTAGAGAGGTAAACAAGGCGAAGAGACAAGCTTTTGTTATTTATTGAAAGATTTCAAATGTAGCTCTTTACAAGATATGAGCAATCCTTCCTGGCTTCCTTAAAGCATATCCCGGAGTGTGGACAAGAAATTGTTTCCTTCCATCAGTGTGACGGGATGCCTCATGTGACAATGCAGTGCGTCCTCCTGAGCCCTCCCCCAGCACTGAAAGTCAGAGCTCAGATTCACACACCCTCATCCCTGCCCCCGACACTAACAACCTGGGAATTACTCGGAGGAAAGCCTGGCACGTGTGGGAGCCACCGTAAGAGAAACTGTCCCAGAAGACAGGAGCTAACTAACTAGGTGAAGACATATGACTCTGAACGTTATTTCCTAATTCAAATGGAGGGAGATTCTGGCACAGGGCCAGGAAACAGAAAAGGCATGAAAGGAAGAACTAATTTGGAGCTGGTGAAGTGGGTGTTTTCTAGCTTCTTTAAACACAGAGATATAGAATTCAAACACAGAGAAGAAATCTGACTACCAGATGGAGCTGCTGAGTAAGGCAGGATGTCAACAATGGAGTCAACAATGCCCAGGCACGAAAGCAGACATTCTGACAGCAGGAAAGCCATAGAAAGAACAATGCATGGTGGACTGGATGGATTCACTTTTTACTCAGTATCTTACTTCCATTTAAATCTTTTGGAGGCAGAGGTTGAGGTTATTGGCTTAGCTTCATATTAAAGAAAAACCACAATATAGCCTTTCAAAGACATTTGGAAGTAATGGGAAATAAGAGAAATAGACAGCTAATAGGCAGATAGAAGGAACTTCGATGAACACTAATTTATTGAGTGCCTATGATGAGGCAGGCACTGTGCTGGATTTTAGGGATGTATTGAAGAGGGTGACTGACAGATTTCCTGCTCTCAGGGAACATCCATTCTAATTGCCATTTAATATGCTGAAGGTATGGAGGTGCCCAAAGCACAGGGGAGGTCAGAGGGTCACTGTGGTGTAGTAAGAAACTTACAGAAACTGTCTTGGAGGGCCTCTCAGCAGCTCACTTGCTCTGTGACCTCAGACCAACTCCTAAAACTCTTTTTCCCATCTGCAAATTAGTAAGAATAATAATATAGACCTTGAGGGATCATGTTGAGGAGTCCATGAGTCAATGTCCGGTAGTAATAATTTGTTGGAGGGTAGAGGGGGCAGATTTTGAATAGGAGACAGGCCTTATGCTGTTGGCCAAGTGGGGATAGAGACGCTGTGGATGGTAGCTCTCAGGGGATATGACTGCCCATGGATAAAAATGGAGGAATTAGAAAGGCAGGAAAAATCACCTGGAAATCTTAGAGGGAAGAGTCAAAGAGAACAAGTATGCTGTGCACTTCCAGCATAATTTTGTAGAGTCTGGAATTCATTGCTTCTCCCTCAGTGTGATTTCATGATTCATGCTTCTCTTGACGTGATATAAGGCGTTCTGTGATGTTTATCGCACTGCATTTCAGGAATGGTGTGCAGGGCCATGTCCAATGTCAGAAATCTTGGCAAATTGTCCTTGGTTTTATTTTAACTCTTCAAACAAACAGTGACCTAATTCAAGGAAGGCTCAGTCTAGGCAGGCCTTCCCACCCCTTTATTTCCTCCTCCTCTTCATCCTCTTATTCTGTCCTCATTCGAACTGTCTCACCTTTATCTCACATACGGACTTTGCACATAAGCGTGGGGTGATCTCTGTGCTCAGCTAACTTGAGAAGAGTAAAAGTGTGTCAGCAAAGCAATCCAGCCTAGTCATGAAACTCTGCAGGAGGGAGCCACCTCCTTTCTCACTGTGAAATGTTACATAGCAAGGGGAAGGAGGTCCAGACAAGGACTCTCTCTGCACAAAGCAAACAACAGACTATCCATCCAAACGAGAGTCCCCTTCTTTCCCTCCCAGCCCCAACTCCAGCTGTATTTTTTTCTCTTAAACAATAGGTCAAGTTCTCTCTTTATTCTTTATGTAAATTAAGTGAACTAGGAGTGCTGCTAGTGGCTGAGGATGCTACCCTCTGGTTGGTATGGCTTTTCCCTCCTTCACCCCACCCATCATCAAGGAGACTGAGCCTTACCTGGATTTATAGGTGGGCCCCTTTAATTGCTCAGGCACAAAGGATCTAAACTTCCCACTGAGAGCCCACTCATGAGAGATGACTTCCAGTGGGAGGGACCAGGTGAGGGGGAGGGGAGAGGAAGACTCATGTGTGGGAGTTTTGAGATGAAGGGATGCAGCAAGGGTTAAAATGTCCCGCCAGGTTTTGAGAAGCACTATTCAAGGTCAGAGGTCAGCAAACTTTTCCTGGAAAGCACTAGATAGGAAATAATTTGTTCTCTTTGTAAGTCATTTGGTCTCTGTTCGCAACTACTCAGTTCTGCCCTTGTAGGACAAAATCAGCCATAGACAACTGATAAGCAAATGGGCGTGTCTATGTTCTAAAAAAAGATGGTTCATAACAAGCAGCCCGCTGGATTTGGCCCACGTGCTGTAGACTTCTGAGCTCTGATCTGGAAGAATGCCATTTCCCTTTGGTCTTTACATGTGTCTATCTAGCTAGCCCTCTTTGGGAAAGGAGACCAGTTTGCCTCTCTGCTCCCCAGAACTTTCTGTGACTCTGCTTTCTCCTCCCTGTTGATCTTTCAGTACAAACCCCAACTGCTGGAACTGGCCATTTATCTCGACAGGGCAGCTCCTAAATGACAGCCAGCAGGGGTGGTGACTTCAGGTGTTATGATTTTGTTGATAAATTTCCCACCACTTGCAGGAATGAGACAGGTGGATATTGTAGGTGTTGAAACTCACCCCGCCCCTTTCCCATTCAGAAGAGGTGTAAGGACATTCCTTAAGCAATTCAGCTTAGATTCATAGAACTCTAATTTTCCACTTTTTTCCTCTTTCCAGTTCTCTATAATCTGACTGTTGACAATGACTTCATCCTCTCAATTTCTTAGCTTTCCTTTGATATTTACTATCACTTTACACATTCCTCATGCTCTTTAGTCTAATATTCCAACCTATAATTGTTTCTTTAGCTGCCTCCATTCCACCACTTTCTACTTCCACTGTGATCTTTCATCCAACGTGAGGATAGGAACAGTGGTGAAGAGCTGGATTCAGAGATAGATTGTTTGTCTTTAAATTCTAGCTCTATGATTACAGGCAAGTTACTTAACCTCTCTGTGCCTCAGTATCCTCATGTGTAAAATGGACTTAAGAATAGCACCTATCTCATGTTGTGAGAAATAAATGAGTAACGTGTGGAGCACTTAGGATAGCAGCATATCTGAACCCTTACCATTTTCATACCCAGTGCTTCAACCTTCTTATCTTTCTTCACAATATTTCATATTGGTAATACTCCCTGTATTTCATCACTTATATTTATCATGATTAGTTTAAATCCCAGCCCTTCTAATACTTCTGTATCAGATGGTATTTGTTGTGTAGTTGGCAGGCTTTTTTGGCAGTAGGACTCCTCAGGGGTCTGGCTGCGCTGGGATGAGCTCACAGTTCCCTGGGGATAGCAGCTGCAGTTTTTTCCAGTGCTATGTGAGGTTAAGAAGAGCTGGCATGAGCCCTGAGTGACAGCTGTTTCAGGAGCATGAGCCCCTGGACCACTGTCCATCCTTCCACCAGAACCTCTCTGACTAGGTTTGACTTGGAACACTCAGAGTGAATCTGCACTGGGAGGCACTATGAGGGTCCAGGGGTGGATAATGAGAGACTGAGGGCATTTGCTCAGACCTCATACTCTCCCTTCCATCAAGGTTTCTTCTGCCCAGATATTAGCACTGCTCACACCCCCGAGCTCTCAGACAGTGGACACCAGCGCTCAGCCACTGCAGCCCATTTCTGCAATATAAAGGCAGTCAGGGGGAGTGTTAAGGCTCCTGTAGATGAGGGTAGGAGTGACACGACCAGAGCAGGATTTCAAAGCCCTCTTTCAACCTCTTCTCCTACTGCCACTGCTGGCTACTCTCCCTAGCACCCAGACTTCAGTCACCTACCTCCCACATGACACCAAATGAAGACAAACTTCTGTCACCCAGTGACTACTTAAGGTTTTGTGTGGTTATTACTGTTCTCGGTTTCTGGAATCCACTTTTCCCTCTGTGTCTATGGTTTCTCCAGGATTGATTTTGGTGGCAGGAGCCTGCATTCCCTACCTCAGGAATAACCATAAAGTCCAAGTGAACCAAGATGCTGCCAGACTCTCTGTCTTAGGTATGAATCTCCCATGATCATCCAAATAAGATGTCTTGTGGGCTCTTCGACCGATCCGCCACAGGAAACACAAACATGCAGAGATGGACTTGTTCATTTTTTTAAACTTTTCACTGAAAAAGAACATGCCTGTGTAAAAGTGCACAAGTCACTTTTCACAAACAGTACACACCCAAATATAGACACTTGACAAGTAGGCTTGGTAATTTTGATGCCACAAATTCTTATACAAATCTCCCTTCTTGTGATTCTCACTAATTGTTTCAGTGCTATAGAGTTTCACAAAGTAAATTCAATCTTTTCTTATGCTTAAGCATTTGAAGTTAAATATTTGTCTCTCTATGCTTTTTCTTCCCAGTTATATAATCTTACTTCTCCCAACCAATTTTGCCACGACAAGACGGTATTTCAGTGATGCGGTAAGGAGATATACAGGGCAGAAGGACTCATTTAGGTAAAAAGATGTTTGGAGGACAGATGTTTGGGGGCAAGACAGTGACTCTCTGGTCTAGTCAATAGCAATATAAGAAGAAAAACAGAAACAAGATGGTGTCTGCCAGCAAGAGGAATCAAGCGCCTTTCTGCAGCATCATGCAGGGAGTTTGGTGACCCTGGGCCTCCCAGGTGGGTGGGTGTATGTTGGAGAGAAAGCAAGGGGCCAGCTGCTGTCCAGGCAGGTGTCTTTCTAGAGGCCTGATATAAGACAACTGAAGCCCAAGAAACCAGGCAGATGTAATCAGAACTGACAGCGGGGAGATGACAGCTCAGCTGAGGTGGAGCTTAGTAAGTGTTCCGCCTGCTTCAAAGACTCAGCAGCCATTCATCTGGGGGCTAAAAAGAGAAACAAGTGACTGCAGTTCTCACCTGACAGCCCTGGAGAGGGGATAAAGCCTTACATGTTGGGGGAGACATGGATAAAATTTGCAGAATGGGGTACCAAATTCTCAGTGTCAAAATACAATCTACAAAAGAAGGAACTCTTACCTTTTGTGACAGCATGAAGGGACCTATAGATTATGGTGCTAAGTGAAATAAGCCAGTCAGTGAAAGAAAAATACGGTATGATCTCACTTATATGTGAAATCTAGTGAACAAAATAGAAATAGAGGCATGGATACATGGAAGAGACTAATAGCTGTCAGAGGCGAGGGGGAAGGGATGACTTGAAGAAAGAAGGGGAGGGGATTAACCAAAGAACCTATGCATAACTCAAAGACACAGACAACAGCGTGGTGATGGCCAGAGGGAAGAGGGGTGGGGCTGCATGGAGGTGGGCAAAGGGAGGGAAATGGGGACAGATGTAATAGTGTAAACAATTATAAAAAAAAAAAAAGAAACACAAAAAGAAAAACACACAGTCTAAAAGCTTGTGTGGACAATATGCGGCCAGACTTTGGGTCTCCTGCCAACACTTGGGCCCTGCAGTGGGGCCCTGGGGCCACCGGGACTGGCCAAGTGGGTGTGCAATGCGAACGTATTAAACCAGGGACCTGTCCTCTTGGCCTTTCTATGCATGGGCTTAAGGAGAGCACAAAGTTATCTGCTCCACAAGAGTCTTAGGAAAATCAAGCCTACTTCTTTTTCTTTTCCTCCTTCCTTTTAAAATACTGGATCAATTTAATACAAGGTATAAAAACAGGGAAAAATGAGTCCTCTAAGTTGTGTGTTCCCAATACCCATTCTATTTGTGGAGACGTTTGATATGTTCCTTTTTATACTCTTTCTCCTTAAATTTAATTGTTGTTCTTTCTATGTGCAGGGAATAACTGAAAATAATAGCGGTGGGATTATTCTCTTCCAAACAGAGAAACTACCCTGTGTTTGCTAGTATGATATGTGTTCATCATATACCTCTGGCCTTCAGTCTCCTGAGCTATAGCCACTTTTGCTCAGAAGGAAGTCATCCATTTCCCATCACCACATGCTTACTGGGTGCTTGTGGCTATTTTCTCCTAGCATGCCAAAACCAGACCAGACAGTTTAAAGTGTCATAGGTATTGGCTATCAAGTATCCAAAGAGACTCAGAAAAAAATTGCTAGTTAAACCAAGTTAGTTTTTTGTTTAATCATTTGTTTGTTTTTTACTTATTGCAAGAAGATGAATATCACTTTGATAGACTCGAGTAGCATCACAAAAGGGAGAGGTCAGTGGTGGATTATTCAAGGTTTTAGAACACAGGTGGCAAACACAAGGCCCATGGGCCGAATCTAATAAAAACCTTGTTTTATCCGGCCCAGCACCTTGATTCTACCTGGTGGAGGCACCTAGCTCCTTGACCCTAGTTAAGGAGTAGTTACATGTATACAGTCCCTAAAATTACATTTGGCCCTTTGAAGGCAACCACGAGGCTGATGTGGTCCCCCAGTGAAAATGAGTTTGACACCCCTGTTTTAGAGCCTGAGCTGGGAGATTTTGCAATGGGCCTTGTAAGGCAGAGAATTGGTTGAGATTGAGCAAAATTCATGACAATAGCTGTGGATTGGTAGGCAAACAGAGGTGAGAATCTGAAACTGAGTTTTGATGAGTGACCTGCAAATCTTCCTAAGTTAGCTATTTTAGTGGTTTTGCAGTCTAATTTTTCCGTAGCAAGTGTTTAATGGAGTAGGTTACTACTCCACTACTACTCCACTACTAAGTTATTCTTGCCCAGGCCCAGCATTGTTCAGCTCAAAACCAGGAAACTGTACTTTATCCCAGGATAGTTTAGCACAAGAATAGGAAAGTATGTTAATTTTGGTCTTTATGGGTTTGTAAAATTTGCTTATGCTACAATTTATACATGCAGAGAAAATACAGTTTTAATATTTTGCTTATAACGGATCTACTCTCTGGGTGAGCTGGTTAGCAGGGAAATAACAACAAAGTCGGTGATGTAGTCATTTGAATGACCCTTTATCTAACACTCAGCCTCTAAGTAGAAATGCCCAATCTCTCCCATTTTTCACACTTCCACTCCTCTTCAAGACTGTGTCTGGGTATGTAAGGAAAGGATGTGACTTGTGTGTTTTCTCAGACAGCTCAAGGTTTTCTGGTTCCTGTGGCCTCTGGAACAATGACCCTTGGCTTCCTGCTTGTTCTCTACCCTGCTGGACTTTACAACTAAGCTAGGTGGGCCAGGATAGCACTTGTTCTGATCCTCTCACTTGGTTCCGGCCTGGCAGTTCTCTCTGGGTGAACTCATCTCCTCTCAGTATCAGCCATTAGTGACACATGCTGTGTCCTAGTCTGTTGGAGCTGCCATATCAAAATACCATAGATTGGATGTCTTATAAACAACAGAAACTTATTTCTTACAGCTCTGGAGGTTGGAAGTCCAAAATCAGGGTATCAGCATAGTTAGATTCTGATGAAAGCCCCCTCCTGGTTTACAGACAGCAGACTTCTCACTGTGTCCTTACATGGGGCAAGGGATCTCAGTGGGGTCTTTTTCCTACAGGCTCCACCCTCATGTCCTAAGCACCTCTCAAAGGCTTCACCCGCTAATACCATTGCATTGTTCATTAGGATTTAAACATATGCATTTTAGGGGGCTACGAACGTTCAGATCAAGGCACTCTGCCACAGGGATTCCAGGATACAACTGGCTCTACTGTAAGCACCTCTGTTGTGGAATAAAAGACCAACCAAATGCGAAAAGCAACGACTATTTATTCTGAGCTTGCTGCAGCAAGGGAGCCAACCACTGTCACTTGCATTTTGGCAGAGACTCAAAGACAGGCAGGGCAGTGGGAAAGCTTTATAGTGGGAAGGAGGGAAGGCTTCAGAAGTGTCCTGACTGGAGGAGGCTGTTGGCAGGAAGAAGCTGCAGGTGGCTAACTGGAGGTGGGGCTTGCTAATGTGATTAGTTAGAGGTGCATACTTAGATTTCTCTGGTTGGTTTTAAGTTGGAAATAGGCAAAAATTAGAGAAACTGTCAATAATTAGTCAAGGTTTGGCCATTTGGGGCTGATTGTCACGGAAGTTATTGTTTAGCTTCCGGGGTTGTCACTAGAGATAGCAATCTAGCTTCCTGCAAGACTGACTTATAGCAGGCTGCCTTTTGAGGCTGATTATTATGGATAAGGGGTTGATTTTCTGTGCAGACTGCTGCAGATGGAGTAGTTCTATTTTTAAGTATGCTCTGACCATTGACTATTCTTACACTCTGTCTCTCACTATGGGCTCACATAATCTCCCCCAAACGCAAACTAGAGCCTGTCTTCAACCCCATCCTATCTCCTTCACAAGGCTGGGCTCTCCTATTTCCTTTCAGTGCCCCCTGGCCCTTGGTGTATGCATCAACTCTTTTGAATATTCCTAAATCAGCTCCTGCCCTCCATTCTCATCCTTCTCCTTCTCATCATCTCCTGGGACAAGAAGGGCATGGCTTTCCTGTCTTCCCCTATGGCATCTCCTCCTTCCATAATGTAGCAAGCCTCAAGGCCTATGTGAATAACTTTTCATAACTTTCCAGAGGAATAACTTTTCTACCTGCCGGAGAACTCTTAAGATCCTGAGTGCTTCTGATTGGTGCTTAATAGGCCAAAAAAAGGAAATGATGTCAGAAAAAAAATAGTCTTCTTGCAAGACTATTAGCTTGCTTCAAATCTGATTTTGAATATCAAAACCTGACTATCAATTCTTTTTTTCTTTTTGCATACCATGTGTGCCCCACACACAGACCTCTGGGCACCTGACCCTGGGACCAATTAGGAGGAAGGATCTATACTTGCACACTGAAAGAAAAAAATTACATTAATATTTTTTCAAAATATGGCTCTCATTACAGAAGGCATTCTTCTTTATGTTCCTATAGAATTCTTTTGTTCTGCTGGCTTCCACTGGCTTTTGGGGGGAGAACAGAGGTTAATAGGGAGAAATGAAGCTACCTCTTGGAGCCTGGTTTAGAAGTGATCTCTTCCTCTTCATTTTAAGTTCAGAGATATAAAGTCTCTTTTATCTTCTCAGTACAGGGCTCCATCTTCTCCAAAGGGTCTCCACTGGCATTTCTATTTCTTCCCCATTATTTTAGCTCCCCACCCCCACTTGCTTGAATCTTAATGGAAAATAGATTTGCAACTCACCACTTTTAAGGATCCTGTTCTTAGGGCTCCCCACTTAGCTCCCCTTTACTGCAAGCTCTCTTTAAAGTTTGTGTGCACGTGTGTGCATATAATAATGGGCCCTCTATCCCTTCCTTGTCTTGATCACTCTTACAGACTGCATGTAAGAATAGTTTTATATCTGACTTCGGCTGTTACTTCATTCCCTCTAGTTCTAACCCATTATTTTACATTTTCATAGGCTCATTATGACTCATTGGGCAGCCAAAAAAACATAATGAGTCCAAGATGATTGCATATGGCAGTGCTCCACAAATAGATATTAAACAGCTCATGAAATCTATACATGTCCTTACTATCCTGGGTGCATTATAAAGCTATGAATCAATAACTCGGCAAGTTTTTTTATCCTCTCTAAAAATTCAGCTTTCTGGACTCTTTTTTTCTGGAAATGGAAGCTATGTACATATTTGGAAAAGAAAGCCGAGAGAGACAGACAGAGAGAGAGAGAGAGAGAATACAAAGAAGAAAAAAGCAGAAATTATTTTAGTAGTATAAATACTCTTTGTGCCTTTTTCTCACAGATTTTTGACAGTTGTCCACATAAAGAATAAGCAATGGTAGGCACAAATAGGACTCAAAAAGTATAGATTGAGAAAATAAGTTTTATGACTATTTTGTATTGAATTTACACATATTGATTTTGATAATAACCTTTACTGAATATTTGTTCTGTGCCTGGAACAATGTATGCATCCACTCATTAATTCTTAACTATGAGAAAGGAACTGATATTATCCCCATTAGCTGAGTAATAAAAACAGAAACCACTGAAGAAAGAGCAATATACAAGCTAAATGTTTGATAAAAGCCCATAATCAGAGGGAATTCATTAGCACACTGAAAAAAATGAATGAAGAGTGAGTTGAATTTGGATTCCCCTTTAGGATTTCCTCTGTTGGCAAAATTATTTCACCATTTATCAACTTATCTCACCCCCAAAACCTGGGAATCATTCTAGACTGACTGCCATAAGCCCTTCCCCACCAGATTCTCACTATTCTCATATACACCCATGCAAACCCACCACCACAGACAAATACCACATTATCATTAATTGTTGCCTTGGCCATTGAATAAACTTGCCAACCAATCTTCTGGCTTCTGTCCTGCTTTCATCCTATTACTCACCAGAGGAATCTTCCAAAATACAAACCCGATCATGTTAGTCTTCTGCTTAAGAAAGTCTTTCAATATATTTCATTTTCTTAGGGTAGAATCCAAACTCACTAACATATAACCAAAATTCCTAAAGAGGCGTGCACAAGACTTTATTCAGATGGAACAGTTTGCCAATCAGGGAAATGCCCCCTATAGTGGGGACTGAAAGTGTGCTCCACTGAGACAAAGGGGAGGTCACCAATTAAATAAAAAGTTCCTGCCCAGGGTCCCAATTAGATCCATTTTATGTAAATGAGTTCTCCAAATTCATACTATTCTGAGTGGTCTGAATTGTGCAGTCCAATTGATTGGTATTAACACATTCTGATTGGTTGTTACAGAGCAGTTCCAATTGGATGGGGCAGGTCTCAATCCATTGGTCTAAAGATGAAATCAGGGTTTCCCTTCGGTGGTTGACTCAGAAGGGGTAAATGAGCAGGGCAGTGTGAGAAGGCAAGTTCAGTCTGAGGCTCTTACTGGTATACAAAGTACATGAGGACCTCCTGCCAGCAAATGGCTGCTAGAGTCTAGATTCTTATTATTCATCAAATTTGGGCCCTCAGTTGACCATGGGGAATCCATCTAGCAGATAAATTCTTTCTCAGGTTAATACCAAGCAAATCTTTCTTCTTAGGGTCCACAAACATGGCATACAGAATGCTTCACAATCTTGCTCTTTCTTCCCCTTCCAGCTTCATCATTTATCATCCCCTCTCCTCATCAGTTCTCCCCAGTCATCTTGAATACACCTGTTACCAGACAGGGGACCTGGCCCTGAGTGGGTCTGCCTAGGGCCAGCTGGTAGTGTGTGGGTTCTTAACTGCATGTAGGAAAGATTTCACAACATGAGTCCAGGGGCCTATGAGGGTATGTTTATTAAAGATGGGGATAATGAAACAAAGAAGAAGGCTTACACATAGAAGAGGCAACAGGAGAGCTTAGGCTGGGCTGTGTTAGCTCACTGGGAAGTTAGAGAACAGGGGGCCTTGGGGACAAGTTCAGGAGGTTTAGCCTGGGATGAGCTGCTGCTGCCCATTGCTCCCCTGGTTGCAAATGTCATGGGGACCCTTAGAGTTTAGGATGCCTGTGGGGGAAGAAATAGGGGGAAGGAGAGGGAGAAGGGAAAGGTGCAGGTATGCTCCTCGGAGGGAGAACACATGCTTGGTACTTTGCTTTGAGGCTTTTATTTCTCTCTTGCAGGCAACAATCTTAGGGGAGGTCTCAGGGGAGGATTTCAGCAGAATATTCATCAGTTCTCCAGGTGTTCCTTTTCAGAGTTGTGGTTTCCACTGATTGGTCAGTGCCAGGGCATGGGGTCCTTAGTCATTGCAACTGGTCCTGGCATTGCCCACCTGGTCATGTTGCTTTTCTGGGTCTAGAGCTGAAATACAACTACGGGCTAAGTGTTACCTTTAGGGAGGTGATCTTCTGGATCACTGTTAAATTGCTCTGCTAGTTTAGTTTGTTCAGCTCTCTGTCTATTTCCCTATTCTACTTGTTCTGGCTTTCTAGCCCATCTCACACTTCCCCCAGAAAACCCTCATGTCTCTGAACAACCACATTTTACTCTCTTAAATTTTCTCTCCCTTCTCATCATTTGTTTAGTGGAGTAGTTGCAAGACATCTTTCAAGGCTTAGCTTTGTTTTTCTCTGGGACACTTTTTTGTTCTTTTGTCCTGCCCTTTCCCTCTCTTCATCTCACTATTCCCCTGACTACCTTTGATGTACACACATCTCAAAAGTGAGTTTTATGCCTGTATTAGCCAGAGTCCCAACAGGAAACAGATGGCACCCTCTGATCAGTCTAAATTTGAAGAGCATTTATTTATAAGGGACTACTTACGAAATTGTGGGTGGATGTAAGTGGAACCGCAGGAACTGATGAAGAAACTAGGCCAGTAGCAACCACAGAGCTGCCACCACCTCTGGGTCAGAAGGGAGGAGGCGAGGGAGAGAGTAGGTCAGTTCAGGATGAGAATGACTTTTAATTCAGTTATCCTACCAGTGAGAATATTTATTTAATAGTCTGACCTCACATTCTCTCTCCCTCTGATCCCCTGAAGTGGTCCTTAAGGATGGAAGCCAACAAGCAGCCCAGGAGCCATTGTCCATGTAGACCATGCTCCCAGGGAAGAGGGAAAGGTAGCATAGAGGAGGAAAGACTTTTCCCTCACCCTTTCAAATTCTGTGGCTGGGCCCGAGAATTACACTGACAACAGTCTGATTAATAGGAGAAAAGCATGCAAATTTTATTTCATGTTAGTATTTTAACATGATACAGGAGCTTTCATAGAAAAGAAATGAAGACCACAAGAAGTATGTAGACTTGAGAACTTAAATACCATTTTCACAAAGAACAATAAATTGAGGATATGAGACAATATAAGGATAAAAGGATCTGGGCTGGGGTGGTAAATTATGGGAAAGTAACCAGGAAATATATGGGGGAAACAAATGGAAGAAAGGGGGTATTTTAGTAGATTTGTTTGTACAGATTCATTTTGGTGTAATAGCACCATTTTGGGTATTGAGTATTCACGCCTTCTTGTATAGGAAGGACACCCTTCTCGTGGGCAATTTGTGTCCTACTTTTAAGGTAGAAAGGGGAAGACAGGAAGGCCCTCCCTACAGCTACTACTCTTCCTCAAGTGCTTTCAGCTGAAAACAATCAATAGGCCAAAGTGACATATTTTGGGGTGGCATGTTCTGATCCTCTTCAGTGAAGAAGCACCAGGAGTGACCAGGAGGGACACAGTGTCCTTCTTGTGTGCCCCACAGCCTCTCATGCACACCTCTGGATCCCACGCCTCCTGCTGAACTCACTGTTTAACTGCTTGACTCTAGTGAGTCTGTTGGCTACTTGGAAGAGAGTTGTGACTTTCATCTTTTTCCCAGTGCCTATCACAGAACTGGCAAGTGATACACATTCGATAAGAATTCTCTGAAATGAAGTAACAAAATTTTGAATATGTACAGTGCCAGAAGTGTTTGAGACCTTAGGGATAATTTAGTCCACCCTTCTTATTTTAAAAATTAAGAAAAATAAAAGAAAATAATAAAATAAAATTAATTTGACCAAAAAAAGACAAAAAAAAAAGGAAAGAAAAGAAAAAAGAGAAAACCCAGAGGTAAATGGACTTGTCCAGGGGTTGCAATTAATAAGTAGTAAATTCAAGACCAAATCCTAGTTCTTCTGATTTCCAGTCTTCCTCTCCTACTTAATTTTAAATGAAATCTCAGGTTATTCATTGGAAAGAGAATTCACATGAGTTTCCAATAAAACCAAGAGTCTAATATTTCGACAAGAAAAAGACAGTGAGATAGGTTTATCTGCCTGCTTTGAGCCCATTTGCCAAAAGGTATCACTGAGTTTCCTGGATAATCAACACTTAAACCTAGCAAAGTGCCAGCAGCTAGTCTTAAAATGAAGCAGGGCTCCAGAATAATGTGTTTACACAAACCACCTCTGGGGGTGGGATGTAAGCGTGGTTTTGCTTTAGTATTCTATTAGCACATTATCTTTAGTTTCCAAGTCTTTCTTGATTCCAAACCTACAAGTGGTGATGGTGGGTGGGAGGGAGATTGGGTAAGATGTTCCTTAGTTGGGAAGCAAAGCTGTTACTGCCTCCTCACTTGATGATTCAGTGATTGGCTGTTGCTGCTGCTGCTGCTGCTGCCGCTGATGTTTTCCCCCTGAGGAAAGCAGCCATTGCTTTGGAAGTGATCACATGCCAGGAGCAAAAGATGGGAGCATTACTATACTGGATTAGAATTGTCTCTTTATCTGCCCTCAGGGAACTGTGTGCTCTTTGAAAGCAGAGGTCATGTCTTGTCTAGGTAACCCCAGGCCTTAGTCAAATATCTGATGCATAATAGGTGTCCAATGAAAGAAGAAAATGTTGGGTGGAGTTAAGGACATAGATCCTAACACCTGACATTCTTCTTAGTACTCCTATGTCTCCTCACATCTCTAACAGAGGTGATTTTATCACTGTCATGTGGCTGATGTCATGAACCAGGAAAATCATGTGCTTGAAACTCTGTGATGTGAACTATAAAGGTTGGGTACAGCTTACTTTTCCAGAAGGCATTGGATAGTTGTAAAATTTTGGACAAGTTAAACCACCTATGTGAACCTCAGTGGTAGAAGGAAGTGTTTAGAAACGATGGCTTGTGCAATGTCTTTTTTCTCACTGAAATTCTCTTAAATTTTTCTGCTGTCAAATGCTTACAGTTTTTGTCTTTGGCAGGGTAGAAGCCAGTCTATAAAGCATCCACTAAAAAGGATAAAGGGTGAATTATGGATTTATGATCATAACCAGTTTCACGACTGTCAAAAGAAAAACAACACCGATTATTTTTTTTACTTTCTCAGAGGACAGGCAATGTTTGAACATTATCTTCCCTCTTGCATTTTCAAAAAAGAAGTGGAAGAGCCATCACATTCTGTGCATAACTTTTCTACTTATAGACAAAATTTTTAATGCATTTTTTTTCTGGAGGTGTAAGGGCGAATTCCCATAACAAGAGTGTGGAAGCCAGGGGAGTGTGGGAAAATGCAAGTGTGACTGTGGGATTACACTTAATTCATTAAAATGTGCAGTTTATAAAGACCATTTTGCCAAAAATGAGCTTTGTGGGAAGGAGAAGGCAGCAGGGATATGGATGTGGGAGGGTAAAGAGAGGAGTAAGAAAAGCCCAGAGAGAAGGAAATTGTACTGGTTGCTAAATGTTGAATCCCACATAAGAATGTGTCATGAGCCAATTCAAGGAAATTAAAATGCAAATTGAAGGAGTACAAATCTATTAGGCATAGATATTATGTACTGGTATTATTATTGTTTCATTTTTATACTAATTGTGAATATTCTCCAATGACTTAAGAAAGCTTGGGGAAACTTCTTTAGAGTTATCCTCCCTTCTCATTTTTTATCTTTTCTCAAATGAAATGACAGTAATATAATAATATTTTACTTTATTCCTTTCTGCCAATACTGTGAATTATTTCAGAAATCAACTGTATTAGTTAAGGAAATCATAGCTGCTATAACAAATAAACCTAAACTCTGTGACTTAATACAACAGAAGTTTGTTTCTCATTCACAGAACTGTCCAATGCAGGTGTTCCTGGTGGACACACAACTTTCCTTGATGAGATAACTCAAGCAATGGGGTGCTTCACATCTCACAGTTTTGCTCTCTCATAGGAACTGGAAGTTCTTGGTATCTAAATATAGAAAGAGAAAATGAGAGTGGAGAATCTATACCTTCTTCTTAATTGCCTTGCCTCACAGTGACAAATACTAATTTTATACATATTCTACTGGCCCAACCCAGATGCAAGTTGGTGCTGGAAATGGAGTTTCTGATGGAATAGCTCTTGCCAGCAGCAGCATTTTACTTGGTGAGGATGAGCATGAATTTTGACAAATAACCATTGCTGGTTTACCCACTTATCTTCATCACTGTTAGACTTTAAGAAAAATGGCAGCATTTCCTTGTCTGTGGAGTGTAAATTTTTCTCTAAAGTTCTTTAAAGAATCCTTAATACACCTCTTCTGTGAAACCCATGAGGGAAGTTCCCACATGGGCATTGCCAGCATCATCACACATGTCTCTAAGCTTTCCCCCACCCTTCTCCTCCTCTGTTTGGAATTTGCTTTTCTCCAGGTACCAGTGCTCTGCCCCTGTGATTCTTTATGCCTCTTATTATGCCTCTGCTTGTTCTTATCTCAGGGGTTTCCTTTCTCAGAGATATTTCTTTGAAAAGCTTTGTCTCTATCAAAGATGTTCCACACATTCCCAAACCAGTGGGGTGATAACTTTAAGATATCTCTTGATGTTCAGAGCCCCAAATCATACTCAGGATATCCCTGACTGCATCTACAGCTTCCAGCAGCCAAAGGGTTTTCCTTCTTTTCACATAAGTCAGAGAATGTTAGTCAACTCACTTTTTAGAGGTGCAGAAACTGAGGTCCAGAGGGGTTAGTAGAAACTTACCTGAAGTCTCACAACTAGTTTGTGAAGAATGAGGCTTACGATTCATGAGGCCTGTTGAGGCAGAGTAGAAAGAAGTTAGGGAAGTCTCCCAACAATAAGGAAGTAGGACTGGACATCACAGGCTGATAAGCCACTAGATCTCTCACCAGGGCCCCTACCTCCATGCAAGATCAAAAGGAAACAATTTATTGCAGTAAACTCCTGTGATGGTCACAAAAATCAATAAGAACTATCTAAAACCAAGATGAATGAAAAATTTACCAGAGAACAACCCTAAAGCTCATTATACCATCAGTGTAATGAAAACTGACACCACAAAGTAGAAGGGGGACCAAAGAGGTGCTGAGGTGGTAAGCAAATGCCATGACACTTATGGAACAGACCATGTTAGGGACAAAGCCCCTCCCAATCAGAAAGCACAGACTAAACTTGTCACCTTGAAGTTCAAAAACTAGGAACATTTAAAATCCCAGGAACTGACCGACCACATGTGCAACTCACTCTTGAGTTTGCCCACATCCCCTTGGACATGTACTTTTGCTTCTTTCACAGCAGTGTCCTGTGAGACCTGCAACCAGGGATGGCAGTAGGTGGGGCAGCCAAGCCCAGGCTACATCCCTGATCCTGTCTCCAGGAACCCAAGTCCTAGCCTCTTTTTCTCTACATGAATAAAGCTTACTTTCACTCTCATTCAGATTTGCTCTTGAATTCTTTCATGCATGAGTCAAGGGCCTGGAGGTCTGGTGACACTGAGACTCCACTAGTGTCCTTTCCATGTTATCATTCAGTCTTAAGAACACATGGGTATGTGAGCCAATACTAGCAGACACTCAAAACCCATGGAAGAGATACTTAAGTAAGTGCATTTATACACAGCCCTGACCAGGTGCCTCAGTTGATTGGAGCATCATCCTAGAGCAGAAAGCTTGCAGGTTTGATCCTGGTCAGGGTATATACCTAGGTTAAGGGTTCAGTCCCCAGTCTGGGCACATACAGGAGGCAACCAATGGGTGTTTCTCTCTCACATCAATGTTTCTCTCTTTTCCTCTCCCCCTTTCTTTCTCTCTATAAAACAATAAAAATGTCTTTCAGTGAGTATTAAAAAATATCAAAAATAATTTTAAAAATACATTTATGCATATACTATGTGTGATTTTTTTGGTCATCCTTACATTTCCCTTTTCCATTTGAATCTTTTTACTTCTCAAAACTAGGAATATTATTTTAGGTTCCCACAGATTTTCATTAGGGTGTGGTATTTGGTTGTTCCTTTAAAAAGAAAAAACAAGTGCTGACATAAATTTATAAGAGTATCAGAAAAACCTAGAAATAAATTTATCAAATATATGCAAGGTGTCAAAGTCAGAAATCTAAATATTATTGAAATTAAAGAAGACAAATAATGTTTTAAATATATCACATTCATGAATGGGAAGGTTTATCTCTATAAATAAGTAAAATCTCTCCAAATTGATTTATAGAGTAAGCCAATCCAAGTCCCAGGAAGTTGTTTTGAGAAAATTGTCAAATTGATTGTAAAATTCATATGTAAATGCAAAGTTTCAGGAATAACAGAGGCAATCTGGAAGAAAGATAAAGTGAGAGGATAGCATGGCTTGCTATAAAAGTGCACCAACTTAAACAGAGTGGCACTGGTCATGGCTGGAAAAATGGACCTATCGGTGAAAATAGAAAATTCAGAAACAGATCCATTTGTATACATATATTTGATATATGACACTTCAGAGCCCTGGGGAAAGGACAATCTTTTCAATACTTGGTACTGACTTATTGAATATGCATATAGAAAAACTAATCTTAGTCTGTGCTACATACCACACAGAAATGCCAGTAGCAAATGTGAAAGGCAAAATAATAAAGTTTCTAGAAGAGGTTTTGGCCATTTTTTTCTGTGAAGAGCCAGATAGTAAACATTTTGAGCTTTGCAGGCCATACTATCTGCCATTACAAAGAGCATAAACAATCATAGAAAATATGTATAAAAGTGAGAATGACTGTGTTCTAATAAAACTTTATTTATAAAAACAGGATTGGACTACAATCTGTAGTTTGCCAACCCCTGGCCTAGAAGATAACATTGGAAAATATATTTATGATCTTGTGTTAAGAAAAAGAAGATTCTTAAAAAGGCACAAAAAGTACTAATCATAAAGAAAAAAGTACATTGTATTCCTTTAAATATGAGAACTTCCATTCATCAAAAGATACTGCTAAAAGAGCCTAGAGAAAATCTGAGTGGGAGAAACTATTTATAACACATATGACTCATATCTAGAATATATAAGAACTAAAAATCAATAAAAAAGATAAATAACCAGATGACATACTTAGACACTTCACAAAAGAAGATAGCCAGATCCACAATAAACATTTTAGAATGTACTCAACCTCATTAGTCATCAGAGAAATGAAAATTAAAACCACAATGAGATACTACCACATACCTACCAGAATGATCATAATTTAAAAGACTGACAGTACCAGATGTTAGCAAGGATTTTGAGCATTCAAACTGCTGGTGAAAGTGTAAATTGCAACACTCATTTTGGAAAACTCTTCGGCAAGTTTCTCTAAGATGAATGCATGAAAATTTTCTGTCTCAGCTACTTCACTACTAGGTTATGCCTCTGCAGAAACGTGTGCCAAAAGACATGGGCAAAAATGTTCATGGCAGAATTATTCATTATAGCCTCAAACTGTAAACAACCTAAATATCCATTAAATTGATGGATAAATACATTATGGCATATTTAGAGAATGAAATACTATATAGCAATGAAAATAAATGAATTTTTATTGCAAACAAATACATGGAAATGTTTCAAATATAATGTTAAGTAGAAGTAGATAAATCTGAAAGCTTGTATAATGTTTAATTCTATTTAAATGTGGTTCAAACACAAATAAAACTAACCTATGTTGTTATGAGTCAGGATAGTGTTTATCTTTGGAGTAAAGAAAGGGGTGGATAATTGAAGGGAAAAAAACCAGCAGGGTATTTTTGTAGTTCTAATGATGTTCTAGTCTTTGACCTTGTTTTGTACTTACATGGATATTTTCATCTGTGAAGGTCATTGTGCTATACCCCTTAATCTGTGTGTTTTTCTGTATGTGCGCAATACTTCATTCAAAGGCTTTAAAAATCTATTAGAGGGGGGAAATCTAACAACAACCAACTGCTTCTCTTCCAACTATGTGTTTCAGCCCCAAGAGTAGAGCAAGATACAGTAGTTGTACAGATGCTTAAGTAAGATGGGAAAGAAGCTGGACAACAAATTATGACTTGGAAATACCCACACAGCAAAGGCCAAGATGCTTCCAATGTATTAAATTTAAAAGGTTATCTGGTGTAGTAACTACCACACAGAAAATAAAAATATTTCTAGATACATCCAGAGGGATTCATTCAGAATTATCAGGTGAAGTAAACGAGGTCATGAAGTCAGAACTGTCACACAACTCTACTCTTCTAGAAAGTGTCCCACAGTAGTGTCCTTCTGTCCTGCCACTATCCATGGTTACATCCTTACAGGAAGTGGTTTTACTCACTGGACAAGTGGTTCTCTATACCAGGTGACTTAGACTTAATTTTTCCTAGAGACAGGATAGATTGGATATATTTGGGGCTCTGTTGTATTTTGTTTTTATTTTATTATTACTTTTTAAATCCTCACCCAAGCCTATGTTTTATTGATTTAGAGAGAGAGAAACATTGATCGGTTGCCTCTTGTAAGTGCCCTGACCAGGACCAAATCTATAACCAAATCTATAACCCCCGGGTGCCCTGACCCAGGGTCAAACCAGCAACCTTTTGGTGTTGGGACAATGCTCTGACCAGCTAAGTCATCTGGTCAGGGTTCTGTTGTAAGTTAATATGCAGTAGCTGAGAACCTTATTCCTGAGTCCTGGAACTTTAATCTTCATAAGAGAAAGGGAATTTTTATCCCCAGAGTAAAAGAATATTTATGCCATCCCCTTCTTATTTTTCTCTTCTAATCTTTGAAATCTTAGGAGATCTCTGCATGAAACCTCCTAAATTCATTTCCTCTAGGTATTCCACAGCATGGAGAATCATATTGGTGTTGAGAACTCTTTTGGTGGAGGAACAACTGCTGTTCTGTCAGTGTCCAGTGGAAGCCAGCCCAAGTGCCCTGTTTTCATAAGCTTTGGGGGTTGAGAGAATGCCAACAGGATGGCAGGCAGAAGCCTCAGTCATGCCCCCTCTAGCGTAGCTTCATAAAGAGCACAGGCTTCGGGGTCAGAGAGATCTGAGCTCAAATATAAAGTCCAACAATCACTAGATGCTTGACTCAGGGAAAAAATTATTTAATTTCTCTTAGGTTCAGTTTCTTCAATTATAAAATAAAATAGTGTTAATGTTATAAAAGTTCTGTATGTAAAACATAAGACAATCTATATAACCTTGTAAGTGCAATGACTAATAACACTAATACCTAAATAGCACTTACTATGTATGTGCTACATACATGTTAACTCATTTCCTTGTAAAAAAATCCTAGGAGACAAGTCTTGTTAATATTGCCAATTTATAAATGGGGAGGCATAGCCCCAGAAAGGTTAATTAACGTGGTTCAGAATGGTGAAGTGGGCACGCTGACCCAGGCAGTCTGGCCACTGAGTCCAAGTCCTTATCCACAACACCAAACTGGTTTCTTGCTCCCAAAGTGGAGGCAATAAATCATGGGTTACATCTTTCTCACAAATCTTAAGGGCAGATCTAAGTTTTACATTTAGAAAGAGAGAAATAAATGAGATCCCTATCTGTTTTCCTCCCTTTAGCAGTTTCTCTTCTATCCTGTTTTTGCCTCTGCAGTAAAAAGTTATGGAGAGTAGGACTGCTTCAGTTAGCTCCCACTTCATTCACAAACACACAACGAGCGCCTAATACATGCCAAGCACTGAGCTAGGTAGTAGGGAAACAAATGATAAATCAGCTGCTTCCCCACTCACCCCACTCTCCCCAGATCACATGGAAGCGCTGTGGCATAAAGACTGAAGAATCAGCTTTCAACTGTTACTGGATCACTGCTCAGAGGGCCCTCGGCCTCCTCAGTCAGCTTTCAGAGAGGCTTGTGTGAATCCAGAACCAAATCCCACCTTGAGTTATGCCAAGAGAGCCTTTTCCAGCCTGGATTTGCTTTGCTGGTTTGCTACTGAAACAGCAAGCACATTGTTCACAATTCCTGGACACACTTGCCAGGAGCAGCTCCTGACCTTCCAGAAATTGCTTTGCGTTTGTATAGCAGCCTTTAATTTTAACTCCATTCATTCCTCTTTTTATTTTCATCAAAAATTAATTAAAACATTGCAAGCACAGAACCCACTCCATCTGGCTGGCAAGAACCAAAAGAAAGAAAAAAAGTGAAAACACAGCCTATTGTTTGCCATACCTGGGTTGGCAGAGTCCTCAAGAGTTTTGCTGAGGATGGAATTTGATATAATCTCTCCTCCAACCCAAACACTCCTGCTGAGGGTAGACGTGCCTCCCTTGACTCCCAAAGGTCTGTGGGTCAGGGGGAAATAACTTACCACAAACACAAGGCAAATTTTGTTGCTGCTCATGGCCTTCTTCATTCCCCTCATCACTCCATCTCTTTCCTTCCCACATAGCTTCTTCTTTCCCTGACAAACCAGGGAAACATCCTCCCTAGGAATAGAACTTTCAATGACCATCCAGGTTCCAGTTCACCATTATAAGGCCATCGGGTTTTCTCCTGTGAAGCTCAATGTAAGAGCTGGGACGTGGAGAGCTTTCTGGACACCTCTCTTCCTGTTTCTTCTGCCCCCTGCCAAGCTCCGATGTAAGTGGTGTGTATCAGGATGGAATAACTCACAGGATTTCTGAGTATTTGCCTGTAGCCAGGCAAATACTTCTAAGCCAGGCTTGTACCTTCAGAATTCTTCTAGCGATGGGCCAAGAGCAACAGTGATTACAACAAACCCAAACTCTGCTGAATGATCTGTGGGAAGTTTCCTGGGGCGCATGTCATGTTCAAACAAAGTTTTGGTGTTTCTTCTACACTAGATGCTCTTGGAGTTTATGTAAAGGGAGGAAGGACAACTTCGTGGAACTTTAATTCTCCCAATCTGCACCATTTGCTTCCCTCATTGTGCCCTGTTCCCTGTGTCTACTCTGCAGGGCAGTAGGAGTTCATTCCGAGGCTCAAAGGGCTGGGATGGAGGAGCGAGTTGACAGCTCCCAGGAGGGGAGCTTGAGGGGTTTCTGCACCTATGGGGTTCTTGAGCTATGAGGTTGATTTTCTGCTGGACTTCCCAAGTGTTAGGGAGCCCACAGTCCTTCTTCCAGGAAATACCAGGCTCTGGAGAGAAAACAAGAAAGAAACTAAAATGGTTTTTGAAGTTTTCCAAAGTAGGTAAATACTGTATAAGATCCCCATTGGTTTTGACTTTTGTTGGGCTTGAAGGAAGGGAAACAAGAGGTGACTGTGTGGTTACAAGCTTGCACCAAGGCCTAGTCTGAACTAAGGCTGAGGAAGCAGAATTTCTCCCAAGGCCCCAGACCTGACTTTGAGTTGTGCTCTTCCAGATGACTCTGTGGAGTGGGAAAACAGTTTTTTTGCTATGCTGGTGCAACAGGATGATCGATTATTTCACACAGAATCTTTATGAGGTGACCTAGGAAGTCTGAACTTTAAAGAGTTGAGGAGCCATCTGAGCTGAGCGAAAGCTGGGCTGATTCTGGGTCTGGGAGAAAATACTGCCTCTTGTGCCTTATCTTGCTCTTAGGTTGAATTTCCCAGAAGAAGATCCTGAGTGATGAAAAGAATTGGTAGGGTGTTTGGGTAGTTGGCTGCTAACAGGAAGAATGTCAGGTAGGAGTGTAGCATTGTGCAAAGGCCCAGGAGGGAACTGGTGAGGTGTGACTTACACACTCACCCAGAGCTTCCTGTGACCCCCACTGTGGTCCTGATCAGGGGCCAGGGAAGCTGGAGTATTTATACACTCCTCCCATCTGTTATTCACTGATTAAGGACTGTCATCCCTGGAAGAATGCAAATTCAAATCATTGCTTTTGATAAGCAGGCAAAGTCATTCCAGAACCCTCAGGGTAGCCCTGTGACAGGTGCTGCTTGGCACACCTGGAGCTGGTGTGCATGAAAATGATAAAGAGTTCCCAGAACACTGACTGCATCAGCTGTATCTTGTCTGGACCCAATAGCCCTAGACTGGCAGGTTATCCCTTGGGGTCAGGTGTACACAGAATAGATACAATTATCTGCAAGAGAAACTTAGTACATGGTGGCACAGGTACAGAAGGATCTAGGTCATCACTATGAGTGCCCTAGACCCTGTGATTGATCCCAGAGTTACTGCCAACCACTAGTCCTCTGAGATCGTGTCCTTCATCTCACCTTAACTTGTTCTGGTTCACACACACACCTGTTTGACTGTATGGAGGTGGGGGATGTTGCACTAGGTAGAGGATGGCAACATACTCCTCTGTGTTCTATTTCCAGAGAGAACACATAAAGCCAGATACCAACGAACAAGTGTATCTTTCTAAACTCTCTGGCCATCCTTCAGTCTGGAGTTCGTACAACAGAGTAGAAACCATTAGATTAGAAATGTCCAGTCAGTCTGTTCACGTAACCCAAAGGTGTGACTTGAGCTCACAGTCATTAGCACTGCAGGTAGAGATTTCTGAAATCATAGACCTTGTCACTTCACAGCAAGAAAGAGCTTCTTGAGCCTGACACTTGCTGTTGGCATGGCTAACGGTGGTGGCCTGCCAGCTTAGAGAGGAATGGAGACATTAGATGAAAAGAGAGATCTGGGATCAGTGTTGTGCAGCATTCAGAACTTGTAGGGAGTAGGGAAACGAGGCAACAACCTGGAAGTAGAAACACCCAAACCACTCATTTTGTGCAGGTGCAAATCCTGCTAGTTCTGCCCCCCACCACAGAACCTCTAGGTCCTCCTCAAACCTCTCCCTCAGACTAAGAATAATCACTCCCATATAAACAAATGTAAATATATTTTTAACATGCCTCAGAAAACCACCTTCCTGTTGAGTTTCAAGGCTCTCTCTCCAAGTCAACTGGCACATCACAAAAGCAACTGCAACTACTTAGAACTTTCCACCACAGACAGGCAATTGTGACCCCAGGTGACATTTGATTATGGGTGCCAAAGTGACTTTGTGTTGAGAGATTAGAATCTTTAACTGCTTTGTGGTTTCAGAAGGGAAGAGAGGCCAGAATCTAAGAGAGGGGTGAGAGCTTAAAAATTCAGGGTGAAGAGCTCCTGAAAGACCCACGTATTTTGAGGGTCATTTGTGTGGTTTCCTGAGGAAAGTTTTACAAACCAGAGCACAATACCGTTGAAATGTTAGCCAACGGAAACAAAAGAAACCCAGCAGATGGGGACGGTATTTCACCCTTTGAGGGCAGGCAGAGATGGAAGAGGAACTGACAAACTGACACCAATCTGGAAGAATTGACATTATAAAAAAAAGTGTATTTATTTTAAAGGCACACACACACACACACACACACACACACACACACACACACGGAAGATGGTCCCTAAGGAGCAGCTTGAATCTAATAAGGTAACACCGTGTTCCTGCCAAGATAGTGTTTTTCTAACACACCTATCAGACATTAGACACCTGTTACCTCTTCTTGGCACTTAGCATCATTCCATGAAAAGAAAAGATTGGGTCAAATAAGGATTGGCATTGAGAGGACATTGTGTGCTTGAGTGGTCCGCACCCCTAGGAGGCAAGGATAAGAATAATTACAAAAACTTGTGGGATAAAGAAACAGAGAGGAACTAAGACATGTGCCCAAAGGCAAATAGCTCAGAGCTAGTTAAGTGGCCCAGGTATTTTGCTGGGCACCAAATTTAGGTCGCTTTATTCTTCAGGGCTGCTTCGGTGATGACCTAATGCTTCCTGTTCTAATGAAATGGTGGAAGCTCTCTCAGTCCAACAAAATAAGCAAGAAGTATGCCCAGGAGGACAGAACTCTGACCTCGCAGTTCCAAGTCCATTCTCAGCCTCCTACCTCTCCGCCCTTAAAACTGTTTGGGAGGTTCCTGCACATTGAACCTTCACTTCAACAATGTAATCTCTCTGATTATGACTAAAATGAGGAATTCCTCTCACAGTGCCAACATCACACCCCTTCTTCACTCCAAGGAAAGAGCAGAGAGAAGGTGAGACCAGGCCTGTCCAAAGATGGAGTTTTAAGACGTGAGGTAATGTTGGTTCCCCATCTATGGTTGCAACCAAGGGGAGCTTGGCAGGGGCTGTAAGGGAGGAGTGTCGGCTTTGAGATTTTCTTTATGTTTGGTCTGGATGTATTCCAAATACAAATTAAACTCAAAAGAAAACTTTAGAAATGTTATATTACCAAAGTGTGCCTGTGAGTGTTTTTTGGGGGCAGGTGAAGATAGAGGGAAAGGAATTTTGGGAAGGGGGAGAGGGGAGCAGCTGCAGCGCAGCTAAACAACCAAAGCTTAATTACGGTTTTCAGTGTATCCAGACTCTTATGACCCCCACTAAGAGGAAGGATCTTTCCCACCCAAGTTCCTAGATTTGTGTTTCATTTGCACACCAGTCCAGGGGTGTGACTGGAACACCTGAGTTCCAGTCATCTGTTTGCCATTAACATGGTTGCAGACCTTCCTTAACTCTTCACTTCTCTGACCCTGAACTTCTTCAATTGTAAATTACAGGTATGAATCAGATAGCATGTATCTTGCCATTCAAAGAGTTCAGCCGTAGTGCAGTCAATGGAGCATGTGATTTCTAAATATCAGTCATCTACGCTTCCAAGATGGATTTGAAAAATGAAAAATGTTGAGTGGCTCAGCGCATTTCATTTCTTTTTCAAAGGACATTTCCTATTTCAGGCAACTGCCTCTGCGGTATGTGTGTGTGAAAGCATATGTTTGCAAAACAGATGAAACATTTGCGTATAATAGCATTTTCACAGCAGTTAGTATAAACAGGGAGAAACTTATCTTCTGCAAGTAATTAGGAGTGGCTTTTGGTGGGTGTCTGTGAAGTGACAGATTGTACAAGTTTTAGGGAAAAAGTGTGTAGGAAAAAAACCTTACAGGCAATAATATTTTGACCTTGAGGGGAAGAAATATGCTAGTTTGTTTATAGAAAATAAACCCCACTCCAAAGTTTACATTCTGAAGAACCTGGTGGCTTGTTCATAAATAAATGGAGAACAGAGTTGTTGATTACTGAGGTTAATGTTCTTTTACTAAAGTGAAAATATTGTATGTAATTAGCTTAAGAAGAGATTTCAGAAGAAAGGGTGACGATTTGAGTGGTCGTGGAGTCAATACAGGCACATTTTGATTTTATTAGCTAGCTATTAGAGCAGTCTTTGGCATTTTATGTGTGACATACAGTGTTAGGATGTTTCTGTTGAAAGTCATTTGTGTCCGCTGTCTGGACTAATTGAGCGACAATAATAAAATGCTGTTTTTAGATAAACAATGGGTGGCGGAGCTCCATCGGTCCCTGCAGGGAGCGTGTTTATGCCTTTAAAAGAGCAACTGGCTGAGCTCACATGCCACAGTCATTTCACAGAGGAAAGTCAAGTCGTTTAAATCAACTAAATTGAATGCAGTTTTGAAAAGGAAATCAGTAATCCCAGTTTGAAGCTAGCTGCCTCATTGTCAATGGGAAGCTAGAGGCACAGATTGCCTTCTGGTTCTCTCCCAAATCTCATTCAAAGGCAGGAGGCCCCAAAGCAAAGTAGATTGCAAGTTATCAATACAAGGGAATAAAATATCACATGTCATATGTTTTACATAGTATGTGGGTGCCGAGCAGGCTGATGTGGGTATATCGTCATAAACCCAGCTGCCCATTTCAACTCCTTCCCTCCTGTGCAGAAATAAGATGGGCCCAAGACAGATGGACGACCAGAAGGCCACAAGGAGGCTGGAAGTGGGTGACTTGCTGCTGTCCTCACCCAACAGGAAGGCATTTCTCTTTAGGTGTGTGAACATTTACTTACCTTCTCTCTCCCCCTAAAAATGTGTTCCCTCCTTCCTTCTCCCTCCATGCCCTTTAGAATAAAGCATGTCTAGAGATGAATCTCAACTTTGTGTAGAGATTAAGATCTATGGTTACAGACTAAGAATAAAAACGCACTTGCGGGCTGGTCTCCTTAAAGCACTTTATCTTAACACAGGTTCATAGAACCACCAGGCCTTTGTAGATGCCAAGGGCAGGGCTGGTATTGGGTTAACATTTCCCTCTTCTCAGCTATCAGACCTCTCCAAGCCAACTCAAACAACCACTCAACCTAGGTAAGAGCAGTGTGCTTGCTGGGCACACATAGCTTCAATATAAGTTGGCTGTTTACCCCACAAACTAAATTGCATCCCCCAACTACAAAATTTTGTTGTCACCACTGAGTTTTAGGAAGATGGGTGCAGTCCACTGATATTTTTATTGAACAACTGTTACTTGAGCACCTGCTGCACACAGGTCCTGTGCTGATTGCTGAGGAGACAACCTGTCAAAAGACCAGCCTATGAACCTTAAAGTCTTGTGGGAACACAGGGAGGCAGAGAGTCCAGTCCAGTACCATAGAATATCACTCTGTGAGGCATCTCAGGATGACATGAGGACTTCCTCTGTGTCTTAGAATATTTTGTTGTAGAAACAAAATATTCCAGTCTGCATGGCTTAAACAACAGATGCTTATTCATGTCTCACAGTTCTGGAGGCTAGAAGTCCAAGACCAAGAGGCCAACAGATTCAACTCGTGGTGAGATTCAGTTCTAGGCTGCCTTCTCCTTCACATGGCAGAGAGAGCAAGCTCTGGTGTCTCTTCTTCTTCCTACCAGGGCCCTAATCCCATCATGGAGCCCCTCCCTCCTGAAGGTCCCGCCACTACACTGGGGGTTAGGGCTTCAGTGAATGAATTTGGGGAAGGGCATAGAAACACTCACCTCATATCACCCTCTAGTGTAGTCAACCCCAGAACAGCCAGTTCACTTTTAGGATTCCGTCTGTGCCACTCAGCCCTGACTTTCTAGTCAACCCTGTTTCCTACTCTCTATGCCAGAGCACATTTCCTTGCTTCTAGATTGCTGACAACACAAAGCCCTTTCTGTCCAAAACCACTGTATGTGATTAGATCAGATTCCTCTGATCCAAAACCACTGTGACAGATCTAAACTACTTTTTACCCAATCATCAGATGGTGACACCTCTTCATGTTGCTCCGCTGATATATCATTGCCCCGGACAAACAGCCTAGAAGACTTCTCCACCTTCCCTTATCAGTCTGGCCTCTTTCTGAGTTCCCCCTTCTTGGACACATTATAACACTTATTCAAAAAAGTATCTCTGATGGCTAATTTTCTGTGTCAGCTTGGCTAGGTTGTGTGCCCAGTTGTTTGGTCAAACACCAGTCTAGATGTTGCTTTGAAGGAATTAACATTTAAATCAGGCTTTTAGTGAAGCAGATTACCCTTGATAATACTGATGGGCTCAGAGGACAGAGCCTGGAGCTAAAGAGGATTATTCTCAAACCTCAAAATGTGACAGAATTTAGTCTGCTAACTTTCAAACTTGCTTGGGACCCACGACCCTTTTTCCCTTCTGATTTCTCCCTTTTGGAATAAGAATGTCTATCCTACCACTGCCCCACCATTCTGTTTTGGAAGCAGGTAACTTGTCTGTTTCACAGATTCATAGATGAAGAGGAATTTTGCTCCAGGCTGAATTATTGTGAGTCTGACCCATGCCTGATGTAGATGAAATTTAAGACTTAGAGTTGATGCTGGAATAGGTTAAGACTTTGGCGGCTGTTGGGATGGGGTGAATGTATTTTGCATATGAGAAGGACATGGATTTGGGGGGCCTGAGGGTAGACTTTTATGGGTTGAAATGTATCCCCCCAAATTCATGTGTTGACGCCCTAACCTCAGAATGTGACTGTATTTGCAAATAGGGTCATTGTAAATACAATTAGTTAAGATGAGGTCATGCTGGAACACGGTGGTCCCCTAATCCAGTATGACTGGTGTCCTTATAAAAAGGGGTAATTTGGGCACACACACACCACACACACGAAATGCCATGTGAAGATTGGAGCTATGCTGCCACAATCCAAGGAACTACTGGAAGGTAAGAGAGAGGCCTGGGACAGATTCTCCCCTCCTGCCCTCAGAGGCAGCATGGCCCTGCTGAGACCTTGATCTCGGACTTCTACTCTCCAGGCTCTGAGACAAGTTGCTGTTGTGTAAGTCACCTGTTGGTAGTTCTTTGTTACAGCAGCCCTAGCGAACTCACTGTGTGCTTCCTTGTCACCTCTGCACTACACTCACTACAGGATTATCACCTGGAAGCCCTCCTTTTTGGCTACCCCCATGTCGCAGAGGGGTGACTGGTGGGCCCCAAGTGTCTTGTCTCAGCCTCATGTGTCTTGTCTCAGGGGATTCTCTGCCTGCTACCAGCACAAATGTCAACATGCAGAGGATACAGCCACGTCGTGATTGCTCTAGCAGCACTCTTACAAAAAGTGTTAGTGGCTTATGCACATTAGCATCTGAGATATAAGGATCCCATTCCTTCTGAAACACACATTAGTGTAAAAAAATTGAAAGGAGAAAGCGCAGCCTCAAAAGTTATCCTTTCCTTTATGGAAAATGCTAGCAACATTAAGTCCAAGTTGCTCCAAAAGGTCCAGTTGCTTCTTAAAATAACCAGCTCTGAGAAGGAAGACTCAGTTTGTTTCTTCCTTCAAATGAATGAATGCTTGTAGTAAATCAGGAACATGGGATAGAAGAAGAAACACCAGTGTAATGACTCATCAAGCCCTTCATCTTTCTTATCTATATATGAAAGCAAAAAAGCCTAACTTAGGAATGTATAGGCTTTCCCTTTAAGTTACCTGTTCTCTTGGGTCTCTGACTGCTGGAAGGGAGGCAGTATTTTAGCATGGAATATTCAAATCCTGCCCCACGAAGTGTCATCATTATTAGAGTGAGGAAGGTTTGCCTTATAGTCATCTACCCTGAGGAATGGGAAACATTTCAGACTGTGGGAACCCACCGCTGGTCTCCAGTTGGGCCAGGAATGCCAGTTGCCTCCTAGAAGAACATTCAAGATTTGTGGGGCCCTGAGCTTGAGCAAACTGGGCGGGGGGAGGAGGAGGCACTGTTTTGAAAGAGTAGAACTCCTAAATACAAATACAGAATAAGGCACAGTGCCTTGAAAGGATGACTCCAACTGGTGTCCATTTGGGAAACCAGGGGAACAAAGCCGGGACCTAGGGCAGTGGAAAGAAAAGGAGAAAGGATAGTGATTAAAATAATACCAAAAAGATACCCTTCTAAAGCTGATTCAGTATGACTGGAGTATCAATATATGTCTGCATTCAGATATTTGTGACCACTAGCAAGATTAAATTCCTTGTTTTTTTATTTTTTTGTTTTTTCCTGCTAACTGACCAGAACTAAATGCTTGCTCAAGCTGAAAATATTTTTCTATCTAGCTATCTATTTCTTCCTTAATGTGACAGTAAGGGTGGGTTTGACGTTATAAAAATCTCACAAGCGGTCAGGGCTCCTCTTATGGGTCCTTCCTCACTGGACATAGTAAACCTGGGCTGACCTACCGATGCCTGAAGCCTGGGCCGGGGGAGCAGCTCCTCCTGGACAGGAAGCAGCCAAATGTTGAGAACTTGACCTGCAACAATGCCTGGGTGTGGGAAGGAAGGAGCAATTCAGACATTGGTTCAGCACGTATTTATTGAAACATGCCCAAGTCCACAATCACAAATCTGAAGCCCTAAAGGCTGATGTATTTCAGAATTCAGAATCTTTCAGATTTTAGAAGGGCAATATGGTGTGCGTAAACCAAATATATAACATCCCAGAGGGGTCTGAGGCAACACCACGTGAATCAAACAACATTTCCGCAGTCCCGTATCAGTAAAATACATGAATATGCACACTAAGTGGGATAAATGGAGCCTTATAGCACTTTACTTCACGTGGTTATTTTTATAACCAAAACTGTTATAAAAATCTTTCTGTTTTCAGAGACTTTTGGGTTTTAGAATTATGGATACAGGACTGTGGACCTGGGCCAGGTGCCAGGTGGCATTAGCAGTGCAGGGGAAACAGACCGGGCTCCTGAAGGAGCTGCAGTGTTCGGAGCGGGGAATGGTTTCCTAGCCGGGCCACATCAGACACGGGTTTCAGCCCCAAGGGGAGAGGGCAGATTTTAAAAAGAAGAAGACAAAACAAAACAATAGAAAGAGTGTTCCATTAAAAGCCCTATAAAACAGTGGAACATAAGCTCGAATGCTTCAAAAAAAAAGTCTCCAACAGAAAATCACACAGAAAATTCAGGATCCCTCCCCAGCCCTTCCATTCCTGTCAACAATAGATGGCTCAGTGGCTGTCATAACCTGAGGGCCAAGGGCCTCAGCTGTGGTTGGAGATGGGAGCGCGGGTGGACCAGGCAGGGCGCAGCTGACGCCCGCCTGCCGGGCAGAAGCAGAGCCCGTGGGAGAAGCCCTGCTTCTGGAGTTGTGTGTGCAGCTGTATGTGTCTGGGTAGGGGCCACAAAAGGGTATTGTAGATGGAGAGCCAGAATACTTTTGGGTAGGAGAGGGCCTGCAGGTGCTGTCAGTTAGCAGAGTGTATATGTGTGTCTGTGTACATGCTTATATATGAATATACACTTATTTATATACATAAACTGTTTATATATAAACTTTATTTGTATATATACATTTGTATATATAAACCATTGGGAGAAAACTTTCTCTGTACCCACTTAGGTTTGAATGGTCAGGGACTGCAATTAACTGCCAACAGGCAGATTACGGGGAGAAAAAGAAAGGTTGTTTACACAGGCATGTGGCAGTGCTCAGTAATGAGTCACTCAATGAATACTCAGAGGTAAAAGTTTATATACCAGCTTCATAAAAAGTGTGTGAGGGGCATTTAGGGCTTCAGTGAGAAAGTATGGAAGGTTCTGTTGGGTTTTTTCTTTATGTTAATGGGAATGGGTGGTCTGCCTCCTTCCTGGAATGCACAGGAAACCCTCTTGGAGGGAGGTTGGTGGTAGCTGTATTTTTCAGAAGGCTCTGCTTTCATCAGATAAGGGAAGTTCAGATAAGGTTTTAAATATCTTTACTTTAAAATAATCTTTATGCCAAAACTGAGATGGTTTTTATACATATACACACACATATAATCATACACATGTATATATACAGATACATGTAGAAAATGTATATTATACAATTAATCCGTGTATATACATACACAGATAGACGGATTTAAAGAAAAAAATAAATGTTTCTATTAGTCAATCACGAGCACATGGACCATGGTGGGTGGGTTATAGCATTTCTACACCTTCCAGGTCCATATTGAATCAGCTTCAGAGGGATGTTCGAGATCACCATTGATGATCATTTTAAAAGTCTCAACAACACAAAAAGTCTCCCTCTGTTCTTTTCTCTGATTCTCCTCTGCCCTCTCCCCAGATCCTCGCTTGCTCTCTGGGGCCTTCAGGACCAAGGCTGGGGGAAAACTGAGGGGATAGAAGAGCAGGTGAATGTTGCGGTGACTGGCTGAGGGTCTTCCATGCTATAATTGGGCCATGCTAGGCTCATGGGTCCATCACGGACATTAGAGGAAACCAGTGAAATGAGGCTCCAGGCCTTTATCCTGCAAGCAGTTTTCCTAGGAAATCTCAGAAACGCCAGCATGGGAGGGGGCGCCTTCCAGTCAGCCGCTGTGAAGACACAGGTGTGAAGAAGGGCTCCAGCATTCAGGGGGGTTCCATAGTCTGGTGTAGGTTCCCCCAGAATCTCCAAACGCCCTCCCTCTTCCTACATTGTGCTCTCCCTGTTGACTTCCCCACACTGCTCTCAGAGGTGTTTCTGGGTATTTCCAGGAAATAGTTTAAGGGCATTTCTCTCCCCTTTCTCTCAGCATGTGTGGCCACCACCCTCCCCGCTACTCCACGACCCCAACCCTGCCTCTCACCCTATCACCCTCGTGTCATCTCTCAGCCGCACATTTCCTACACCACCCACATTGCCAGCCTCACCCATTGGAGCTCCCAGCATTTAGCAGGGATTTCACCGGCAAAGGGAACAACTCAGCCTGCAGGCTGATTTGCTGCTGAAGAAAAGGTGAAGAAAGTTCTGAAGAATGGTTCAGTTCGGGAAGGGAAAAGTAACTGTGGTCACAGCTGTGGCCAAGTCTCTCGCGAGTGTTTTGGTTCCCTTGGTCAACTGCTCCTGCTACTGTTTATCCAGCACGGGGAAGTGCTTTGAATAGATGTCTTGGCTGACACGGATCCCTTCACTTTGTGAATAGGGCGATTACTAAACAATGAAGCTATTACATAAGGAGCAGGGAGCTGGCTAGAGCCAACAAATCTTGTACTCTACATTTACAGAGCTATAATTATCCCAAGTTTTAAAACACAATGGTATCTGCTGAAAGGGAACATCTGGGAGGGAACCAAGCCATCCCAATTAAATGAATCGTGCACATCCCAGGGATTGCAGACTCCACGTTAATGGGGTGGCGATTTTTTTCAATGTCACTCAAGTTAACAAATGTGCTGAAAGGTTTAAGCAGAACAAATGCATAGGGAGGGGAGGAAATCAGATCAAGAAGAGAGATCTGTTTTATAAGATCAACTACAAATTGGCTAGAGAAAGCATTCCCGGCTGCTGTCAAGAACACTAATCAAGAGAAAAAAAATGCTTTATGAGGTTTTTCCCATATGAAAATAAAAGCTTTTTCCAGTTGCCATTTCATTTCAAAATAAACTCTTTTAACCTCCAGGGGACCCTGTGTGAAAGAGTGGGGTAATGGCAGGGTGTGGCAGCGGGGTAATGGCAGGGTGTGGCAGCATCAGTGGGGAGGGCTGAGTCCAGCAAGTTCTGAGCTTGTACCAGGCACCCGGGCATGCCATAAAGATCAGTGATAATCAGTTGTTGGGAGATTTTGGAGTCTTTAACCTAAAAATAGATCTGGCTCAGATAGTAGCATTGGACTCTGCTTTGAGAATGAAGGTTACAGCATGTTCTCTTCCAAAGTGATCTGTCACATCACCAAGTGTGGTCCACGTGCTCCTGAGTGCTTCCCAAGTTCTACCACCTGAATAAAGGTCTCTGCCCTCCCTGTTCCTGACGTTGCAGGCAGTTCTTTCAGGTAAAAAATGAAAGGAACAGTTATAACAGCAACAACAAAAACAGATGGAAAAGAATCTCTCATTTGTCATCTTATACCTAAGAAAATCTTAGCTGTAATGGAGTGAGCGTTTTAGCGGGGGGTGGGCATCGTGTAGTGGGGATTGTTCTCACGGTTGTCCTTCTTTACCATCTGCCTGAGGGCGTGGCAGTGGGGACACACAGGAGCTCGGCTCAGCTCTGAAGGCAGAAATTATTTGGGTCATTGTGGGGTAATGGCACAGCGGGACTGGGCATAGCAAACCAGGAAGGTGGAGATTTTTCCAGGTTTCCCATAGGCTCCCTCTCTCGTCTTTTGCCAAGCCCCCTGCTTCAGTGGGGCCCCTCCCTTCCTCAGTGCCCTGTCGGTCCCCTCTTCTGATGGTTTTACCCATAACCACACCAAAACATACTGGCAGAGCACTTCCTAGCTTTCATTTACTCCACTGTGTGAAAAAGTTTACATATATTTGTCAATTTTCCCATACATATTTGTATCTTAATTGTTGCAAAGCAATATTACAGAAACATGAAAAAATTAATAATTAAAAACAGTCACAAATTAACCCACCACTCTAACACCATCCAGCCCTGGGTCCGTTTGTCCTCTGAGTCATCACCTGACTTTCTTATCTTGATCTGTTAGTGATTTACCTATCTCTCAGTTTTATTATTAAAGGCAATGCCTTCATCAACATGTGCATTACTTTTACCTTCTGTGAAAGGTCTCTCTAGAAATCTTGGACTCTGATACATAATGTTATGAACTGAATTATGTCTTCCTGAAATTCATGTTAAAAGTCATAACCTACAATGTGACTATAGTTAGAGATAAGGTCTTTAAATGGGTAAGGTTAAATAAAGTCATAATCAGATAGGACTGATGTCCTTATAAGAAGAGGGAGACACCAGAGATCTCTTCAGTTCTGTCTCTCTCTCTCTCTCTGTCTTTCCCCCCAACACAGAGAAAAGGCCTCTTGAGGACATAGCAAGAAGACAGCCATCTGCAAACCAAAGAGAGAGGTCTCACCATAAACCAATGGAACCAATGCTACTGATTCCTTGATCTTGGACTTCCAGCTTCCAGAACTGTGAGAAATAAATTTCTACTGTTTAAAAGCCCTAGTCTGTGGTATTTTATTATGGCAACTCTAGCCAACTATAATATACACTGTATTTAGTTTGAAAGATAAGAAAGAGAAAAGCAATCCTTGACATCCTGGAGCTGGCCTGCACTTACAGTTCTCCTATGGAACTTAAAAAATTTTCCAGCATGCAAACATTTGACAAGGCCATGATGGAGCAGGACCAAAGCAGGACTACTCCATAATCATGCCTATACCCAGCCAAAATGTGAACATTGTCCAAACCACAGAATTAATGGAACACATTTCTGTCCTGGATAATACTAGTAACTGCTGCTCCTTTACCAATACTAGCTTTAGCCTCACTCTAGTCTTTCTCCTGCTAGATAAGATTTATTCATAGACTTACCCTTACCTCCTGACAGCATCCAATCCAGAGCAAGACCCCACTTCCTTAAATCCTCCCCAAACTCTGAACACAAGTCAAAATTCCATCATAAAACTTGTCTGAAACTCTTACTGTGCCTCCCCATGGTTCCCCATGAACATTAAACTCAACATGATTAACAGGTATGTTGTGCTTCTGGTGATCATTGCCTAGAGAGTGTTGACAAAGGTGTAAGCATTTTAATGTTTTTAAATAAGTACTTAACATTGCTTATTGTTATGAGCTGAATATTTCTATAGCTGCAAATGTGTATGTGGAAGCCCTAACCCCCAATGTGATGGCATTTGGAGGTAGGCCCTTTGAGAAATAATTAGGTTTAAGTGAGGTTATGAGAGTGTGCCCCTTATGATGGGACTTATTACTTTATAAGCAAAGGAAGACAGCTCTGGCCAGTGTGGCTCAGTTGGTTGGAGCGTCATCCTGTGCATGGAAAGTCAGGGGTTCAATTCTCAATGAGGGTACATGCCTAGGTTGTGGGTTCAGTCCCCAGTCAGGGTGTGTACAAGAGGCAACTGATCGATGGAAAAGAAAGACAGAGAGAGAGAGAGACAGAGAGAGAGAGAGAGAGAGAGAGAGGAAGGAAGAAAAGAAGGAAGGAAGGAAGAGATCTTGCTCTCTCCCTGCGGACGTACTCAGGAAAGGCCATCTAAGGACACAGCAAGACTGCAGCCATCTAAAAGTCAAGAAGAGAGCTTTTGCCAGAAACCAAATCTGTCAGCACCTTTCTTGGGCTTTCCAAGCTCCAGAACTGTGAGAAATAAATGTTTCAATAGCTTGGTTTCAGCGCCTAATGATGCATTTCTTAGAATGTATGTCCTTCGCTAAGTGGTACATGACTGTATTTGTCAGTTGACCAAAAATGCTGAATGATACCATATACATGCTCATCTACCTTCTTGCTCCTTATAAATGGTTGATTGTGAGTATACAATGGAGATATTTTACATACCTCTATTGCCAAATCATGTCATGGACTATATCAGTGCTCTCTTTACTACTAAAAATAGAGTCACTTCAATTTTTAAATCTAATCAAATTAGAGAGTCAATTCCCAGAACCAATTCAGAAAATTTGTCCTTAAAATTCTGTTCCTCTAGAACCATTTTCAGTAGTGGTGATGGTTGTACAACATATTTCGTGAATATACTTAATGCCACCGAATTGTACAGTTGAAAGTAGTTAAAATGGTGAATTTTATGGTAGGTATGTTTACCACAATAAACAAATACAATTATAAAAAAGGAAAAGAAAGTACCCAGGCCTGAACCAGGCAGACAGGTAGCAGAAAGGACTTGAATTCAGAGGTCAAATCAATTTGTCGCCTGGATGAGGGTAAAAACTCAGAGCTTTGGAGTTTTAAGAAATCTAGTGTGAATCTAAGGTTTTCAATTTTTAATTTTACATTAATCTTTCTTCCCCTTCCCCCTCACTTTTCAGTAGTTTGAGTTCTTCTAGGTCTTAATCAAAAGTCTTTTCAGCTTTTGGACCTCTGATTCTATGCTAATTTGCACTTTTACTTTAACATTTGTAGTATAATTCTGTCCTTGGCAAATTAACATAAAGATTCAATACTAACCTACCTCTCCAGGTATAGTTGTAGGGAATAACAAAGACGGTTCTCAGGAATATCACAAGTATACCTTCTAACATAAATTCTAAACTCTGCCAAACAATTAGCTTCACCACATGCCCATAAGATTGTGGCTCAGGCTTAAATCTCCCCTCTGCTCCCATCTCGCCCACCATCTTTCTTTTGCTTACTTTCTCAGAGTTCATAAGAGTAATCCTGGCTGGCGATGTAAGTCCCAAAGTCATTGGTACTTGCTAGACTGCTTTCTGCTGTCTCTTTGGGGCTCAGTATACATGGCTGGAAAGAGTAAGAGGGCCACTGGCAGTTGAAATCCTCTGTCCTTTCCTTCCAACATGCAGGAATCTGCAAAGTAAGTTTGCAGGGACTGTCCTGATTTTCCAGATTCATATTAGGTGTGCTGTCTGTCCTATGTACAATCATTCCCAAGTGCTTATGGGTTGCAATATGATTTTCCCATCCTGAAAATCTATTGAAAAAAGATTCTTCACCCCTCTCCATTCCACCTCCAGGCACTGCAGATGGCAATTAGCACCCTACACTGCCCCTCCCCATAACATCATTGATTTTTTTGACTGCATTGCATCTACTTCACAGCTCGAGATGTGCCAAATCACACATGTCCTAAGTACTTGTTGCCAGCAACAAATCTATCTTTCTAAGTGGCCGAGCACAGGCTATATTTGGAATATCAGAGCACCTCACTGTTCCCTGGTCCACCTCCTTGAGCTGAGACATCGTCAGGTCTTAAATCAACTTCATCTATGTTTCTTGGTTCTGCTGCTTAAGAAACAACTCTGGATCAACTCTGCAAAACACAAAGTGACACAAAGACAGAGAAACAATCAATTTCTTTCCCATAACTTCTTTGTCCTTTGTAAAAATGAATATTATTAGCAATCCCTCCCTTATGGGACAACTGTGAATATTGAATGAGATCGTAAAATATTAAAAATGGACAGAATGTGGTGATTATAGATCTGGCACATGGTCTGCATTCCATACTTAAATACTGCTAGGTATTTCTACTCTTCTCATCTTCTCTCAACTTTTTTCAACTGAGGTAGAATTCACATAATATGATAAATTTCAAAGTAAACAATTCAGTATCATTTAGTACTTTCACAATGTTGTGCAATCATATCTCTATCTAATTCCAGAATGTTTTTATCATTCCAAAAGGAAAGCCTGTACCTGTTCACAGTCAATCTCCATTCTCCCTTTCCTCTGAGCTCGCACCAACAGCAACTGTCTCTTTGTCACCATAAATATACCTACTCTGGATATTTCATATAAATTAAATCATATAATATATAGTCTTTTGTGTGTAGCTTCTTTCACTCAGCATAATGTTCTTGAGGTTCATGCATGTCGTATCATGTATCAGTACTTCATTCCTTTTTATGGCTGAATAATATTCTCTTATATGGATATACCATAATTTGTTTGCCCGTTCATTCATTGATGAAAATTTGAGTGTTTTTTCCATCTTCTGGCCTTTGTGAAGAGTGCTGCTGTGAACATGTATGTACATGGATTTGTTTGAGTATGTGTTTTCGATTCTTTTCAGTATATATCTAGGAATGGAGTTGCTACCCATTCTTTTATTTCTATTTCTTCTATTAACGATGCATGTCTGCAGGATCCATCAAGATGTCCTGTTTTAAAATTTCTGACATTGTTTACTTGTGCCTCTTCTCTATCTTAATTAACAAGTTTTAACAGTACTTTTAAATTTTATTAGTATTTTAATAAAGCAATCTATTGTTTTGTGGATCTTATCTATTTAAACATTTGAATTTTTTCAATTATTGTATTCCCTTTGGGTTTGTTTGCTGCCCTTTCTGTGACTTCTGGAGAGGTCCGGTAAGCTGATGTGGTTGGGACTCTGCCTGCATGCCCCGGGATGCTGCTGCCGTTACCATGCGTACCAGCCTGACTTCCAAAGGCCTATGTGGGAGTCTCTGTCAGAGGGCGGCCCTCAAACTGCCTGAACCCACTTAGTTCGTGATCACAGCGGGCTAGATGTGCCTTGGAATTAACATCTCCCTGGGGAAACCCTTTACCAAAGACCAAGGGTTGTCAGGGTACACACAATCCAGTTGCTTGTCCTTTGGCCAAGGTACTTCTGAAGCATGTTTTGGATAGTTTGCTAGAGTTTCTTTGGCAATCTAATTCCAGTCACCTGTTGTTGTGGTTCCATAATGGCATATCCTTTATTGGTTACTTTCCTTTCGCTGTCTCAGTTTCTAGTTATGTTTTTACCTATTTACCCAGAAACTTCCTGTTATACACTGAATTGTGTCTCCCCTACCCCAATTTTTATGTTGAAGTCTGAACCGCAGCATATGAGAATGTGACACCTATTTTGAAGATGCAGTCTTTAAAGGGGCAATTAAGTTAAAATGAGGTCATTGGGGGTGGGCCTTAATGCAATATGACTCATGTCCTTATAAAAAGAGCAGATCAGGATACAGACACACACAGAAGGAAGACCATGTGAGGACACAAAGAAAGGCAACCATCAAAATGTGAAAGAGAGAGGTCTCGGACAAAGCCAACCCCGCTAACACCTTGATCTCAGACTTCTAGTCTCCAGAACCATGAAGAAATAAATTTCTGTTAACTTACCCAGTCTAGGGTATATTGTTATTGCGGCCGTGGAAAGCTAATGTACTACTAATAACCTGTTTGCCCTTGAATCCTTGGTTTGGGATCTGCATCTGGGGAAGCTAAATATTCAAAGTTTATTGATATTTCACCTTTTCTTCTTTCTTAATATGCATTTGAAGCTATGAATTTTCTTGCAAGCATGGCTATAGTTTTGATATGCCATATTTAATAGTATAATAATACATACTTTTAGCATGATAAGTTTTGACATATAGTATTGTTATTTTTATTTGAAGATTTCTAATGTTCCATTGGATTTTCTTCTTTGACTGGTGGATTAGTATAACTTGGAAGAGTCACATTGGTCTTATATATACTCTAGCTATTGTTGGGAACTGCCCTGCCTGGTTTCAGAAGCTATAATCCCCCATGGCTAAGGCTGAGTAAAGGACCTTGGGACCATAGGCCACTTAGGAGACAAAGCTTATCTTCCTTGTACGGGCATCACCTCTGCCCTCTTTCTCTTCACCCTGCTTGGCCCCAGGTCGGATGACTGGTTAGCCAATAATTGGTAAGATGCCTCAAAAGAGGGATGACCTAAGACAGGCATGGTCATGAAGGGGCCCTCAGGAAAGGACTTGGGGGGCTATAGAAAAAGGGGGTGATGGACCCTCACCCCTCGACTTTAACATAGCCTGGGTCCTCAGTCTGTCTGCCAGAAGTCTCCTAATCTCTTGGCTGCCTTACTTCCCCTGCCTGACTTAAGCCTGAAACAATGCTGGAGGTGGGTGCAGCCCTGTGCTTGAAAGGGTGGGTTCCCTAGGGCAATCAGGCTGAAGAAAAAATGCATAAAATCCTATGTAACCTACTTTGCTAATAGCCTCAATTTAAATGATAAATGTCTGAGCAGGAAGTGAGTTTGTTCCCAAAGTTTTGTGGCCCTTTAACGATGTGACCCTGACTCAGAATAAGCCCTCAGAGTTCTTTGAATGTTATCTATTGTTTAATCATTTCTACCCAACAATGACTGATGAGCTTTACATATACACCCTGTATTCCTGTGCAAATTGAACCAAATAAAAGCTTGTCAAGGCAAGGGTCAAGGCACTCTCCTCTTGAGAGAGTGGCTGAGGTGCTCTGAGTCACTCTGTCCTTGAGAGAGAAGCCGTGCCATCCCTTTTCCTCCACAGGACTTGGTAGTCCGTGTGAATTTGTCTCATCTAATCCATAATGCCTGGGAGCCAGGATCCAAATCAAGCCATGATATCTGTCATTTCTGCCCACAGATCAATAGTCAGAACTAGTGATAGGGCTCCATCCAGCCACAAGGGAGCCAAAAGCCCAGGAAGGGATGTACCTGGAAGGGGAAATCATTCTATCTGGCTAAAAGTATTAATGAGTAACATAAACCAGGCTGCATGGGATATTTTTCTACATGTTTCCTTTTTCATTGTGGTATAAATTCTTTGGAATAGAGGGTAAACCTGGGAATGTGACTGTGGTCACCTTAAAAAATTATCTTCCAGTTGCCAAGCTGCTCTCCAAGGTGTTTGTGCCAATTCTCATTTCCACAGCACTGTGCATACATACTGCTCTGCATCTTCACAACAATTTTTTTTGACAAATTAGTAGGTGTGAAACAGTATCTCTTTCTGGTTATACTTTGTGTTTCCCTAATAGTCAAGTTCATCTAGCCTCTTTTATACCACTTGTCTCAAGGTCCATTTCTAGTTTATAAAAACTAATGCAACTTTCATTGCAATCAACGTTGAGGATTAAGACCATGGCTGGATATTTCAAGCCCTTTATTTTCTACTTTCATACCTTACAAGGATTTTCTTAGATGAGTTTCATGAGCATGGCTGGCTCCAATGATCCCGAAAGACTTATTCTGCATTCTGGCTGCACAGCTACTTCACAGGGCACTAGTCTCTCAGTCTCTGGGTAACCAGACCCTATTCATCCCTCACCAGTGATTCATCCCTCACCATATTACCCATCATTTGAATACACTTGAGAAGTACTTTACAAAATGATTTGTCCAGGCCAGCAAATATTGGGTACCATGTTTTATGGAAGAAGAATAGACTCAATAATGACAATAAATCTTTTGTCAAGAAGAAACAGAAATATTCAAGAAGGCCATGACATTTTTTCTTGGAAGGTTGTCATGTGCTGAAAGGGATGAAGTGGTTCTATGAGACAAAACAAATAACTGGGAACATCTGAGAAAGTGGTTTGTGATCTAGCCCCCAAAGCTCATTTTGGACCCATGCAAGTGATGTAACTATTACACAAACCCTCAGACTTACCCGAGGGATTGACCTGGCAAGGCTGATATAATGGTCCCTCAGCATCAATACACTTGGTCTTCTCTGAAATGCTTTGGAGTCTATTCAGTATGTAATTGGACATTTACCACTTTCTCATTTTGGTCAACAAAGAAACCACATTTAGGTATAATAAGTCCTTAGTTTCTTCCAAACCTGCATTAGCCTCCACTTGCTGTTACCTGTAAGTATGGAGATTCAGATGAATACCACCTGGTGCCTGAGCCTTCCATCTCAATAGCACGGAATTTATCCTTGAACAGTTTTGTTTGAGTGCAATGTATTTACTGATACTGCCAACTCAGTTCATTGTGGAATATAAATGTAGGTCCTGCATTCTCCCAAAGGCTGAGCAGAAACTTCTTTCTGTGAACATTTTGAATAGATTGTTTTCAAGGCCGGAAAGTGGGAAATTCAAGGGAAATAGCATCAAGGCAAATTTTTTTCTTTCTTCTTTTACTTTTGTTGGCAGCAACATTTCTATCAAAGAAGGCAGTGTTCTTTCATTTTACCAGATCCAGAGGTGCTATAGTACCTTTGTTACCAATTCTTTATTCATAATTTATTTTAGTAACAAGGGACCTCGTAGTAGCATGTATTGATGAAAACAAAAGCTGGTGGCTTTCTGAAAGAGGTGGCAGACGCTCTCAAGAGAGTTTGCCTCACAGTCATGCTTACCTGTCTAAAGCTTCTAATTGTCTTTTTGAGAGTTTTTCCTCCTTTTGTGTCTGAATTATATTTATACTTACTGGCCACCAATTGTGAAAGACAGGAAGAAGTGGAAGCTGCCTAAGGATTTCTGTGATGGGTCTAGATATTAAAGTTTTTCCTTCTTTTATCCATATTTGATCCCAATTCACATTTTATAAGGTAAATAATTTCAGGTTTCAGCAACCCACAAGAGCATATAATGCCCAGGCTGTTAATAAAGTAGAAGTAACTCCTGTGGTAATGGCCAATTACTGAATTGCATGCACACCAATATCTCTTGAGAGGTGGAGCCAAACAAGTATTTGGAGCCTAGAAGTGAATAAGGAACATTCATTTATTCATGGAATGTTTATTGAACACCTACTATTTTTAAGATGTCGGCTCATCACTCTTGGGGATGAATAAAAAATTAGAAAAGAGAAGATAAATACAAAAAATATGGCAACTGATTGGGTAGGACTGAGGAGTAGAAGTCAAGGATTCTGTGTTTCGGGTGGTTCCAAAGGCAAATAGAATCTGCAGATTAATTTCAAAGACACTTGTTCTCCCTCTCTCCAATTCAGTGCCACTATGGTTCCACCTTCTCCTTTACAGATTCAAGTTTCACTTATATTTCAGAGAGGAGACCAGAATTATTCTTCCTTAGGACCAAAACTGGGAACATGTATTCTATTCTAGATTTTGCTTAGGAAAATGACTTTTGTTTGCTTGTTTGTTTAGCTTTGCCCCCGTGCTAAGGATAAATATTATCTATGGGGCTTTGATTAACACCTCCTGAAAAGCAGAAATCTAAGGGTGTGTGTGTGTGTGTGTGTTTATGGGGGGAGTGTAGGAAACTGGTTTCTAAGATTAAATTGCAAAAATTTTCTTATGCAATAATTTTCACTTTGGCTAAATTCTGAATGAATCTAAACTATTTTGCCTAGAAGTTCATTTTCCTCAGTATTCTTCAGAAGATTTTAACAATAAAGAAGTTTTTGAATTAGCCACTAATGACGATACAGCAATAATCTTTTATTTAGAAAATGAAATAATGGCTATTTGCATTCAAATTGACTTAGTCATTAAAATATTCCACGTCTAATCCATTTGCAGTGGAAAAATTTTGCATTGTTTTATTTTATTTGGGAGCATCTCCTATTATGGATTTTGGCCATCTGCATATAGTTATAGAGTCAGTGTCTCTCAGAATATTCTTTCCTCTTTGCTGAGCTGGTGAAACCTAGAGGAATCACTAGAATCAACTTGACTCCATTCATTTGGATGTGTTTCACAGGGAATCCTTTGTATCGACTGAATCACTCACATCAAAATATCCATGGGAAGTTCACATAACCTCATTTCCTTCTGTTAATGTTACTGTGTTAAGCACAAGACAGAAATAGAAGATATATGGCTTCCTCTCAATCAGAGCTGGCCTAGAATACAGAAACAGAGCCTCTGGGGACAAAGCAAGACACTCATGAACTCTGGCCACTAGAAGACAAACAATGGGGGACCTTATTCTTAATTTAGTTCCTAAGCAAAGGTTTTTCTGGTGACTTCGTTTCTTTGGAGCCATCACACTGCCCACTGATAAATTAGCAACTTGCCCTGGTACCACAAGTTCCCACTTTGCTTTGCCTTCCATTTCTTTCAGGATATCTGGACTTTTCTTCTTATTATACATTTCCTTCATAATTCTTCATAATAGCAACAATAAATATAACTCCCTTCCTTCCTCTTAAGACCTGATAACCTTTAGAAATAGTCTCAGTGTGATGTCATGCCTAGCAATAATCCCAAACTTGATCTCACAGTGAGGACAACCCAAGGACTCTCATACTTAGGAAATGACCCAGCTGTGGTGATGCTTAGCTGGATGTAGCTGGGGTTAAAGTTCCCACCAAAGGTGCACTGCACCAACTTTTTCCTTCAATGAAGTCTTCACTGCACCATCTCCCATGCTCCAGCTGGTGAAACGAACAAAGTTCTCTGATAGAAGAATTAGAAAAGAGGGAAGAAGAAAGGGTGTGCAGAAGATAGAAAGGATGGAGAAGGCGGTTTCCTTAAAGACCCATATTTCCTCTGGCTCATCTGCTATTGACCTAGAAGAGCAGTGTCTGGAAAGCACTGACCTAATTCCACAGTTGCCTATGAAAGCCCCAGGGGCACCACAATATCAGCTTTCTTCCATCAAGAAAGGTCCCTTAAATCCCCCACAAATCACAGTATGTATGCTTTGCACATACTGCACCGTCTTCCAGTGGAGCCAGTACTGACAGTTTTTTTTTTCCATCATTGGAACACATTTCTATTTCTTTCCTCAAGCACCAGATAAAGTAGTTGGTGTGCATTTAAGGGCCATGTTGTATGAAAAATATGTTGTGGTGGTTGTTGAATGTGTGTTGAATGTAAGTTGAATGTGAGTGTGATATGTCTCTACTGTAATGCAAAAAGACATGGGAATTCTCTCTCCTGGTCCTGGAGAACACTGGCAGAATATTTATGATATTCTAAGTTTTATGGTCACAAGGTTAGTTGACAGACAGAACTATTCTTCCCTCTTTCCCCAAGAAATGCCTGGTATTCATTCTATGTTAAATCTATTTGATTTCAAAGATCTACTGGTTTACTCAAAGCTCTCTCTAATTTCTCTTATCCAATTATTCTCCCAGGCTAATTATTTGCCCAGAAAAAGTCAACATTTGAGGACGTAGTCAATCAGGTCAGTCTTGGATTTCCATTGCAACCCTAGGACTTGCTATATGACCTCTTGATATCACAGAGAAGGAAGTTTGGAGGATAGGACAGAGACATCTCAAAGAGGTTTTTGTTGATGTTTACTCAGACTTTATGTGGAAATATTTCAACCTGCTCTCACTTCTTCCCTTTTAAACAGAGACATTCAGAGAGATGAGCATCATTTTCGCTGACTATTATCACACACAAACTGGAGAGGGCAGAGCCAATCTATATTTCTCTCACAAAATTTAGGGAGTCATAATATAGGCTAGATAAAAATATGCATGAGTAAATATGTTTTGCATATTGTGATTTGTCAATAATGATTGAAATGAATTAGATAAAAGTAAACATTAATTTATTTTTCTTCTGACAATATGCTTAGAGGTAGAATTTTATTTCATTTTCCCTGTCATCTTGCAGCATCTCTAAATGTGACTTCAAAATTTTTTATAACTCCAACATATACTTTGTATTGATATAAAGTGGTAGTTTCTTGAAAAGATTGTCACAGTTTTCTGATCAAGGCTGATATAATTATTGAACCTGAAAGAGTAAATACAGATGGGTGACAAAAATAAAAATTGTAGGTTGAGATACTTTCACCCAGTTCAAATCCTGTTTTCAATCAAAATTTGGCATATTTTTTTGGGGAATTCCCAACCAAGATAGTATGAAATAAAAGCCAGATAAGTGAAACATATAAAGAGCTATGGGAAGGCAAAGGAAGAGATGATCATGTTTGTGAGAAAGTTCTGAGAAAACTTTCACAGACAAGACAATATTGAAGCCAAGGGCATACTTTTGCCTTACATAGTACCTAGAGCCAAGTTTAACAATTAGTAAATTCTCAAACACTAGTTGTTGAATGTATAGTGGAAGAAAAATGCAGAGATAACCAAAGTTATAATCTTGGAAGATACCCAAATTTAGAGGGCAAAAAGAAGATATAAAAGATTTCAAATAAGTTAAAAAAGAAAAGAGATAGGAAATCAAGAAAGTATGAAAACATTGTTACCATAGGTAGTTAACTAGTTAGTAATAAGAAAGAGAGCAAAGGAAATTAGACATTAAGATTAATAAACTGAGGACCTGCTTGCTTAGCCAGGAAGCTATAGCATTTACAGACTCACTCACAAACTCCATGGAGACTTAGTCCTCAGAGCACAAAAAATCTCCCCAGGAGCACGGTCCCCATTTAGGCACCAGATTGTTGGGAGGCACAGGGTGAAGTGTTTGACCACGGAGGACTGTCAGTCTAACTAGGGGGTAGGCCCATCAGAAGCCCATGAAAGCTTGGGAAGTTGATTGTTTATTTTGAAAAAGTTCCTGATTATAACCCCAGGGGAACAAAGAAGCCCCCTGATGCAGAGCCTGGCTTGTGGGGTCCGAGACATTGTGGATGGGGGAAACATTTACACGGACTACCGAGTCCTGTGGAGGAAAAGGACGAGTGACTTCACTCTCAAGGGGAGCAAAAGGCCCTGGCCTCTGCCATGACAGGCCTTTATTTCTCTTTCTGGTCACATTACATGATGGTCCTCATTTACTATGCACAGGTTGGCTTTAGGTGGTTACCTTTTACAGAAAACAATGGAGCCAATGCTGCTAATCACATCACAGAAGAGGGGTATTTGCAAATGAAAAGGGAAGAGTAGTTGGACCGGTTACACTTGTTCTTCAAAGGTTTAGCATGGATTTTAGGAAGTCATAGTAAGCACTTGCTGTCTCAATTCAGGGTGAGGGAATTTTTAGCATAAAGCAAGTCTCAAAGCGGCCTAGGCACATTGCAGGCCTGATTCTGCATGGGAGAACCTGTCCGTGGGCATGGGTCCTGAGCATCTCTGAGTGGGAGCTGGGCCCATGCCACGCAGAACAATCTCCTACAGCCCCCCCCCCACCTGCACTCACCCTCTGTGTACTCTCTCTTGCCCAGGATCATGTGACCATGAGGATCTAGGAGCTACCACGCCCACAGCAGACCCAAAGGCCTCCAAAGGACTAAGCTTTAGTATGAAACAGAAACCCTAGACACTGGCCTTTGTTTTGGCCTTGCTGAAGACATGGTTGGACTCCTTCCATGGTGGAACAGATAGAAATGGGACACTGGAAATTCAGGAGCAGATTTTTACCTGAATAAACCTTGTCACATCACAATCTCCCATGTGTGGGTCAATGGAATGCTTTTATCATGATCCTGTGGAAGAGCCTGATCTCTACTGGCAACAAAATGTCAAAGAGAACTTGTTGGACAATATTTCCTAATGCTGTAGAATAATACTATCCATAGTGTGGACCTCAGACCAGCAGCAGAAGCATCACCTGGAAAATTGCTAGAAATTCAAGTTCTTATGCAGATCCCTGATCTACTGAATTGGGATCTTTTGTAGTGGGGGCCCAGAATACACTCTCAAAGTGATGTTTACACAAACTAGAGTTTGAAAAATGACATTATAGCATATTTCTGGAAGATGAGTTGCTATGAGTAAAACTAAGTTTTCTGTTCTGAGATTTCAAGATTTTGGTTCTAGAATCTTCCCAGAATTAAGTTGCAGAAAAATTATTATATTTAATTGCTAAAGTTTAAATTATATTTTAGCCATACAAGGTAAATAGTTTATGCCATGCTTTATTTTTTAAAATTATTCTTACAATGCCTCACTTCATTTAGAGAGAAAAAGAAAGTGAGATTAACATTACTCAGTAAACCATACCTAAAGACCACTCAGATTTATTATCAGACAACTCAGTTTATGTTGTTAGCTACAGTCTCAAGGAAAATTAGAAAATATTTTGAATAAAAAATAAAAATACATTTCTAAATATGTTGAATAAAGATTAAGCTGAGCTTGGAGAAATACACATAACATTAAACTATTAGAAAAGAAGAAGGACTTCAATGGAGAAATCTAACTTTTCACATTAAGAAGCTGGAAGGAGACTTCACTTGGGGGTGGTCAACACACAGTATAATATTCAGGTGGTGTATTGTAGAATTACATACCTGACACCTATATAATTTTATTAACCAATGTCACCCCAATATATTCAATTAAAAAATAAAAAATAAACTAGAAAAAAAGCAAAAGAAATCCAAAAGAAGCAGACAGAAAATATATAAAGATAAGGATAAGAATAAAATGGATGATTAAATTTATATATTAAAAAAGAAAATTCATGAAATAAACAATGAACTTTTTGAAAAGATCAACAAAATTGTTGAAACTCTAGCCAATCTGTAAAAGAAAAAAGAAAAAAGATACAAATTATTACTATCAGGAATAACAAAGGGCACAGAATTGTTACTGAACAGACAAGGGCCCATCCACTTGTCGCCTTGGTGTAAGACCCAGCAATTAACACTGGAAGGAGCAGGTCTTTATTTCCAATATTTCGACCTTGGGGGCCCTGGGAGCACTCATGCTCTGAGCCCTCCTTTCCCACGGGACTCAGCACTGCCAGTGCTCCCCGCCAGGCAATAAGCCGCAAATCCAAAAAGTTTGCCTTATTTTTATCTGGTCTTAATCCAGCTGTGCAAACAGTTCTCCGGTCCCTCTGGAAGGTACCAAAGTCTCCATCCTCACACAGCAGCTCTCTCCTTCAGGATCTGGAGCACAGAGTCATCAGCCTCCATGTAATTGTCCAGAAAGGCACAAACCCAGAGAGTCCAGGTAAAATCCAGGTGTAGCAGATCAGGATCTTTCAAAGAAGTCCTCTGCAGCTCCAGAGTCAGATAGAGCAGGCATCATCACAGCAGCAGCATCTCCTTTCTTATTAGTACAGGCCGCATGGCCTCCTTTGTCACTATAAATTACATAGCTGCTTGCTTACTTCTCCCCTCTCACTGCTCATTCAAACCACATGGCAAAAGTCCCTTACAGCATGCCTCCTCCCTCACTACTACTTCCCACGTGGTCAAGAGCATGCATGAGAGAGAGAGAGAGAGAGAGAGCGCGCACCTCATGGCAGGCTGGTGGGGTCCTTCTGCACCCTTTCACCCTGCATGGCCAAGAGCACCAGTGGCTTCTGTGCCTAATTTAAATCTTCGTCCTGTGCCTCATGCATAACCCTATTTCCAATTCCTCCCACAGTGGGTTATATCTGCCCATCCCCTGTATCTTCTGCCTTTCTCTGGCTGCCACTGTTAGTTTTAGTCTGGGCAGGCATGGCCCTGTGACACAGAGCGAACCACCTTCCTGCCTCTTGCTGCAGCATCTTAACATCATGGGTTAAAGAAACACCCATCTCCCTTGTCTCAAGGGGTAGGCTCAGTTATTTAGCACAACTAGCCAAGCTGTCAAAGATATACAAAATCTCCCAATCCCTGTGCTCAGCTTTTCCATCCCCCAACCCAAGGCTGTGGAGGCTTTTTCTCTGAACCCCTATCTACACCCAGTATCATAATTACAGACCCCAGAGACATTAAAAAGATAAAAAGATATTACAAAAACTTTACAAACATTACTTCAACAACTTTCATAAAATGGACCAAATATTTGAAAGACACAAACTACCAAACTCATCCAAGAAGAAAAGAAAACTTGAATGGAGAAGGAACCAAAATTCTGTCACCCTGAAGCTGCTTTTTTGGATATTGATTTTAAACTATTTACTAAGAAACAAAAGATTCAGAAGAGAAACCTTTGGCCCTCCCCCCTTTTCCTGCCCAAAAGATCTTAGGGTGCTGCCTTAGCCTAATTTGAATTAAGTGTGGTAAACAAGAGGGCTTCAGGCAGGTGTCTGTTAACAGTCACCCTTGTGTCCCATTGTTTCTGAGTCATCTAGCAAGGATTTACCTGCCTTGTGTGTTCCACAGCTCTTCCTCTACTACCTGAATATTGGCCATTCTCACTTCTAAAGTCTAAGACCCAATTCTCCCTTTCTCCTTTCTCCAAAATGTCTTATACACCCAATGTTGTCTTTCTCTCTTTAGAATTTTCATGGAATGATCATGTTACAGAAACAGGGCCAAAGGGGGGATACGATATACTATTACAGAAAGGACCCCCCACTAGGTTCGCATTGTCTTCCGCCAGAGGAAAGACATCTTTCAATGTCAGAGATTTGTGAAAAGGAAAGGAAATGTTTATTTAAAGCTATACAGACTTAAAGTACTCACCTAATGTCTTCATTAAAATATCAAAGTCCTTTAGGATACCCACAGATGGACACAGTCCTTCCTTCTCCCTCTGCCCTAATTTGGGGTACCTCTCCTCAGGAAAAGAAGTAGATTCAGGCTCACGGCACCATCAGCTGTGTCACCGTCAGGATCTCCAGGTTTGGACCCCAGTTAATCCAAAGCCATGTGGCACTTTCTCATGGCCTATTGGCAAGAGTCCTTTCACCCTTCTTCCAGGCAAAGTCTCTCCTGTTTCCTAGGCCACACGGCCAAAGGGAGCACCCCAAAGCCGTGTGGTCCTCTTCTATTGCCACAGCCATGTGGTCCTCACTCTGGCCAAAACCTCATGTTTCTCTCTCACATGGCTGTGGGGGTCCCCACCCTGGCAAAACTGCATGGTTCTCTCCCCAATGGCCGCCGTGTCTGGGTTTAAATCTCCACGCCAATCTTCCTCTGTACCCCAATTTCTGACTCCTCCTACAATCAGTTACATCTGCCAGCATTCCTATATTATTCCAAGTTTACTGGGCTGCATCATGAGTCTGGGCAGGTGTGGCCCCCATGTCATGGAGCCAATCTTGTCCAAGCTCTCACACAGGTGCTGTAACCAGGGGCAACCAACAAATTTTTGTATCCAACAAAAATGACCTGCTCCTGAGTCACATCTTGGTTGGAAGTCACTTCCGTCCCCCTGGCTCAAAGCGTGGCCACAGCTATTTAACATATCTATGCAACCAGTTAAATGTTATAGATATGCTAAATGACTGTACCAGAGATTAGCTGCAAAGCTGTTGCTGTACAAAACAGCTCTGCATGTTCCTGCTCCTGTGTCCCTTCCCCCAACTCACACCTGTGAGGAGGGGAAGGGGTGAGGACATCCTAATATTTCCTGGACACCTTGAGTTCTGGACTCCATTCTAAATCCCTATTTGGGACCCCCCTCTGGACATGCCTATGTGAATTCCACATACACATGTATTATTTTCTCCTGTTGATCTGTCTCTGTCAATTTGGTATTAACCCAACCAGAAGAACCTAGAATGTGGGAGGAAAAAATATTAATGTTTTATTAGCCTCCATAATGGCTTCACACTTATTAAAGAAATTGAGTTCATAGTTTAAAACTTCCCATCAAAAGAAATTTTCAGACCCATATACTCATTAATTCTACCAAACACTTAAGGATGAAATAGTATCAATTCTATATGAACTTTTTCTGAAAATTAAAGAGTGAGGACCAATTCCCAAGTCATTCTTTCAGGTCAGTAATACCCTGAAATAAAAGTCAGACAAAGACAGGTAAAAAAACAAAACAAAACAACAACAACAACAACAACAACAAAACAACCCTACTGCAGATGAATATATGGACAAAAATCCTCAAAATAAGATATGAAATCATTCATATATATATATCCAAAATATGTATATATTTTATATATATTTGTATATAAAATAATCAAGTGGATCATGCTGTTAATCCAAGATATGAAATACTATAAAGTCAAATAAATGTAATCCATTATATCAATAGACCAAAAAAAGGACAGCCTCATTATTATATTGATTGATGTAGAACAGTTATTTGAAAAAATTCAACATCCAAAAATTCTCAGTAAAGTAGGATAGAAAATGTTAGGGTGGTGGGTGACACAGGCTGTGAAAGAATTCACAAAGAGAAGAAAGTATAAAAAGTTTTTATTTTTACTTTCCCAAGGGAGCAAAAGGGCTAGGTGCAGAGAAATGCACCATCCTTGAGGGGTAAGGGCTGTGAGCTTTTATTGGGTAATGGGGTGGTTGTAGAACAGGATGTTTCGTTTGGGCTGCAACTTGTTTGATGTTATCTTTGGGTGCTGGGTCTGGTCCAGGTCCTCTAGTACTTGTCGTCTGGTATGTCCTGTTCCTTCAGTTCTCAGAGTCTCTGTACCTTCAGGGAGCTTCCAGTAATTTTGTAGTCCTACAGACAAATGTTCGTAAAACAATTACAGTCAGTCATGCTTTATGGGGCCCAGCTAGCTCTGGAAAAGAGGGCCTGTAAAAGCGGCTTTTGTCCTATTAGAAAGAGAACTTTCTTAACTTCATAAAGGGCTTTTCCCTGATATTAGAAGCAAAATTAAGATACCCACTCTAGACACTCCTATTCAGCATCATACAAGAAGTCCTAGCTAGTATATCAAGTCAAGAAAAAGAAATGAATTTTCTTTTCTACATAGAAAAATTCATGAAATTTACCAAAAGCTCTTAAAATTAATAAGTAAATTTTACTATTTGCAGGATATAATATCCACATATAATAATCAATTGTATTTCTATAGATTAGCAATCAACAATTGGAAACTGAAATTGAAATAATATCACTTATAGTAACTTCTGAAAAATGAAATATTTAGGTTAAAATCTAAAAAAAATCATGCAACACCCTGGGTGCAAGAGGAGAGGCAGATAAGCAGAGTTAGAGCATATAACTTAATACATAAGTACATCAATTAATATAATGATACAACCATTGTAGATTTCTCATGTGGACCTCATTGCTTTTGATAGGAATCAGGTGAAACCCTTAATGAAGCAGGACTACTGTAAACATCTCCCATTCGGTTGGAGTCCTCAAACCATAGTCAACTTGACTGTGGTCATTTCCTTCACTGAATACCAGTTCGTGTCTCATGGTAGTTCCCATCAGAGTGGCTATTTCCACAACAGGGTTGTGCTCCCAACAGCAAAGGATTCTCTCTCTCTTTGCTGATGGTTGTTCGCAGTTCAGACTTAATGGTCCAGGATCTGCAACAGTCTGATCTGTACGGCCCTAGATAGCTGTTTCTGTTTCAATGTGCTTTTGTCCAGGTCTGTGCACTGTATGTGAAGCAATTTAAAGACAGGACTTTCCTTTACTGTGGGGTCTGCAAAACCATCTGCTGTTGCAGCGACTACTACCTGGGGTGGCTTCTCCATGCTGCTGTGCAGAAAGGATTAACAAATCTTGCTGGCTTTGAGAAGAAAGAAAAGACTCTCTCAGAATTAACAAAAAGGCTTTCTCTTAACTCTCTAGTTTCTTGTCCTGTATTGTCCTTGAATGCAATAGTATTCTACCTTAAAAAAGGAGGAAATTCTGACACTTGCTATAACATGGATGATCCTTAAAGATATTGTGCTAAAGGAAAAATATGATTCCATTTATATGAGGTACTTAGAACAGTCAAATTTATAGAGATCAAAAGTAGAGATTACCAGGGACTGAGGGTGTAGGGTGGTGGGAAGTTATTGTTTAATAGTACAGATTTCCCATCTGGGATGATGAGAAGTTCGGTGGATGGATGGTGGTGATGGCCACACAACAATGCGAATGTGCTTAGTGCCACTGAACTGTACTCTTAAAAATGATTAAAACCATACATTTACATTATATATATTTTACCATAATGAGAAAAAATTGTAATCTCAAGTTACTTGAAAGTTCTGAGCTCCTGGGTAAGATTTATACACTACAGAGTCAGCCATTTCCTTCTGGACCTCTTCTGGTCAGTTTCTTCAAGGGTTTCCTCTTGCATTAGTTGGATTCTCCAAAGAAAGACTTTCCAAACCCTTGCCCAAAGGATACACCCAAGCTGCCAGCATTCTGAAGCATAATGAGAGGAGAGGGCATAGTTCTTGTTAGTGAGTATGTAAATATTTATTTAATCGTCCTTCAACCCTACTTAGTCCTTCTTTCAAGTACCTCTGCCTCACACCGTGTCTGGTATAACTCTACCCAGAAACCCTTGTTTCTTTAATTCTATCTCTGGAAAATAGACCCTCAGACTTCTAAAGGGATAAAGGAGAACTGCACAGAGAAGAGATTTTTAGTTTTAAACCGATTTTCTACTAATCCTCCTGTTTTGACTGTGCACCTTAAGCTCTCCTTCTACAGATAACTGATACCACCAATTTCTAAACACTTGGGGATTCTTCAGTGTCACCCATTGTATCAGCTGGTCCTCCTTCTGGTTTAAGATTTTATATTTCTCTCTCTTGAGTCACCCCCTTGCATGTTCTTGTGTAGTACATAAACTGGACACAGTCCCTGCCCACCTTGCTCTCTTATACTTGCATCCCTTCACCCTCAAGATGCCTGAGGAAGTACATTATGAAGAGGAGGAGGTGGAGACTTTTGCCTTTCAGACAGAAATTGCCCAACTCATGTCTCTCATCATCAATATTTAAAAAAAAATTTTTTTTTAAGGTTTTATTTATTTATCTTCAGAGGGGAAGGGAAGGAGAGAGGGAGAGAAATATCAATGTATGGTTGCTTCCTGTGCATTCCATGCTGGGAACTGGCCTGCAACCCAGGCATGTGCCCTGACTGGGAATCGAACCGTGATCTCTTGGTTCACAGGCCCGTGCTTAATCCACTAAGCTACACCAGCCAGGGCTCATTATCAATACTTTTTATTCCAACAAGGAACTTTTCCTTTGACAGTTAATCACTAATGCCTATGATACCTTGGACAAGGTACACCATTGAGAGCCTGACTGACCCTTCCCAGTTGGACCCTTCCCAGTGGTAAAGAGCTAAAATTTTGACATCATCCCTACCACCAGGAATGCAGCCTGACTGATGGGCACAGGCATTGGCATGGCCAAAGCTGATCTCATAAATAATCAGGGAATCATTGCCAAGTCAGGTACAAAAGCACTTATGAAGGCTCTTCAGGCTGGGGCAGACATCTCCATGATTGGACAATTTGGTGTTGGCCTTTATTCCGCTTACCTAATGGCAAAGAAAGTGGTTGTGATCACAAAGCAGAATAATGGTGAGCAGTGTACTTGAAAGTCTTCTGCTGGGTGTTTCTTCACTGCATGAGCTGACCACAGTGAGCCCTTTGGCCATGGTCTCAAAATGATCCTCCACTTTAAAGAAGGACAGACAGGGTACTTAGAGGATAGTGTGTCAAAGAAGTGGTGAAGAACCACTCACAGTTCATAGATTATACCATCACCCATTGTTTGGAGAAGAAACAAGAGAAAGAAATCAGTGATAATGAAACAGAGGAAGAGAAAGGTGAGTAAGAAAAGGAAAATAAAGATGATGTGAAGAAACCCGAGACTGAAGACATGTGTGGGCTCAAATGAGGAGGATGATAGTTGTAGGATAAGAAAAAGAAAACAAAGAAGATTAGGGAGAAATATATGATCAGGAAGAACTGAACAAGACCAAATCCATTTGACCCAGAAACCCTGATGACACTGTCCAGGAGGAATATAGAGAAATCTTTAAGAGCCTTACCAATGTCTGGGAAGACCACTTGGCAGTCAAGCACTTTTCTGTATGAGATCAGTTGGAATCAAGGGCACTGCTATTCATCCTCATTGGGCTCCTTTTGACGTCTTTGAGAACAAGAATAAAACAACATCAAACTCCATGTCCACCATGTGCTCATCATGGACAGCGGTGATGAGGCGATACCAGAGTATCTCAACTTCATCTGTAATGTAGATGACTCTGAGGACCTGCTCCTGAACATCTCCAGAGAAATGTTCTAGCAGAGCAAAATCTTAAAGGTCATTTGTAAAAACATTAAGAAGTGCCTTGAGCTCTTCTCTAAACTGGGGGAAGACAAGGAACTATAAGAAATTGTACAAGGCATTCTCTAAAAACCTAAAGCTTAGAAACCATGAGGACTACCAACTGGTGACCTCTTTCTGAACTTCTATGTTACTACACCTCCCAATCTGGAGATGAAATGACTTCTCTTTCAGAATATGTCTCTCTCATGAAGGAGACACAGATGTTCATCTATGATACCACTGGTGGAGTAAAGAGCAAGTTGCCAGCTCTGTTTTTGCAGAGTGGAAGCAGGAGTCAAGGTAGTCTATATGACAGCCTATTAATGAGTATTGTATGCACCAGCTCAAGGAGTTTGATGGGAAGAGCTTGGTCTCAGTTCCAAGGAGAGCCTGGAGTTAACCTGAGGCTGAAGAGAAGAAGAAAATGGGAGGCCAACTTTGAGAATGTCTGCAAACTTATGAAAGAAATATTGGATAAAAAGTTCAAAGGGTGACAATCTCCAATAGGTTTGTTTGTGTCTTCACCCTGCTGCATTGTGACTAGCACCTATGACTGAATGGACAGCTAGCACAGAGCATATCATGAAAGCCGGGCACCTTGCAACAACTCCACAAAGGGCGACATGTTGGCCCGAAAGCACCTGAAGATCAACCTCAACCACCCCATTGTGGAGACTCTGGCAGAAGGAAAAGGCAGACAAGAATGACAAAACTGTCAAGGACCTTGTGGTGCTGCTGTTTGGTCTCTTTTGGCTTCTCTCTTGAGACTTCCTAGACTCAGTCCAGCTGCATTTATTGTATGATCAAGACAGACCTAGGCACTGATGAAAATGAAGTGACAGCAGAAGAGCTCAGTGCTGCTATTCCCGATGAGAAACCTCATATTCCCATCTTTGAGCATGATGAGGATGCCTTTAGCATGGAGGAAGTAGAATAGGAGTTTCTACCTGCAGAACTTGTACCCTTTGTACAGTATCTCATAGCTCCCCCAGAAGCCCTGAGTGGCCCTAGCTCATTTGTTTTTTTCTGCTGATGACTAGTGATTTTTTTTTCTCTCTTGTCTTTCTGCCTAAGGCAGAATACAAGGGCTTCAAACCTTCCTTTCCAATATTTGACTACAGGTTTGGATTTTGTGTATTGTGGTGTTTTTCTTTTGTTTATCTTGTTCTGATATTAAAGTATGCAAAACAAAGAAGATGCAGATTTTTTAAAGATTTTATTTATTTATTTTTAGAGAGAGGGCAAGGGAAGGAGAGAGGGAAAAAAACTTCAATTTGTTGCCTCTTGTAGGTACCCCAACCAGGGTCTGAACCTGCAACCCAGGGATGTGCTCTGACTGAGAATAGAACTGGTAACCTTTCGTGTTGTGGGATGATGCCCAATGAACTGAGCCACACTGGTCAGGGCAAGAAAATGCAGTTTTAATTTGAAAAAAAAAAAGGATGTCATCTTTCTTAGGTATGGTAAGTCAGTTACTATTTGTGCATATGCTTTCCAGCTTTCAAAATGTTATTACTGTTTTCTTCTCTCTCACTATCTTTGTTCTGGGCTTATGCAAGCAAAAAGAAAAAGATACCCTTTACTGTTACTTTAGTGGGGCTTAGGAGAGAGTGAGAGTTAATGTATATGTTCAATCTAACATCTTTGCCAGTAAGTCTCTTCTGTAGTTTTTACAATGTCATTTAAAAAATTGGTGTAATTTCTTAGGATCCATTAACAGAAGGGAACCATCTGAAATCTGGACAATGATGGTGGTGAGTGAAGTCTGGAGTACTATTTTCAGTTCTGGGCATAGCTCTTAAAACTAGAAAAACTGGAATTATTTTAGAAGACAGTGATTAGAATATTAATAGAACAATTAAAGGGACTAGGAATGTTTTCAACTGAGAATGAAAATTTCCAGAAGTTGACCTCAAATATTTGAAAATTTGATGTTCATTTATTCATTAATCCATTTGAGTTCTGCCATGTGCTAGGAAACATTCCTCCAGCATAGGAACAGAGTAGAAAACATGGTCAGTTCCTGAATCTTGTGGAGCTCACCTCTAGTGGGGGAAAGAGTAATTTCCTCTGGATGCACCTACTGTAGAAATACAATTCGTGAATAAAAGCCATCAGGACATAAATTTCAAATGAATATGATGAACAACTTCAAAGTGTTAGAACTGATAAAGTGTAATAATTAACAACTTGTTTAAACTCCTCAAAAGGTCATGAGAATGAGGATCTCAAAAAAAAAAGTGTTTAACGGAGAAGTTAATTGTACGGACTCTGGTTAGAAACCCACCTCTACTCTTTGGTAGCTATTGACCTTAATGTCTCTGAGCTTCTATTGTTTCATATGTAAAATTCAGCTAATAATAGTGTACTTATAGGATGCTGTGAGGATTAAATGAGTTAACATGTATAAAGTGTTTAGAAGATTATCTGCAGAACATAGTAAGTGCTACATAAGCATTAGTTAGTACTATTCATTTTTAACCAATTTTTTATTTTGCATAAATTTTAAACCTATCTAAAAGTTACAGAAATAGTACAATGAATTTTATATATTCTTTACCTAAATTTCCCAGTTGTTAACATATGCCACATTTGCTTTATCTCTCTCTGAGAGTAATTTGTTTATTTCTTTGTTGTTGGACCATTTGATTATTAGTTGTGGCTTCACCCCTACATATTTCACCCCTACATACTTTTATATATAATTTCCCATATAGCCATAATCAAGTTACCATACTCTTTAAATTTAATATTGATACAATTCTATTTTCGAATAGGTAGGCCATATTTGGTTCTCCCCAATTGTCCCAATAATGTCCTTTAACTTTCTTAAAGATCATAATCCAATCAGGAATTAGGTTTTATATTATATTTAATTGTCACATCTCTTTAGCCTCTTTAATCTAGAACCATTCACCAAACTTTTTTTGTCTTTTATGACAGTGACATTTTTTTTAGGAGTCCAGGCCAATTTTTTGTATAATGTCCCCCAATTCAGATTTGTCTGATTTTTCTCATGATTAGGTTCAAGTTTAACATTTCTGACAGGAACAGTATTCAGGTGATGTGGTTCTTTTTCAGAACATCACCTCAGGAGACACATAATGTCCGTGTGTCCCATTATTACCATTTGGACAAGGCAGTGCCTGCTACCTTCCTCCTTGGTTATTCGTAAGTCATCTGTCATGTCTCATTCTGAGACTGTGAATTTCCTAGACAGTCTTTTACCTGGTGATATTAGCATCCATTGATGATTTTATTATCTCACAATGGGCATGGCATGGTCAACTAGATGAACAAGGAAGATAAGTTTGGTTCAGGGAAAAGATTGCCATAGGGTACAGTGGGAGCCTATAGCAGGAAGTTAGTTCCACTTAGTAAAAACAAAAAAATCATAAGCTTTGGTATAAATGCACATATCTCTAACAATTACTAGCTGAATGACACTGAGTATATTTCCCTAAATTTAATCCTCTATAAAATGGTAATTACAATTTCTGTCTTAGAGAGTTCATTTGTGTATTGATACAAAAGGAACCTTGATGATGATGGCTGCACTATTACAAGATGAAGGTGATTGTATTAATGAAGATGGTACATTTAATCAGATGTTGACTTGAAGATGTACAACAGGTCATTGAAATTAAGGCATTGCCTCCTGAGTGTGGACATACTGGGAAGAGTAGGAGTAGCCAGAAGGAAGTAGAATACTTTGATCTTTGTCATATTCAGCCTTTATCATAATTGGTGGTGGTATGTCCAGTCTGAAATGCAATGCAGAGGTTGTAAGATTCAATGTTGGACTATTTGCATAACAATCTCCTGAGAACACTAAAAATTACAAGGTTCTAAGCTAAGCTGACCCTTCAGAGATTCTTATTCAGTGTGTCTTGGGTAAGATTTTGGTCCACTGCCAGGGTAACTAAAGTGTTACATCTAATCTAAATGTAATCTAATCTAAAAGGTCAGTTTGGTCAAACTGACTGACTCTTCGGTCAGTTTGGTCAAACTGACTGACTCTTCGGTCAGTTTGGTCAAACTGACTGACTCTTCGGTCAGTTTGTGTGTATTCAGATTATAGACAGTAACTGTATACCTGCATGTGAAAGCATTGGCCCGAACACTGGTTTATATTAAGAATAAGGCACTAAGGTCTTTTATGGATAGGGTTAGGCAATTCAACAAGTACATTGCTGAGAGAGTTGACACAGGTTGTCAGAGAACTGCCAGAGAACTCTGTAGCCAACTCTGAGAGTCATAGTTCAGATCTGTGCTGTTCAATGTGTGACCACTAGCTACATGTGATTCAGCTAGAACGAAAAAAGCAACACTTAATGCAGTTTTAGGATAGACACTCTCAATGTTTAGAGTAATTTAAAAATATTTTAAGGAAAACAACACTTGAATTGAATTTAGATGTAATTTTAAATTGATTAAAATCATATAAAATGAAAAATTTTGTTCCTCAGTTAAACAAACTCATTTCAAGAGCTCGACAGCTGCACATGGCTAGTGGTTATTAAAGTAGGACAGTGTAGGTATAGAACACTTTCATCACTGCAGAAAGTTCTATTAGCACTGTTGAGGAAGTGTTGATAACCTGCCAAAAACCCATGCATAGTAGAAAATAGTTGTTACTGGTCTCACTCTAAAGACCAGGAAAGACTTGCCGTCTAGTGAATAAAAGACTATTTTAGTTGGTCTTCTTGCCAACTAAAGGAAAAAAGACTGCAGCAAGCCAGGAGATGTTGAGTGAAGAAATGGCATCTATTTCTACACATACCCCCTCTTTGCTGTGGGGAGGGCGAGTTTCTAAACCCTATGGCCCCCAGAGGCAAGCTACTTAGAATATCCTCTCTTAAGAGGCTATTCTGTGAGCCGTTGTTGGATCCTACTCTCTTCCTGGCCCCTGCGTTCCCATTCCCCAGGCAGCCTAACTGCTAAGATGGCTGGCAGTGCCCCGGTGTGATACCTGGTAGCTACATTTCCTCTCTGTGTGTGCTCTGTTGGCTCTAAGTATAGTTTGCATCCATCTGCTCCTCTCGCCCTTCCACACTACAGAGTTAGGTGTTGTTTTGTCCCCTGGAGGGAGCCCATATTGTTCTATTCCTACCACAGAAAAAACAAATCAGGTGCAACAAGGAAAAATATGGAGTGTAAGCATGTGTTTCCAGGTCATCAACATGCAAGCAAACGTGCATGAAAATGAGTGTTAATTTACTGCATGATTCAGTGTTTGCAAGACTATCAAGTCATTTCCCATAGGCAGCCCAACAGCCATCACAAAATAATGAATTTTTATTATAACCATGTATGATGGTTGAACTAGCAAAGTAATGATCAAAGAAAAGAACAAAATAATAGCAAAGGTGATAACAATAATGATAGTGTAATAATTAACTGGCAAAGGCATTTATAACAGGGGTCAATTGGCTAATAGACTTGTTTGGGGCAGTCATAACAAGTCTGATTACCTCATTTTAACATTTGTGGTTTCTGCTGCCTTCATTTAAAAAAATCTCAGTTATGAAAATAGACTCACATTAATAATAAAAATAGAAACAAATTGAATGGATAGTAGGTCATGTTTTTATTTATGTTTTTCATATTAGGTTTTGGAGGCCCTTTAAAATTTGTCTGGACTGTTTTGCAGAAATTATTAAACCAGAGAAAGACTCCAGCTTTTTGGAATCCTATGTTCCATTTTGAATTATACTCTTCATTATCAATTTTCTCACTCATGCATATGTATCTTTGGATTTGCTTTGGTTATCTGCAAAACTCAGGGTGAATTGTACTTTCACATGGACGAAACCATTTGGAAACAAGACTATTTAAAAAATAAATAGGTGTTTTAAAAATTCATTTTAACTTTTTTTATCCCTCTTTACTATTTTCTGCCTCTCATATTTTTTTCTTTCTCTTAGTTTTTGTCAAGTCTATTTTAATATCTTGTAGAAAGGAGAATTGATCTAATTTTAACAATGTAAAAGTACCATGCATAAATTCAGGTTGTCCAAAAGAGAATTCTGAGTAATGTAAATAGAGTTTAATGTTAAGTTAGCTCTTTCACTTGAAAAGTTGTCTCAGTTCATGCTCATCTTCTTTCCTGGAGTGTTGTTAGTTATCTCACTTTAGGCAAGTATCTTTCAGCTGTTCTCAGCCAGAACAAATATTTACAGTTAAGCCCTAAACTCCAGAAAATGGCTTTGTATGTGTGCTGGAGGTGGCTGGAGGGTCTAAATGGAAAGCCTGACTTTGTCTTAACTTTAGAAACACAAATGAAGCCACCACAATAAATCATTCAAAGACATTCAAATGGATGTTTATTAGGAGAAGCTTACCTCCCTTTAGCCAACTAGAGAGGGTTAAGAGGCTATGAGGGCTGTGATCCCACATAACTAATGGGCACACTTTTCACAGACAGAAGGGCCATGCTTTAGTCATAGTGGTAAATCTGTAGTGACAGACGTTTGTTCTATATTTGTGAATGACCTGATTTGGCATGCATGCAGCTCGTTCTACTGACAATAATGGTAACATGGTGTGAGGGAGAGGGGGGGAGGAAAGGAGAAAGAATTAGAGGAGGAGGCACAGTAGAGGGAGGAGAGAAACCCAAGCAGAGAGAAAAGGAGAAGGGGAAAGGACTATTAAACAGTGGAAGATCAGGAGCATCTAAGAGTGACTCAAACCTGCCTCTAATAGATCATTATTTGCATTTGGGAGCAATTCTAATTGATTCAGGGAGAATTGCTTTTCTTTCCTCCATGCTCCCTCCTCCTTCCTCTCCCTCATCTCCCCTGCAATCTCTGGGGAAGATAGATATTCAGACAGCTGTCAGCTGGTGCAGGATGCTTCTGCATCAAGGAGTCCCTTGTAATTTGCAGAACTTGCCTGGCCGGCGGCCCTTTGCTGCTATCCTGCAACCTCTTCAGGTAAGAAGGAAAGTGGCCCAAAGTGATGGAAAAACAAAAAACAAACAAAAAAACCACACAAAAGCTGTAATAATTGGAAGAGAAGTAGTGTTATGCCCTCTGCTACTTCCTTTTCCCTAAAGCCACGCCTCCTTAAAGTAACAGATATAATTCATGGCGAGAGCAATTAGGACACCCAAAGACACCTTTGCTGAGAGTGAGTTAGGAGTGGTGGATAGAGCACTGAACGAGAGACAGGAACCCTGAGTACAGCTACAGATTTGCCATGTGGCCATAGACAAATCCCCGCCCATCTCTGAGTCTGTTTTCTAACCTGCAAATGAAACAATTCAAAACAAGGTCTCTAGGGACCTTTTAGCATTCACATTCACAGTTCTCATGGTAAGCATGTAGACATGTAAATAAGTAGCTCTAGTGCCACCACCTCAGACATCTTTCCTGACCTGCCTATCCAAAATATTTCCCTGTCCCATCATCCTTGAACATAGCACTTGTCATCGTCTGACACATCTTGTTGATTTCTGTATGGCCATTTGATTAACTGACTAGGGTGCCAGCTCCATGCAAATTGGAACAGAGTCTGCCTTATTCACCACTTCTTTTTCAGTGAAGAATATATATATTGTTTATATTTTTTATATCCTCATTATAAAATAAATGTTTGTGGAGTATGAATGGCTCTACCCAGCAATATTTCTATGTTGCAATTTTTCAGTTTATAAACAATAGAAACATACTGAGGTTACTTACCTCAGTGAGTGGGTACTTCTAGGGAATACACAAACAAGCAAGGGGTCGCGGGAAACTCTTCAAAGCCCACAGGCAGGCCCTACTGAGAAATGGAGTACGGCTATCACCACTTACCATACAGTTCAAGTTTTACACTCTAACAGCTCCTCTGATGACTAGCATTTACTCTGTTCCCTGTCTGCTCCAATCAAGCCTCCTTGCTCTCTGATCCAGCTCTGCCATTTCAGTGAGATCATTCATTGCTCCCTACTTCCCTTTTTCTGGGCTCTCCACCAACACCCAACTCTCTGTGGGGTCTGAGATCAAACTAATCCAGAAAGGCTGGATTGGTTTACCTATTAACTATCCAGTACAGAGAACCCCTTTCGGACAAAATTGACCTGATTACAGCATAAAGGGAGCACATCAGAAGCAACCGTATAGGTTTTTTAAAGTATACTTCCTGGGGTCCCATTGATGGGTAATTAATTAGAACCTCCATCTGGTGTTTAATCGGACATCTGGTATTTTGAGAAGTCTCCCCAGACAATTTTTTTGTGCACCACTAGACAAGACATACTGCCAGGTGCCGATCCTCAGCCCACTCATGTTACTGAACCAAAGGGGTTCATCTAATGAAATGTGAACAAGAGTTTGCAGCAAAGAAAGTAAAGGTTTATTTAAGCAAATGACACCAAACCTGTAGTCATAGGTGAGCTGTTGCTCTAAGACTTGACTTCCTGATGGCTTCTGGAAGATGGGTTGGACAGGGGGAGAATGATTTATCATGGTGGAGTTAGAGTCATGGTGTCTATTGATTGCTTGGCAGTAGGGTAGAGGTAGTTGATTGTTGTATCTGGTCCTGATGTCAGCCATGGCATCACTCTGTCTGGTTTCACAGGGGTGTGGTCATTGGGGTCATTCACTTTTCTGGGTCTGGAGCTGAAACACAACTGAGCCCTAGATGTTATTTTTAGTTTGACTAAAACTTTGTCTCTGTGGTCAACAGACCCAAGGTTTTCCCCTAAGATTATTTGATGCTGACCAAGACCTCACTGTCCAGAGGGCTTAATGATTAATGGAGTGGATGTGTAAGGGAGAAGGACAAGTGAATCAGGGTGCTCCTAAGCCAGACAAGGCCAGTTTGAATCAAAAGGAAAGAAAGAAAAGGTCATTTTAAAAAATTAAGTTTCTACTTCCAGCCAAGGTGGAGGCATAGGTAGATAGACTGTGCCTCCTCACACAACCAAAAGAAGGACAACAACAATTTGAAAACAAAAAATGACCACAACTGGCAGAAAATTGAACTGTATGGAAATCCAACAACCAAGGAGTTAAAGAAGATACATTCATCCAGACCAGTAGGAGGAGTTGGGCAGCTGGGGTGGAGAGGAGTCACAGCAAAGTGGCAGCTGGGGGACCCAGTGAGGTGGTGGCTTGTGGAAGGGGGTGCGGTGTGTAACGTGGCTGGAGGAACTGGGCGGTCTCACATTCACGTGCAGATAAACCAGGTGAAACTGGGTAGCGGGACAGACCGCACAACCCAGGGTCCCAGCACAGGGAAATTAAGCCTTAAATCACTGATTGAAAACATGTGTGGGGGCTGAGGTGCCAGGAGAAACTCCCAGCCTCACAGGAGAGTTCATTGGAGAGACCCACAGGGTCCTAGAATGTACACAATCCAAGCCCCATGGGAATCAGCACCAGAAGGACCCAATTTGCTTGTGGGAAGCGGGGGAAGTAACTAAAATCTGGCAGAGAACAGAGAAAGCACCATTGTTCCCTCTCAGACCCCTTCCTCACATACAGTATCACAACCCAGATGTGGATTACCCTGCCCAAGGCCCCACCCCTCACTATATAACAGGCACATCAAGACCAAAAAAAAAAAAAAATGGCCCAAATGAAAGAACAGATCAAAGATCCAGAAAAAATACAACTAAGTGACGAAGAGGTAGCCAACCTATCAGATGTAGAATTCAAAACACTGGTAATCAAGATGCTCACAGAATTGGTTGAATCTAGTCACAAGTTAGATGAAAAAATGAAGGCTACGCTAAGTGTAAGAAAGGAAAATGTACAGAGAACCAAAACTTATGGTAAGGAAATGTACTCAAATCAATGGTGTGGACCAGAAGGGAGAAAGAAACATCCAATCAGAAAAAAATGAAGAAACAAGAATTCAAAAAAATGGGGAGAGGCTTAGGAACCTCCAGGACATCTTTAAACATTCCAACATCCAAATTATAGGGGAACCAGTAGAAGAACAGGAAGAGCAACACGTGGAAAAGATATTTGAACAAATAATAAAGGAGAACTTTCCAAATCTGGCAAAGGAAATAGACTTCCAAGAAGTCCAGGAAGCTCAGAGAGTCCCAAAGAAGTTGGACCCAAAGAGGAACACACCAAGGCACATCATCATTACATTACCCAAGGTAAAAATTAAGCAGAGAATCCTAGAATCAGCAAGAGAAAAGGAGACAGTTACCTACAAAGGAGTTTCCATCAGACTGTCAGCTGATTTCTCAAAAGAGGCCTTACAGGCAAGAGGGGTCTGGAAAGAAGTATTTCAAGTCATGAAAGACAAGGACCTACATCCAAGATTGCTCTATCCAACAAAGCTTTCATTTAGAATGGAAGAGCAGATAAAGTACTTCTCAGGTAAGGTCAAGTTAAAGGAGTTCGTTATCACCAAGCCCTTATTACATAAAATGTTAAAGGGATTTATCTAAGAAAAAGAAGATAAAAATATGTACAGTGGAATGACAGCAAACTCACAATTATTAACAACCACACCTAAAACAAAAACAAAAACAAAAACAAATTAAGCAAACAACTAGAACAGGAACAGAACCACAGAGATGAAGATCACATGGAGGGTTAGCAACAGGGGAGTGGGAGGAGGAGAGAGGCAGTAAAGGTACAGAGAATAAGTAGCATAGATGGTAGGTAGAAAATAGTTGGGGGGGTAAGAATAGTATGGGAAATATAGACACCAAGGAACTTTGTGTATGCTACATGGACATGAACTAAGGGCGGGGAATGTGGGTGGGAGGGGGTGTGCAGGGTGGAGGGAAGTGAAGGGGGAAAATAGGGCAACTGTAATAGCATAATCAATAAAATATATTTTTTAAAAATTAAGTTTCTGTATGGTTGCAATCTGCTATGCTCGGGTGGTGGAATCCTGGGCACAAAGCATGGCAAACACAGATAACTTCATAGAATCCTTTCATGTACCCTGTCTACCTTTCCATCAGTCTGTGCATCCTTTCTGCCATCTATCTATATACTAACATTCCTAGGTATGACATTTAGAAATTAAATTTTGATTCTACTATCCCTTTCCTTTCCCTTCAGAAACACTTATGAGGAATGATTAAGACAATTAGAGTGTTTCAAAAAAACTGGAAACAGAAGAAGGTACATTCTAGCTGTGGTAAGAGAGAATATAAAGCATGTAACTCTGGATTCCATTTCAGGATTAGAATTTAGCTCCTTAAAATAATAATTCTTTATTCTATACTCTTTCTCAGTCATACTACCTTCAATGCAGTAGTACCCAGAAAGGAATTTATTTTTTTCTGGGTCACATGAGGGCAGCCCACAGAATGACTAATGAAATAAAACTACTACTTATTTATATTAAAAAAAACAACAAAAACAAAGGTGAAGGAGGAGGAAGAGAAAAAGAAAAAAAAAACAAGGAAGAGACAGAAGAGGAAAACAACATCAAACAGCCCAATTTTTATGGCTGACATTAGGAGGTCCTTGGGAAAGAATGAGCTATCAGGAAGTGAGGAAGAGTGGGCATAACTTATCCAACAAAATGTTTCCTGATCTCCAATTTGTATGATGTACACAAAACATACAAGATATAGTGTTGCCTTCATTGAGTTGAAAATCCAATAGGGGAAACACATGGAAAGGATCTACAATATTAAATAATATAATACATATTAAGAATATTTTGAGTGCCAAGACTACTGTATGTTCTCAATAAATGCAAGTTCCCTTTCATCTGAAACAAAGGAGTTGATCAAACACTAGCTATTTGTATCAGACTTACCTAACCCTTGGTCCAGCTTCCTTCTCCTTTGCCTACCTCCACTTGATTTTCCAGGTTTCCTTGCAGCTAGGATGGCCACAAGAAATAGGAGAAGTCTGCTGGTATTTTCTCTACCCTGTTGTACTATGTTGAATAGTATCCCAAAATAATTCATGTCTATCTGTAAATGTGACCTTATTTGGAAATAGGATCTTTGCAGACATTATTAAGTTAAAATGGGGTCCTACTAGGTTAGGAAGGGCCCCAAATCTAATATCACTGGTGTCCTTATAAGAAGAGGTATAGACACAGAGGAGAGAAGGCTATTTGAAGATGGAGGCAGAGACTGGAGTGATGTATCTACTTCAGAAATGCCAAGGATTGCTGGTATAACACCAGAAGCAAGAAGAGATGAGAAAGGATTCTTCCCTAGAAACTTCAGAGGGAGGCCAGCCCTGCCCAGCTCAGCCCTTAATTTTAGACATCCAACCTCCAGGACTGTAAGAGAACAAATGAATATTTTAAGCCACCCAGTTTGTGGTACTTTTTTGTGGCAGCCCTAGAAAACTCCTCTTTCTTCTTTCTAGAATGAGGATAGCTTGTTTTGAGGAAGAGCAAACATCTTACAATGACAGAAGCCATATTCTTAAGTAAGGATGGTGGACTAGGAAGACACTAGAAACCTGCTTCCGTGGGGCAAGTACCCCAGACTTTAGATAAATAAATCATAGATGTTTCAGTTATTGTCACTCAACCTTCCTGCTAAGGATGGCACATTTCTGACTAATGCCCTCTGATGAAGAGGAAATGACTCAAGAGTAACCTGAGTTCATATCTCAGCCATGTTATTATGTAGATGGGTAGCCCTGGGCAAGTCATAAAGACTTTTTAAACTTCATTTTATTCCTCTGTAAATTAGAAACAATAATATCTATTTGAGTTTAAATGAGATAGTTTATAAGAGAGACAGGGGTCATCAACAGGGGCAGAGGAAGCTAATTCAAGTTACCAAGACTAGAATCCCAAGGACCAGGATCCTGTCTGTATTGATTATCAATACATATGCAATATAATGATGGTTTTTCAAACCTCTATCCTTGCTGGGAGAATGTCAATTTAATTTTTTTTCTTTTCTTCTTTTTTTTTTTAGCGGTAAGCAGCTCTTGGCAACCCAGGTAAACGTACTTTATATAATATAAAGAACCATACCAGCACCAGGGCTTAATTACAAATTAAATAGGACTACCACACAGATTACATAAAAAATGATACTGGAATGAGAGGCTCCACATGCTCTCATCCAATAAAAAAGAGCAGAGGTAATTTTTTCAAGTTCTTTCTGGGATAGTCCCACCCCCCAACTTCCTGAACCTTGCCTTTTTTGCCCTCAGCATATGCCTCTGATCCCAGAGCCCTTCCTTTGGTTATGAGCAAATTTAAGACATGAGCTAGTAGCCTGTGGTGTCTACACTTCCTATTCAGAACTAACAGCAGAACAACAAGGATGGAAACTTGTTCCAAAAGACCATGGGCCCTGACATAATTAAAAGACAAACTTCAGGGGACACCATGGAAACATGCCAAAGCTCCATGGAAGTCTGCGTGGCAACTGGACATTCTCAGAAGAACATTTCCAACAGACCATATCCTTACCCACTTCCCACTTTGCAGAAAGGCCTCTCCATGAGGAAACTCAATTGTCTGAAGGGCTAGAGCTTCTCAATATTCACTGCATCAAGATACAGGTCCATGCTTGGCCTGGTGTCCTAGCTGCATTGTGTCTTGTTCCTCTCAGAATTTAATTCAAATCACCTGATTATAGACTCAAGTCTAAACATAGCAAGCCCTGGTCTGCCTTTTCCTCTCCCTTCCACCCTTTCACACCCTCTCACCACTTTAGAGCTAAGTGAATATGGTTTTCCAAATATAGTTTTGCAGCCAGTGTGTTAGGCTTTCTAATGAGCAACAGTAATTGCTTCAGCTATTTTCCAAAATGAAAATCAACCTCTGAAGAGCAGCTGGTTTTTTGTAATGTTCTGCTCCCTCCAATTGCATCCTCCATTCCTACAAGTCAGTCAAAGCCCAGGCTTGACTGCTTCATCTAGGAGCAGGGCCTGTGGGACCAGGCAGGAGGAATGTGCTGATGGCAGGGAGACTGAACAGGTGGGCTATTGTGTACTTTATTACATTTAAGGAGATAGGGAAGGGGGAAGAGGGTGGAGGAAGACCTGTTTTTACTTTTGATTTCTAAGATATCCTATTATGTGTTGTGCTTATTGATCTATCTGAAAAGATAACCAGGTTTTTGGATGACAGAGCAAAGACGTTTCCACCCTCCTTTTTTCAAAAGTCACCCCAAAACAACAAAGAATACCCAAAGCAAAAACACAAACCTCATATTCTTTAAGGATAGGAGATATCTGTAATCTGGAACCACAATATATGAAGATGAGAAACAGATGGAGGGATAGTAAGGCACTTAAAAGATTACAGAAAGTCAAACCTAATGGCCTGAGGGTGATATCATATCAAATCAAGCCGATGCACTCTGCACAACACAGGGGTGTCCAGGACTTGAGAGATCCATTTGGTGCAGTGGGTGGGAGGGAGCATAGCACTGGAAACAACCTCCTTGGGGAAAGGGTAATAATACCAGCTACCATTTGTGAAGCACTTGTTGGCCTCTGGCCCTTTACATACGTTCTCTACTGCTGTCCTCATAATCAGAGCAAAAGGTACTGTTTCTTCCATTTTATAGATGCAAAAGATGAGACTCAGAGGGATAATTTGTCCCAGATAACAGGAGAAAGATACTAAATCAATGTACAGCTGACCCTTGAGCAATATGAATTTAACTACATGGAACTATTTACATGCAGAATTTTTTCAGTCGACATTTGAAATAACTTGCATACAAATCACTTAGCCTAAAACAGATGATGTAAGCTTATGGCATTGATAAATACAGTACAGTGCTGTAAATGTATTTTCTCTTCCTTATGATTTTCTTAATAACATTTTTTCCTTTACCTTACTTTATTAAAAAAATACAGCACATAATACATATAAGGTACAAAATACGTGTTAATCAACTATTTATGTTATTGGTAAGGCTTCTGGTCAACAGCAAGCTATTAGTAGTTAAGTTTTTGGGGCATTCCAAACCTCTAAGTGGATTTTCGACTGTGCGGGAGTTGGTGCCCTTAATCCCTGTGTTGTTCAAGGGTCAACTGTATTTTTAGTTCCAAAGCCTTGCCACTAGCCTCCACCACCCCTCTATGTGAAACCAACCCGTGAGTGCCAGCTGACTATGTGGCCAGGTTGTCATGTGATTGGTAGGTATGATAGCAAGTGCTGGCCAGGGCTGATGCTGTCTGGGGTCAGGTGTCACTGTTTGGTTCAAGCTGCTTGTTGCTTTGAAAATTCCTAGAGAAACAAAAGTGTAACCACCTCCGCCTTGCCTTCCTGAACAGGATCTAGTCTAGAGGAGCTTTCCTGCTGGGATGGAGGCATACCTAGAAAGTGAATCCTGAGGTCCACAGTAGCTGAGGGTCCACCAAACACACTGGCCTATGTCCTGAGAAGGGGGATGGGGTATCAAAGGATTTGCTAATCCTTTCCCACACTTGCCTGTTTACTGCTGCCCTGCTACCTGCCCTGCACCACCCAGAACAGGTTCACACCCCACTGTTGCTTCCCGTCTCTACAGATCACCAACCACACAAAAATTTGTGTACATCTAGCTCATGAAGAAACAAAGTACCCAGTGTCAAACCTGCAAAATAAAGTCTGCAATGTTTATTCTCTAGTTTATTTATGATTTCTGTTGATGGCTCAAAAATCATTCATCGGACACTTGATGGGAATCTACTATGTACATAGTCACCATGTTAGGTGCTTTAGAGGTGAAAAAGATGAAGGGCATCATGCTTGCTCTCAAGAATCTGTAACCAGTCAGAGAGATATAGCATCAGTTCCTGAAAAGGGAGCTGAAGGTATGAGGTGTGGGTGATTGAGAGCTAGTGGGGAGATTCTCAACGTTATTGAAGTCCTTCTCATTGTCTATTTGTATCTCTGGCTCTTCCATTAAATTGTGAACTCTTTTTTTTGTCACAGGTTTTATCTGTGTTATTTCTGAGACCAGTTGCCAAAAACTACAGCAGTGTTACTGCATAGTGAAGTAAGAGTTTTTCTACCCAGGATCTGAAGCCCCCTCCTCTTAAGCATAGTGTGATTGTTGTCAAGGTCTCCAGTTCAATTTCAGCTAAAGAATTAACCATTTAATATCTACCTGTCACATTTGAAGAGTTTCCATATGCACCCTGAATTGAAAATCCGTGGGAGAAGATACGAATCCTTCAGCTGTCGAGTCCCTTTGACAAGCAGCTCCTCCTGATGTATACTATAACCGCACATTGATTCATCCACACGTGTGTATAAAGGGGCTCAGAATGAGCCTGGGATGGGTCATCTGGGGTTCAGGCCTGCTGGGACACATCCAGACAACTGTAGTTTATTTGCACAGGGGCTGAGAAGCCACCAGGGAGAGCATTAAGGAAGAAATAAACCAGGCACAGTGAATTTTTCCAAGTAAAAAGTCTTAATCATTCTAGGGAAGGGGCAGTTCTCTCAATAGTGTGATCTCTGTCACGTAGGTGTTTCCTGATCCAGTACCCATTGGCCATCTGTTTATATCTTATGAGGAGGTGGCAATGGCAGGGGGCGGGGGTATAAATAAAAATAAAAAGAGCTGTTTCTTGAAATTCATAAAATCTTAAGGCTTGAGTGACACTGTTTCTAAACAGAAAAAGACATTCTTTCTGCCATGTTGCAAGGCATAGGTCCAGCAAGTGCTCATGGTGCTGGGCATGGTGCTGCCCAGGCACTGAGGCTGAGTAGTAGCATGAACTCCATGAGATGCTGTTTGCAATGGAGTGGCCATACCACCCATCTGCTCAGCAGAACAGTGATGGTGTGGAAACCACCACCAGCAAGAGACTACCTTGCCTGGTGGAGCAGCAGCCATGATGGGCAGCAGCAGGGATTTGGGTGTCCAGCAGGAACCAAAAGCAGCAGCAGGGGAAGCGCAGCAGTATCTGCCAGAGTATAAATGAGACCATCTACTGGCCCTCCCTGGGGAGAGGTGGTGCAGATGTGGGGGCTGGGAAGAGGTGGGGGAGGGGTTAGGGAGGGGTGGGGAGAGAATCTTTGGGAGTAGCATGCATGGGACTACCATTCTGTATTAGGCTTGTGACTGAAAGAGCTAGGGACATTTGATCTCATTCCTAATCATGGATTTGAAGGCCCTTGGGGAGGTTTGGATTTCTTTTGTATACTCATATAAACACATAAATGCACAACCTTACATGTATATTCATTCTATTAAAGACATGTACTATGGATGTAAATACTCATATGTTCCAAAGCTGTGCTTGTATATGAATTGTAAGTTGTTAAAATGAAGTGGGGGTGGGTAACAGTTGGGCAATGGGGTCAAAGTGGGTGAGTCTTAGGGTTTTGACATTTGGCTTCAACCAGAGAGCTCTGCTTTTATTATTATACACTTTGTGTTTCTCCCTAAGATTTCTTTTAAGAAATGTTATCATGGCCAAAAAGAAAGAAAAAGGAAGGAAGGAAGGAAGGAAGGAACTGTTTGAAAACTCACTTGATATAATCCAACCATATCATTTTATAAATGAGAAAGTGGTGACACAGAGATGTTAAATGACTCACCTGAGGCTGTGAAGACAAAAGTAATGGGTTAAGGGCTCAAGTCTAACGTTTTTGTTTTATTTTATTTTCCAATTACACCATACAGAGAAAGAAAGGATATACACTAAAATAACGAAGTCTGGATATTGTACAGAACTCTGAGTGTTTCTCAGTTTTAAATGGTTAGAGGTTTGAGAACTGGCTTATTAGATTTTTGACTTTTTTATTTATAATTTTATAGCAAAAAATAGTAGCTATGGGAGACAGTAATAAAGATTAAATTAATACACTTTTGTATGAAATGACCACAGTTACTACAATTTTAGATTCAACTTTAAAGTCTACTAGACATGTTATATTAATCAGAAATGTAGAACAAAATGAGATTATTTTGTTTTAGAATGAGCTTTGAAAAACATTGGCTCAACTTTCTAAGCACAGGACACAAAAAAAGATGACAAGAAAGTATGCAAGCAAGTTCATGAGTAAATATTAAGAGAATAGAATTATTCACTGAAGAAGGGAAAGCAAAAGAGGCTAACCATTTCCAGGAATGTAAAGAATGTCTTGACTAAGCTGAATTATTGTCCACCACAAGGACAGAATAAGGGCAGACCTGTGGAAACACCATGAGAGACTGAGGTGGTAGAGTCAGCAGAACTGAGATGCTGATGCATACCTGGTTCTCTATGCCTTGCAGAGTTGTAAAGCTCAGAGGTAGATGTTAAGTGATCAGTCCAGGAAAATAATGGTGGCTAGATGACTGACTCCTGGTCTCTGTTATTATTTCAGAAAATAGCAAGTGTCACCACATGGTGAAAGCTAAAGGTAGTTCACCAAGGAGGCATATGGGTAGGAAGGAAGAGGCTAGGGGCACCCCTTTCCATATGTATGCTAAGATGATCACTCAGAATGGTCACTCACTCTGCAGGACTGGCTCCCTAACCAAGTCTGAGTGTTCTTCTGTACTCTGCCCCTGCCTCTTCTATTATTCAGTTAGAGATTCCCAGCTGCCAAAGGGTCCTGTGACTAAAGTTCATGACATTAGAAATAAGGCAAAGCACTAAAAAAACAAATAAACAACTTTGAGACTTCCACTCAAGATGGCAGAGCAGGGGGTAAATGCTGTGCTTGCCTCCTATAACCATACCAAAATTACAACTAAATTATAGAAAACCACCCTTAAAGACCACTTGAAGAGTAGGTGAACAGAACTATAACTAAAGATATAAAGAAGAAGCCATGTCAAGCATGGTAGGAGGGACAGAGACATAAAACATTCTGGTCACATGCCAACTTGTGGCAGTTAAGAATCGGGAGGGATATCTCATGTGGAGATGCCCACTGAGGAGCAAGGGGACCCAGCCCCACACTGGGCTCCCCAACCCAGAGCATCAGTGCCAGGAAGAGGAATCCCACAACAGCTGGCTGTGAAAATCAGCAGGAACTCACTCTGGGTGAAATGGAGAGCTGCTGTAGTCCCATGCATCTGCTTAAAGGGCTCAAGCATAGATTCACTTGCTCACACTTTCCCTGAGCTCCAGAGAAGGGACAACAGCTGGAAAAGGGACTTTAGGAGAGGAACTAGATTTTCTGGCCTCTGGGCGAGGGCTGGAAAAACAGCTTTCTCTGGGACTAAAGTGCTGATGGGTGTCATTGTTCATTTGTTGAGCCCTCCCTCTATTCATGTGATAGGTGCCATTGTTTCTTTGCTGAGCCTGTCACCCCCACAGCCTGCAGGCACAGTTGGACACCAAATCTGTGTCTCCATTAACCTGGAAAACTCAGCTCTTGCCCCACCCAGGTGATGCTCTGAGACTCTGCCCCACCCAAGTCACACACCCAACCTGGTGTCCCGAACCTGGTGAAGAAAAAAGACACACAAGTCAAGGAAGTATAGAGAATCCCAAAAAAGATGAACCCAAAGAGGCCCACATCAAAACACATCATAATTAAAATGCTAAAGGTTAAAGACAGAGAGAATCTTAAAAGCAGCAAAAGAAAAGCAGCTAGTTTTCTACAAGGGAACTCCTAAAAGGCTGTCAGCTGATTTCTCCATAGGAACATTGCAGGCCAGAAGGGAGGGGCACAAAATATTAAGTGATGAAAACCCAGGACTTACAATCAAGATTGTTCTACCCAATAAGGCTATCATTTAGGTTCAAAAGGGTAATAAAGGGCTTCCCAGACAAGAAAAAGCTGAAGGAGCACATCACCACCAAACCAGTATTACATTAAATGTTAAAGGGTCTTCTTTACAAGAAGAGAATAATATGAATAAGAAAATATAACAAAGAAAAAATTCTCACTTACAAAAGCAAACACATAATAAAAGAAGTAGATCATCCCTCACTAAAGTTAGTACAAAGGTTAAAAAGCAAGAGTAGAAAGAGTATGTGTAATTATAACAGTAAAATAAGGGACGTACACATTCACACACACAAGAAGTAAAAAATAATGACAAAAACCCAAACGTGGTGGGGATGAGTAAAAAATGGTAGGGATTTTAGAATGTGTTCAAACTTAAGTAACCATCATCTGAAAATAAATTGTTATAAATATAGCTTGGTATATATGAAACACATAGTAACCACAAACCAAAAATCTACAAGAGATATACAAAAATAAAGAGAAAAGATTTCAAACACAACACTGCAGAGAGTCACCAAAATACAAGAGAAGAAAGCACGATGATAAAGGGACAGAGAACTACAAAAACAATCAGGAAACAAGTAATAAAATATAGTAAAATAACTATATAACTTTCAATAATTACTTTAAATGAATATAGATTAAATGCTCAAATCAAAAGATGAATGAATAAAGAGAATGTGCTCAATATGAAACATTACTCAGCCATAAAAAAATAAAATCTTACCCTTTGCCCTTGCCCTTACCCCAACATGGATGGGCCTGGACGGTATTATGCTAAGTGAAATGAGTCAGACAAAGACAAATACTAAGTGATTTCATGTATATGTGAAACCTGAGAAACAAAATAAATGAGCAAATAAAATAGAAACAAACTCACAGATACAGAGAACAAACTCTTGGTTCCCAGATGGGGGAAGGGGAGTAGAGGAAGCATGAAAAAGATGAAGACCTTAAAAAATACAAATTGGCAGTTACGAAATGGTCACCAGGATGTAAACTACAGCGTAAGGAATTTAGTCAATAATATTGCAATAACTATATATCATGTAATGTGGGTACTAGACTTACCAGGGGGATCACTTCGTAAGTTAAATAAATGTCTAATAACTATACTGTATACCTGAAACTAGTGTAACATTGAATGTCAACTTTAACTGAAAATTTTTTAATTAAAAACTTAAAAGATAAATAGACTTTGGATATCCAACTTATTTCACTTAACATAATACCTATTTCACTTAGCATAATATCTCATGCTAACTGAAATAAGTCAGAGAAAAATACTGTAGGATTTCACTTACATGTGGAATCTGAAAAGTGAAATAGACAAACAAAATAAAATAGCAACAAACTCATAGATAGAGACAAACTGATGGTTGCCAGAGGGAAGGGGATGGGGATTGGGCAGAAAAGGTGAGGGGGAATGAGAGGTACAAACTGCCAGTTATAAAGTAAGTCACAGGGATGTAGTGAACAGCACAGGGAGTAGAGTCGATAATATCATAATAGCTTTGTAAGGTGACAGATGGTCACTAGACTTATCGTGGTGATCATAGGTATATAAATGTCAAACCACTATGTCGTACACCTGAAACTGATCTAATATTGTATGTTGACTGTAATTTAAAAACTGAGGGGCTTGGGACAGTGGTAGTCATGGCACCACCTCTGAGGAACTGTATCCCCAGCCACCAGCAGTGTAACTTGGAGGAGGGCAGCCCAGGCAGCCGCACCTATATCCAGCATGGCTACATCTTTTTTGATGCTTGCTGGCCACAGGGTGAAGAGTGGCAAGAACATATGCTTCCTATTGTGACTGTGATGAGAGAAACAGAGTCCCAATACTGCCGGGGTGGGGCATCATAATCTGTAGGGTCTCTAGCATCAGTGCATGCTTGGCCAAAGTACACATCCTACCTATGGGGTCCACACCACTCAAGAACTCTTTTTGAGGAACTATCCGCAAGGAAGATGTCTGAGCTACTGAGCAAAACAAGGTTGAAATCTATAAACATTTTTGCCCAGGTAACATTGTCTTGACCAAAATGACCTCCCTAGGTGACACACAGTCCAGTTACCTCCTGACCACTGCCAAAAATGCACTAGGGGTGGCGGTGGCCCACAGATATCCCGATAGTTCCCATCCTCTGGTGTGAGATGTGGTGCCCTATGACCCACAATAAAGAATTGTGGAAAGTGGCCCAAGTGCAGCCTGAATTCTTGCAGACTTCAGCAGCCACAATTTACCCCAAGGAGTGGGGAAGCTGTTTCCAAGAGAGCATGTATGAAAGTAACAGTAAGACACCATTGTCTTCATTCAAACACCTGGGGTCAGCCAGCAACCAACCTTAGAAAAGTCTGCCAGAATATACTCTGTAGGTGGAATATTTTTCTTGTGAACCTTTCAGTGGATTCCATTCTCTTGAGTGAGAAATTTCCCTTCCAGAGTTTCCATAAACAAACTGTATAATGTTGGAAATACCCTATTCCTTCTGACAACCATATATATATATATATATATACAACCATATATATATATATATATATTTAGCTGTGACAAATAAAATATTTTTATTTTTTTGAAAACATTTTTATTAAAAGGACTTTATGGTAAAAAATAGTTAATTAATAAAAACTTGGGGTTCATCTAATGTCCTAATTTCTTAGTAAGCTTTGAGAAACATCTGAAACGTGATAGAGTCCTGGCTGGACACATGTAATTAGCACAAATGCCACTCCCTGTGTCACCTTTTTGTCTTTCCCATCAGAGAAGCAATTGGAAGCCAGTGAGACAAAAGCAGCTGGCAGTGAATACAGGAAGTGGATACTCCTGAGATGGGGCAGTGACAAGACACATACGTGCAAAGTGACTGAGATGGTACTGACAGGAATTCCTAGCCTGACCTTAGTACCTGGGCAGTGTCCCTAACAGGAGAACAGGACACAATCGACTGTTTGCTTGTCCATCTTCCAAGTTCCCTTTTCCTCTGAGTCCGGGTGTATTGCTGATGTATCACATCTGTGTCTAGCCTTGCAGCGGTAGGTCCCAGTGGTAGCAGATATTTGTAGCGACAAGAAAAATCAGAAATACAATCATTATTCACTTTACTTTTAACGGACCTAGAAGATATATTAAAATCATATAAAATAAAAGAGTTGTTTATGATTGGTGAAAGATTTTCACTCAATTAATGTGAATATGTTGGCATAATTAGACAGTTAAATCTAAGATTTCAGAAAGGTGCATTTGCAAGATTTTAATTATGAAAACAACCAAACAAGCTGACTCAACAATAAAATTTCAACTCACTAGCTTGCCAGATGCCCTAAGACTCTGGGATGACTTGGTGTCAGGTGTCACATTCACTTTCAGAAAGAAGGAAATGAGCAACTGAGACCATCTCCCCAAGACAGACCCTGACTAATTCTCTTGTTGTTCGCACCTTTTTCAGTCAGTACTGGCGAAGTCATTAGCTGGAAAACTCAGCTTCAGCTGGTGAGGCGCTGCCCCGCAAATTCCAAGGATGTAGCAGGAGTGGGTATTAATAATCGGCAATGCCTGGTGGTGACTCAGGTCTCTGCAGACCGGCTGTCTAATTTGCAGCCAAGCCCCATTTCTCTGACTGCTCCCTGGTCCCACACGTCCCGTCCAGGATCTCATGCTTCTTCAGGGCTGGTAGACACGCCTCTGTCTTCACACCTCTGGAAGTCTGAGACACCCAGGGGGCAGCACCAGCCCCTTTGAGCTGTAAGTTGTTGAATCAGCCTGCTTTGACTGATTTTCTGTCTCAAGTTCACTGTTGAGAGCAGCTATGCCCAAAATAACTCAGGCTGGGAGAATGACAATTTCTATAGATTTACTCAGGAAAGTCACCAGACAGCATCCACGTGTTCTCCCACTTTGGTGTGTGGAAAGGGCTTAAGAGGCATTTTGCACATCGCTAAGTTTGGAGGGTCTGGTTAATCACAGCACTTTTCTATGACTTTTTAAAAATGACATTTTAGAGAGTGACCTGAGCGGTCATTTGACTGATTATTAATGTGAAATGAAAAGGGAGAAAATGGTGATGAGATCTTGGGTTAAAGATGGAGCAGAAATTGTGACAGTGAACAAAAGAATTATAATAGTACAAAAAAAGTTTAAGGTGCCAAAATAAGGGGAAAAATTGTTTAAGTTACTAAAATAAGGAAGAATGCTGGTTACTAAAATTTATTTAAAAGCTAATTAAAACTTTACTCCCTTCAAATGTGACTTTTTACCTCAGTATACAGCAAACTCCTTTTGAGCTTTTTTTCCCCTTTCTCTCAGTGAGGGTCTCCCATCTTCCCCATATCTCTTTTCCCAAAGTCCTCAAATAGCCTGAACTCACATCACTGCTCAACCTAGGCTTCCTACCCCATTCCTTCTCTCACCTCCTTACTGAATTCTATTCCACTAGAAATGTCCTTTCTAACACACATCACTCCAGCCAGTCTTGGTTTCTCTCACTTCTGCCCCACATTCCGATTCTGCAAAGAATTGTAAACCAGAAGAGCAGCACAGAATCCTTTTGGACAGATGGAAAAGGGATGAGGCTATGAATAATTGTTGATTAATTTTTTCTGTCACACATGAAAAGGCTTAGTACAGTGCCTGGTCCATAGTAAAGGAGATGACCCATTTAAAGATGCCTTAATGTGAGCTGACAGACATGTAGAATCAATCTGTAACATCTCTCCAGATATGCCAGACATCAATGTCATCATTACCGAAACCCTCTCTGCTGACATAGATATTCTTCAGTTGTCTCCTTCTTTCTTTCTTTCCTCCCTCTTTCCCTCTTTTTTAACTTATTGTCATTGTCATGATCCTTTCAGATTTCTACAATAACTACCAAAGACTGGGTGGCTTTTAATCAACAGAAATTTATTTCTCACAGCTCTGGAGACTGGGAAGTCCAACATCAAGGCACCAACAGTTTCCTTGTCTGTAAGAGCCCACATCCTGGTTCATGAACAGCAGTCTTTTTCACTGTGTCCTCACATGATGGATGAGGTGAGGAAGCTCTCTGAAGTCTCTTTCACAAGGGCACGAATCTCATTCATAAGGGTTCCACCCTTATGACCTAATTGCCTCCCAAAAGCCCCATCTCCTAATACCAACACTTTGGGGTTAGGACTTCCACATGCAAATTCTGGGAGGACACAAACAATCAGTCTGTAGAAATCATTTACAAGGACATTCAAGGATAAAGATGTTGGATGAAGGTAGGGTTTCCAGATGGTGTGATTTGTCTGATTCTTCTTAAAAAATAGTGATAAATTGGTCTTCTTCAAATGTGAGGAAGGGAAATAGTGTTTTGTATTGATCGCATGCATACCAAGTCTCATCCTGGGGCCTAGAGAAGCATGAACCCCCTTACTCCTTACAACAACCATGTGAGGTATGTATGCAGTTACAATGGAGTTGCATGGTGCATATGTCTGACGTATTCAACCTAGACAAATTCAACTATGTATACTTCACAGAGAGGGAGGGATATAGGAGGAAGACAGAGAATAAAATTAATATAATTGGTACAAATGATTTTGCTCCAAATTCCACTCAATAAACTTAGGCCCCAGAGTGCACAGCATTCGTGAACTCCCTCAAACTATCTCTGCTTCTGTGGTGCCTCCCCTCACACTGGCATCTCCCGGCACTGAAAATGATTCTGATGATTAAATTTACAACAGTCTTTTTTTAATCCAAAATGACCCATAAACTGAGGCCAAGAATTTCATCTGTTTTACTGTTGGAGAAAAATCTGGCTATGTTAGATTGTCTGAGACAAAATTTGGGAGAGAAACTTTACAGGCATTTTGAAGCAATATCAAGAATAAATTTTGATATGTACTATATTCTGCCTCATGTGTTTAGTTTTGTCTCATATGTGAGACTCTATCTCCACTTTACGGATGAGAAAATTGAGGTTTGGAGAAGTTAAGTAACTTGCCTCAGGCTCCTTGTCTTGGTTCCGAAGCACATGCTCCTCTGACTCTGCCCAAATCCAGCTAGGTTCTCTCCTTGCATCTGTTTCAAATGGTCATCTCCTGGCTGTCTGCATCATCTCTGTTTTCCCTTGTCTCTACAGCCTCAGTTCAGAACTATTTTTGCAATCACCAGGGACCTGGGTGGATGTTCAGCGAATCCACACAGGTACTGCCATACTAGTTATGTTGGGCTGCCATTTATTCTATGACCGCATTGCCATTCCAGTACCCATCCTAGTACCCATACGTCACTGACTGTTATCTATTTTGAATACTACTCTGGCCATACCTCTTACTAGACTACAGAGGGATTCATATATGAGCAAGTAATAGTCTAAGCAATTTTACAATGTTTTTGCCACATGAGTCATTGGCAGTCACTGACATCTTCATTTTCCAGAGCCAAGAACTGAGGCCATGAGGATGTCAGGTAAGGTGGGATTCTCCTGACATTGTCATCTCATGCTGGCTCTTGTGCACAGCCAAGCAGTACCCACAGCCAGCTGCCTCAGTCTTTGCTGAGAATTTAGAGTGATAACTGATGAAACTCTCTTCATGAGAATGACCAGTCACAGGTGAGTCCTATGAGAACAAATGAGAATTTTATGGTCTTCATTCAGAAATATGTACATAGTAATAAGGCCACGTTAGGGTCCAGAGTCACCGATGGCACCAGGACCCTTTGGGGGCCGAGTATCTGCCTTGCTTTGATCCATCCTACTGCCCTTGCTAATTACACTGGCATGTGGGTGGCAAAACCCTTCAATGGCAGAAGGACTTCCCAGAGAGGAGCAAGGTCGCCTGCTTTCATGTCCGATGTCACCCTGTAGGATATTAAAACTGACTCAAGATGGTGTTGAAAAATGTTTTCCTTTCCAGTATGCTAACAAGAACAAGATCATATCAATGCATGTGCATCGTGGCAGGATTTTTCTTGGCTGAATCTTTTAATGAGCTGTTCCGTAATGAGGGCTCGGTCTGCACACAGTGTCTGTCTGCTAGTCAAAGTTTAAAGACCTTTATTTCCCCCTCCTCTCACCCTCCTCTAAACCCTGGCTTTAATTCTTTTAAACAGTAACATTAATTGGCTGTTAAGTAAAACAGGAGAGAACACAATAGATTTATGATATTTTGAGAAGCTCTACCAGTTCTCAAGCATTCAGAGAAACAGGCTTGGCTTTATGAGGTAATTATGATTTACTGTTTTCTCTCGCCCTGTTGAGTCTGTGGCCTGCCTCTAAAATGGATCTGGGATGAATGTCAAAGTCGGGATTTACAGTCAAATCTTTTCAACATATAAAACACAGGAGAAGTTTATTGTTTTATTTTTTCCTAAGCAATATTTCCATCTGAATTTCTGTGCTGTTAGGTTTTGTAGGGTTTGCCACAACCCACACCCACCCTCTGCCCCCGGCCCTTGAAATGACATCTATAAATTACTTCTCCTGATAAGGCTGCTGTATCATCAAAAAGTGATTGTTTTTGTAAGCAATCACAGGAGAGCATGTCAATTTCAATAATTTCTTTCTTTTCCTCTCTTTTCCTCCTCTCATCCTTTACAGGAGAACCGCTATCCTCTCAGATTTTCTATCCTTTCAGAAATAAGCAGCAACCGACGAAGTGTGATGAGCTTTAGAAGTAAGGGATCTTTATGCTTCTTTTCTCTGGGTCTCTTTTTTCCTGGTCTCTCTTTGAAATGAGAAATGTGTTCAGTGTTTGCCTTCAGGGAGAGCAGACCCAGGGGATCTTCAGGCTCCAAGGGTTTCAGGCTTGGCTCCCTACTAAACTAACATGAGACCTTAGGCAGTTACTTTTCCTCTGGGAGCCTCCCTTCTCTCTCTTAATTTATAAAATAAGACAGAAGATGTTTCCTAAGACCTTTTCCTACTCCAAAATATTGATATTACCTGTATATGGCCCAATATTAACATATTAGGTCACCTTGGTGTTTGCTGTTGAAGGGAAGATGCCATTCCCAAAATGTGCCACTTTGGCATAAGAATGAAGTGGGAGGCATTTCATTTCCTCCCAGAGGAGCTTGGTTGTCATAAACCTCCTTTCTGGGAGCGATTGTAATCTTCTCTTCTGGAAGATGAGAAGCGTGTACCACACCCAGATAGACATGGCTCCAAAACTATCAGGTATCCCATCTATTTTCCTAAAGGTCCATTTACTTTTCCAAATATCATTTGTTTTCTCATAATTTCTCCCTTTCTCTCCCCCTCTCCTGTTAAAATAGCATATAACCTCCAAATTCAAAGCACTTCTTTGAGTCACATTTTTCTGTAAACTCCCATGTATGTATGTGAATAAAAATCTATCTTTTCTGTTGTTGATCTGTCTTTCATTGGTTTTATTGGCAGGGCCCTAATAACAGAACATAAGAGGGTAGAGGAAAACAGTTTTTTCTCCCTGAAATTCGTGTGCACATGTGTGCATGTGCATGTGTTTGTGTAGAGGTTACAGAGGTGGGAAAGGGTAGTTTTCCAGGAGTAGTATTTTTCTTTAAAAAATAAATTTTATGAGGAAGCTTAGTGACAGAAGGCTCATTCACCATGGTGGTTGTTTCCATCGGGAATCTCTCCACGGCATCCTTGAAAGTGTAGCCCTTCCTTCCCGAGGTAAGGGTGGAAGCATGACATGTGCTAGTTTGTTTTTTGGTGGGGGTAGAGGGTTGGGGGAGGGAGAGAAGGGATAGATGCCAGTTCAAGGCCAGCAGTTTTTCAGTATGGCTTAGACCACAGCTATTCAATTACAAAGGATTTTTTTTTTTTTTTTGCTTTGCTTTATTTTGTTTTCTGTCTCACCAAATAATTCTCAGTGGTTGTGCCTGGCAAGTTGGGAGGAGGACAGTTGTACCTCTGATGTATTCCATGGTTGGCTTCATGAGGGAGACCATTCAGTGACCCAGACAAGTCTAGAAATAGCCCCAAACATTTGATTAAATGATTGCACATTCTGTGCAATATATTATGTATTATACACAGCACCATCGACTGTGTAATGCACCTAAGTGTCATCATATATTATATACAGCTTTGTAATATGACATAGTTTATTGCAGCTACAATTTATTGAATATTAACTATGTGCCAGGCATGCTATTAAGCATTTTTCTTATGTTTTCTCATTTAATTTAGATGATTTAGTTTACATAAATGATAATTCCAAATAACATTTAGTGTTAATAATTTCTTCCAAGCTTTCTCCTGTCTTCACGACAAAGAAGTTAAGACACGTGGAAAAGAGTCCAACAACAAGGATGTCCCCACAAATACATGAGGATAATGAAATAGGAATCATCAGATGTCTAACCCTTCCTCCCTCCAGCCCAACCTCCCTAACCAAATCCACACACACCCACATCTTTAAAGGTCTAGTACAGAATAATTCAAGGGTCCCATTATATTCTAAAATCTTCCTAGCTGGGATAATTGGTTTTGGAATCTCCCTTATTCCCATGACTCTCTCATATGCCAATATCTCTAACACATAGATAATTTATGAAAACAGAATAGACACTTTTTAATAATTAAGTGATAGATAATAAGAGCTTTTTTTAAAAAAAAGGCTGTAAGAGCTTGGAAAAGGAATGGAGACTAAGATGGTTAGTCACCCACCTATTTATTTGGAACAACTCAAAAAGACTCTTCACCTTGTACCCCATTACTCATGACTGGAAGCCCCTCAAAGTTTGCTTTGTTTGCTAGCCAGGGTCTTTTCCAGCAGGCATTTGGGACTTGCAGTCATTCGGAAGGAGAACCAGATGCCTGCTCCAATCTCAATCACCCACCATCACCCACTCCATTCTCTCCAAATTGCAGTGCAAACAATAACACAGGTACAATTAGCCAAGGCACTAATTATGGGGCACAAATGTGTAAAGGATATAGAATGATAAATGGCAAACGCAGAACATGTTGTGTCATATCAAGTAATCTCTCTGGCTGCTGAGCCCAGGAACAAAGGGAGAATTGTGCCGTGTTTGTCTAACATGCTCTATATCACAAATTGGAAATCCTTCCTAATTAAGATATTGTTGAATGTCCTTTGTTAGCAGATTTTAACAATGTTAATTAGGAGGTTAGAGTGATCATTGTTCATCTAGCAAACAATTAGGGTGATTTGCACTAGCTTTGGAGAGACTTCGGAGCAAACCAGAAGTTTCCTTTCTGCAGGGTGGGAAGCTGTGTAGCGAAGGAGGGAACAGGTCCTGGGAGAAAGGGCAACGTTACTCTTAACTCTTCTAGGTTGTGGGCCAAAGCAAAGCATGAAGAAATGTTAGCTATGGGTCCGGCGCCTGTTAGAAAGCAGTGTTGGCCTTGACCTTGTGGAGAAACAGTATTTGTAGATGTAAAGTCTATCTCCACAGTGGTTCTGGTTTTGATAATTCAAGAGAGTTTGGTGAGAGAAAGCAAAACTGTCAGGTCTTTTACTCATCTGGTCAAATAAGGGTACAGATGCAGTTTGGGTCATGCTATCTCAAATTATGGCACCTTGGCATATGGAATATTTTAAACTGAAGGAGTTCCAGGAAACAACAGAGGCAGAAAAGTCCCTCTGACTTTCTCACACCCTTCTCCCTGAAACAGGGACTCTCGTGTAAGAAGTGTCCTTCCCATACCCAGAGGAAAAGATCATCCTGGTCTTCCAGATGATCACTGAGAAGAATCCAAGTACACAGACTTCGCCTGCTCTCCCCCAGGTCACTGCACTGACCTCATCACACTTCCTATCACATCAGTCCTGCCACACTTCCTATCACATCAGTCCTGTCACACTTCCCCACGCAGCAGACCTCACACAACAGCACTCAGGTCTGTTTCTTCACATTTCCATTTCCTTATGAAAATTTATATAAATAAATTTCTATACTTTTCTCCTATTAATTTCTCTTTGCCAGTTTAATTCATAGGCCCAGCCAAGGACCCTAAGAGAGTGAAGAAAACTTTTGCCTCCCCTACAGTGTCTTCCTAAAGAAAGATAAAAAAGGCCCTGCCATCATTTTTCAGAGATTTCTATTATTTTAGCACCAGATGAGTCTGCACCCCTCTGCTATAGTCCCCAACTCCTTCCACCTTTGCGTCCCTAACACATATTTATATGAAACAGTTGGTACATTTCTCCCTTTTCTTTTGAAGGACAGCAGAACATGCCACCCCAATGACTGTGGAAATTCAGGGCAAGCCACACCTGAATGTACCACTTTGGTGTATTGATGATTTTGAGCTATAGACACTTGAAAAAAAAAGCAAATTCAGGGGAGGCTTTCTCTGAACTGCCCTTATCTGCTTAAAGACAAATCCTCCAAACAGAATCAGTTGTCAGAAGTCCCCATTCCTTCTCTCCCCACCAGTTCCATCAACAGGGAAAGTTGACTCGTAGCACAGGAGAGGAGACTGGAGGTCAACACCACACCCAGACAAAATGCCACAAACTATCATACCTCGTACGTATTCTTCTCAGGGCCCACTCATCTTCCTAAAAATCATTTCCTCTCCCCTAAGAGACCTACATTCCTCCCCTTCTCTCCCTATTTAGATGGTATTTAAGCCTGAATTCTAAGCCATTCAGAGAGTTACTCATATTCTCCTGATCTCTCCCATGAGTACCTGAGGTAATCCTCAGGTATATAATAGAATTCTGTTTGTTTGTTTATTTGTTTTTTGTTAATAGACTTCTATTTGTTTGTTTTTTGTTAAACTTTTACTACAGGGGTCTCAGCTAGAACTCAGAATAGTAGAGAAAAATTATTTTTTCTCCTCTATACTGTCTTTCCTCTTTTATCACCCCCAGCCTGATAGTGGAGGTGACAGACTTAAAGGGGAAGGAAGGAAGGAAGGAGGGAAGGAAGGAAGGAAGGAAGGAAGGAAGGAAGGAAGGAAGGAAGGAAGGAAGGAAGGAAGGAAGGAAGGAAGGAAGGAAGAAGGGAAGGAAGGAAGGAAGGAAGGAAGGAAGGAAGGAAGGAAGGACTCTATGTCTTGCTACTCTGACACTGCAAATATGAAAGCAAAGTATATTTGGAGAGGAGGCAAGGACTGGCTGTTTGAAAATTACCAGAGTACATGAGTTGCTTTCAGAATCTCGTTATCTCTCAGCAAAGGTGCTTACAGAGAAGGAGGGCACGTGTCACAGCAAGAAAGGTATTGGTTGGAAATTGAACACAAAGATACTGAATTCTGTTCTTAGCTTCATCAATGAATTTGTCAATGATACAAACTCAGGAAGAGTCACTTAACAAAAAGTCACACCTGCTTGGAGATGGTACCAGGTATCGTAGTTTAGTGATTTTCTAACTATGCACACCCAACTCTCAGGGATAAAGCATCTAACAGATTTCTGGCAGCTACTCTGGGCCAAGCATTGTGTTAGATACTTTACATAAATTTAATCACAGCTAGCACTTAGCTTCAATCTAAATGGCCCTGAGGCCCATTTAAGTGGCTCTCAAGTCTCTTTTATCCTTGGGGGACCCCATCTGCTGGGGGGATAAAAAGCCCTTTTATGTTCTATAACCTCACAGACCACCCACCCCAACAATTTGTGCTTTGTCAAAAAACCCTCCATCCAATTAACAGGACACAATTTTGATGAAATACTGATGAAATAAATTATTCATGCATGTCAGAAATCAAATATAGATCAGGACATCTTATAAACTGTTATGATGTCTATAATTTGCTTTAAAATATTTTAGCATACATAATGTAATATCATCTACGTGTTAGCTTAATTCACAAACTAAGAGTTGCTGTGATAGGAATTTACCTTTTAGGAGTAGAAAGTCAGAGTCCAAACTGGGAAGTTCAGCTAGAGCAGTCCCCCCTTATCCGCCGGAGAGGTTCCGAGACTGCCAGCAGATGTCTGAAACTGTGGGTAGTACTGAACCCTGCATATACTATGTTTTTTCCTATACACACATACCCATGATAAGGTTTAATTTATGAATTAGGCACAGTAAGAGATTAACAATAATTAATAATAAAATAGAACAATTATAACAATATACTGTAATAAAAGTTATGTGAATGTGGGCTCTCTGATAACTGAGACAGCTACTAAATGACAAATGGGTCGGGGGCGGAACAGAGTGGAGACGCAGGGCAAAGGCATGATGATTCACATCCAGGGCAGGATTTCATCGCTCTATTCAGAATGGCATGCAATTAAAACTTATGAACTGTTTATTTATGGAGTTTTCCATTTTATATTTTCAGACTGTGGTCAACCGTGGATAACTGAAAGTTTGGAAGGTGCAGCTCCGGATACAGAGAGACGACTGTAATACAAAGTCACTCCCATTATCTTATCTTGATCAATACTGCGCAGTTTTTGAAAGAACATGACTGAGGTTGGAAATGGGTCTTCATTGGTCAAGTTAGTGGCTTGTTAAATCACATACAGGTTGTTCCAAATGGGCTGTCTTTGGTAAAATGTGATTGGAGAGTCACATAACAGTTAAGTGTAGGGATGGACTCAGTTTTCTGTCCGTTGGCACTGGCACATATACAAATTCACGTGTACCTTTGTTCTTCTGGCCTGCCAGGTCTGTTTGTTCCCCATTAATGTATCTAGGGCCTGACACAGAGCAGGTACTCAGCACACATCCCTTGAATGAATCATGAAAACTGCTCTTTCACAATTGGGGAAAATTCATCTAGGGTAGAAAACCTGTCCACCTTTTTCAAGATCCAATGAAAAAACTTGACAGGTGTATATTTTACTTTTCAAATTTCCAGACAGAGCTTTCATGAGTTGTTATGTATTGTAGTTTGAATCCTTCAAAAACACCAGAAAACCATGCACTTCCACTTAGAATTCTTGGTCATCCTAAGCAGGTCAACTTTACTAGCTGTCTTTATCCATGAGCAGCAAAAGAGACCATAAACTCATCCAAATTTAGGCACACAATACACAAAGGGAGTGGAGAGAATATTCAGACTATGAAATTCTGATGGCTCATTACCATAACAAAGGTTGTAACAACTTGGACAGGAAGCTGAACAAAAGGCATCTGTCCACCATTCTATATGCAATTCTAGGATTGTATTTGTAATCTCTCTGCAGGAGAAAGAGACTGCCAGTTAAAGGCTGAAGCACAATAGGAAGGGAGAATCCACATTGCTGAGAGAGACCAAAGGGATCAGTGAATATCAGTGAATGTGCGCACACACAAGCTGCTACGTGTGTCTATCTTCCCTGTGTATGTACACATTTGACAAAACTAAATTATTGTCATGGGTAAGAGTTTAACATTATTGACCTATAAGATGGCTTTTAAAAATATATGCAACATGGCTGGAATGCCAATTTGAAGTGAAGAAGCATTTCAGGAAAATGAATAGACTGAGCAGCAGTATTTTCATGGAGCAGAGCAAGCCTGTTTAATTTGTTACCGCGGAGCCTGAGAGTAAGCTAACATTGTAACCTGCTAAGGAAGGCACCATGAATGTGATTAATAATGCAGAGGGGGGGCCTCAGGAGTTATTGTGCTCTGCAGGTTTTGGTGTCAGGGAAGCATTAATTGTTCCATAAGTCACCAACAATTTTGGTTAACAGTGATACAAATAGAACAGGTCAGTCTGCTGTTTTTTGGGACCCTCCTTTGCCTGCTAAACTCTGCACATTTGGAGTCATTGCTATTTGATTTCCTTTTGTTAGCTATCTAGTCGGTAACTTTTGTTGGGAAGTGTGTGGTGGCAGGGACCATACAAAAAAGGCTCACTGTCCCTGAAGTTCCAGGAGTAAAGCCACTGCTTTTGTTCCACTGGAAGAGAATAAAACCCATGATCTATTCTATTATCCCACTGCAGACCAGGCTTTTTATTGGTGCTTTGGAATCAGTATTTAAAAGGTGTGCAAAAACACCTTAGAAGTAAAGCATCATAGCACAGAAGTGACTTCACCTTCAAGTTAAACTTGCCTTGAAATTTTTCTGTGTGCTGTGACTGTTCCTAACACATAGGAAATGTGTGTGATTGCTGTCAGTGGAGAGCAGACAGGGCTGCTCTTAGATTGTAGGGCTGCAGTTAATATGCTGCACTAACCATATTCCCTGATGCATTGATCTTCTTCCTTCCACCCCTCTGGCCCCTGACAGGCATTAACAAAGTTGGCCCCTAACCACACTTCTCATTCTGCTTCCTTCTGTTTCCATCTTATTAGGTGCACATTAATACAAATGTCAGTTTGTCAATCCCATTTATGCTTATAAAGTGAACAACTGAGGATGAGACAGACAATTAACATTGAGCAAATGCAATGCAACAAACATTTATTGGACCTCTGACTGTAATTGATCAAAAGTGCTGAGTCATTAACAAAAGCACTTTGGTGCCTTTCACTACAAAGTCAAGGTGATTCTTCCAGTCAGCCACATGGCTGCGTGTTTATATCTGCCAGTGGAGTCTGAGAAGTTTGGTGTTGATGATATCTAGCTGTGAGAATTAAGAGTCCTGTAGTTCATGTCAGCTCAGGGGAGTGCCAGCCTTCAGTCTCTTTAACTTGCATTAAGACTGACTCTGGAGTTTATATGATCAGAATTGATGGGATGCTATAATATGGATGATTGTGAAGAGTATTTCTCTACTACGAAAGTACTGAATGCATAGATTCCTGAACTGGGGTATTTATTCTATCTCTATTCTTCATTCATCCAGCCTGCCAGTTCTCAAACACTAAGCATTGTCAACTCTCTTTATACACATGTAAGAAAGGGAAAAAAATCTTTTTCTCCTATCCTCTGAGACTCTCTAGCTGGAACCTTGTAAAAGACAGATTAATAGCAGAAAAGCATACAAATTTATTTCATATAAGTTTTATGTGACACAGCAGCCTTCATAAGGGGATGAAAACCAAAAGACATGGTTAAACCTGAGTATTTTTATACTAGGTTTGATAAAGAGCAGATAATTGTGGAAAAAACATAATAGGACAAGAGTATGAGCTACAGGTTGCAAATTGAGGGAAACAGTAGGCCTTTTTATTTGGATTATTCTCAGGATGCCTCCATCTTTGGGGATAAAGATGTTCTTTTCCTGCAGGTATAGGGAGGGCACCTATTCCATCAGGGTCTGATGACTTGCTTCAGGGTAGAAGGGAGAGGTCAGAGACTCCTTCTAGTTGCTGTTTCTATGAGCTTCAGCTAAAATGCTCAATATACCAAGTTGCCATAATTTGGTACAGTGTATTCTGAACCCCATCTCCCTCTCTCTCTCTCTCTCCATATATATATTTAAATCATCTGCTTCTTAAATCTCTTTACTCTTACGTAAGACAGTATCTATTTTATAGGAGAATGATGCATGAATGAAGGGAGATGTACTTAACTTTTATAGAGAGAATATTCTTCAAAGCCAAAAGGATAGGATTAAGTTAGGTCTTTTTTCTTATTATTAATATCCCAGGATTAACAACATTTTTCTTGCAAGCTTAATTCTGGAAATAGAGGATTCTGAGGTGTTTATTAGCATATGAAACCAATATAAGCTGATAAACATGTGCTTTTAAAATATTAGCACTTGTGTTAATTGGTGTATTTTTCTGAAAAGCAGCTTATAAATGAACATCAAAAGCCTTTTAAAAATGTGTACACCTATTTACCTAGTAATTCCCTTCCTAAAAGTTTATCAGGGGGAAATAACTGGACAAACAGACAAAGACATGTGACTAAAGACATCAGTGTAGATTGTTTACAGTGGTGACACACTAGGAAACTCTTTTAATGTCCATCAACAGAGGACTGGTTGAATAAACAATGGTATATTCATGTAGTACAATATTATAATTAAGAATGCTGTTATAGTGGAAGTATATATATTATATTGGAATAATTCACATAGTACAATATGTAAATTCTCTATAGCATGACTCCATTGTTGTAAGCAAAATGTTGAAAAATTGCACATAAAACATTAATAACAATACTCTTGAAAACTAATGAGTTAAAAAAGAATTTTTTAAAAAATCTTGAAACAAATGAAAGTGGAAATACTACATGCCAAAATTTATGAACTACAACCAAAGCAATTCTAAGAGCAAAGTTTATAATAATAAATGTTTATGTTAATAAAAAAGAAAGATCTTAAATAAACAACCTAACTTTATACCTCAAGGAACTGAAAAAAGAAAAACAAACCAGCCCCAAATTAATAGAAGAAAGGAGATAACAAAGCTCAGAGCAGTAATAAGTGAAGGAAAGAATGGAAAACAAAGAGAAAAGAGCAAAAAAACTAAGCATGTATTTTTTGAAAGATAAACAAAATCAGCAAATCTTTAGCTGTACTTACCAAGAAAAGAGAAGACTCAAATAAGTAAAATTATAAATCAAAGAGGAGACATTATAACTGACATCACAGAAATACAAATGATTCTAAGAGGTTAGTATGAACAATTATATGCTAACAAATTGGAAAACCTAGAAGAAATTGATAATTTTTTTAAAAACATACAACTTACCAATATAGAATCTTGAAGAAATAGAAAATATGAGTAGACCAATAACAAATAAAGAGACTGAATCAGTAATCAAAAACTTTTCAACAAAGGAAAGCCCAGGGTCAGACAGCTTTACTGGTAAATTCTACCAAATATTTAAAGGAGAATTAATGCCAATACTTCTTCAACTCTTAAAAAAAACTCAAGAAAAGGGGACACTCTCAAATTTGTTTTACATGGCCAGCATTACCCCAATACCAAAGCCAGAGAAGGATACTACAAGAAAAGAAAACTACAGGCCAATATCTCTGATGAATACAGATGCAAAATTCTCAACAAAATACTAACAAACTGAATTCAACAGTACATTAAAGTGATTGGTACACCATGGCCGAATGGGGTTTATCCTTGGGATGCAACGATGGGTCAACATATGTAAATCAATAAAGGTGACATACCACATTAATAGAATGAAAGATAAAAATCAGATGATCATCTCAATAGAAGCAGAAAAAATATTTGAAAAAATTCAAAATATTTTCATATAAAAACTTTCAACATAGTGAGTGTAGGAGGGACATACCTCAACATAAGAAAAGCCATATACAACAAGCCCATTGCTACCATCAGTGGTCAAAGATTGAAAGGTTTCCCCCTTAGATCAGGAATAAGACAAAGGTGCCCACTCTTACCACTGCTATTCAACCTAGTGCTAGAAATCCTAGCCAGAGCAATGAGGCAAAATAAATAAGTAACATCTAAATCAGAAAGGAAGAAGTACAATTATCTTTGCTTGCAGGTAACATAATCTTATACACAGAAAATCCTAAACACTTCACCAAAAAACTGTTAGAACTAATGTTGAGTTCAGTTAAGTTGCAGGATACAAAGTCAACATACAAAAATTGCAGTTGCATTTTATACACTAAAAATAACTATTTGAAAATGAAATAAAGAATGTAGTTCTGTTTATAGTAGCATCAAAAAACAATAAAATACTTCAGAATAAGTTTAACCAAGGAGGTGAAAGATCTATACACTGAAAACTGTAAGACACACATAAATGGGAAGATCATTTGCATGAGAAATTGTGATGCTCTAGGGAAAGGACTTCAGTGACCAGATTTTGCAGAAGTGGCATTGGTTGATGGAACAGCAGTATATCCTGCTCCATCCATGCATTTGAGGAGAGATTGGCTGCCCGGCTATATGTACTTGGTTGTCTGGCTATTGAACACGGTTAATGGGACCAAATTAGAGCTGACTCTGACTGATGCCAACTGGCTTTCACCAATAAAAACCTCAGTGCCAGCAAGGCCTATGGTTTCTTTGCTGGTAGTGTAGATCAAGAGACATCCTTAATGTGCCTTCTGTGCATGGCTGCCTCCCATCAACCCTTGGGAAAGGACACAAAAGCTTTTAAACCTAGCCTTAGCTCCACCTTTGTTACAGGAGAGAGCTGTGAGAGCCAGAAGTGTGATCAGCCTAGTAAGCACTCACCAAGCAGAAGAAACTGAAGCCTTGTGAAGTCAAAGATGGCATTTCACTATCCAACACTTGCCCAGCATCTAGCACCATCCAAGTTAACTATTATTGAATAAATGGATGAAAGAATGAATGAATGGGAGCTCCTCAGATTTAAGGGAAGTCAGCACATGTTCAGAAATGAAAATCCAACTTCAGAGGTTGTCAGATGATGTCATGCAGGGATATAGGTACAGTTGCTTTAATTAGCACTTACCCTTCTATTCCCAGACCTGAACAGCAGACAGCTATGGCCAACCTGTGTTCAAATCATCACTGTACTACACACATCACCTCAGATGGTCACTGGTTTCTACCCACCCATGTCACTCTCTTTACAAAGCACAAAGAAATTGAGGAAATCATTAGCAGTAAAATAATAGCAGACTTTTCTACAGTTTAGTTTCACTTTGTTAAGAAGTAGGTGAGGAATGTATAAAAGTTGATGGGGGGGATTGAAGGAGACGTGATAAATACTGTGTGAGTGTGCACATGCACACACACGCGTGTTCTTAAATGAGATAATTTAAGATATGGCAAATGGTAAAGGGGGAAATACACATGTTTAATGGATTCTTCAATAAGCAAAAGCAAACGTGAGATAAAACTAATGTGTGCTCATCTATTCCTCTGCTGTCCTGCCTGGTGTCTTCCCACTCCACTGTCTGCAAAAAGCCCTTGAGAAATATTCTATTTAACAAAACATGCAAATCTGACTTTGCTGAAAAGGCAATTTCCTTTATGAGTCTCCTAACTTTGACCCCTATTTCCCTTGGCCACCCACTTCCCATTCATTTCTCTTTTGATGCTATATTTCTTCAACTTATTTGCCTCCCCCTGAAGTGTTACAAGATCATATGGCTATTATCAATCATGCTCAGATTTTCTAAAATAAAAATACGGACATAGTCTGAAAGGTGTAGTGCTGCCATGAGACTGTGTGGTCGGCTCCTTCGGGCAGTAGAGGGCCAGATGAAGTTAGAATGCAAGCAGTTTCTTAGGGTAAAGTGTAAAAGATAAAGGGGAGGGGGGTAAGTAGTTGGGGAGAGCCTTCACAGTGCAGGTCTGATATTTGTGAAAGAAGGCTTAAGAGTTCTACAGGAACCAAGAAATGTGTGTGTTTGTGTGTGTGTTACATTGAGAGAGAAATTTATTTCAAGAAAATGGCCCATACAATATATGCGATCTGGGGACTTACAAATTTAAAATCTTGGGACAGGCCGGCAGGCTAGATACTCAGGCACAGGAGTTGATGCTTCAGTCTGAGGCAGAATTCCTTCTTTTCCAGGAAACCCATTTTTGCTCTTAAGGCCCTCAACTGATTACATGAGGCCCATCCACATTGTAGAAGATAATCTCCTTTACTTAAAGTGAACTCATTGTAGATTATGAACCACATCTACAAAGTACCTTCACAGCACCACCTAGAATAGTGTTTGATTATATAACTAGGTACCATGGCCTAGCCAGGTTGTCATCACAAGGGGGAGGAAGGAAGATTGGGTAGGAAGAGTCTCTGTGTAAATGTCAGCTCTGAGAAAGACCTGACTAGCCCAATGGGAACCAGTGAGGCAGAATCCACATTAGGCAAAACCCTAGACCCCTACCATGCTCAGCCATTGACTGGACACTGCTCAGGAAGAGAATGGCCTCAACTCAAATATTGTGGCAGGTGCCAAAGGTTTTGCAGCTGGGGGCTGTCAACTGACCACATTCTTGACCACAGAAGAGACAGGGATCTGGAACATACAGTCATTGTACATTTCCATCTTCCATCCTCTTCTCATAACATATTCTGATGCCTAATTTCTCCCTTTCACGTTTTCCATGAAACAACATTTATAATCATGGTCTTTGCTTCTTCCTCATCATTCATTTCCAAGGTTTCCTCCAGGTCTCTTCTCCTCTTCTACTCTCTATTTCTCTCCAATTCTCTCCCAACTTCCCTTTGTTGTTTGTAAAGTCTGCTGTGCCACCTCCCTTTCCTGACCATTCAGGAGGAGTGGGGTTCCTGGACCTACTGGTGTGTGCTGCAGGAGGCTTCTTAGCACCCCTTCTTAGCTGTGGTGAAGAGGGGCAGGCTGGCACCGACCCAAATGCATGCTTAAATAATGGGCACACCAGTGCCAGAAAATTAAAACACAGCATGGAATTGCTGAATTCACAATTTTATTGTCACTGATTGCCTGGTGCCTCTGCATATTGAGAAAATCTTCACAGCTTCTTCCATTTTCCATGGCTTGGTTAATGTGCAGATAATTCTAGTGGTAAACTTTTTATTCCCCCTCAACCTATTTGTCCCCTCCTTCCCCTCCCAACCAGGCAAAACAAAGAAAAATAAATTCACAATCATTATAAAAAGTACTTCATATTTCATCTCATTGTTTACCTTTAATAGAATAATAATATTTTATAACTAAAATAGTCTTAGAAATCATCTATCCCAGCCTCATTCACACTTTGCAGATAAGGAAAGTGATTTGTTAAAGGTCACATAGGGAAGTTGTGGGAAGGAGACCAAAAGTCTAGTTCTTGACCCCCAGCTCAGTGGGTGTTTGTGTCTCCCTCCTGAGGGGTTAAATGAACAGGTAGACAGACAATATAGATGTCATTGTTCTCATTTACAGATAAGGAAACTGAGTCTCAGCCCTCCCCAGGAAGGAAAGGGCATAATTAGGTCTCCTGACACATTTATTACTATTTCTACACATGATTCTTTCTGTCTTTTGCTAATATCAGAGTAGTTAGCTTCCTTGTTAGAATCAGAGATGGAGCCTGATAACTTATACACAGATATATAGCACTTATGTAATCTGTCACGGAATAACATCTGTCATTCATCTAGTGATTCAGTTTCTAAAATGAGCCCATTCTGGTTATTCCAGTTGGTCAACACAATCACTTCAGGAGGTAGTTAGGCCGTGTTCCAATAGCTCTATTTTTATGGTTAAGGAAACAAAGGCTCAGAAAGTAAATGATTTGCCCAAATCACTTATTTAGTGAGGAAATCAGGATTGGAAGTCTGGATCTTCTGACATGTAGTGCTCTTTCTACCCATTAAGTAGCTCATGGCTGCTGCAGGTATTTGATAGAAAGGTCTTCTGCACGCAAGCATGAAATGACAGTAACAGCCTGCTTCATAGTTAGCGACTTTCTAACCTCAATGCCATTTTTCTGGTTCATGCCTCTGTCATTTCTACTTCAGTCCTCACAACGGCTTCCTAACTAGCCTCCTTGCCTCTACTCTGGCTGCTCGCCAGTCCACATGCCATGCTGTTACATGCTGTAGCCGAGTGACCTTCCTAAAGCAATCATCCCTGCACTCTCAATATGCATATATTGATAAAGTATATGCACATACTATTGCTATCATATTAAGTGCAGTTGTAAAACATATACAGAGCTAGAAAAATTTTAAATGTGCATGTTAGACAATATGATTAAGGAATCTAATATTCTTATTATTCAGTTTTGGAGAAATTACTCAAAAGTGCAGGTCTGATCCCTCCCTTGCTAAATATCAACACTAATCTAAGATTAAAACCCAAAATGAATATGAAGTTCTTCAGGATGTGACCCTGCCCTTGTCTCAATCCTAATTTCTGGCTATTTCTCACTGAATTCCATACTCCAAGCAATACACAATGCCAATTTCCCTGCTCCTACTCATCTATTGGTGGGCTTCCTTCTCTGCCATCATTTCTGCCAGGAACATGACTCTCCTCCCTCTGTTTTACTCCTGCTCTTCCTCTTTCTGCCAGCTAATACCTACTGGTTCCTCAGGTCTCGAATTAAGCTTAAATTCCTGTGGAAGGCTATCCTGCGTCCTCTGACTGAGGTTAGGGGCTTTCTGGGGGAACTTTGGTAGCACTTGCTGCACTGAAAAGTCACTTTCATTTTCTATTTACTTGCCTTTATTTCCCTGTAGACCCTGAGCTTCTTGAGGGCAAAGCGTGGGGTTTGCCGACAATTTACTCTTCGGTGCTATCAAAATGCCAAGTGTGCACAACTATTTGTGTTAAAGGAATCAATGAATATCTGCTCTCCGCCCCAGGATTTCTGTTTAGTGGAAAATAGAGATGACACCAGCCCGCCCATCACATAGTTCTCACAGGGTATAATATTTTTGCCCCCCCCCTTTTCTTTTAAACTGCCCAGCAGGGACTCTTTCCCTTATCCGGGAATAAAACCCAGATAGTTCATACCCTATGACGTTCTGTTCACTATTAGGCAATAGAAAAATTACACAGTCCTTTTAAGTCTCAATCATGTCTCAAATAACTTAGTAATTAATAGTGCGCAGCCCAGTACACCAAGCCACTTCAGGATTCATGGGAAGATCGTAGGGGAGAAAAAAGTTTTCATCCACTCCATAGGTCCCTGGCTGGGTATGAAATTGATCTAACAAAGACAGATTAGTAGGACAAAAGTGTGAAAATTTATTTAATATAAGTTTTACATGACACAGAGACTTCCTGAGGGAATGAAGACCCAAAGAAACAGTCAAACATGGGTGTTTTAGGTAGGTTTGGTGAAAAGTGGACAGAGAGTGTGAGGTCAGTGTGGTGGAGCTGGGGGAAACTTGGCAAGGTCTGTGTGTACAGATTTTTTCAGTGTCACTGTATACCTGGAGACAAGGCTGATCCTCTCCTGTGAGATTGGGGAGGGCACCTCTCACATGAGGATTTTATGACTTGTTTCAGGGGAGAAAGCTGGGAGAATGGTCACAGTAACCTTCCTGCCTCTGCCATTTCCTCAAATTCCTTCAGTTTAATATGTGTCCAGGTGCCATATCCAGGTAATATGTCCTGAACTCCATAAAGATACAACATTTCCTTTTCCACCAACTGTACTGCTTTTCTCTGAGAAGATGGTATGGTTGGCTCTTTACCTTTTGATCAACCTTCTCCCATCTACCGGCTACAAATTCTAAACCTTTTGATGAAAGAAAAGGAAAGGGAGATAGTAAAGTCCTTCATAGACTGCTACTGCCGTACAATTATGACCTCAGGACTGTACAGATATTTCAAGTTGACTTTCTCTTGTGGGCACTTTTTAAAAAATTATACTTAATTGATTATACTATCACAGCTGTCCCAAATTTTCTCCCTCTGCCTGCCTCCACCCTGCATGTCTCATTCCCTGAGGCAATTCTGCCACCATTGTTCATGTCTGTGGATCATGCCTATAAGTTCTTTGGCCCCTCCATTTCCTGTGCTGTACTTTATATCCCCATGGCTATTCTGTAACTACCTATTTGTACTTCTTAATCCCCTCATCTCTTCACCCATTCCCCACAACCCTTCCTATCTGGCAACCATCAAAACACTCTCTGGATCCATGATTCTGTCTCTGTTCTTCTTGTTTGCTTAGTTTCTTTTTTAGATTCAATTGTTGATAGATATGTGTTTATTGTTATTTTATTGTTCATAGTTTTAATCTTTTTCTTTTTCTTAAATAAGCCCCTTTAACATTTCATATAGTAATACTTGGTGATAATGAACTCCTTTAGTTTTTTTCTTGCCTGGGAAGCTCTTTATCTGCCCTTCAATTCTAAATGATAACTTTGCAAGGTAGAGCAGTCTTGGCTGTAGGTTCCTACTTTCCATGACTTTGAATTTCTTGCCAATCCCTTCTAACTTGCAAAGTTTCTTTCGAGAAATCAGCAGACAGTCTTATGGGAATTCCCCGGTAAGTGATTAACTGCTTTTCTCTTGCTGCATTTAAGATCCTCTCTTTATCTTTAAACTTTGGCATTTTAATTATGATGTGTCTTGGTGGGGGCACCTTTGCATCCATCTTGTTTGGGACTCTCTGTGCTTCCTGGACTTACATGTCTATTTCCTTCACCAAATTAGGAAAGTTTTCTTTCATTATTTTTTTAAAATAGATTTCCAATTTTTTGCCCTTTCTCTTCTCCTTCTGGTACTCTTATGATGTGAATGTTGGAACCCTTAAAGTTGTCCCAAAGGCTGCTTGCACTATCTTCATTTTCTTCTTCTTGTTCTGATTGGTTGTTTTTTTCCTTATGTTCCAAATCATTAATTTGATTTTTGCTTTCATCCACTCTACTGTTGTTTCCCTGTAAATTGTTCTTTATTTTAATTAGTGTATCCTTTGTTTCTGATTGAATCTTTTTTATGCTGTTGAGGTCCTCGCTATATTCCTTGAGCATCCTTATAAGCAGTGTTTTGAACTCTACATCTGATAGGTTGCTTATCTCCATTTTGTTTAGTTAGTTTTCTGGAGTTTTGATCTGTTCTTTCATTTGGACCATGTTTCTTTGTCTCCTCATTTTGAAAGCCTCCCTGTGTTTGTTTCTATGTATTAATTACATAGAGCTGCTATGTCTCCCTGTCTTGGTAGCACGGTATCTTGTAGGGTCCAGTGACACAGCCTTCCCTATCATCCAAGCTGTGTCCTTTCAATGTGTGTCCTTCATGTGGGCTGAATACATCTTCCTCTTGTAAGTTGAGCTTTCATTGCTGTTGATAAATCAATGGGATTTACCCAGGCCATTCAGCTGCAAGGACTGGCTGTGGCCACTGACTACCAACCTCTGTCCTCCATACAGGATCAACTGTACAGAGGCAGGGTGGTGGTGCTGTAGCTGTCCACAGCATACACAGGCTCTGGGATTTCCTGGATGGTACAGGCCAAGGTCAACCCCCACCTGTTTTCTGCTTGGGGCCACCCTGCCTGACAGGCAATCTGCGATACCTGTTACTTGTGCTGGTCTTGAAGATTCCCAGGCAAAACCAAGCTGTGAATCTAGGCTGGCTGCTGCTAGTGCCAGTCCTAGGGGTGCTTAGCAAGAAGTATGAGGACTGGAGTCTCACTGAGGTTGGCTGCTGCTTGTTTGAAAGGATTTAGGAAGTTGTGAAACATGAGCCAAGACGAGCCATTCATATGGAAAAGTCACGGTTACCAGTTTGGGTGGGCCTGTATTTGGGTGGGATAGAGTCTCAGGGGATCTCCAGTGTGGGGCAAACAGTTTTAGCCAGGTTGATGGTATCTCAGATATGGCACTAGCCTGCCAGCTCTGTGGTGGGAGAGTTCAGAGGAGACAACGGCCTCTGCCCACCTTTCTGTCAGAGAGAAAACTATCCACCAGCTCCTGTTTTGATGCCAGACACTTCAGTTCTTCCCCATATGTCACTGGGACCTTTCAAGTCACTAACCTGGTGCTGGATCTCAGAGGGAGTGAGTGAATAAGTCTGTGTGTGGGTTAAAAGGTACTGCTTAGGACTCCAGAAGTTTCTTCCACTGACTGAATCTCACTGGTTTTTGTAGCCAGAAGTTACGGAGACTGATCTTCCTGGCAATGGAACACTGGGCTGGGGGGCCTGGTGTGGGGCTGGGACTCTTTGCTCCTGAGATATCCCTCCTGAATTTTTATCTAACATGTGTGATTGTGGGACCAGCCTGTCCCATGTCTCTGCCTCCCCTACCAGTCTGGATAGATCATACTTCCATTCAACTTGATTTCTGATGGTTGTGAGTGATGGTTATTCAATATTTTAGTTGTAATTTTGACGTGGTTGTGCAAGAAGGTGAATTGTGTTTACCTATGCTGCCATCTTGACTGGAAGTGGTGGGCACTTCCATTGTTTGCTCTTCTTGATTCTTAAATGCCCTCAGGATGCTTTCCAAAATAACCCCAGGTCAATATTACCAAACTGTGTGCATCTCAGGTCTCTAGGATGCAAGGGGCCTTGAGCATAATGACATAGGCCTTCTTTTGGTGACTATAGGTCACTAAAGCTTTTCTAATGATGAATTGGCATAAATATCCCACAAGTTCCCAGTTGCAGAGGTTATGTGTCCCATTATCTGAGAAGTTTGTCAAAGCCCCTCCCACTGGGTATGAAGGAAAGGTCAGATATCTAGTTAGAAGTTCAGTTAAGAAAGGCAGTCCCAAAGGTGAGGACTCTATAGCAAGGGTGTACCTTTGACTTTCTAGATCTTCCATGGAGAATTGACACAAGTCCTGCACTTGCCCAGGTGCTGGTGATGAAGAGACGAAACCCAGGAGTTGGAGCCCCCAGAGGCTCATCAGGCAGGGGGCATAGCTATCTTTAGCACCTCTTTCTACCCCATGATTGTACAATTCCATGAAAAGGAAGAAATTATAACAGGAAAGTTTGAGACCTCAGTCTCGTCAATGTAAGAAACATCCAAATCTGTAAGAATTGTTATGAATTTATTTGAGCCAAACTGATGATAATTTCCAGGAAGCCAAACCTAAATGGATTGAGAAAATGCTCTGGAAAATGGCAGCTTTGCACCTTATTTTATACATTACAATCAAAAGAGGAGGTGTAAGGGGATTACTTGAAGTCCATTGGTGATAGATTAGGGAGGTGGGGGATGGAAACTCTGGGATTAGATAAAAAGGTAAGATGATAGACATATACTCCTTGTACATATGTAGGGTAGTTAACAGTCAACAATTAATATGATAACAATAAGAATGAGGGGATTTGTGGTCTCTGCTCTGGTGCAGGGGTTGTGCCCAAGAGGTCTGGAAAAAGGAAGTTAATGTTCCAAAGGTATGTTATCAAAGATGCGAAAAGACAATAGATAGGTTCAAATAAGGTAAAGACTAACTTTTGTCAGGGAAGATTTTAGTCTGGGACATGACTACCCGCCATAAACTGCTTTAAGTTAGGAAGTTTCAACTTCAGACCATCCTGTGGTTGCTTTCAGTCTCTGAGTTTGTGAGGCTGCCATGCAGGCCTCCCCTGAGCCCGTCAGGTTTAGTTTGTAGCCCTTTTTGTCCACAGTCTGAATTTCCTCTCTTGACGGCTGAAAACATAGGGTTAAAAAAGTTAAGAAAGGTGAATGAAGGCCTTCTCTGCCTGGTCTTCTCTAGAACTAGCCTTTCTAAATTGCAGATAATTTCCCTAAATTTCCAAGTCAAGGATTCAGATGTGCAGGCTATGATCTGTTTCCCATTTATCAAAGCTCTATCTCTTGCTTATTTAAAAGGTGAAATTTTCCATAGTGATCAGATTGACTTTTAAAAATCCAGTTAATGAATTTTAAAAATACACAGTCATCTTAAACTGACTGATATGTCCCCTTAATGCTGGCATTTATTATTCCATTCCTCAGAATATGTTGCAGGATAGCAATTTTATGTGGAACCCCTCTAAGGCAACCATAGCAAGATGAGACTTCTAGCAGACTTTTAGAGAAGAAAAAAAAACTGTTTTCAGGAGTATTGCTTAATAGGCAGTTTTAAAAGACCCAAATGAAGTCATAAAATTCATGCATGTCTCTAACACTATGTTCATGAGAATATCATCAAAAGGCCTTACTAAAATACTTACAGTCTAGAAATGGGAAAATGAAGGCATTTTCTCCTTGAAAGCAGCAGAGGTTCTATTTTTCAGTTTAATGGAATTCCAATACAAAAACACCAATGAGTTGAACTATTTAAATAACAATGCCAGGTCTGGCACAAAAGTTCACAAAAACAAGGAAATTAACACTTAAGCTGAAAACTCAGCTCAGGCTATTGAGCCAACAAATGGGGGAAAAAGAGACCTGAGGTAAGGCAAAAAAAGTGTCAACACAATTACCAGACACAAATGTAAAATTCCTGACTTGAGAGTAGTTAGAATTTTCACTCCTTAAGTGTCTTGGAGCTCTAAATGCTATTCCTTTGTTTTCTTTGAGGAGAAGGGGTGTGTGTGTGTGTGTGTGTGTGTGTGTGTGTGTGTGAGTGTGTGTGTGAGCGTGCGCACGAAAAACTAAATGGCATTTTGGGGCTAAGTGTTCAAGTCCATGAAAAGTGAATAGACCATATGGTCTATTGTAGAATAAGTAATTACAGACTTATTAAAAATACATGTTAATTTTACTCACTGACACTACATGATAATGGCTTCCCTAGGATCTAATCCATTCTGCTGATTATACTTATCTATTTCTGGTAGAGGAAACTCTCATCCTGAACAAATGGCTTTAGCAAGATTCAAGCTGACCTAGTCCCACACCAAAGATGAAATCACTTCTCAGTGATGTGGACAATTTAAAATTATGTTCTGTTTCTCTTTAAATTCTTATTTCAAGCTAGAAGCAGATAAAGCAGAAAAGAAGTTTCTGCTCCCCTTAGCACCTCAAATTAAAAAGGGAAAAATACAGTAATTTTACAGGGGGTAAGACAGAAATTTCCTTGAGTTGTTGATTCTTTATAGAATATAGTACTCGTGTAAGTTAACCAGCCCAAAATAAATCACTGATACTTGAAATTGGGTTTATAAATTTTATCCCAATCTGATTTGGAGAAAACAGCTCTGACATGTCTTCCAGCTGCTAATGACCAAGTTATTTATCAGTGCTTCTCAAACATTGATACACTTATGAATCATGATGGGGTGGGCGATGCAGACTATCATTCAGCAGGTCTGGGGTGGGGCCTGAGATTCTGCATGTTTCTAACAAGCTCCATGGTGATGCTGATGGTGCTGGTCCAGGCACCAGCCTTTGAGTAGCAAGGATTTTGCTGACTGATAAAATGCTCTGGTGTTGGTACATGCATACTCAAGCTTCTGAGTGGACCAAGTGGCTGTATTAGTAGTGTGGGTGCTAAAAAATATTAATACTTTCCCCACCTTCTAAGTTCTGCATACTGGGCCAATAAGCAAATTAACAGAGAGACTAGCAGGAGAAAATCAAAGTTTAATACATGTGCATTGGGAATTCGCAAAGACTTGATCATGCCATGAAAATTCCAAAGAGTGAGACAACATTGGGTGGGTATACAAGACATTTCTAGACAAAGGAGAAAGGGAGCAGGGGGAAAGGGATCTTAGATTTCAGAAGTGAGAATGGGTGATTTACAGGTAGTTGAGGAAGGGCAGGGAATACACATGGTAGTAAAATCCTTGCTAGACGATCAGAAACAAGGGGATAACAGGCACCTGTCTGAAGCCCTTGTTTACCATATTTGATTCAAATTAGGCTAAGACAGCATCCTAAGATATCCTCTCTGAAACATGTTTCTCTGTCTGAATCTTTTGGCAGGAAAGGGGAGGAGGGCCCAATGTTCTTTCTGAGTCTTTTGTTTCGTAATAAACAGCTTAAAATCAATATCCAAAAAAGCAGCTTCAGGGCAGCAGGATTTTGGTCCCTGTAGATTATTAGTTGAATGTAGATTATAACCCAGGCCTTAACTCAAAATATTAAACTTTTCTTAGACTTTTTTTCTTTAACCATTAAAGTCTCTTTAGAGTTGGTCAATTCCACCAGAAGATCCTACCCATCCATGAAGTACTACTATTCAAGAATAGAATTGCAGAATATATTTCTTTCTCACAACCTAGGCATGCCAGTTGATTCAAGATCTTTAAATCACCAAAGCTTTGTTGCCTCCTAGTATGTAAAATTCAAATCAAAGCTATGTTTCTTTTTTACTAGAAATATATTTATTATTTTGATGATGACAAATAATACATGCTCCTAGTAAAAAAACTCAAACAAGAAATAATCTTATGTGTGTTCTTCCAAAAGCAATTTAAATTTGTATTTCAGCAAAATATGATACATCATGAACATTTGAATTGAATACGAAGCATCAAATATGAACCCCAGAACACCAAGGCTAGTAACATGCATCATGTATTGAGTGCTTTAATGAGCATCTTACTATGTGCTCTGGTAGTATTATGCACTTTACATATTGTAATGGTCAGGTTCCTGGATTCAAGAAAAAGACACTAACTTATTAACTCTGAGCTGAACTGGAACAGTTATCAGAAGTTCACTGAACTGAAGACTAGAAAATGAGCCCTGAAAATGGGCAGAAACCAAGAAGGCTGGACAGTGAGGACACAATTTGGATCTTGTCACAGGATCACTCTGGTTAAGATCCATTCCCAGCTTCACCATGGTTATCAGAACCCCAGTAGTTTTCTTTGAGTCCACCTGCTAAGTGCATTGGCCCAGACAAATGCACAAATAGGAGTTTGTAGTATAGAAAGAAAAAAGTCATTTAATATTGAAGTGGCCAATATGGATGTGGGAGCTTACACTCCTAAAAACCCAACTCCCTGATGTTGTGTAGGTTACAGATTATATAGGGAAAAATTACAAGACACCATGAGTTAAGGGTTCAGGGTCGTGCTGGGAGCTGATTGGTGGGAGGTAAGGTAAGGGTAACAAATCATTTCTTCAGGTCTTGACAACAGCTCTGAGCTCTTTTCCAGCATCCCTCTGTTCTGTCTTATGGTAAAGTAGCCAGGGGTTCATTCAACCTTAGGACTCAGGAGATGTCTTTAGCCTGCCAGAGGTCAGGTCCTGGCTACTGTCTTCTGCTGCCTCTGGGGTTACTAATTATCTGTGGGAAGGGCGAGGCCTCTGAAGGGTATATATATAAAGAGAGGTTACTTTAGAGCTAGGATTTAAAGCTAAATTTAATCAAAGTCATAAAGACCCTCAGTTTTACCACCATCAGATTCTGGACCATCAGAAGTGATTTTGCAGCTCTACTCCAGATAGAAGAACCCAAGGGATGGAATGTTGAATCCTGCCTTCTCATCAAAACTCATACAGTGAAGGATTCCCACAGGGGAGTCACAAAACAAAACAAAGTCCACCACTTCTCATCTTGTTTAATCCTGACAACAAATGTGATGAGGTTCAGGACATGCTACCCAAAAATATGGCACCTTGGCATACTGAACACTTTAAGTTGAAGGAATTTGAGAAATGGCAGGCTTAGGAAAAATCTTCTAATCTTCCCTGAAGCAGGTTATAATGTTAGCATAGGTAACTAAATATTAATAAAGGAGGGCACAGAAGGAATCAGGCATCATTAAGCCTAATAAACTAGGGAGCTGAATCAGACACTAAGCTTACTTCACCAGGAAGTTGCAGCAGTCATAGGATTCCCAGGAGATTGCAGCACTGACCCACCGAGGGGATTAACACCCCTCCTTACCCTGTGTAGGGAGGAAGGGTGAGCTTTCCAACCTCCCCAAGGTACAACTGTTCCACTCACCCAGACTACGGTCAGGGGGTGGGTGGGAAGGAATAACGTATAAAGGGTGTATGCTTAGTAGAAGCCAACATGGCAACCACAAAGGCCTGTCTGTCTGGCCTGGAAGGAGGATCAGATTGGATAAGGGATACAGAACCCCAGAAGGTCTAGGAGATGAATTGGTTAGGGGAAGGGCACAACACCAGCCTAAACACAATTGGGAAGTTGATTGATTAGTTTGAAAGGGTGTCTGGTTCTTCCCAATCCCAATGTAATATAATTAGACTAATAAAAGTGAGCTCTCACTCACTCTCTGGCCCTGTAACACCCGTTCACTCATGCACTTGCATGTTCTTTCTCTGTAGCAGCCATGCTGTCTAGCAGCCACACAGGCTCCAAGCATGAGCTCTGGCTGTGGATCCAAGCATAAGCCTGGGTACCGCAATGCAGCACCAGCCAGAGCACAGCTGGGAACAGAGCCTACTGCACTAGCTGGACAGAGACAGAGGCCGAACTGGACTAAGCTTTGGCATGGCACAGAATTTCTGGACACTGGGCCTGATGAAGACAAGGCTGGACTTTTTCCACAGTAGGATGGATGGAGATGAGAAACTAGGAAGCTGGGCACAGCCTTCCATTTCTGTTCCAATAAATCTTACCAGTACATCTCAACCATCTTTTATGTGTGGGTCCCCAGAAATGATTTTGTCACGACTCTGAAAGGACCTCATTTCCACCAGAATAATAAGACCCCCATTGGGTCTTATTGGATGGAGAGGTGCCTTCCCCATATGTGGAGCAGAGGAGCATTCTTATCTCCAAAGAGGAGGAGTCACAGAAAGGAATCTGAACACACAGGTCTTGCACTTTGTAGGCTCCCGACCAGTTCCCTGCACTGACCTCATCATACCCTCTGTCCTATGACACTTACCCATAACCATATACTCTTCTTCAAACCTAGCATAAAAACACCGGGGTTTAACCATGTATTTGGATCTTCATTTCCTCATGAAGGCTCATGTGCCTTGTACAACTTATATTAAGTACACGTATATGCCTTTCTCTTGTGAATTTTTTTTTACAGGGGTCCCAGTTGAGAACTTAGAAGACTAGGAAGGAACTTTGAACTTAACAGGAAAAAGATATTTGTCCTCCCCTATAATTATATAATTATTGAGGATTATATATTAAGGATTATAACAGAGAGGATTATATAATTATTGCCATTTTTATGAAGAGGATCCTGGGTCCTAGAGGTGAAGTCACTTGCCCAGGAAGAGAAAGGACACCTAACACACTCTTTCGCCCCAAAGCCTTCTTTCCTGGCTCCCTGCCTTTTAACTTCACTTCTCACTCCAGGTGGAGGCAATCACATATCATTCACCTGTGTATGTTCTGGAGCAGAATCATATTAGTGTTCTGAAGAGCAGGAGGAGAAAAACCCAAGCAAAATAAGGAATTGATTTTTTCCTCTGCATTTGCTATCAATCTCTTCATCTCTGAGAGAAGCTAGAGGGAGGAGAATTAAAGCTGCAACTTAAGATGCCCACCACCCTTTCCTTTGCTTCTTCTCCTGACCCATCTTAGCACAATACTGCATTACTAATTTCACACAGAGAATTAGGTAACAGCGTTAGCCTTCAGACCCCCATCCAAGAGAAATTTTCTTCCTTCCTCCTCTGCCTGTGGATGTTCACCACCAGTTTTACCTCATGGAGTGTAATCACAGATGAAAATTCTTGATATCTAATATATGTTCCTTTGCCATGATAGGATGCAGCATGGTGATAAAAGCGTTTTTTTTTTTTTTTTTTTTTTTGTGGTAGTGATGGCTCTGGGGAGACTGGCTGATCACTACCACAAAAAAGAAGTCCCATTGTTCTAATGGGACTTCTGTTAGAAGTCTTTGCCTGGAGGGTTGGCTTTGTTTTAAGAAGGTCACAGAACCAGGATGGAGGATGCTTGTGATAAGCTGAAGTCTGTGGCTCTGGGGCCAGCCAGGACACCCCATCCAGGTACCACAGAGGTTAGTAAAAGAATACTTAGTACATTTTCTAAGGTCTGGAAATAAAATTTTCCTCCCATTACGTTCAGAGTGGTCTAGTTTTTGCTTTCTTTCCTAGGTTTATTCCCACTTTTGTAGGAAAAAATGCTTAGATCAGCACAAAAGATCATCAATTCTGTTATCTTGTGTATATTGATTCCAAGGGGCCAGAGCAGAACCTCAAAAGTGAGTGTAAGTGGAAGATGTACCTTGGAATATTCCACCAGCTGTATCTATGAAGCATTTAGACTGTCCCAGAAGGGCTACAGCTGAAAATCTATCAAAGCTTTAGGTTTTTCTCTCCCCTCCCACCCCAAAAAATCAACAATTGTTTATTTTGCAATGTTCTATAGGATTTAAATGCTTCCATGAATTGTACTAGAAGGAAAATAGTGACTGCCCTGCCTATAATTAAGAAATGCTTGGGGGTTGAGGGAGAGAAAGCTTGTGGTGCTTTAGTTTCTCATTTTGCACCGATCATTTTAATGCTCAGCATGGGCATGCTGTGGCCCGTGGTGTAGCCAGTTACCTTTATTCTTACATGTTATAAGTTTCATCATCATTGGTGCACATACTGCATTTTAAGGACCAAAATACCAAACTCAATTTTTTAAACTTGTTCCTTTCCTTTTTTTGATTTCATCATTGTTTAGAATGGTCTCTAATATCAGCTCCCAAGAAATATGCTTGCTGTGGGACGTAAAACCAAGCCAGACTATTTAAGGATGGATCTGGTCGTTCCCATTGATTCACTGATTCATTCATCCAAAAAACATTTATGTAATGTTCACTCTGTAATGGTTTTTATTCCAAGGTCTGGGGGTAGAGAAACATCCTTTAAAAAAGCTCGCTATCCTGAGGCGATGAGAGAGAGGTCAAAGTGATCACAGAACTGTGTGGGAAGTGTTATAAAAATAACAACTATTCTTGAGCACTTGCTGTTCTGGTACTACATGTGTTAATGCATACTATCTCTAATCCTCCCACTACTACCCACTAAGTTTTATTTTCCCCTTTGTTTTAGGAAATAGACTGAGAAATGTTCAGAAACTTGCCTAAGGTTACATTGCTATAAATATTAGCACTGGGATCCAAACTTAAGCTTTGTAGACTCAAAAACTTCTGTTCTTTGCATGTTACTCCTACATGTGCTAAGGGCAAAGACAACTAATCCAGACTCAGGGGGGCCTCCAGTCAAGTTTTTCAGAGGAGGAAGGGGGAGAAGCTTCCCTTTACCACCCATAACTCCCTTAGACAAAGCCTCATAAAAATGTGACCAGACTCCTGAGTGGCAGAAAACAGAAGGTAACAATCCCACATATCTTTGGTTGCTATTGGAAAAATAATAACCAGATCAGGGAAGGAACAAAGGTGGCAACTGTGTAGTCAATAGGAGAGGTGACAGTTTCTCTTGACCATATTGGGTTCAAAAGAAAAGTTGTCCCTAGTAATGACATCCACCAAATCATCTAGAAACACATAACTTCAGCTCTGTCACCTTGAACAGGTACATCGCCTTCCCAAGCTTTCACTAACCTATTTCTTGCATGGCTAAAGATAGCTGCTGAGAAACAGAATTAAATAGAGTAAAAGCTTATTATTTTGAAGGATAGGAGACTGTGAGTCTCAGTTCAAATGATTTTTGAAAAACATTCTAACTCTAGGATTTGTTTTAAAAAATACTGACAATTATGTTACAATATATCTTTTTCTTTTTTGCTACAAACACAGTAATGAATGGGGTACTAATAAGCAAAATTAGCTACATGAATCTAAGATTACAATTTACACAAACACTGTTATACATGTAAATCTCATAAAAGTACAGATTTCTAAATCACCCCTTCATTCAAACTTCTTACCCAATTACATTACTGCGTTTTAATTAATATACATTCCAAAATGCTAGGCCCAATTAAGGAGAGATCGCTGCATAGCAAGTCACAAGACAAGTTGTAATGTCACACTTATATTAAAAATCAGTCCTCAGAGCATTCCCCAACATAATAAAGGCCATATATGAGAGATCTATAGCCAACATCATACTCAATGGGCAAAAACTAAAATCTTTTCCACTAAGATCAGGAACAAGACAAGGCTGTCCACTCTCAGCACTTCTATTCAATATAGTATTGGAAGTTTTAGCCACAGCAATCAGACAAGAAAAGGAAATAAAAGGCATCCAAATTGGAAGGAGGAAACAAAACTGTCACTGTTTGCAGATGACATGATAGTGTACATAGAAAATCCTATAGACTCTACCAAAAAACTGCTTGACCTAATAAATGAATTTGGAAAAACAGCAGGATACAAAGTCAATATCCAGAAATCAAAGGTATTTTTGTACACCAACAATGAAACAGCAGAAGCAG
>CM052542.1:74605332-74793322 GCA_028533065.1 Trachops cirrhosus
CATACCCTTTGCAACAGCATGGATGGAGCTGGAAAGCATTATCCTAAGCGAAATAAGCCAGGCAGTGAAAGACAAATATCATATGATCTCACCTTTAACAGGAACCTAAACAACAAAACAAAGAAATAAGCAAAATATAGCCAAAGATACTGAAATAGAGAACAGGCTGACAGTGACCAGAGGGGAGAGGGGAGGGAATTTCAGGGGAGAATGGGAAGGTTTTATAGGAACAAATATAAAGGACACATGGACAAAACTAGGGGGCTTGGAAATGGGAGAGAGGTGGGGAGGGAGGGTGGGTGGGCTGGGATAGGAGTAAAGGACAGAAAACTGTACTTGAACAATGATTAAAATAAAATTTTAAAAAAATCAGTCCTCAAAAAAGTGGTGTCAAAAATGTTCGAAGCTACCCAAAGCAGTGGGAGAAATTTAAGTGTATATGTATATATACACTTAAAAATATATATGTATTTTATATATATATCTATATAGAGAGAGATGAGCAAAAGTACATTTACAGTTGTTATGGAAAATAATATAATAATTAACAAATAATAACATAAGAACAAATTGTTTCAGGTATTCACAACTGTAAACCTACTTTTGCTCCCCCCCACCCCTTGCCCCATATATATTGTGTCAGAAGCCTCACAATTGCTTTGGAACTCTTTAGCTTTTTATTTACTGGTCGCCAAGTGCCTGTCATGTAACCAGGTCTTTGCAAATACGAGCACAGCCCAGTCATTAGGACGCACACGTGCTGAGGATATGGCATGGCTCTCACATAAATGCTGTGTGTGTGATAAAGACAACACACATGATTTCTGTTCTCCTACAGCCCAGTTGTCCCTAGAGAGTGAGCTGAGCACTTTGGTAGGTAAACCTTCTACTGAAAGAAAGGTGACAGTGGCTGAGAATGGTCACAGCATCTCTCTAGCACCCAATTTACAGCAGAAATGCCAAGGATGGAATAATCAGGCTTTTTTACCAGGCTGAACTTCCTCTTGGCTTGTAGCATCTGTGAATCCAAAGCAAATTTTAAAAGTTTTCAACTGTGCAAAAATTAAATGGGCCTGAGTAATTTAGCTGAATTTTCTGGCAAACCCACTTTGCTTGATTTTCTGAAGGCAGTAGAAAGGGCCATGGGGTAGAGTGAGGGGGCTCAAAGGATCTGGTTTTCTGTTCATTTTCCCCTAACTATTGAGGAGTTTCTGGAGAGTTACCTAGGAGTTAAAATTCACACCTGATGCTTATTTTATTCCCATTTAATTTGTTCATCTCAGAGCCCTCCTGAGAATGAAAGGCTCACCCCATCCCTGCCACCAATATCTGGCCTGGCCCAGTGTTCCTCAGAGCTGCTGCACTGTCCCATCCACCCAGGTGCAGACCTCTTCTCCCCTTTGACCTGGAACTGTGCTCCCACCTGAGCATCAGCTGGAATCCTTCCTGAGGGGCGAGGCCATCGCCTGGAGCTCGTCCAGGGAGCGTTTCCCTCTGCTGCTTTTCTCATCCTCTCCTCCCATGCCACAGCTCCCTTTTTAATGCCCATCTCCTAATTAAGCCTAAGTCATGGCAGATGGTGCTGTGGGCAGATTCATACCCATTTTGGGAGCATCCTACAGCACCTGAGAGGTACATCCATATGAAACAGCTCCAGCTTCAGCAGAAATGGCTCCCTATAATCTCAAGTAAATTGGAATAAGAGGAACATATGAGGTGGGGAAGAGGGAGAGAGAGAGGTGGGGGAAGGGGGATGGCACCAATACTCCACATGCTGCAACATGTTAAAAATTATGTTAATTTTTAAATGAGTCTCAATCCACAACATAATGGTAAGGAGAGCTTCAGGATAGCAAAAGAGGACTTGTATATCCCTTCTCCACTGACCATTGCTCCCACTCAGTTCATTTTTCTAGCGATCTTAAACCACAAAAGGAGGCAAAACATTTCACTAGAAGGAATAAATCAACCAGCACCCTCCAAACTGCTTGTTGGGATTTTTCTAACAATGGACAGAACTATGCTTCCATCTCAGTCACAACTCTCACTGACTGGCTTTGATAAGCTTTTCCACATATTCCAACTTGATGTCTAAAGTAGCCAATAATTTTCTGTCTTATTTATAGGAGGCACTCTGTGCAGCTGGACAGATGAGCTAATTTCCCCTGTGGATACTATGGCTCTGACCTCCCTCCCCCACCTCCCTTCTCCCACCTCTTCTGGGGGAAATGTGCACATACACACACATTTCCCCCAGATTTGCAATATGATTCATATATTTTTCCAATGTATAACCTCATTCACCTATTCCTAAAACACACTTATGACACACCTATTAGTGTCAAATTTTGGGCTGGGCCCTGCCTGGACATGCTAAATATCTACAAGTGGTAAGAGAGGTGTCATCAGCCAACTTTAGGGTATTTAAACTCTCTAGCCTTAATTTGCTTATATCTATAATGGACATCTGCTAACACATGTCTGAGAAGGCTTTTCTTGCCTGTAAATGCAATAGTGCATGAGAAACATAGACTCTTTACAAATGTTAGGCACCTTGATTGAATCATTAAGATGATTACCAAATAAAACACTCTGTATTAGAGTTTTCTGGACAGCCTCTTGAAGCTCCAAGTTGCCCCCTTCTATTTGTGCAAATACCATCTCTTCCTCCTCCTTAGCACTACCCTCTTCCTTCCTCCTCCCCATTTGTAACAGAGCTATGTTATCTCAGTCCATATGATTTTGTCTTCTTCTTCAGTTTTCTCCTTCTTCATCTTTATCTTTTTATTATTGTTACTGCTACTACTATTTACTATTATTACCAATCCCCAAACCTTACAGATTAATCACAGTTTAAGCAGACTTGGAAGAGACCCAGAAAGTGGAGGAGATGGAAAATCTGAGAGGCAACAGACAGTGAAGGGCACAAGTTGTCAGACTGGCAGCCAAGTTATTAGAAGTGAATATGCCTGAGATCAGACTAACTGACTTTCTTTGGACAACTTAGTAACAATAAGAAGGATGAATTATTCTGCTCTGGTTTACAGCCAGAACAGCTCTGGGAACTGCTGGCAGTCTCTCTAACTGAACTTGGTACCCAGAAATCAAGCTAAACCTTTTCAGTCATAAGGAGCATTTCCCTCTGCCCACTAAATATTTGCAAAAAACAAAAAGAGTCTTCTGGTCAGGAAAGTGACATAGGTAAGCACGGCTTACCTCCTTGCACAACCACATCAAAATTACAACTACGCTGTGGAACAACCATCACTCAGAACCATAAGAAATTGAGATGAATGGAAGTCTGACAACTACAGAATTAAAGAAAGCATATCCATCCAGAATGGTAGGAGGAGTAGAGATGCAGAACGGGCTGGTCCCACATCCATGTGTGGTAAATTGGGGAGTGGTATCTTAGGAGTGAGGAGTCCCAGACCCACATCAGGCCCCCCAGCCCAGGGTTCCAGTGTCAGGAAGATCACTCTCCATGACTTCTGGCTGCAAAACCCAGCAGGGATTGAATCAATAGAAATAACTTCTGGAGTCCCAAGTAGTTCCCCCTAACCCACACATGGACTTATTCAGACTCACTCCTTCTGAGCTCCAGCACTAGGGTAGCAGCTTGAAAGGCACTAGTCACATACAGAGAGAAACTGAAGTGTCTGACATCAAGATGGGAGCTGGGGCACAGCTGTCTCCCAGACAGAAAGGTGTGTGGAGGCCATTGTCCTTTTTATGAACAGTCCCCCACAGAGCCACAGAGCTGGAAGGCTGGTGCCATATCTGAGACCCCATTAATCTGTCAAACACTGTGTGCCCCACCCTGGGGATCCCCAGAGACTCTATCCCACCCAACTTACAGGCCCACCCAAGCTGCTTTTCTATATACACGGCTGGTCTTCACTCATGTTTCACAACTTCCTCTATCTTCTCAAACAAGCAACAGCCAACCTCAGTGAGCTCCCAGCTCCTGTACCTCTTGCTAAGCAGCCCCAGCCCAGTACTAGCAGCAGTCAGCCTGGATTCCCAGCATGGCCTTGCTTTGGAATCTCCAAGCCCAGCACAAGTAGCAGCTATGTCAGATTTCTTTGTAACTCAGGCAGGATGGCCCCAGGTAAAACACAGGTGGGGACTGACCTTGGCCTGAATCATCTGGGAAACCCTAGAGCCTCTGCACCCAGTAGATAGATACAGACCACATCAGAGCACTGTTACCCTGTCCCTGCACAGCTGATCCTCCATGGAGGGTGGAGGTTGGTGGTCAATGGTCACAGCCAGTCCTTGAAGCTGACTGGCCTGGGTAAATCCCTCCCATTGACCTGTGAACAAATCAAGGCTCAACTACAAGAGGAGGGTATACTCGGCCCACACAAAGGGAACACCTTGAGTACCCAGCTTGGGTGATAGGGGAGGCTGTGCCACTGGACACTATAAGACACCTACTACATTAGGCCATGCAACCAAGACAGGGAGGCATAGTAGCTCTACGTAATACATAGAAGCAAACACAGGGAGGCTGCCAAAATGAGGCAACAAAGAAACATGGCCCAAATAAAAGAACACATCAAAACTCCAGAAAAAGAAATAAAATGGAGATAAGCAATCTATCAGATACAAAATTCAAAACACTGGTTATACCCTGGCTGGTGTAGTTCAGTGGATTGAGAATGGGCCTGCGAATCAAAGGGTCACCAGTTTGATTCCCAGTTAGGACACATGCCTAGGTTGTGGGTCAGGTCCCCAGTTTGGGGCACATGAGAGGCAACCACACATTGATGTTTCTCTCCCTTTCTTTCTCTTTCCATACCCCTCTCTCTAAAAATAAATAAATAAAATCTTAAAAAATAAAAACACTGGTTATAAGCATGCCCAGGGAATTTAGTGAGGACCTCAACAGCATAAAAAAGATCTAGTGAGAAATAAAGGATACACTAATTAAAATAAAGAATAATTCTTTCCTTTTCTTTAGTCTTGGGTAATGTAATTATGATGTGCCCTGATGTGTGCAAAGCAGCAAGAGAAATGAAGACAGTTACCTACAAAGGAGTTCCCATAAGACTGTCAGGTGATTTCTCAAAAGAAACCTTGCAGGCAAGAAGGGACTAGAATGAAGTATTCGAAGATATGGAAGTCAAGGACCTATATCCACAGTTATTCTATCCAGCAAAGCTATCATTTAGAATGGAAGGGCAGATAAAGTGCTTCCCAGATAAGGTCAAGTTAAAGGAGTTCATCATCACCAAGCCCTTATTATATGAAATATTAAAGGGACTTCTTTAAGAAAAAGAAGATCAAAACTTTAAACAATAAAATGGCAATAAACACATATCTATCAACAATTGAATCTAAAAAAGAAACTAAGCAAATAAGAACAGAGACAGAATCATGGATACAGAGAATATTTGATGATTGCCAGATGGGAGAGGGGTGTAGGGGAATGGGTAAAATGGTGAGGGAAATAAGAGGGGATTGGGTGAAAAGGTGAGGGGAATAAATTGGTAGTTACAGAATAGCCATGGGGATATAAAGTACAGTATAGGAAATGGAGTAGCCAAAGAACTTGTACGCATGACCCATGGACATGAACAATGGTGTGGGGATGGCCTGAGGCAGTGGGGGGTGCCAGTTGGAGGGGGGCAAAAGCGGAAAAATTGGAGCAACTGTAATAGCATAATCAATAAAATATAATTTTTAAAAAGGAAAAGAGTGAGAAGTATAAATATTTGGAGATTATAAAATAAATAATGTAGTCTTCTTCCGGTCACCACCCATTCCAATATTTCAGACCGCCCCGGTCACCTGAAGCCACGTCTTATCTGTGCTTCCCTTTTCCATCCATGGGCTAGCCGTAAGAGGGTCCTCTATGTTAGGGGTGGGATGGGCAGCCCCACTGCACTCAACAAGCCATTCTCATATTAAGCTGCACCTCATATGAGGGGGCTATCTTTATCTAATTCACACAAAGGTTTCTTTAGGTGAGCTGGAATCAGCCCACTATTCCTCCATCTTCTGTGCAGGAAACAGTTTTATGGAAACAACTTTTTCCTTGCTTCTCCTTGGGCAGGTTTTAAATCACATGGATATTTTTCTATTTTCCCATTTTCCCCACTTCAAGGCAGTACATGTAATGGAGAAAGTGTAACCATTTAGGTTTAGACTGAACTGGGCTTTGACATACCTTCCCTGAACTTCATGTTCCATCTGTAAAATGGACACAGTAATAGCTGTTCTTGAAGAAATTTGAAGAATTAGAAATAGTATAATTTACATATCTGGCACAAAATGAATACAGTATTTTATAATCAGCAGATCACCAGGACAGAAAAGTACCTTTCTGAAGTCCCTAAGAAAAAAAATTGTGCCTGGCCCTCACCCTAAACAAATTATACCCACTTGAGTAGGTTTTTAAAACTTGTTATATTTCATGTTAAATCTGATTCTATAAAAGTACAGATTTACCGAACAAAAATATGTTGCTTCCTTTTTTAATTTTCTTTATAATAATGCAAGCAATTCTATTACTTGAAAGAAAGAGTCAATTTTCAATTTTGTTTGTTGCTTTTCAAGAGAAACATATAGCTCATAATTATGCATACTCTAGAGTTTGGATGTGCGCATGTCTCCTGCAGAACTGAACATTACTAACAATGATAAAGGTAAAGCGTCTGCACATGACAAATGAATCAGAGGTGCAGAAACAAAACCAACTGATTAAGTCGTATATCACCAAGAGAACTTAGGATATAGAATAAGAAAAACAAGTCGATACCTCAAATTTTCAAAATGGGCCTCAGGATTCATTTGTCTAGAGAAGGGAATGAAAAGGAGAACTCAGTTAATTTGGTGAAATGTTAGAGCTGAGAAGGGCCTAGTGATCACGTGGCAAACCCTCTGGTGGGACATATGGGGAAACTGAGGCCCAGGCAGTCCACAGCTTACGCAACACAGGTTTTCTGCCACTATCCAGTGGTGAAATCTCCATTTTATTCACAGCAATATTAGGTATTTTCCCAAGATCTACATGATCTTGATGGCATAGGAAAGGAGTTCCAGGTCGAAATCTGCCGGGCCTGCTCTTGTTCAGGAGAGGCAGTGTGGCACAATGGGGGAGACATTCCCTGTGAGATGGACTTTCCCTCTGTCTGGTTTTCTGTGTGGCTCACCATGTCTCTGGGCTAGTATGGTGCCTGACACATATAGGAATTCAGCAAATCTTTAGTGGATGAACACTTAAGTGTGCACTTTCATATCTTATTGGTTTAAGAAACGCAATGATGATGACTATGGACTATTGCTGATTAGAAAGAAAAGAGAGCAAAGAAGGGGGGAACAATATACATGTAGGTAGAAAGATTAGGGGTTCATCAGCCACGAAGAATGGTTTTTCATCTTGGCCTTAGTCCTCAATGACCAGATGACCCAGAAAAATGAGCCTTTCTGAATTTGGGTTTTCTCTACTGTAAAATGGGATAATAGTGTCAATTCCACATGGTTTTATGAAGGCTTAACATGATAAAATTTATTAATTGCTTGGCATCATACCTGGCATAGACTACAGCATAAGAAATAATAACTGAGACAAGAAGAGAAGACAATATTGTGGCAATAATTTTCCTGTTGGGTTTTAAAAAATGGTGTGCATAGAAGTAGCAGTGTCTTACGACATCATATTCCAACAAACTGGATGCATCACTACATCAAATCAAATCCCATACATTTGTCCTTAGGCTTAATATGAAGTACCCCTCTCCTCCCAGCTTCTGGTCTCAGACATACTTCACTTCCTTTCATCTTCTCCTCTCCCATTCATCATGACTGCATTGGCAGGTTTGAGTGCTTCACCTGACCGGGTCTCCAAATGTGCACTATGGTCATCACTATCAGGGGACCTGAGACAAGGCCATGGGTCCCAGGACCTGTCCTGGGGGGACAGTCACGGTCCAGGCTTGATCTAGGAGAGACTCTTCCCCAAGGCACTGACCGTCGCATGTCTCTACTAGGGGCTCAGGCAGGGAGAGGTTCAGGGAAAAGCCCACAACGTGGGGCCCCGCTCAGAGGGCAGGTCCACTGGGGCAAACCTCCAGTCAGCTCAGTGTCCTCTTGCAGTGTGACCAGGGTCACGCCTGAGCCACAAGCCCCACCACAACCCATTACTCCCATACCCCCAAGCAGTCATCTGCCGCAACTGCTTGAATTGTTTCCCTGTTTGAGAACTTGGGTTCGATCAAGCAATTTAAAAACAAAGTGGAGAGAGCAGTTTGTGACAGTGAGAAAGCCCAGTCACAGCTGGTCAGAACAGTTTAGACTTGTATAGTATAGCTGTGAGCTGACAAAAGCCTGTCACTCCAATGAACATGCTCAGGAAAGATGAAAACCAGGGCTGGGAGTACCACATGCCTGACCTGAGAATCTACGAGGCTTTTGTGTTGCCTCCTCCACTTGGTGGTTTACACTTTACACAGCACTCTCATAGATCTAGGCTCATTTGCACCTTAGCAAGTGCAAAGTAAGGTTCTGGTCCAAGATGGAGACACAAGAAACTCCAAACTCACCTCTTCCCATGGACACATTAGATCAACTCCTTCTGAAAGAACTCTGGAAACTAGTGAAGTGACTCCTACACATTGGGTGAAAGAGAAAATACCGACATTGAAATGGGTAAGAAAGGCTTACCCTAAAACCTGTCCCTGTCACAAGAACGTACAAGCAGGGGGTGACTTACAGTTCCTAGTTTCTCTGAGTTACAAGGATGTGGAGCCAACATCTAGTGCCCCAATTTTTAAGATTTCCATGTGAGGGACGGGCCCCCTCAAAATACCTTGCTCTGAAAGCCAGTGGTGCTTGTGTGTCTGTGAGACCAGAAAATTAAAGCAAATGTCACAGAATTAATAACTAATGTAGCTAGAATTTAATCCCAGTTCTGACCAACCCCCAATTCACATTGTCATCACAATACTGGGCCTTCTCCATTTTCTAGGACTTAATTTTTATTCTCGGTAACATGGGGCAGCTGTAGTATAGTGGATTGAATGATGGCTCCCCCAAATAATATATCCACTGGAATCTGTGAGTATGACCTGATTGGAGAAAAGGGTCTTTGCAGATACAGTGAAGTTAAGGATCTTGAGATGAAATGATCCTGGATTCTCCTGTGAGCTCTAAACCCAAAGACAAGTGTCTACATAAGAGAAAGGCAGAGGGTAATTTGAGACTGACAAAAGAGGTGAAGACACACAAAATAAGTAGTGTGAAGATGGAGACAAAGATTGGAGTGGTACAGCCACAAGTCAAGGAATGCCTGAAGCCACCAGAAGCTGGAAGACACAAGGAAGGATTCTCTCCCAGAGCCTCCAGATGGAGTGGGAACCCACTGACACTGATTGGGACTTCTGGTCTCCCTCACCATGAGAGAACAAATTTCTGTTTCTTTAAGCCATCCAGCTTGTGATGGTTTGCTGCAACAGCCATAGGACATGAATGCATGTGAAAGAGCTCAGCAATTGTCACTCCTCATTTTGTATTGCACATGCTCAGGCCTTGCTTGGCTTTCTCAGTAGCAGTGCAGGAATGCAAGGACACCTGGACCATCAGCTCCTAGACTGGGGCTGACCCCTGAGCAAGCCCTCTGTCGTCGTCAGTGATGCTGCCTAGAGAGAAAATTATCTGAGGTGGGGCTGGAAAGGGTGAGGTGGCCCATCGATGACCCTGGTGTAGGGTTGCATCATGTGGCTGAGGTGGGACACACCTGGATGGTTCATAGTTGCACAGACTCCTCAGAGCCCGCTGACCAGAGGAAGGAGCTAATGGAGCACTGGAGAGAGAGAAAGCCCAGGACAGTCAGCAAGACCTTCTGGATCCTCCTCAGGAACCGCAGAGCTCTTCTCCTGGGGTGTGCACTCTGGATAAGTCCTTGCCTCTGGTGCTGTATGGGGAGTTCACAGCAGCAAAGCCTGGGTTTTTCTGTAGGAGAATGTCCTAGGAACCACGGGGCTGCCTGGGTTGCCCGTGGCATCCTGTTGGAAAGATCCACAGCTCTTGGCAGAGAAGCACTGGAAACTCCTGTGGGAATGAGAGCCCTCAAAGCCAGGGCTCTGTTTCTTCTCAAAATGCACAAGGGAGCCCTGTTTCCAGAAATGGGGCTCAAGTGCTGGCTGCAGCTGAGCGTGGCCCAGTTCCCCAGCCATCCCAGAGTGTGGGGCCTTGAGTTTCTCTGTAATGTTTGCTCTTTGTATGACTAATGGGCCTAAGCTTTGTGCATCGATAAGCAGAGGTACCCTCTCTTGTATTCGGATTCATCTTTCCTTTTTAAAGCTCTCCCCTCAGCCCCGGGTGCTCCTCATTCAAACTCACAGTCGCCCTGGCAATAACAAGGTGGCAGCGGGGAAGAGCTATGGTTTAATAAAGCAGAGGCTCAGCGTCCTCCCATTGCCCACACTTAGGGCTCTAATAAAGCCCTTTCATCATTCCAGGGCTGCTGTTTCCACCTCGGTGCTATGGATGGCTTTGCCAACTGACAGGATGCTTTATTTGGACTCAGGACACAGCTGAGAGTGGTCACAGATTCCAGTCACACTGAGTACGGTGGGAAAGGGCATCGGGTTTGGGACAGCATCGTGAGAATCCAGCCCCCAACCTAATCAGGTGACAGGAGTTCCTGGGAATCATGAAGGTGCTAGAAGTTTCTAGGGTGGCTCCCTTTCCTGGTGAACTCCCTGTCTGAGTTAACCTCCAGTCAGAAGTCCAGATGGGCTTATCATTACCTTTAAAACATAGCTAACTTGTTTCTGCAACTTTCCTTTTGTGTGGAGAAACAGCCTTTCACTCTCCCCTCTGAAATCATGTAGTGGACTGGTAAAGGGCCCCCTCGAGGCGTCCCTTTCTCCAGCCCCCACCATTTCACGGCACTTTATAGGATGTGAGCCAAGAGCTTTCATCACCCCTGTACATACTCAGTGAGTTGCTTGTGCTATTACTATGTGTGTCTTTGTAAAGTGTTTTTATGCTGTTTTTTTATAAAGTGTTATTTTTTAATTACCAAGTTATTCAGATTGGTTAAAAATTCAAGTGTTCATGAAATGCATGAGTTATAGACTGAAAAAAAACCCTATAATCGCACCCTTTGTAGGTCTGTGTAATGTATGCAAATGAGGTTTTAATTTTAATTTTCCATCTTTGTCATGGAGAAAACAAAAGGATGGCCGAGGGATGGAAAAGTGACGGGAAATCCACACCAGAGTCAGGTCATTTTCCTTAGCACACCAGGCTGAGCCTCCATCCCTGCAAATGGAGCAGGTTCTGACTTCTGTAAATACTTTCTCCACCCAGGTAACACCACCTGCTTTCAGCTGGCAGGGCTCCTGTGATTCTTGGCAGGTGTGAATGAAGGTCAGTGTAGTGTTAGGGTGTGTGCTAGAATTGGGGTACTGAATTATGGACTAAATCATGTTTCCTGAAATTTGCATGCTGGAGCCCTAATACTGATCTAACACTGATGTGACTGTGCATAGAGATTTGGCCTTTAGAGAAGAAATGAAGGTTAAATGAGGTCATAAGTGAAGCGCCCTGATCCAGTAGGATTAGTGTCTGTATAAGAAGAGGCATCAGAGCCTTGGCCAGTGTGGCTCAGTTGGTTGGACCATCATCATCCCTTAACCAAAAGGTTGCGAGTTCAATTCCCTGTCAGGGCACATATGTGGGTTGCAGGGTTGTGGGTTTGATCTCCAGTCTGGGAGCGTGCAGGAGGTAAATGATCAATGCTACTCTCTTGCATTGGTGTTTCTCTTTTCCCCTTTCACTCTCTCTCTAGAAGCAATGAAAAAGTGTCTTCGGGTGAGGAAATAAATAAATAAATAAATAAATAAATAAGAAAGACACCAGAGAGCTGGTTCACTCTCTCTCCACCATGTGAGCACCCAGGGAGAACACAGCCATCAGCAAGCCAGGAAGAAGGCTCTCACTAACGCCTGACTGTGCTGGCACCCTGATCTCAGACTTTCAGCCTCCAGAACTGTAAGAAAAGAAATGTCCATTGTTTCAGCCACACAGTCTTTGGTATTTTGTTACAGCAGCTGAGCTAAGACAGAGTGGAAGAGAAAGTATTACACTCAGCCTAGCTGTGCCCCCACCCCAGCCCCTGCTCAATATCGGTCCATTCACATTTCTTTCCTTGCTGCCACCACTGCGACTCTGAAAAGAGGACTGAGGGATAGAAGTGTCCTCTTACAGACGTGTGTGTCTCTGGACTCAATCTCCTATACCCAGTGGGGGCTTCTGCTTCTCCTTTCTCTACTGCAGCCCAGGGGCCAAATGGTTCCCATGTGACGCTGACCTTGACCCCTGTGGGAGACAAAGCATACACTAGGCACCTCTGAATTATATCCACAGTGGGTTTCATGCTCTCAGCTGGCTTAGCTCAGAAATAAATTCACTCAGCAAAGCCAGTGTCCATATGGCCTTACTTTAAAGTTTAAAAGTTCTCCTCATACTCTTGAAAATTCCAAACCTGTTCCAAGACTATATTAATGAATTATTAATTATTTAGCCTCTCTACTTCTATCTTGTCCCCACAGGGTCACTTGTGGACTCCAGGTTTGCCCCCATGAACTTTGGATCACACAGACCCTATAACCAGCTCCTATAACATGAGGCCCACACAAATTTTTTTTAAAAAAGGAAATAAACTAAAGCCCAGGAGGCATATAGAGTTGAAAGGAAGATTTCTAGTTTTTGCTGTCAATCTTTGGTAAGCATATCACCAATACCACCTTGGTGTACCCCAAGAAGCAGGGTGTCTTTTTGAAGTGGAACAAGGGAGGCTCAAGCAAGCTGAGTGACAGCAAGGAGTGGCCCTTAAATTGGTGCTTCTCAGGCTTTTCTGTTGTGACCCATAAAACATAGGCCTTATATCACCACCCAGTAGTGTGTGCACATGTGTACACATACACACACCCATACAATAACTGTTTCGCAAAACACTAACTGTCTTTATTGCCTGGGATGCACTCTAATATTATCTAGTCTAGTCCAGTTTAGTCTAGTATATTTCATTGAAAGTGTTGGTTGGAAATTAAAGTTATGTGATGGTTAATTTTATGTCAACTTGACTAGGCTAAGGGATACCCAGGTAGCTGGGGAAACATTATTTCTGGATGCGTTTCTGAGGGTGTCTCAGGAAGAGATCAGCATTTGAACTGGTAGACTGAGTAGAGAACATCACCCTCACTAATATGTGTGGTCATCCACCAACTGGTTGAAAGCCCAAACAGAACAAAATCTGAAGAAAGGGCAAATTTGCTCTTTGCTGAGCTGGGACAATCATCTGCTCCTGCCCTTGGACATCGATGCCTTTAGTCCTGGGGCGTTTTGGTCTCAGATGTAACACCATTGGCTCCCCTGGCTCTCGGGCCTTTGGACTCAGACTAATTACACTGCTGCTTTCCTGGGTCTCCAGCTTGTAGATGACAGGCTATGGGATTTCTCAGACTCCATAACTTTGCAAGCCAATCCCTAAAATAAATGCCCTCTTACATATCTACATGACCTATTTGTTCTGTTTCTCTGGAGGACCCTAACTAATACAATTGATTTTTTTCATAGACTGCAGCATTTATTACTATTTGCAAGGATGTGGAAAAGCACTGGTGTTTAAATTTTAGGGACATACTTTGGTCAGAGGGAGCGTAGCATAGTGCTGTAAGTTCAGACCCCTTTCTTTAGGGTCTAGTGGCAGTTCTGGAATCAGGTCTCAGCTTTGCCCTTCAATGAGCTGCACAGAATTGGTTGGGTCCTTCAGCATCTGTGTTCAGTAGGGACAGCGATGTTTTCCTCACAAGGCTGTAATAAGAGTTTTGAAAGATAAACTACACTGAATGCTTAGCACAGTTCCCCATAAACAGTAAAGTCCTAGTGAAATAGTAATTATTATTAATGGGCAAATTATTAATGGGCAAATGCCAAATGCACTCAGGCATTTGTGGTATGCCAATTCTGGAGGCTCCGAGATTTCACTGGAAGCCTGTCGGTCCCATATGACGGGACAGGCAGTGAAGTCTGTTGTACATGGGCGTCCAGAATGTGGGTGCAGCAATGCTTATTAATAATAAGTGGAACAATATTCACTTTAGCTGCTCAGCGCGCTCATCCAAGAGTCTTGTAAACATGTGCATCTTAAATCTTGGCTTTGGGCCTGCCATTTTGGGTCATTTTCCAGATACATGAACTTGTGGAGAATGGACATCAGGAGGCTGAATTCTAATTTCCCTCAGATGCTTATGTGTTATGTGAGCTTGTACAAGCATTTTGTTTTTCTGTCAGTTCTTATAATAATGGTAATTACAATACCTGCCCACCCTATCTCAAAGGCAGGTTAAGAGGCACGACGAGTACAGTTAAAAATACAGAAAGAGGCATTGAACCACTCACAGACGGGCATATTATTAATACAAAGATTCTGCTATTTATCATTACCGTCTATCTTTCTTGGGTACTCCATTGTGAAGATTTGTGGTTGGCACTTCATCTTTTCTTCTTTCTTTTTAAGGGATAAAATGCATTTCTAACTACCTTTTGAAAGCCAATTTATGCTTTAGCCATTTGATTAATAGGAGTGGGGAAGACCAGCTTCCCAATCAAAGTACTTTTGAATAATTCAATGTCTGATATTAAAAGAGGAGAGTTGCTGTCTGACACAGTTTACTCTACACTGTGGAGCAAATATGAGCTGCCCTTCCACCCAGATGGACACCTGGCCCTGCCCCTCCACTTTCATTCTCTCCCTCTTGCTTGTTCAGAGCTCTACCAGCCCCACAGATGCCTGTGCAGTTTGTGCATAAAAACCAGAGAACAGCCAGGGCCACCCCAAAAACCTGTGCTCTGCCTGGGTCAGGTCATACACCCCAACGAAGGGACATCTTTTCCTAAGTGGTCCACCCAGAGAGGGTGCCTTTTTCCCGTTGGCATAAAGTCACTTTGTGAACTTGAAGAGGCCCTGCTACTAAGTGAAAAACTTGGGACGATGCAAACCCAGGCAGTGTCCCTGCATAGGCTCCACAGTCCCTGGATGGAATGGACCGTGTGGACTGCAAAGTCCTCCTGCCCACAGGTGCCTTCCAGGCCTCTGGTGAAGAGGGCAGAGCTGCTCCCCTCTTTGCCTTTCGGCAGGCGACCACCTGTAGTGGGTCAGGCTGTGGCCTCAAGTATGGAGCCCATCTGGGTGTCGATCCGGTTTAGCCCCTCAGAGGACTAGGAAGCTTAGCACTTCAGTGTTCTCATTTCAAAGCCTGTTGTATAGATTAAATGAGAAATGTGTGAAAATTACTTGCCATGCCACTGACTGTAGTGCTCAAGAGTGCTAATGACTGTTTCCTTCCCTGGGGTCTCTCCCTGTCCACTTTTAACCCTTCCCACTCCAGTTCCTTTACTACTCTTTTGCCTTTCTCTTCCTTTTCGTCTTCCTTTTCTCTCCTTCTCATGCCCAGGTCTCTGAAAGTTTACGTAGGCTCCAGCTGTGTCCTGTATCTGTAATGATCTCTTTATCTCAATATTGTCATTGGCTTCATCCTCCCTTAGTTTTGGGGCTTACTTTCTTCTTTACCAGCTTCCTTCAATTTTAAGGAATAAATGACACTACAGATGATGAATTTTCTTTTCTCCTCTCCTATTGTGAGTGCTTCAAAGGCTAAAATTTTAGGTATTCAGTATACTCTTCTAAAATGAGGCCAGGGTTTCCAAAGCCATTTGTAGGATGATGTTGGTAATGATGCCACAGTATGGCCATGAAGACCCCAAATCTGGCTGAGCCTTTCTGGAAGCTGGTGGTGAATTACAGATAGCATTAACCCAACTTGGAAACAAGAAAAGTAATGCTCATATCAGGCATGGTCAAAATCTTAGTCTTCAATCTAGTATGTTTTGAGGCATATCTAAAAGTCTCCTCTTGTAGCTGAGTTCTTCAGTTTTAAAGATTGTCTGAAGGTGTCTTATTTTACAATTAAAATAAGTGGGGAGAGGAAGAGGCTTAAATATGCCATATTTACAAGTCGCACATAAACTTTTTAAGTGAAAGAAACTCAATATAATTTGGGGGATAAATTATTTATAACACAATTCTCCAAGTACAGTCAAAAGCTGGAGAGCCAATCAAATGCCAAATCATGGAGATGAGAAGGGGGACACTGCTCCTATGGCAGACCTGGCCATCAGGTGTCAGGCCCCGAGAGCCAGCTCCCAGGAGCCCAGCCTCATGACAGGAAGTTGCACGCCCCTGGATCAGCCATCCCAGTGGAAATACGCTCCACATCACCTCTTCCCCTTCCTTTCTCCTCATCCAAAACTGCAGAAAGACTTCAGGAATCAGCTTTGCTAACCAAACGGGTATGGTTGGATTTTTTTAAATTTATAAATGTCTTTGTTTCCTTTTCCACCCTTTTCAATTACAGTTTACTTTCAATATTATTTTGTATTGTTTTCAGGTGTAAATCAGGTGTTAAACCATACACCTGATTTTTATTCTAGCCTGTGGGATCCCAAAGCATCAGAATCATCTCAGGATGCTTAGTAAGAATGAAAATTACTGGGCTTTACCCTAGACCTACTGAATTACAAGCTCTGGAGACAGAGCTCAGGAATCTACATTTTATTAATTCAAGTGCCCTAGATGAAATTTTTACATTAATTGACTTTATGTTTTAGATTTTACAGAAAAGCTGAACAGGTAGTACTGACTTCTCATGTAACCCCTGCTGATGATGGATGTTAAATTGTTTATTTTTTTTGTTTTGCTATTATGAATTTGTAAAGAATACATATTTGTGACTGTTTCTCTCAGGCATTGTGCCCATTTGCCAGGTAAGGGTCTTAAACAGGAGAACCTTCTTCTCTCACATTCCTAGAGGCTAGAGTCCAAGATCAAGGTGTCAGTGTGAAGGCCATGCTACCTCTGAAGCTGCCAGGGAAGGACCCTTTTCAGGCCTCAGTCCTAGCCTCCTGTGGTTCCTTGGCTGTGGCAGCACGAAGTCAATATGGACATGGTATTCTCCCTGTGCATGTGTTTCTGTGACTAAATTTCCATTTTATAAGGACACCAGTCATATTGGATCAGAGGCTACACTACTCCAGCATCACCTCGTCTTAACCACATCTACAATGACCCTATTTCCAAACAAGGTTACATTCTGAGGGACTAAGGTTACATTCTGAGTTGTGCCCCCCCTACATTTGCGGGGGACACAACTCACCTCATTATAGGCATTTATCTCTAAACTTATCATGCAACCTATCAGTAAAAAACATTTTGGGGCATGTGCAAAAATATATGTGCATTTAAATATTTTAAAATCATCCGTATGTGCTTTTGTGCTAATGTGTGCATTATAAAACTTCCCTAGGTTAGTTCCCCAGGAAACAGACACTGAGGCTCTGAGATTAGTATGCAGAAACTTTACCAGGTAATGCAGGATGGGGCCCAGAGAGAGTGGACTGCAATGCAGGGGCCCAAGAGGGCTAGATGGTCCTTGAGGCAAGGGGGGAGGTTTTCTGTGCCTACATGGACCAGTCACTGTATACAGGCTGCCCAAGATGAATGAGGCAGCTCCCACAGGCTGAGAGCAATTCCCTAGCAACTTCAGCTAGGAGACTTTTAGTAGTCCTTCCTGCCCACTAGGAAACCAGTGCCTCTGCCCTGAAAGAGCATCTAGGCGGTGCTCTACAGCACCCTACACAGAACAGACCCTCAAGAAGAAATTTAAAAGGATGATGTAAAATTAAATAGAAATAGAAGTTATCATATTTTTCTTAATAGTCAATGAATCTTGCATATCACTGAGATATACATAATCTACCATCTCAATCACTGCTGGGTCATAGGGAATATGTAGTTTAAATTTTAATAGAAACAAGACTATTACTATCTTCCTAAGAGGTTATATACCCTGTTACACTCTCATCAAGAGTATGTGAGAGTACCCACTTCATTTCTTCATAACCTCAAGAAAACTTGATATTATCAAACTACCTAAATTTTGACCAATGTTGGATATAAAAACTTCTTATCAGTTTAATTTATGTTTCCCTGATTACTAGAAAGGTTGGAACTTTTTTTATAAATTGTACATTTATACACTTTGTCTCACATTCTTTTGAGTTCTATGTCTTTTTCTTACTGATTTATAGGTATTACTTATATTTTTGAACATTGAATCTTAATTCATTCTTTTTTCTTTTTTTAAACAACACACTTGTTTGCATTCCCTATTATTTTAAAGAACCAGAGTCCTTTAAGATTTGAAAAAATCTTAGAAATCACCTAGCTTCTCCTCTAATACAGTGTTCTTATTAGTCCCACCTCTGTTCTTTTTTAAAATATATTTTGTTGATTATGCTATTACAGTTGTCCCATTTTTTCCTCCCCTTTAATTCCCTCTGCTCTGCACCCCCCCTTCCATCAGCATTCCCCCTGACCCTTAGTTCATGTCCATGGGTCATACATATAAGTTCTTTGGCTTCTCCATTTCCCATACTATTCTTAACCTCCCTCTGTCTATTTTGTACCTACCATTTATGCTTCTTATTCCCTGTACCTTTTCCCCCATTATCCTCCCTCCCCCTCCCCACTGATAATCCTCCATGTGATCTCTATTTCTGTGATTCTCTTCCTGTTCTAGTTGTTTCCTTAATTTTTGTTTTTGTTTTTAGGTTCAGTTGTTGATAGTTGTGAGTTTGTTGTCATTTTACTGTTCATATTTTTTATCTTCTTTTTCGTAGATAAGTCCCTTTAACATTTCATGTCATAAGGGCTTGGTGATGATGAACTCCTTTAACTTGACCTTATCTGGGAAGCACTTTATCTGTCCTTCCATTCTAAATGATAGCTTTGCTAGATAGAGTAATCTTGGATATAAGTCCTTGTCTTTCATGATTTTGAATACTTCTTTCCAGTCCCTTCTTGTTTGCAAGGTTTCTTTTGAGAAATCACCTGACAATCTTATGGGAACTCCTTTGTAGGTAACTGTCTCCTTTTCTCTTCCTGCTTTTTAAGATTCTCTCCTTATCTTTAATCTTGGGTAATGGACTTGTGATGTGCCTTGGTGTGTGCTTCCTTGAGTCCAACTTCTTGGGACTCTCTGAGCTTCCTGGACTTCCTGGAAGTAGATTTCCTTTATCAGATTGGGGAAGTTCTTCATTATGTTTTCAAATAAGTTTTCAATTTCTTCCTCTTCTTCTCCTTGTGACACCCCTATGATTCAGAGGTTGGAACATTTAAAGTTGTCCCAGAGGTTCCTAAGCCTCGCCTCATTTTTTTTGAATTTTTGTTTCTTCATTCTGTTCCAGTTGAATGCTTATATCTTTCTTCTGCATGCCATTGATTTGAATCCCAGTTTCCTTCCCTTCACTTTTGGTCACCTATACATTTTCCTTTATTTCACTTTGTTTTTTTATATCACTTTATTAGCAGTTTTATTTTTATTTTTAAGTATATTTTATTGATTATGCTATTACAGTTTTCCCAGCTTTCCCCCTTTATCCCCTCTGCACCCTGCACCCCTGAACCCTCCAGTATTCCCCCCCACTTAGTTCATGTCCATGGGTTGTATATATAAGTTCTTTGAGTTCTCTGTTTCCTATACCATTTTTGACCTCTCCTTGACTATTCTATGCATACCAATTGTGCTTCTTCTTCCCTGTACCTTTCCCCCGTTACTCCTCCCCTCCCCCTCTCCACTGAAGACCTTCCATGCGATGTCCGTTTCTTTCCCTAAGCCTAAGCTTTCAGACTATATCACTCCAAAGAGAAGACAAGCCAATCCTAACTTCCAGAGATCCAGAAAATAAGTGAGAACCCTGGCCACCACTTAAACAAAGCTGTCCTAGGTCAGCCAGGGCTCTGTTTCATGGAAGAAAAAAAGAATATTTAAACTCGAAATAAGAGGGATTATTTCAGAGTACTCCAGAGACAGGTCCATCTTTTAACATTCAACATTTCCATTCATTACACCCACCAACATGTTGACCAATGAAATATCACGAAATGTGACCAACGATGGTAACATCTACTTTAAGGGTGAAACTCTCTCTACCCCACGCCCCATACCCAATCCAAGGAAAGCAAGGGAAGGAAAGAGAGGCTTGAGTCCTTTTTTCTAGAGAGCAAGGATCCAGTGTTTCTCTCAGCTCACCCCACTGAGCCCCAACACACTCCCTCAGGTTAGGAGTGTTAATTTCACTGCTGTCAGAACTTTACCCTGCTCTCAGAGGGCCTCCCTTTGTGATCAAGTTTTTCTGTTGATCAAAATGGGCGACAATGTTAAGGTTTTCATATCCATGAGTAATGAAGCATGTGTGGGAAAAAATCTAATTGTAAAAAATTATCATAATGCATACAACATGGTATTGAGATTCTTGAGCAACTGCTTATTCTGCAAGGCATAAAATGTCCTTAGATCTTGAAAATTAATGTCTTCTCTAGCCTTTGTGTATGAATTCACACTTTATGTAAAACATATCTGTCCTTAATTCCCAAAGACATTGGAAAGATATATTTCTCTTAGTTTAGAGCACCTATTTTTTTTTTAACAAAGTTAACTTTCAGTTATTTCCTTTAGTTTTAAGGGCTTCTACCCTCTTTCCAGGGCTTACTCTGCTGGATTTTCCCAGAAAATCTTTTTTACTAACCCTGTCAGACTCAATTCATAGAGTTATGCCAATCTCCTTCACCCAGCTGTTTTGTTTTTTCCTTTTCTGAATCTGGTTTTAACACTAATGTATATATATAATTGTATCCCACTGTAGAAAGTTAGGATACAACTCCTTTGTACTTATGCTGCACACAGTTTGGGTCTCCTTTTGCTTACTTCTTAGAGTAGATGCTTCTAAAGACAGATAATTTCTGGGGCTTTGGTTGCAATGACCTAGTCAAGAGCAGTTCGCTGAACAGAATGAGCGTTCAATAAACATTGACTGACTCATGGTGGCAAAGTAAATCAAGATGCACTTATAGTTGGTAGAAAATAACATCAATTTTCTTCTCTATCTTTTCTACATATTAAAACCCTAGTTGCTTAGGTTATTTTTTCCAAGTTATAATGGTTGTTTTTCTAGGAATCTTCCCTTAGGCAATATATTTTAAAACTTAAATACTTTCTTCAGATGTTGGAAGCTATTGGACATGTAAAAACATATATGACCCTGAGCTGTTTAAACAGACTATTATAATAAGAAGCCAATTATTCTACCAAATACAAATGCATATTAATTTTGTATTATGTGCAACTGTTTAGGTAAGGGTCCATGTACACATACATCAGTTAAATAGTCAAATACCTAAATTAAAAATGGCAAGCTGAAAAAATTCTGAGTGCAAAGGTGTGATTGCTTTGAAAATAGCCCATTTAGAAAGGAGTTTGGCCTTTAATTGGCTAAGTTAAACAAGGTGCAATTACTGCTGACTTAGTCCCCAAAGACTGGCTCTAATCGTGTCATGTTTAACTTGGCTGGTTAAATTGCAAATAGAGTTCTCCTTTTCTGATTTGGTTCATTTGGCTAATATAATGCCTTTCTATGACTGACTTTTTTCTTCCCTGACTTAGCCCTTTCTATAAATGGAAACTTCACAGATTAGAAAATACTATACCTTTCTTTTTCTTCAGAAAAATAGCAAAATGTATGTGTGGTTGTAGTTGCCTAAAGAATTTCTCATACAGCTTTATGAGTGTATAGTTATACAAATGTCAAAGGCTCATCATAAAATTCATATGTGTATGTCAAAGTTCCTTATAAACCCGATGTCTCAAAATACTCTTGCAGATTTTTGTTTTGCTTCATGTTAATGGTGAAGAAGAAGAATATTTTTTTGCACCAAGTTTAACCTCCTCTGTACTGAGAGATGAACAGTTTAACATATACATTCAGTGTTCAATTAGCCGGCTCAAGGACCCCACAGAGATCCACAAGTGCATAGGGAAAGACGGTTAAATATTTATCTCAATTTCTGTCTAAGAGCATCAGAACTGAGAAAGCCAATTTCTTTGTTCAGGATGGTTAGGTCCATGCATGGTAGATAAAAACAGTATCTAATTTTATATGAAATACCATGGAATGTGTCAACCTAAAAAATAGATTATCTTTTTCTCTGGTAGAGAAACACGCATAAATATTCATTTATTTACTGGAAATTGATAACATTTAAGGAGTGATTATATGTGCTAGGTTCTGTATTAGGTACAATACATGAAGAAATTAGTAAGACACAAACTTTGCCTTTAAGAAGTCTATGGTATGTGCTATATCTTTTTATTGCATTATTTGCAAGTGAACAAGACAGTAACAAAACAGCTTCAGATTCCAAGTTTTAGCTTTTTGTGCCTCTTTTTAAATTTATAACATTAGTTCAGTTTGTCTTCAGCATCTCTCAAATATCACCACACTACTCGGTTTATCTCTCCTCAGTAACATTTCCTCTCCCACTTCAGATTCCGCTAATCTCATGGTCTCTCTGATCTCAAAACAAACTCCTGAGAAAGAGCTAATTAGTCTATCTTGTTATAGAAAATCATCTATATGTATGATCTCTCCATAATAGTTTATCTCAAGGCAGGGCCATCAAAACTATATGCTTATGAAAGAGAGATAATTTTCAGATACCTTCAGGTATATTATTTACTTAAGAAGGAGCTAGCATCACCAAGTCACTTTTATCTGAATTTACAATTTAAATTCTAACACTTTCCACAATTTCTCTTCCACCAAGTCAGGACTTTCTGTCAGGGCAAAAGTGTGTTGGGGTGTGAAATGGTGGGTGGGGATACCCACAGATGCCCAGGTCTGCAGATCGGGCATTGGCATGGTCCAGTCTATTTATTTATTATCAAGAGTAATATCCTGATGTGGTTTTTATCTGATGTGTCAAAGTTTGTGGACTAAACTGATAAATTCTCTGCATCAACATATTACTCTATTGTACAGTTTTGACTTTCAGGAGTGCATGAACAATAGAATGAATCTGTGCATATAATGTCTGTTAGCCACACTGATCATTAAACATACCAGCAAGTGAGGCAACAAATAAAAGCCAGTCACTATATAACGAATGGAGCCTGTGGACTAGAAAGCCCAATGTGGGGTCAGTGATACAGGCTGTATGCCATAAAGAATAATTTACAATTAAAATAGAATATTTTCTTCTGGAATTCAGGAGAAGGTATCTGTGTCATAGGAATCTCTGACCCCACAGGTATTTTGTTGTTTTTCAAACAAAGTCTTACCAGTAGCCCACTATGTAAGTAGGTATAGAAGGAAGTAATCTTGTCAAAGTTGGAGGAGAAGATGCCATGCCTTCTCTCGAAATATACCCCACATGTGTCCATGAACCACACACGCACACACACACGCACATACTCAATGGAGCACGTATCCCAGCTGTGGCCCCTGAGGAGCGTGGCAGAGCATAGTCAGAAGATCTCTGCCTAGATCTGCCCTGACAGTGCCTGAAGCAATAATTCTTGGGCTGGGCATGGCATCTAAACTGTAAATTTGTAATTAGTTCCAGAAGAAAATGATACTTAAGTCAAGAATGAGCTTGAGGGAGAGAGGAATATGATTTGGAACATCTGCATGTGTTTATAATATCACATGTAGAATATTGGGAGTCTTGAGTCCTGGGTTTAGCTTTAGCCTCTAACTAATGTGTGTACCTTGAACAAGTTATTTAAGCTCCCTGTCCTTCTGTTTTCTCATATTTGTGATGAAGATTGTAGTAAAGTATTTCTGTCTACAATCCTTCATGCAGATAATGTGTGCTACCATATGTAGGAAAATACATTCCAAAGAAATATTAGGGTGCCTAAAATTTCTTTCCCATGAACATTCAGTTTATTGGGCAATAAATAAAAGAAGAAAACAAGATTATTTTGCAAAATACAGCCTGTCACTTTTGTCAGTAATGACTCTGGCCCATCTTTCTTTAAGCATTCCCTTCTGGTGGTAGAACTAATTCTTAGATTTAGAAGGAACTCACAACATGATGCTTCAACTTCATCAAATGTATTAAGCAACTATTCACGTAGAAAAGGCATCCAGGAGTGTCACCAACCATACGGTCTGAAGCTACAGGTTCTGTCCAATCACTGTATGCATGGGACTTGATTCCATCCCTTTTCTGTATTTTCAAGTGGGTCAACCACATAGCATGAGCTAAGGTCCATGCCATTAGGGTGGACCAAAGCCAAATGGTGCTAATTTAGAGCTCCAAGCACATGCTCAAGCATTCATTACACAACTATATGCAACAATTTGGAAGCACAGAACTCCTTGGAAGTCCACAAAACATACTCAATTACCTTCTGCCAAGTGGTCCAACTCCTATTTGGAACTCTGTACCTCCCTCTCTCCTACTTGTTTGACTGCTGCCTTTTCACTCACGCCTTAATTTCCCTCCAGTAGAACAACAAAAAAAAGTTTGAAAATTGTAATTATGTCATCATGAAAATATTCACTATGTGTTTTGCATAAAAATGAAACATATGTAAAAGACACACAGTCAACGGGCACTTTGAAACATGCTTCAAGATGATTCCAAATATGTGTATATACAATTTGACTCACTCTCAACTAAACCACTCCTTTCGGGAAAGATCTTTTGAGACGTCCTATTATAACAATTCTGGTACTATTAATTTTGGGAATTATTTGAGAATCAGCCCTCCTAATTAGCTTGGCTAATTGAAATTTTTTTATATAAGAATTAAGACTATTTCACCTTGGCATTGGTTTTTATAGGTTGCGTAGGCTGAAATGAATAATCAGGGCATTTTATATCATTTAAGATCATGCTCTCTCTGAAGAAAGAAAGAAAACCCTAAGTTTGAAAGCTTAGGGTTTTCTTTCTTTAAAACAATATTGAAAACAATCATTCATTTATTTAACATTTCTTTACCACTGTGTGCCAGATACAGAGCAGACAGAAAGGAGTAAAATAGTCTACCCTTGTGAATCTTCTTTATACAGATATTTTGTTAATAGACATGTTATAGAGAAGGACAGTTTTGAGAAGCTACATTAGTCATGCCTTCTCCAGGTTTTAGTGCTACTGAAATTCTATGTAATGGAAACAAGAACTCTTATTTTATCAGAATTCATCAGTACAGCAAAAATGGGTCAAAAATAATAGAACAGGTGGAGGAAATTATCTAGGTTTAATAAATAAATTACTATAATATTTGTTATTTTTATACAGCAAATTCTCCTCTGAACTTACACTTTTGTGACAAAGAAGTGTTATCTAATAAAATAATCAAACTGAAGCTATATGCCATAAGAAATAGGATGACAAAATAAAAAAAGGCAATAGCTCATTGCTCTAGTTCTGGGCATGAAGGATTATTCCCAACCCTGAGTAAGCCTCATTTTTCTCCTCGGTAAAACTAAAGAAAGATTGCTGTTCAACCATGGAAGTAAGTAGGTTTATAATTATTGTCTTTTTCCAGGACAGGCTACATTTCTGAGGCTGGGGACCATATTTGTCTGTTCCCCTATGTAACCCTGTGGAACACTCAGAAATATTTTTTGAAAAACAACATACATTTATCTTTTAAAAATTCTTGTGAGGTTGAGATGAGAAAATATATAACAAATTGTTTAAACATTGTGAAACATTATTTTTAAGTTACAGAACTTACTTTGAGGTTTGGAGATTTTGCAGTTTGGGTAAATGCTTGACCTCTATTTGGATATAATTAAGTTACTTATGGGAAGACCTCTGGACCCAAACTTTGAGAATAAAATCTGACTAACTGCACCAGCAGTTTTCCAGTCTTGCCCTGAGATGATTTCCCAGTCATTTTAAAACAAGGTTTTATAGTGAAACTTCAACTAAGTTGGCAGCAATATAGGATTTTATGATGTCCAGTGGCAGAGGTGCGTACCCCAGGAATTTTGCTTAGTCTGGCTTTGAAACAAACTGCCTTTATGTGATGAATAGCCAGGATGCAAACCCACACAGATGCAAATTAAGAAAAGATTTGGACAACTTCCTCAGAACGTAGTTGCAGTAAGTCACGTAGCTTGAAGCAGTCACCAATACCCCGCTGTTGCAATAAGTCACGCAGCTAGAAGCAGTTGCCAATCCCACCCTGTTGCTCAATCTCAACCCCCCCCCCACCTAAAATAGCATTTCTTCAACCAAGTCCACTGCAGTTGGCTTCCTCCCAGTGGGGTGCTCATCATTATCCCCCAACATTTTTCAAGCAGAAGACCCTTTTATTAATCACTCACAGCCCTAAGTGAGCTCAGCATTTCAAGGAAAAGCATTTTCTTGAAAGGTGCATTCAAGACGACTGCCCTTACAAATTACTTGTGACATCTCTTGCCCCCTACTGTCTGCCTTCTCCTCCTCCCCCAGCTGGTGCATCATGTTTGTGAGTCCCACGCGTCTGTTATAGAAGACCCAGCGACCATTAACCAGTAGGCTTTTTGCCTCATGACTTAGCCAGTTCTCAGACATGATTATCTCTCTACCAGCTCTAGGAGTTAGCCCCTGCCAACTCCATCTCAAGCCAAATCTTGTCTAGGCAAGACTTGTAGAGGGCACCTCTGAGTTCGCATCAGTGAGTATCTGAGGGCCAGCTCCTGACCTCTCTGGATCCTGCCCATATCAAACCGTGTATAACAGCAGTGTGATGACCACACAGTCTGGCATTATGGCTGAAGTGTTTCATTTATTTCTCTTCAGGGACTTGAATATATGTATTTTTCTACTATCAATGAATTCCCTATTGAAAACCCTAAGGAGAGACAACTAACTGTGAAGGACATTTACTATTGGCATATATGTTCCAAAGTTTTATGATGTAGCTAGCAGAACTAGACACAGATATCTTATACCTGGCCCTTATAATTTTCTGGAAAACCAGCATTTTCCTGCTCATACCTGGAGCCCTGCTAAATGTCCCTGACTGACAACTGTACCCAGATGTCATACTGAACCATGGAAATTCAGTTTCCTTCTTTCTTCTGGAGGTGGAAGATTTGCTGGGAGTGTCATGATTTCTCAGGGCAACCACAATAAAGCTGAAAGTCTGTGTACTTGTAATGTAGGGCTGAGATGGCCCCCCAGGGAAGATTTGTATGGGGAGAACTTTTCAGTAACTGTGTGTGCTCACAAATGTGCATGTGTGTATGTGTGCATGGGTGTGTAGGGGCAAGGGATGTTTTGAATCGTAATAGGGAGGGACAAATTCTTCTAAAGTGCTAGGAAAGCCAGAAGAAGACATATCTGATAAGATTGGTTAGGGAAAAAAACACTTTTAAAAACATTTCTGAAGGGTGACAGAGGGCTAAGATGCTCCCCTCACTTCCATCTCATCTCCTTCCCTCAGCCTTCTGTTCAGGTCTTCCCGGAAGGGAGCAGGGTTCCTCTTCCCACCCAGCAGCCCCTGGGAGGGACAGCCCCTCACTGCCATGGTGCTGAGAAGATGTGTAGACAGCTTCCTGAGCCAGCACTGCGGAAGCTCCCAACCCCGTGCAAATCACAACTGTCCACATAGACATGGAAGGTCTCTCGTTGTGTCCCCAGCCTGGTACAAGGCCAACACTGACAAACACCCAGCAGCTGAGAGAGTAACAGTGAGACTTGGGAAATGAACTGAGTAATCACCATGATGAAGCTGAAGCTGACACTTTGCTGGAGCAAAATGACATTTTATCAACTCTTGGAAAAATAAGCCACTACTGCTTGGTACTAAGGGACTTGTATGGTACTTTTTTTTATTTTTCAATAATTCCAGGCTTACAGAAAAGTTGTAATAGAACAAAAAATTCCCAAAAGCACTTCACCCAGCTTCCCAAAATGATAGTAATTTGCCTTTCCACATTTGTTTTGCCATTCTCTCTGGATGGATAGATAGACAATAGGTAGATGATATAGATAGATGATAGAGGACAGCTGGATGTGAATACATTTATATATATAATTTTAATACTAGATGTAATAATATATATAATTTTATATAACTGTTTAAGTTGCAAGGATTATGTTCCTTTGCCCCAAAATCATTTGGATAGTATTATCTAATTGGCAAACCCGTGCAAATTTATTTAATTGTCCTAATAGTGTCATTTATAACAAAATGAAATTTTTTTTCTGGTTCAGTGTTCAGTCAAGGATCATGTTCTGCATTTAGTTGTCTTTTTGGTCCCCTTTAAACTGAAACAGTTCTAGTTTTTCTTTGTCTTTCATGACCTTGATGTTGTTGTAGAATGCCCCTGAATTTGGATTTGTCTCATGTTTCCCATGATTAGATTCAGATTATGCACTTTGGTCAGGCATGTCACAGAAGGGACATGCCCCCTCGACCCCCCATATACGGTATCAGAAGGCACATGCTGTCAATTTGCTCGATTAGTGGTGAGCCCAACTTTGATCACTTGGTTAAAGTTCAGTCTGCTGGGTTTCTCCACTATCGAATTACTGTTTTTCTCTTTGTAATTAATAATGACTTCATGGGGATACACCTTACAATTAATTCAAAATCCTCTTTGTCATGAAGCTCTCACGTACTGGTTTTAGCATCCAATGATGTTTCTTGCCTCAATCAATTGTAATTATGATGTTTGCCAAATGATAATTTTCTAATTTTATCATTCCCTTTGCATTTATTAGATGGCATTCCACTTTCCTTTATGTCCAATTTTTAAAATTTTTAAAGTTTTATCAATGTGGACTCATGGGTTCTTATTTTATTCAATGAATAGTAATCTATTAATGTGAAATTTATTTTTAAACAGTGACAATAGTACATTAGGATCTAAGAGGCCATACAGATGTGATGTCTTTTTCAGTGAACCCTAGAATACATTTTCTTACAGAATACTGGGAAATAGAACTTGTGAGATATTGGTTTGGATTGTGGTCAATGAAGAAAATTGACTTGGAATCACACAGAACTGCCCAGTCTGCAGTTACTCATTGTAGGTGGTGCTAAGAAATAACATCTCTCTGGGAGATCCAATATTCTGGGCCTTCATACGGTCACTGACACCAATGGAACAAACTTAGACACATAGGAGTTGCATGGTGTGTTGGTCAACTTGATGTCTATGAACGTCAAGTTAATAAAAAACTAATTTGGGAGCTCATTTGACCTTTATAAAGGCAAGCTGACTATTCATGGAACCATGAGTTGAAGGTGACCAAAGGTAAGGGATGAGGGGCCTTAAGAGTAATGTCTGTGACATCCTAGATTCTACAACTCCCTCTTTGAGTGGCCTTCCTTGTCTCTCCCTCCCCTGGCTTTCATTTTGATATTCCTCCTGCTCATCTATTCTTTCTCATCAACCTCTGACTTTCATTATATCCTTTTCCTTATTCATTAGCTTGCCGCTGAGGCGTCTGAGGACACAGCTTTCTCCAGAAGGTTGGGTCTCAGATGTAAAGATTTTACTTACTGAACTCTCCTGAAACGTACCTGTTCATGGTTGTTTGTCACTTGTCACTTGGAGGAACTGTGCAGGATCCTATATTGGTCAAAAACTTTCCATTTGCAAGCAACAGAAATCAACTTTAGTTTAAACACAAGAAATACAAAGAAGCACCAGAACGAACCCCAAAACAGAAAAATCAGTGGATCTGGGGGAGAGTTGAAATCAGACTGAAGAGCTGTGTAGAGCCTCTGTTTGTTGCCTCTGTCTCTGCTTTGACATCCACTTCACTTTTTCTCTCCTCTCTTCAATCTGACCTTCCCTGCCTCTCCGGTCGACATGGCAGAAGATGGCCCCCATTGGATACAGAGATTGGATACGGATGGTGCCAGTGAAAGTCCAAACACTGAGAAATATTTTTCTGTTTATTAGGCAAATACCCAATAGATGTGCCCTAGGCTTATTACCCCCAATTTCCCCTCACTTATGTCTAAATTACAAGTCATTATTTCATATTAGAAATCCTCCTGAAAGCATACTGAATACAATGTTTAACAATTTTAAAGTAAATTCTTGGGGAAAAAACTAAGAAAAAAATCTACACATAATCAATCATCTAGTGGTAGTAATTTTAATATTTTGATGTACATTCTTCTATCCTTAACTCTACATGTATATGTCTCTTCGAGTGTCTGTACATGTTTATTAACAACATGGGCACAATATGACTCACATATTGCTTTTATAACTTTTCTTACTGAATTAACAGCATGTTACTTTGCCATTAGCATTTGTTCTAAAACAATTTTTAATAGTTGTATGGTCCTCCTTCATATGGCTTTACCATAATTTAACCAATTCTCAATGTATTAGACACCGTTCAGGGTGTCCCTTCAGTCTACAAGCCAACCCAGAGAATTAATCTCCTTTGCTCCAAAACCATGGTATAGCTTTGACTCTACTCCTCTAGCCCAAATGTTCCAGCCTGGAGTGGACCCATGATCCAAGTTTGGCCAAGAAAATTCTCTCTCTCAGGAATTTGGAATCAGGCCTATAGACTCCCAGTTGTTTGTGGGGTCGTGCACAGTTTTCTGGTAGCTGTGGGGCAGCCACATATTCCCACAGCAAGGGGAAGCAGAAAGAAACAGTTGACTAAGACACAGATGAGTGAAGCAGGGACAAGAGATGGAAGGAAAGTAACCTCTTAGTTTCTCTTTAATTTTTATTTTCAGGTTTTAATCCTGTGGTGGGTTGACTAGTGTCTCCCCTGTCCAAATTCATATCCATCTAGAACCTCCAGATACAGCCTTATAATAGGGTCCTTGCAGAGGTACTTAGTTAAGGATCTCAAGATAAAATTATTCTGGATTTAAAGTGTCCCTAAATCCAATGATTTATGTCCTTATAAAAAGAAGAGAGGCACAGAGACTGGAGAGAGGTCCATGCAAAGACACAGATAAAGACTGGGTTTATGTTGCCACAAGCCAAGGGACACCTTGGGGCCACCACAAGTTGGAAAGGCAAGCAGGGATCCACCTTTGGAGCCTACAGGGGGAGTGTGATGGCCCTACTGACACCTTGATTTCAGACTCTGGCGTCCAGAAGTGTGAAAGAAAAATCTCTATTGTTTTAGGCCATGCAGTTTATGGTAATATGTTCCCGCAGCCACAGGAAACTAATGCAAGTCCCTTCCCAGGGTCCAGTTGTGCTATTAGTCTTTGACTCAGGCAAGGGGGAGCCTGTCTTGATACCCTTGTTTTGGAGCCCCTGTCTTGGGATCCCTGCTATACCTCATTCCTATCCAAGCCCTTCCAAGATAGGTGAAGGGATGTGCCCATCAAAACCCATACTCTCCCCTTCTACACAACACTTCAGATAACCAGAACCCCTAAATTCCCAACCCAAATGGCCCAAGCCCACTTGAAGGCCTGTGTGAACCCCTTCCTGGGTCTATCCTCTCAAAGGTTTTTCACCGTGTTTGTGTAATTACCTCTGGATCCGAAAGAATAGCCTAGAGGGCTTGTTTCCAGGGTGTGAGGATGGACTTGAATGGGCAGGCTGGTGAGTTCACACATGTGAAGTGTAAGTAAGGTTCCTCAAAATGCAGGGCACACTAGGGGGTGAAAAGAGAAAAAGGTGGGTCAGGGCCTGGGGGCCAAAGGCCCCGGAATAAGACTGTGGCTCTCTCTATGCTGCGTTTCCTGGCACAAAACTCTGTGAAGTCTAGCATTGCAGATTGTTTTCAAGGTATACTTGTCAAGGTAGGACGTCAGAACATTATGTTCAACTGTTTGTTGGCACAGTGTATAACTTCTGAATATGTGGACATCTGGAATGTGGATCTTTATTTGTCCTTTTGCTCCAAGCCACAAATGTCAAAGGCAGGCTGCCCAATTGTGTTTCTAACCTCAGCCTCATGAAACATGTTTATCTTTCCATCACCAACCCTCCTCCTTTCTGAAGGCTGGCTCATCTTGGCTTCTTTCTGCTATAGAATTTTAGTGCACTCTTTAAAAAAATGAGCCATTTTTCAGTCTGTGGTCATTATAAATTGCACTGGAATAAACCTAAGTATGTACATTTTTGTGCATATTCTCAATTATTTCATAAAGATAAAGTACTAAAATGGGAATGATCAAGTCAAGGGCTGTATCGATTAAGACTTGAATGTACCAAATTCTCCCCCACAGGCAATGCAAAAGAGAATGCCTCTTCTCTCCATCCCCATCAGCAATTTAAAAATATGTTTCAAGGGCTTTTTCTTTGAACTTCAAATGCATTAAATTCTTAGTGTAAATGAGTAATCTGATCACTCTCCTGCTCAAAGGAAGATTCTAGAAAATATTAGGCCCTGGATTTGGGGCTATGCAAGATTTTCTTAAAGGGTTTAAAAGGAGTACACAGATGTGCCCAGGTGGTGATACTGAGGACAGTGAAGACAAACCTCCCTCATCTCCCAGCTTCGCTCAGGGCTCGCTCTGGCTTTCCATCTCCCCTTGCCTACCTTACTGAAGGTATCTTCCTAACAGCACTTTGGAGGAAGAAGTGCTGGGGGCCCCTGTATGTGACGTGGACACCTTATTTGTAGTTTCTGGAAAGTCAGAAGGACTATTGGTGGGAGCATGCTGGATAGGCACCAAGAGCTTTCTGCCTCTGCATGTCAGCAGCAGCCTGTCTGGTCACACCACTGTCAGGAAATGGATGGGAGTTCAAGGATGAAGCGGCAGAGGGTACAGCCAATGGTATTGCAGTCACCAGCCTGGGGAGTGCAAGACTCTTTTGAAGGGGGTTGACAAGGGCCATGAAAGCATACAGGTTAGAAGGGGAGAGTCATTATTCCAAGCTGAGGGGAGTTGGAAACCTAAGATATTAATCATTATGTCTTTTCTGGGCAGCGAAGTTAAATTAAAACTCACCCTATATTCTTCCCAAATTGTCTGGCACACACACACAGGCACGTGCACACACCACACACACAAATGGACGCATACAATGCTTTAGCCTCCACCTGTGGAAATAAAATCAATATTGTGTTGCACATAAAACATCTATTTAATTTAAAATTGCATTTTATAGTCCATTTACCCCACCGGAGCAGCCCAAAGTCAGTCACTTCTCTCTGTTCATTTCCAAGAGGCAGCTCGCTTCTCATTGTTCCCCCTGTCAGTGTTAAACTTGTGAAGGGGGCTTTGAGGCAGACAAGAAAAGCTCCAAGCGGGAAACTGTAGCTTGGAGACCCTGGGCAAAAAAAGGGGCGAGCTGGTGCATGCGCACACACACACACGCATGCACACACACACATACCACTTCTTAGGCTATTATGTCTTTTCTTCCTTCCTTCATGCTACAGTGAACTGAAAGAACAAAAAATATCTGAAGAAAAGATATATGCCAGCTTGGCACTGTGGGAGTGAGTGTGTGTGTCCACGCAGCTCTGGGCCAGGTGATTGGGTAATGATGTCAAAACAGCAGACATATAATCTCAGTGCTGTCATGAAGTATATTCCCTCCCGTGGGAGCCTGTGTTTAATGTGGGTAATCTTCCATCCTTCAGTCAGATGGGTGAGTTCTTGCGTGGTGCATCGCAGTACCGTTCCTGTTCTGTAAGGAAAAGAAACTTCGACAGAACGGTAGCGATGCTGAGCTAAAACAAGCATGACAAGCACCTGTCGTCCGCAGAATCCATATCCAGAGGTGTCTAGAAGATTTTGCTCATAGTTACCACATGTGGCAGCAACAAACTCAGCCCATAAATGCCGGTACATAAGAAATGTAACTTTCATTTTCTTTAACTTTATTTGTGTTCCAAGCCTCTTCTGTCCAAGTACTTGGAACATATTCTTGTTCATTTCAGGGCTCCCCATTCCTCCCAGGGTTGCATGTAAATTCCAGGATGACAATGTTCTCCTACCAGGATGTCAGGCAGGGTATGGATTCCCATTGCTCTGTATTCACAGTGGCATCCACAAGAGAGGCCCACTGACTGGCCTGGCCCCCGGTGTCCAACCACACGATGGCTGTACTCTCCCCTGTTACTCCATTGTTCTCTCTTCTCCCATTAACAGGCTTGTTCTGCCACTCCTGCAACACCAAGAATTTGAAAACTCCAGTGACCTCCCTTCCCCTCCGAGGTCCATGGGGTCCTTTGTGTGCTCCCACTCTGAGAGACTGCAGACTGCCCTGTCTAGACACCCTCCATGGCCCTCTCTGCCCTGGAGTCCACCTTCCTTGCCAGGCATCCCTAAGACGGGGGGCATGGGCTCCTCTTCCCATCCCCAGGCTCGCCCAAGACTCCCGGCTCTCTCAGCAGATGCAGGGTCCTTTCTGAGTAGCCCCATCTCCCTTCTGGCTCATGATTACCTTCGGCTTCAGGAAGCCTTTCAGATGTATAGAGGCTGTAGTGGATATGTGGGTGCCTGGACCAGGTCACACGGGCCCTGCCCCTGCCCCTTTGGGCTCATCCCCTGGCTCTGTGTGCATTTGCATTGAATGCCCTGCCCACTACTCTCTTCTGAACCCCACCCTGGGGCTGTTGGAGCTGTTTGAGCTGTTGTCTTCACTCATGCACAGGCAGAGCCTGAAATTTCTAGGAGTTTATATCCAACCTCCCCCCCAGCCACTCCCAGGGTGATATTTAGTCAAAGACTGATGGGGCAAAGGTGTTGTATAAAAGCTCAGCTCTCTTATTCCAAGTTGGCACCAACTCTGAAACATAATTTGTGCTCAGAGCTCCCTTGTGGGATCAGGCCAAGGCTATCCATCACAGTCCCCCTTGGGGTCTTCCTTTATGGAGTGGACACTGTTGTGTGCCACCCAGACCCCCTCAGGGCTGAAGGACTTATCCCAGCTACAGGGAGTGCTGTGAGCAGGTAGCCCTCAGCTGGGAGCCCTCATGGGGATTTTTTCCTCAACCCAAAGGCATGCCCCTTCTCATGATGGCCCTCATCCAGTGACTGGTTGATGAAGGAGTGTAAAGATCCAAACGCCTTGCCCCAGCTTGGAACAATGTTGAGGGGCCATTCGGCCGTCAGAGCTCTTCCTGTGGTCAGCCAAGGCCTTTGCTGAGACTGCCACACAGCCCAACTTCCTCACCTACTTGATCCTGTTGGAGTCCCTTCCTTTCACAGGTGGTCACATTGCATGCGTCCCCCAGGGGACTTCCTGCTCAAGAACAACAGACTGGTGCAGAGTCAGGAGCATGAGCTCTGGAGACACACTCCCGGGTTAATGAATCAGCTCTGCCAGTCACCAGATGTCCAGTCTGTTGGGGCTGCTGTAACAACACAGACTGGGTGGCTTATAAACAATAGACACTTATCTCTCATAGTTGCGGGGGCTGGAAAGTCCAAGATCATGGTGCCTGCAGATGTCGGTCTCTGCTGAGGGCCTGTTTCCAAGGTGGTCATCTTTTTGCTGTAATCTCACATGGCAGGAGGAGCGAGTGATCTCTACTGAGTGTATTTTATAAGGCCACTGATCTTATTCATGGGGGTTCTACTCTCATGATCTAATCACCTCCAAAGGCCCCTCCTCTTAATGCCATCACCCTGGGGGCTGGCTTCCAGCCTGTGAATTGGGAGTGGGTGCACAAACACCCAGCACCAGAGCTGCCATTTGGGGCCAACTACTCCATTTCTCTGCACATTGGTTTTCTCATGTGTAAAGTAAGGATGATAATAGTACCCATCTTGGTGGGTTTTAATAATTTTAAATGAAATAAAAACATGCTTTTAATAGTTCCTGGCACATAGAAAGTCTCAAGTAAATGCTAGCTATATTATAATACATACAAAGTCTTTTTTTTTTCTGAACACAGGACTTGAAATTCAGAGGCATGGAAAATACTTCAAGCTTTTCTGATGTCATTGCTTCTTGAGATAATGAGTGTGGAACAGTCTAGCTTGAAAGGAAGAAAAAAAACAGGTAAAGCAAGAAGAGGCAAAGGAATAGGGGAGGAATTGGTTAATATATAGAAGTATTATCCTGCCATATATGTACTTATTAGAACTGTTTACCTTGGTATAAGCTTATGCTTATAAGTACAGTTTAGATTTTCCATGTTCCATGGGAAAAAGTCATTTAGTTATTCTGAGATAAGATTTTTTTAAATCAGAAATTATGTTTGCCCTGGCTGGCTAGCTCAGTTGATTAGAGCATCACCCCAATACACCAAGGTTTCAGGTTGGATCCCCAGCCAGGGCACATGCAAGAATCAACCACTGCATAAATAAGTGGAACAATAAATTAATGTCTGTCTGTCTGACTGTCTGTCTGTCTCTCTCTCTCCCCCCCTTTCCTCCCTCCTTTCCTCTCTCTAAAATCAATAAATAAAAATTAAAAAAGAAATTATAATGCTTGATAACCATTTTTAGGTCCTTGACATGGTCTCTTTGGCACTGTTTAGTCAAACTTAGACCACAAAGTTTCCAGGTAAACCAGCCTAACTCTTAACAGGGTCACAGGAAAAAGACACCATCAAATTAGCCAAACAGCTCTCTTCGATGGGAGGGGAGGAAAAGCAGGAGTTAGTTCTGACAATGAAGCCTCCAAAGCTAGGGATTTTCAGGGTGGGGGGCAGTCATGGACTTACATATATCGAGGTTCTTTCTCTGTCTTTCTCTCTCGGAAGGTACAAACACAACGCTTAGCCCTGGACTCACAAAAATCTTTCCTCTCTGGTATGAAGCAACAGTATAGGAATTCTCTGCTGGATGAAAAACAGGTCTAAGACACTCACCTGTTCTAAACATCTTAGCTACGAAAATCATCCAGTTCTAAAGCCAACAATTTGGGGGGGGGTGCTGGACACCTTATTGATAACAGCAGTAAAGTGTGGTTGGATTTGGAATAAAATATTTATAATTCCTCTCTGGAGTCAGTGAGCTTAGCACAGTGAATCCATGGGCTTTGGCTCTCCCGAGGTATTTTTCTCATTCTCCCTGGCATGGATAAAATCTAAACTGTACTTAAGAAATGGTGTTAAATGTGTTAGTTGACTGAATCTGGCATTTATAATGCAATTTAGCAAAGTTTTATATTGACAGCATGACATTTTTAAAGGGCCCTTTCTGATTAACAAGGCTCAGAATCGCTCCCCTGATTATGCTTGCAGAGTGAGAATAAAACGCTACAGGCTCTGGAAGCAATGAATTGGGGCTCTGTTAGCATCAGACGCACTTGCTTTCTTAGCAACCAGTTCAGGGGGATCAGGCTGGGGCTACATTTTTTAGGACAGAAGAAAATCTGTTTTCTTGTTTGGGGGGACTTTCTGTGAGAAAAAGGCCCCCGTAGGCAGAGGAGTGGCCATAGATTTCGAGCCAAAACTGAAGAAGTGGTCCTCACAACTGCTCAGGCATTACCTTCCGCATCTCATCTGGATAGAACCGAGATATCCAGCCTGGGGCCGGTAGGAGAGGGATGGGAAATTCCCTTTCCGAAGAGCAAATTGAGAAAGCTCTTAGTTTATCTTAGCTTCATTACTGTTACTGTTACTACTACATTAATCATAACCTGAATATCTGCTACATGTCCAACAAATTCCTTTGGATCTCACAGAGGAAAGAAGGGCAACATGTCAGTGTCTGTTACAAACAGAGCAAATGCATCACAGAGTGGATGTGGACTGTCGCAGCTGGGTGGCAGTGGAGCCAGGGACAAGCGACTGCTCTCTTAAAGACGGTGGATTAGCAACCATTTGCTGAGCATGCACCTATGTGCTGGACACTATGCTACTGTGTCACCTACATTTTTCTTATTGTGGTAGACTATACAGAAATAAAATATACCATTTTAAGTGTACAGTTAGGTGGCATTAAGTATGTTCATATTGCTGTGCACCATCACCACTCTCCTTCTCCAGAACTTTCATCTTCCCAAACTAAAACTCTGTACCATTAAACAGGACCTCCCCACTCCCTTGTCTTCTCTGCAACCACAATTACACTTTCTGTCTGTATCCATTTGACTAATCTAGAGACCTCATATGAGTGGAATTATATAGTGTTTGTCCTTTAGTATCTGGCTTCTTTTGTTCAGCATAACATCCTCAAAATCCATTCGTGGTGTAGTGTGTGTGAGAATGACCTTCCTTTTTAAGATTGAACAATGGATATATAGCACACGTGTTTATCCACTCATCTATTGGTGGGCATTTTCGTTGCTTCCGCCTTTGACTATTGCAAATAATGCTGTTGTGAATAGGGCTGTGCAGGCATGTGCCATCTACCTCACTGCTGATTTCTAGGATGTCCCTGGAGCACAGGGATGGTCTCCATTTTACAGGCGATGAAACTGATACTCAGAGAAGTGAGCTGCCGAAGTTTGTACTCCTCATGGGTGGTGCTGCTGGGGGGCTAAGCCATAGCTATCTGCCTCCTGCCCAATTCCATCCCCTAGTTCAGTGCAATCCACGTGCTATGTCCCTCCAGCATCAGTACTTCTGACTGAAAGCAAGTGGCTTCTGGGATGATCTCTATTCTTCATCATCAGTTATGACACTTTCCTCTTTATGGGTTGATCAGAACCTGGCAAGAATCAATAGCAGATCCTCAGAGAGTTTGAAGATGCCAGGTGCCCCCTCCTCTGCACGCAGGGAGTAGTTGAGGAGTTGGAACACTGAGGAGATAGTTCCTGTGTGAGCTGACCCCAGAGATCCATCTGAACAGAGGAGCAAGCAGCATTCCGATGTCAAAGCTGGAAGATCCAAGGAGGAGAGACCTGACTCAGCAGGTGGCACAGCTCTCTAATTCTCATCCTGCTCTCCAGGCCACCAGGGCCTTCGTGAGAGAGATATTGAAACCAGTGCAAGAAAAATTTAAAAAGAAAGACGTTCCTGACACCAAACTACATTTCAACCTTTGGGTCTTGGACTTCTACTGGTGTTTGCAGGAATGCTATTTTTAACCTGAGCAGAGAGTGTGATGTGTCTGATTATTGGTGGACACGTCCAAATTGATTCGATTTGCAGAACCTCACTTGCATAGGTTTCGTTTTGAACTAAAGAGGAGGAAGGAGGTTAGCAGGTGCCCAAGGGACCAAAACAAGAGTCAGTGTGCTAGCGGGCTGCTGTGGGCCCGCCCCATACAGCCTTGGCAGTTAGGTAGTCCTGCCGATAGCTATGTCCATTAACTCACAGCTATGAGTTAAGCCGAGGGAGCTGTCCTTGTGAAGAGGCACAGAATACATGCTCACCCTGTGATCCATGTTCCCAAGTGACAGGTGAGGGAAGAGAAGGGAGAGATTCCATGCTGGCTTCTTAAGCCACAGACCGCTGGGAGCATCAGGTGATGTGGGCATTTTCCAGGGAGCATGGGGCAGTGCAGGGCAATCCTCAGGTACCTCTGGGAACAGAGACCTACACCAAGGGGGAGTGACTGGAGAGGAAGAAAATGGCTAGCTGAGGAGTAGCTGACAGACAGTGTCCCTGGGCAAGCCTTTGTTGGTGATCTTTTGTGAGTGAGGGGGCAAGAGTCATAGAAATCAAGCTGCCAGCTTGTTCCCCTGGACCCCACAGCTTGTCGTCAGGCTGAGAAATTATGTGGCCATCTCCCACCTCTAACACTCTGACTCTAAGCAGCTATATCAACAGTGTGCCCCACAGTCAAACAAAGACTAAGAACCCACCTGGGGAGGCAGGAAATCAGTCCGAGCACACCCCATAAACACCATGACAACGTCAGTGCCTTGAAAATAGGTTTTACAACATGTTGTTTCTGACAAGCCCAGGACACGTGGCTCGTGCTGCTGATTACGGCATTAATGTGAGAGCCTGGGCCCGGGCGCAGTGTCTGAGCTCAGCAGCCCTTCCTGTCCAGTCATCCTGACACGCAGCATCCAAGCCTCCAGGCACTTTATCTCTCCCCATCAAAGCGGTGCCTGGTAGCTTGTCACAATCAAAGGACCCTCAGCACTTCCATTCTAAATACCCTTTTTGGAAGAATTTATAATTTGTCCATTTTGCTGGAACGCAGGAACTGAGCAGGTAAACAATTTGTTGGCAGTGGAGGGAGTTTATTTTGTGTGTGTGTGTGTGTGTGTGTGTGTGTGTGTGTGTTCATGTCTGTAATGTAAGGCTAGGCTCAAACCTTATTTATTTGTAAGCTTACAGAAAATACTATCTAAGGAAGACTTCACAATTGATATACATTTTTTTCTAGAAATAATAGCAAATGACAGTCAAGGAATACAAATCTAACCCAGAAATGTTAGATTTCTGGGTACCTTCCCTCTTCCCACGTACCAAAGCCACACTCTCTTTGTGACTCAGCCCTTATGAATCGACCAACTGGTTATCAAAAAGGCAAGCTGCAGCAGATGGGGGTTTCTGGCATGGGCGACTACCCCCAGCTCTGTGACAAGGGAGCACCCTCAGAGTAAGACCACCGTTAGCACAAACTTCTCCCTCAGAAACTCCTGCCAGCCACGGCCCCTTCCTTTTCTGTGATTACTAGCAGGGAGGAGGGCTTAGACCCAAACCGTGAATCACCTTCAACACCAGAGAACAGCATTTTGTTGTCTGTGTTTCCAAGTGATTTTAGTGGGGAGGTTTGGATTGGCCGCTTTTGTTTGTTTTTGAAACTGAAAATGTGACTTGACTACTGCAGAGCTGAAAAGGAGACTTCTGCTAGGAATTTCCAAAGATTGTTGTTAGTACAATTTCTTAGTCCAAGCTGGCAGAACCAAGAGCTGAGATGAGACGGGAAGAAATCCCAGCAGAAATGAAGCCAGAGGCTTACCCAGAGATGGTTTGGTGAGGTAATAACAGCTAACACACAGCTTTTTCTCCCGGTAGGTGCCAGGCCCTATTCTAGAAGCATCACATCACACAACCAACCCTGCCAAAGTCTTATGAGCCAGGGACCACTACCCCCACCCCACTTTCACTGAGAAGGACCCAAAGCCCTCAGAGTCTGAGGGGCTTCACCGGAGACACACGTACTGCCCGGGGTGGAGCAGGGCTTCGCCCCAGGCACGGGAACACCACTCTTCCCATCCAGCAGGCCCTGGCCTGCTCCCCCTCACTGCTGCAGAGGCGCCCAAAGAACGGGCAGCCTGGGCAGACTTGAAGGAAAGGATGGCCTGAGCCTTTAGTTTCACTTGAAAATAAGTTTGTTCACTTTCTTAGGCACTAAAAGGAAATGTGTGTGTGTGTTGGTATACATGAATGTGCACCTGTGTTGGCACAAGGGCGTGTGTCATTTAACACAACAGCCATTAGAACTGAGCAGAACGGACTTTACAGAGAGCACACCGGATCTAGAAGTGCCAGGTGACCTGTCCACAGCCCACCTCACACAGCCTGTAGATGACGCAGCAGGGCCTGGTACGCAGTGCTCCTGTCTCAGTCCAGGATGCTTCTGAGTGCAGGTGTGCCTTTGACAAAGGGAAAGGGGGAGGCCAAGTTTACCTGAGTGTTTGGGAGGACCAGGTGAGCCCAGTCCAGAAGGGAGTTAGCATCAGCTGATAGTCTGTCTCTGCAGCTGGGGCTTCTCACAGTCTTCCAGCAAATTCTAGTCCTCATGTAGGAAACACACTTGTCACTTTTGGCAAACAGAGGAACATAAAGGGGGTGTCATGCTTCATTTGGCTTGAGCCCCCATTGCTACCCACAATGGACCGCCACCCTCCGCATTTCTCACAGACTCTCTTGTTTTTAAAAGACGTGTAATTAGGAGAAAATGACATCAACAGATATTGCCTAGGCAGTGTTCCAATGGTGCCTGGAAGTCCCCCACTCATTCCAAGCTCCTTAGAGCCCAAGAAATATTCCCTCCCAATGCCTCCCACCCCTTAGGGGTCACCCAGAGTCCCTGGAGAGGGAGCGTAGAACCTGCCAAGCCTCAGCACTCAGGGTCCCTAACACTGAACCCCTCCCTCAGATGCTGCTGGTTTGGATAAACCTCAAAACATGAGATGTACACATCTCCTCCGGTTCCTTTTCTCAGTTATTCTTAGACACCTGCAACTGTTCTTTTGAACTTCCTCTGTCTTGGGGGAGTGGAGGGGGCTTTTTCATACTGTGTTAGAGACCACTTGCACCCACACAGTTTTTCTAAAGCAAAAGGGGAAACAGGTTTCGCCTCTCCAGTCTCCCCTTGCTTCACATTGCACGTCTAGTCACCTGTGTCCTTTTCAGGGGCACTGCATCCAAAGAGAGCATGGGGGGCGGGGAGCAGGGCGCTGCTCACCACGTTTCCTCTGTGTGCTTCCTGCTCAGGCGAGGCGGGTCAGAAGGCACCCTGGCCGTAGGGGTAGGACAGGCCAGGGTATCTCTCCCACCTCAGCAAGTAGAATCTGTGAGGACACGTTAACCAGCTGCTCCTCAGTTTCCCCATCTAAAAATTAGATGCAGTGTGACCTGGCCAGAGTACTTGGTTGCTCGGAGCATTGGCCTTTGCACCAAAAGGTTGGTTGCAGGCTTGATCCCTGGTCAGGGTGCCTGTGGGAAGCAACTGATCTCTCTCTCTCCCTCCTTTCCCACCAAATCAATAAAAATTTATCCTTGGGTGAGGATTTAAAAAATTAGACGCAGTGTCCACTGCATTTGGGCCTCTGTGAGGATAAAATGGAATTATCTCTATATCTGTGTTTTATAACAGGTCTTAGTACATCCTCAGGAAATGTAGCTTCTCTTAGGAACCTAAACCAAGACTGAATTCAGGGTTTGGGATGCCAAACATCTCTCCTTCTCTTGTCATCAGTCACAGTAAACAACTTTTCTTGACTCAAGAAAAGACTAGGGACCAGTTGACACAACCATTCCCTATTTCCCTCAACTTGCAAAAGCCACCTGACTGCCTTCCTTTTTGTATTCAGTGTTAAGTAACTAGCACCTCCAGTTTTTGCAGGCAAAGAGATATAAGACCACTGTGAACGCCTCTAGAGAGCGTGCTGACCGCAGCACGCCCGTGGACAAGGGCTCTGAGCCATCGTGTGATGGGCATGCCAGGGTCCCTCACTGGGTCACACACGTCCCACAGACAGACCTGGAACATGGGCTTCCACAGGACAGAGGTCTTTGCCTGCGCAGGTCACTGATGTGTACAAAGCTCCCAGAACAGTTCCTGGCAGATGGCAGGTCCTCAATAATATGTGTTAAATGACTAAAATAGTTGCTGACTGGATGAATATTTCAGGAGCAGAGTGGCTTCAAAGGCAGCCAGCCTCCAGTCTGATTCTTACTAGCAGTGAAGCTTCTTGAAAGTCTTATCCTACTCCACCCTGGTCCCTTATCCCTAAAGTACAGAAAAGCCCATCAACTCGGGGACAGTCCTATGGCTTAGGGGAGCACAAGTAAAACACGTAGAGTGTGCAGAAGAAACCAGAGCAGCTTAGATAGCACTCCTGCGGACCTGGAGGCAGCAGGATCTGGCCCACGCTGGAGGGGGGATGGTCATCCTGACACTGCACGCCCTTCAACTGCTTCCCCGCCCAGCCCGAGGCAGAGAGGAAGGGGTACGTGTCCATGATTCTTGGCCCCAGTCAGAGTTTCTCAAGGAAGGCCATGTTTTTGTAATAAAGCAACTCATCCTCCTACCTGGTGGCCCTTGTGACAAGTGATCCATAATGGCAAGACCCTGTCCTCACCCTTGCTGACCTGTCTACCTGGACATTACCTTCCATCTCAGCTCCTCCTCTCTCTTTGCAGAGTGGGTGTTTCGAGACCAGAGCTGCCAAGGAGGGCCATGTGTACCCTCAGTGAGGGCTGCTTGGCTAAGTTATGGACTCTGAACCTACAAAGCAATTTGGCCAACTGTATCCCAATAGGGTATCTCACTTCTGGAAAAATAAGCCTTGTGAGATCACATTATTCCCACTGTATCAACATTCACAGTCTGTTTGCACTAATATGGCTTCGATAGAACTTGTATCAGGATAAATATTACTTTAGCTTTTAACTGCTAATTATATCAACATAAACTTAATTTATAGTGATAATCACAGTCATAATGTGCTGCTGCCAAACATCCCCACTGATGCTTTGAGGCATCGTGTAAACTCAGCCATTAGCAATCATGTAAATGCTCCCATCACTCATTATGATCCTGGCTAAAGAACTTCTCTAATTGACTTCTTCCCAAAGTCCAGAGTAGGCAAGAACAACGGAGGAGGACAAGGCAATGCTGATCAATTTATTACAACAATCTCGTTTCTCACAAGAGCCCAAGCTGGGAAGTACAAAGTTGCAAAGATAGACCTCAATCTGGCAGGAACATATTCTCAGTTTGAACTTAGTTTTGTCACATTATATCAATTGAGTCACAACACTCTCACTCAGACAAATGCCAAATAACACTTAGTTCAGATGACATGCTACTCCTATTGCTCCATGTCAAGGTTGAAAAAAAGAAATTTTTGCTGCATCTTGTAAATTCATGCAGCTTTTTAATTCAAAAGACTCAAAATGCTGTACTTATCTCAACTATTGCTCCTTTCCCTCTGGCAGTTTAGCAGACATTGGTTGTTTATGCCACCCAGTATCCACTCCCCCATCTTGAAGCAATAGTACCCCAATTTTATTTGGGGAACCCCCCAACACTCTCGCTTTATTGTTCTCATAAAGAAGACTGTCTTAGGCTCTCTCAAGGAAGGAAGCATGTGATCTAGTATCATCCAATCAGCATATTCCACCTGCATGCAGTCCACAGTGATTTGTTCTGGGGGAGGACGTGACCCAAGTCTGGCCAGTGAAGGTCAGTGAGACTCAAGTCCAGGAATCACACTTTCTCTCCCCTCCATTAGACACAAGGCTCAGAGGAAGGCCCTGTGGAGCTACAGCCCAATCCACTAACAGCCCCTGAATCCCCCAGAGAGATCCCAGCAAAGAACGAAGCAGCTCTGCGGAGAGCACAGTTAAACCTAGAGTAGGAGAGAAACAAGTGCTTGTGACTTTTAAGCTTCTGAATTACCATGTGTCTGAAACCAACCCTTTCCCAGGACTTGTCAAGTATACAAGCCAAGAATCTCTTTTATGCGTCATGCAGTTGGGCTGTTCACTCTTATTTGCAGCCAAAAAATCCTAATTGATACAGGTAGCAGGTGGACATAGGGTGTGATTATATCCATTTTTAAGATACAGAAATGTGAGCATGAAGAAATTATATCCAGTTAGTATTAGAGCCATGCAAATTAAATACAGAAAGGTGAGTGGATTCTAAGTATTCCGAAGCCAAAGCACCCTGCAAATACAAAAGATATTTTAACACAATTTAAAGATCAAAAACCAGTGTGGCAGGTACAAAAACCTATGTCTTTTCCTTTTCAAATATTTCTGATTCTCCAGTTGACTCAGTGCAAAACAAAGCAAAATCTCTGGAGAGACAAATAGAAGCTTTGGGAGAGATGTAGAGAATTCAAGGAGGCTGGCAGGGAGAGGCGAGTTTATGCAGAGTCAGAGAAATGAGTGATTCCAAATTCAGAAAAGTTGGTGAGGGACTAAAGTCAAATGTGAGAAGCTAGATATGTGCGATCCTCTTGGGCTTGGAAATTTGGTTTAGTGTGCCCAGCCGAGCAAGTGTGAGGAAAATCAAATCCTCGGGGCTTTTGAAGACGCAGTTTTTCATCTTGGAATCGCATTCCCAGCACCCCACCTACTGCTCTTTGCCATGCTGGAGCATGTTATCTGTCACAGTCCCCCCAATTAGCACTTTGAATGCAATCACAACAATGAAGACCATGCCCTCATCTGCCGGGGGCGGGCTGGCTTCTGCAATTAAGCTAAAGTTCAGGTTTGGGCTAATAACAGGAGAGGAATGTGACAGTGAAGGGAATGCTTACTCATTAACTCATGCTAATGGGTGCAATAACCAACCAGCCGCCAGCCGCCAGCGCGAGAGCCAGGCACGCAGTGTCACTCTGATCGCAGCGTGTTTGCGGGTTTATTTCACAACATTACTGAGGTCTGGCAGTTATCTAATAGGGAGTGGTTTTAAGGGAAAAGAAAAGGATAATCTTGTTTTAAGCGCCTGTCTTAGGTCTCAATATTTTATGAAATAGTCATTAATTTTCAGTACAAGGCTGACAGTGATATTATGAGGCCAACATGTTTATGCAGAAAATGTTCCCTGGATATCCCTAAGAGATTGGTAAATGTAAGGAAAACAATTATCTCCTATTTATGTAAGGCAAATGGTAATTACCACACCAGTCCAAGTTGTCTGAGAAGATAGGTCACTGCGCAGAAGAAGACAGACTGACTATGACATTGGCTAATAAAACAGCATGACGCTGCTTTGCTTGTTCCGAAGCCACAGACTCCATTCATTCAACCATTCCTTGACACAAATGTGCCGAGTGCCTACTAAGTGCCACCCTGTGACACGTGCTGAGCGTTCCAGCGTCAACACAGCAGAAACAGCCCTGACCTCTGTGAGTTTGCATTCCTTTGACCACAGAGAATTAGGTCTCAGGAGACCCAGTCAGGTCTTGTGTACAGGAAAGGTGGCACAGAGCAACTGCACCATCCAACGAAGTCTTTCACTGCTGCTCGCACTGGCATCGCCCCATCGGAGGCACTGATGACCTAGAAAAGCGTTGACGTTCCTGTACACGTTATGTTTGAGCGTTTGGGATCTCAGGGATTAACCTACAGGGACCGATGCAGGCTGTGTTCTTTTTAGGTCAATCGGATAAAGCGGGCACATCGGCCCGATCCTCTTTGTCCTAGTTAAACCTTCTCCACCCTGTCATCACAGACAGAGCTTTGCCCGCGCCCCACTTGGCTGCCTTGCAGGTCTGCAGTGGGAACACACAAAGGAGGCATGTGGATCACACCGTTTTTGTCGTGACTGTAGGATAAACTGCTCAAAACATATTCTAAGCATGATGGGTCCATTGTTGAAAATGATAATGTCTGTGAAAACCCACTGAAGGGTTTTAAGGACTGTGTGTGATCAGGGTCATCTACCATGGGGTCATGTTGGTTGGACTCTCTGTGACAACAGTGGCAGATGTGGTCCTAAATTGATGCTTCCATTTTAACTATTAATAACATGAAGGCAAGTCCCAACTTCCCTCCAGAGCACTATCTATTCAAAATTAATTTATTAAAAATGCATTCTAGTCATTAGTGCTAAGCAGATTTATGAAAAGCAGATCATCCAGGATACATAAATGTGCAAGCCCTGATGTTTATATCTGTGCCTCATTCTCTGTCACTTATGTAGAATCCTGGCCCTGTGTGTCAATATTTGCAGACTACCACTTTGGAGGTTATTTATTCCTTGTGGTCCATTTCTCATGGTGACATGAATTTCCAGCATCATTTGACAGGTGGTAGTTGACACCAATCTATATTAACTTCAGTTTACACTGAAAATATTCCACTCAGTGAAGGCAATGTTCAGATTACAGCCTGCATGTACGCTGAATGTGAGTGGAGACTTACAATTTCTCATCTTTGAAAAATGATGAGCATTGTAGCTTTTAATTTTTTAAATGGTGTTTTTATTGTTGTCTTTTTATTTTTTCAGATTGTCAGCTCATTTTGTGACAAAAGTCACAACATACGTGTTTTAATTGAAGATTTTTAATAAATCAAGTAAAGTCTTGTGTAGAATTTTTCTGTTAACCGTGTCATCAGTGAGGAAGTGGATTGTGTTAATGGGAAAGCAGAGGGGGAAAAAAACCCCAAGACCATTTTAAAAGAGTAATCACAAAAAGTTAGTTCAGGGACCAGCCCTTTAGGCTGGGATTGTGTTTTCTTTAAAATAGTATAATTCCTTTACCTAAGTATTAAGGAACACATAAGCCAGTTTCTAATTTTCGAAAGAAAATTATGTTCTCCTATATTGAATTTTAGAGCTAAGGAAGTTAAAGTGTGTGGTTCATCGTTTCCTAGTCCTACTGTTGCGACCCATACTCAGGACCAGTTCTTTCCACAGCATCACTTTCCATAGCTCCCTACTTCCGTTCTTTGTGAGTCCAAACTTTCTACTACTTTCACTCACTGCTTATCCATGCCAACAGATAAATGCAGAAATTTAGAGTTCAAAATGACCCATTGACTTATACACATTGCATAGAGACTGATTTAGCTAGTCCCCATGAAGTACCAGGCATTACATTAACTATTGTGAAAGCTAACATGAGTAAATCATTGCCCTGCCTAAAGTTCTCACAATTTACGGCGTGTGTGTATGCATTGGTGCTGTGCAGGGGTGGGACAGTTGCCAAGGGAGAAAAGCAATCTAGTCTGTGCCTTAAGTTTTATAGGGATATGGTACCAAGCTGTCCTGGGGTAGGGGAGCCCAGGAGAGAATGAGCTCTCCACTGTGGTCTGCAGCCCAGGCTTCAGAATCAATCTGACAGTCTTAGATTTTTAAAAGTCCAGCTTCCAGTGTACATCCCAGAGTCACTGAATTGGAATTTCTAGACCCGGGACCCAAAGTTGCATTTTTAAAATGTTTTCTGCATTGTTCTGCCAAGATTGCCAACGATCGTTCCATTCTATCTAGGGGTAAGGGTGTTGGTCAGGACTGACTTACAGGAGCAGTGTCTCTTGCACTAAAACTTGAAAGCAGAAGGACTTGCCAGCAGTCAGGGAGGACCTGGCTTAGTGCAGAGCACCTAGCCAGCCCTCGTTTCCACCCGGCCATCTGTGACATCCCTGGCGGAACAGAAGCTGATGGGTCACCATTACCAACACCTAGGTACTCAAACTGCACATCCTTCTGATCGGGGACCTGAGTCACCAGCAGACTAATGCCTCGGGGCAGAGCTCAGGTGACCAAGGTGCAGGGTGGGGGATATCTTCCTAAAACATCGATCTCACTGGACATAGGTCTCCCTGAAACTCAAAGCAATTCCAAAGTGGTTATTTGCATTCCATAGCCAAGAACATTTTACCATAAAATGAGAAAATATAGGACCACGAGGTAAGTTTTCCCTAAAGTTAAACTTATTCAATTTTTAAAACTCTGAGTATAGGGCTCTACTGTTTAGAGTGTATAAATTATAGTTAATGACTTTTTTTAATGTCTTTATTTGGAAAAATAAAAAGCTGCCAAATGTATGCCAAGCCCTGAAATTTACGGAAGGGCTCGCTGGTCTCCGAAACCCAGAGCTCTGGGGACAGCTGCTCCGAGCCTTCTACCCAGATTATGTTTCCCACTCCACCCCTTGTCCTTGCGTCCACCAAAATCACACTGCTGATAACCCTGAAGCTTTATCATTTGCTTCTTTTGGTGGCACCATTTTAAGAAATTTTTGTAACTGCTCAACTTATTTTTTCACTATTACTGTACTTCATGAAATCAATCTGAAATGCAGGCAAGTCGGAAATGACTTACTTCAAATTCTGTTAAGAACATGACCACTTATTTGAACCCCTAAAAACACTGAGCAGAGTTTTAGAGATATTAAAATTCTTTCTCACCGATGGAGGTCAAAAGTTGTTGTTCTTCTCCCTAAACCAGTTTCCTCCTGAGTTTCTTTTTTCAGTCATAATATTTGATGTCATCCACCACTCCAGAATCTTAGATCAGTGAGAAGCACTTGTCTCCCTTGTGACTAAGGGCTCAATTTATGTGAATAGGAATAAGATTTATGGCGTGTAATAAACATTACTAAAACGTGACAGAGGAGTGAAGATTTAAAGACACTTACTAATTTAAGATGACATTTTAAACATTCACAGTCCTTAGAGCAATACATATTTCAGGTCTTTATACAGGTTTCCAGGCAGAATGCCTATTAGGAAATGAAAATCATCTGTGTACTTTCTCTCTCTTTGCACAGCCTTCCACCCCCATTTATTGCTCCCCGGTAGCTACCCCATCCATCAGTGTTTAGTGGTGCCTTTATGCTCAGCACCTTGATGTTAAACAAATTAGGATCTTAATATATGAGGTGTGACTATGAGGCTAAAAAGAAATGGGGAAGAAAAAAATATATATATATATTCTTTATTTTTAATTTTTAAAGGCTGGCCACAACTTCAGCTACGGATGCCCCATCAGAACACGAAGTTTTGAAGGACTGAAATTGACACAGTGCCAGTCTTTTGGAAAATGCTGCCAATGCTATTTTTCCTCTTACATGGGAAATTATACAAGTAAGTCTACTGAGAAAACATGTCATGGATTTGGAAAGTTGGTGCTTAGCCAATTTTCACACATCTGGTTCGCCGGGCAGTCTCCACTCACCAGCTAATAAGGACTTATGTGAACCCAGCTTAGTCCGGGGCCAGGCCCTTGATCCACATTTGATCTCACCTGGATGCTGGACCTCAGCTCTGGCCTGGCCCTCTCCATTCAGGGCCTTTTTATTTCCAACACAAAATGGTCTCATGTTGTTAAATGGTCTCTAATTTTTTCTAATAGCAGTAGAGTTTCTCGCTGGTTTTCAGTTACACATGCTTTATTTTGCCTCCCTAATTTGCTCTCAGTTGAATCTGATTGCATTTACTGGGGCAAAAGGGAGGGGCTGTGGCTACCCGGCAAGCCCTGGACTTGAAGTAGTCCTAATGATCTCATGGGGTGTTGTGTGTAATGCAAACCCCAGGTCCCCTCCACTCTGTGTAGTTGCCAGTCTCACTGACTGACATGTACTTAAGCACTCAGGGCTGTTTTTCAGGGTGTGATTTACTCTCTGCTTTTAATTATCCTGGAGATGGCAAGCCGAGAATATTTGAGGCTTCATTTCAGGGTAAAGAGTAGTCCCTGGAACAGGTCACAAACTGCACCTTGGCCCTTTGGGACCTGAGCTATTCAGGAAGGAACTCCATGACAAGTTTCAGGCTGGGCCTATCTCTGCCCTTCTAGTAATTTCAAAAATATCTATCTGGGAGAGAAGCCGCAGTAGTGAATTATGGTCAGTTACAGAAGAGAATTTAACTCATTCTGAGGTAGCCCATAATGTTCAACAATCCATATTATAGAGAGCTATTTTTCTCCTTTCTCACACATTGGCAGCCAGTGCCCCATGCGTGGAGGGGCTTAGGGTGGCTGGCATTCTTGCATCAATAGTGCCTGCTCTAGGGGACATCCAGGTATTGCCACACTGTTATGACCAAATGAAAGCTGAGTCTGGATGCCACCTCTAGTTCCTGTGATTAAAAAGGGCATGGCACAAACTTGGAGGCACAAGAAGCAAGTCAGGGCTGTGGAACTTGCAAAGGTGATTTCTTAGGGCTGGGGCATTCCCACATCCGTGAACTTTTTATACTTTCACCTTTATAGATGCCGCACCCTACCTACCATCTGTAGACACTTGCCCGGAGTTCCTTTTCTACCAGTGGGGAAGGAGTTGTGGCTTGCAAGGCCTGCCTTCCTCCCTGGCCTTCCAACTTCCTCCTGGGCCCACTCACACCTGCCACTGGGAGGGCCTTTTCCTTGAAAGCAGTAATTTCCTCATTTTACAGGCAGTTCTGTGCTATGATCTAGGATGTGTGTGGTGCCAAACTACTATTTATTGGTTACAAATGAAAGAAATGTTTTCCTTGAAGAAAACTTCACCCGTTAAAGAAACTTAGAGCGAGGCTCACCCTCTGCCGAACTCTCAGAAAGGTCAGTCTTCATCTCTTCATGTTGTCATCAGCATTTGGAGGCAGTGTGCAGAGTGGTTAGCTACTCAGGTTTTGGCATCAGAAAGCAAGCTGTGTGATTAAGTAATTTCCTTAAGCTAACTTGTATCTCTGGATCACTGGATCTTAATAACATCCTCTGGTGAGGATGTTGGGTCAGTCTCCAAAGTCCTTTCTTGTGCTAAAAACCTCTGATTCCACACTCACGGTGGTTGGTAGGCAACTCAGGACATGTTGCACAAGGACCAGCATCTGTTTATCTCAGTGTATGGGACATTCCCTCCGTTTGTAAATGGCGCTCACCTTTGCTCCACGATCTTTAGTTACGCACATCTGACTATGTTGTGTGTGTTCGTTCAAAATGTTGACTGGCTCCTTTTGCTTTTCTCTCAAAGCACATCAAGTATTCAGATTTGTTCATAGGTGGAGGCACACAGACTAGATCCTCAAAGCAAACATAATAAGAACACTCAAGAAGGAACTGTGAAAACCAACACTCCGATGAACAGATGCATTTAACTAAGTGAGCGACGCCTTTGGGAACATTCTCTAGAAGGAAGGACCCCTAGAGCTCAGGCAGAACCAGACCAAGGACCCAGGGAACCTAGCACAAGTCAGGGTAGGCCCCTGTCCCTGTGTCTAACTGCTGCGTAAAATGTTAACTCCTGCAAGTATTTAGCAGTGAAAAGATATCTTCAACAAACAAACAAAAACGCTAAAGTGGAGGGAGAGGGCAAATTAAATAGGAACAGTATTGAAACTGGGGGCAGGATGATGAGTACATTGGGTAATTATTCTCTGTATTTATGTACATATTTCAAATTTTCTAATATATAAAGTTAAAGCATAATTCAGCCCTACAGCTGGTCCTACTCAAGAACTAAGTTAGAGGCTGCAGAAAGCTGGAAGGGTCTGGAATCAATCTGGCTGAAATCCTTGATGCACCAAAGAGAGAGGACGCTGAGGGCCCATCCTTCTCGAACTAACCACTCTGGAGATTCCAGAACAGCCCCATAATGATTTTACCGACGTCAGAGCTCCTCCTCAGAGAAGTGGCATCATTGCTGCCTCTCATCTAAAGGTGGACCGTAAACCTTGGTGAACCTAATTAGACAAGGTCCAGGAAATTCTTTTTGTTTTTCTGCTTCATATAAATTTACTTAACCTCACCTCCCCCCACAGGGCAAGAGTTTGTGCTCATGTTGTGGGTTTTCCCATGAATGTTTCTAATATGGGTTTGAAGGTTCTCAGCAAAGCTAAACTGAATGAAGAATGAAGAAGATGTATTGCCAAATACTCCTTTGACTGCCTGTTTTCTTGAGTAGACTGAGAGCTACTCATCTCCATACGCCCTGACCTAACACAGGGCCTGCTGCTTGGAGTGGCGGAAAGAATGCTGGTTGAATGGAATTATAATGACACTAAATAAAGAATGAGGTTTACCAGATGTTCCCAAAGGAAACTAACATTTTAATGCAGCAGTTTGATCGAAGAGCACGCACTTTAAAGTCAGGCAGGCTCTGGTTCAAATTGTGCTCCCTTCACCCCAAGAGAGGCTGGTGGCCCTGGGTCTGTGACTGGTCTCCTCATCGAAGTGATAGAGTTGGTGCCTTTGCTGAACTACCTTATGGGTGCTGTGGTGTGACCATGAACCAGAATGTGAAGGTACTGTGGGACTACAACTCGATGCATTATTTAATTGTAAACAGTTGTTTACAATTATTTTAAATAGATATTTTAAATAACGTCAGCAATTTGTTTCAAAGCAGCAAATGTCAAACTATTTTTAACCAAAAGTCTTATAGCTGTTAAAGGTGAAAAACCTCAAAATTGCTTAAAGGTAAAGATTAATTGATCATTTCTTCCCACCTCAGCTTAACAGAGAAGTACGTGTGGGAGCACAGATGTTAGGACCACAGAGTCTGACGACAGAGGCGAGAGCAGTTTTGAGGTCTAGGGTCAGCATGGATTGCAAAAGAAATGCTATATTTTTCTGACCAAAATATATTTTTCTACTACATCTCCTATACCAAGGGGAAGCTCTAGATGCCAATCTCTTCCCTGAAAAAAAAGAAAAATAAAGCAGGATTGATCTATTCCATTGCCTTGTCAGGATTTCCCTGGGTCAACATAACCCCTCCCCATGAAGGAAGAGATCCTCCAGTCCTTCACACTGGCTTGCGCTCTAAAGTCAGGGCCGTGGTCTGTGTCCACCCCAAGGCTCTCAGACCTCCTGGGCCTCAGTCAGCTCTGGGTGAGGCCTGCTCAGCGGGCAGTGTTCTGCTGAAGTCATCACGATGCAAGGCAGGGCCTCAGGGAGAATCCGTCTCTTGTTTTCTGTACCATCTTTAAAACGAATGAGGCAGCTGTGGCTGGTATGCCTCAGGTGGCTGGAGTACCGTTCCACAGACATAAACGTCGTGGATTCAATTCCCATTCAGGGCACATGCCTGGGTTGCAGTTCGTCCCCGGTTGGGGTGCATGTGGAAGGTAAACAATCAATGTTTCTCCCCTACATCAATGTTTCTCTCCCTCTCTTCCCCTCTCTCTAAAACCAGTAAGCGTGCCCAGGGTGCTTTTGGCCATGAAACAAGGTTGCTAAATATGACCTCTTCACTGGAGAAAGGAGACTGTTAACAGAGGGAGAGGGCTGAGCTCTCAGCCACAAGCTGTGGATTGACCCGGAACCCAGCCTGGTGGCTGGATAACTACTGCTCAAAGCTGCTGCATGCCCCCAGCTGTCCACCTTCAGAGGTGGGCTAGCCCCCTTTCACCCCACACCCTTGATTCTGGAAGAGGGCAGAGGAATCCTTGACCAGGCTGGTAGCTCCAAGCCATTTGGAGAGAGGAGTACAGTCTGGTGAATGATCATTTCCCACCTTTACAGGCCCCAAGCCAGACTGATGAGCTTCTCACTTTTGAGCCTCAGGCAGCACTGCAGATGTAGAAGGAAGTCCAGGGCCAGCTTCAGCCTTTCCTGGGCTGTCAGGAGAACTCCACCACCACAGGCCGTAGACCCCTGTCTCAAGTCTTTCCTCTTTAATACCTTGTCAGTCATTGTATCTGCCCGCAGGTGTGCATTTATCTGGGAATAAAAGATGTATTCACTTACTCAATTGATTTACTAAATATCTATTAAGCGCCTTCTATGTGACAGGTTCTGGACAGGCTCTGGGAGAACAATAGTGCAGGAGATGCCGGTTTGCCATCATGATCTTTCTTGGTTAAGGCTTTTGTCTGTTGGTTGGTTTGTTTCAGTTCTCTGTTTCAATGCCCAGGATAGTAGCTGACCCTTAGTGGTTGTGTGGTATGTCCCTGTTATTACTAATTAAAGTGTCCAGGACCACCCACAGGGAACAATAGACCCAGGGCAAGTCACACCTTACGAGTGTGTTTCTCTGTCTCCTTCACTCCTCCCAAAAGGTGACATCTAATTAAAGTGAACAACAAGAAAACCCTGAGAAAGAAACAAGGAAACTTCCCAAAAGGGCAATGGGCAGCCTGAAGTTCAGGCAGAGGAAGCATGAGGTGGAGGTGGGGCAAGAAGATGCAGTTGGTGGGCTGGTGGGGACAGTCCTTGTTCTGGGTGTGGGAATTTCTAAAACCCTTCACAGACTTTCATGTAGAACCTCCCAGTCCCTTTCCCCACTCCCCTCACCCCGAAGTGGTTCCAGCTCCTGATTGAAAACATCACAGGGCACCCAACATCACCAGGCCGGGACTGAGCACCCTTCACACGTACTGTACTCCACATGCAACTCCATAGCTGGCCACGAGGCCCTTCTCTCTGCCATCAGAAGCAATAAATCTTTACTTTCCTGTTCTCCACGTGAGAGCTTCTGGCAGAAAGCTAGAGATGCAATTAAATCCATATTGTTAAATCCTACACCTCCCATCGGCAAAAATTAGAGGTAAGTGACAGGAAAGGTGAAGAGAGAAAACCCACTGGGCAATGAGGCAGGAGTGTCCTTGAGTAGCTGAGTCCTGGAATTCTCTCTCAATGTTTCTCTCTTGTATCATAGTTCCCACCCCCAACCCACAGGGGATTCACAAGGATAAAGGAAACAATAGATGTGAAAAGTATTTCAAGAGTTTCTGCATAATCTTTCATCTGTAAAATGGGTATAGTAATAGCACCTACTTCATAGGGTTATTGCAAAGGTTAGAGTTAATGTCTATAAAACCAAGACTAGTGGCAAAGATAGAGCAAGCATTTATATAAATGTTTGCTATTTTAACAGTCAGGGCTGGGCGGGACACAGATGGTACAAAAAGTTTGATTGAAGAGTTATCGAAAACCGGTACCATTTACAGAGGTGACGGCAGGTTTCGCGAGTCAGTGGCGGAGGGAGAAATAACCGAGGTATCAACAGTCCGACGCTGGAGCTGCTGGAGAGGGGAGGCAGGGACTGTGGAAACGAACGCAGGGACCTTTCTCTCTGAGAAAGTCTGACCTGCAGCCTGTGTTTCCCTCTCCCAACCAACGAGAAGCGGAGGGCATGTTCCAGCGATGCAGGCCACGTGCTCAGGCCCTGGGGCCACAGAACAACGTGGATCTGAAGGGGGAGACTAACCAAGAATAACAAGCATAGCTGGTTTTAGTAGTTCGTTTGTTATTAGTATTAATGATAGTATTAACCAGTGCAGATTAGTGTTATTAACATTGGGTATCTCTAATAACAGCAATGCTTTCTTTTGTTACAGGTTTGAGTTCTATTTTAGGTTTGAGTGTTGTCCTTAAATGGCTTTATGTTTTGTTTTGTTTCATTTTGTGATGGGGCCTGACTTTCTGTACGAAGAACGTGTTGAAGTCACTGTCGTCTCTTGGACAGCTGTCGTCGGTGAGTTAAAGAGAACGCAGAGCCCAGTGTGATTGAGGCTTGATCCTGACTTGGAATCTCACGCACTTCCCTGCTGGGAGCCCGTCTCCTATCCTCAGGAGTCTCAGTTGCTCTTCACACAAACAGGAAACAAGATTTCTAACTCTTACAGCAGAGTTGTGAAAAGAATACCCTGCCAGAACTGTATAAATATGAGGGGTTACAGATAAAAACTATTTAAAATTTTTTTCTAAATGATATGCATAATTTCTGTCTTAACAAGCATGGTATATTGTGGCTGCTCTGTTTTAAAAATCCACTGATCAATTTTCACAACTTATTCTTGGTGCCTATTTCCTTTCCAAGGAAGAAAAGGGGATGAAAGAACTTTAACATATTTCTTCTTTACATTATTCCCCAAAATCATTTCCACCGAAAAATATATTAGGGGGTCTGCCTGCTAATTTATAAAAATCTGAATTATTTTCCTATAGACTTTCTAAGTATTTTGTTCATCTAAATATGTATATTTCTACTCTAATTGAAATTCCTAAATAGTCACTTTCTGAACTGTCAAAATTGTAAAGCTGTTGATGGGCACAGCATTGGGGTTTCCATGGCAACTACTTTCATTGCCTAGGCGACACTGGTCTGGTGATATCACCACTGAACTGGCTCAACTCTTCAAAACTTGGCGGCTCCCAAAAATGCACAAGCATGTCCTGAAAGTTTAACAGGCTTTTATTTTTAATGGCTGGCACCAAGCTTGAATCCACCAGGACTTTGGAAGTAGCAGTTCTGTAAGGTTCTTCGTTGTATCTGGGATGAGATATTTGACAAGCATGCTAATACTACCAGATCTTGTTTGGATGGTGGCTTTTATGTGAATAGCTCCCAAATCGCATTACCATCAGTCATTGTGACTGGGATGGAAGTAGAGTTAAGAGACAGAATCTTAGTTCACTATCGAGATAACAAGATGCTTCTGAATATGTTAAAGTTAGAGTGTAGACTGTCTTATAAATCTATTTTTTCTTTCTTTCTTTCTTTCTTTCTTTCTTTCTTTCTCTCTCTCTCTCTCTTTCTCTCTTTCTCTCTTTCTCTCTCTCTTTTCTCTTTCTCTTGTCTGAAGGGACAAGGGATGCTGGAAGCCAGAAACAATGACTTGTTCACTTTGGACATGTGTTTGAATGTGGTGTGTCATTCCTAAACTGTGTCCTGTTAAACTGTTTGTGAGAAAGTTACATTAAAAATAAATCATTTCTTGATAAGCGGTTTTATTGGTGCATGATCAGCAATCACCCAGGGAGAGGGAGATCATTTAGTTCGACTTTTTTTCCCTTATCATTGGAACTCAAGCTTTTCCTAATTACATCCAGAGGATCGTTTAAACAGGGTGGTCCATTTCAAAGCAGCCACATTTAAATGTACTTTGCATTAAATGAGCTTGCTGTTAGATGAGTTTGGCTGGCTCAAAACTACATCATAAAATGCAGATCTGATGATAAATAAAGCTTTGGCTACATCAAGGAAGTGGGGAACATTTCAAAAATGATGTTAGCACTGACTGCTAAGTGAAATGGCATCTCTTGAACACTCCTCACATTTTAAACATTTAAATGTATGCTACTGAATCAAATGTGTCCACTTGATATGTGGCAACTCATAAGTGACACAAAATAAGGAGATGAGGTGCATACTTTCCCTCACAAGTTAACACCAATGAAAATACAAGGGTGGGAAAGGGCTGTTAGAAGTCAAGAAGATGAGGCGATGGCTGTGCATACGTATCTGAGAAGTCGTTTTGAAGTAACTCGCAGGCAGAAGGAGAGCGGCTGTGCACCGATTATCCCACAGCTCTGTGGGACCAGGAGCTGGTGCGTTGTTGCCACTCTTGGTTCTCAGGAGAAGGTGGAGGTAGTGAAAAGGGCAGGATATTAGGTATGAGTAGAATTAATTTAATAAGCTTTTAAAACAAATATTTCAGGCTTTATACAAACAAAAATGGATTATAGTCCCTTAAAAGCATTAGTCTTGTTGGTAGTCAATCTAATTATTATAGTGATGCTGCTATTGCTCAATTCTTTTTGCTGCCAATTATTTTTTAGATTGTCTTCAAATACTGCAAGACATTTGTGGCACACATTTCTAAGTATTTACCAAAACCCATTCTTCCTTCTCCTGTAGAAATGTAGAAGCCAAGTATGTGGCTTCCACAGTGATAAAATGGCCCCTGGGCAAATGGCTACCCAAAGACCCTGGTGGAGAACGAAAGTGCTGGGGGTCATTTCCAGACCCTGGTTTAAAATATTGCACACAGATTCCTACATGACTTTGCCATCCTTCAGGAACCACAGGAATCCAGCCTGACCCATGCCCCAGGAGACGGCACAGCAGCATAATGGAGGGAACTGGCTCCCTGAATGACTACATGGAGTAAATATGCCCTGCCGACCGGGTTCTCTCCTCCTGAACTTGTTAGAAAATGTTGTGTGTGTGCGTGTGCCTCTGTGTGTGTGTGTGTGTGTGTGTGTGTGTATATAAAGAAATATGTATATTTCTTTTTAAAATACCACTGCTGCTTTAGTGGGTCTTTGGTTACAGATTCTACAGAATGTAGGCACTAAAAATGGTGCTAATAATGAGTAACAAAACCTACTTGGATAAGTAACTCTTGACATGGATATTTAGGAAGAAGTTTCATTCATTTATAGCTGTCCTCGTATTAGGCTTGCCAAGTGAAGGACCTGGAAGGACACAGAAAAGTGTATGGAAGGCAGTGACAGGAAGACAGATAAAAGAAGCCCTGGAGGAAATGTGATCAAAATTAATCAGGCTCAATATTATAACTTTTAAATATAGGACATAATTCTCTAATTTTTGTTACATTGACCTCACCTTAACATTCTTCTCTACATAACAGAATTCTGCATAATTGAGATGCTTCTGGGAAGGACGTTTTGTAAGGTTTTGTTGCCAAAATACTAAACTATCAAAAAGGATCTCGGTGGGTCCACGTTTCAGTTACCTGCCACTGTGTAACAAACTGCACCAAATGCAATGGCTTATAAATACAAAAATGTATGATTTTTCACAATGCTATATATTGACTTGGATAATCTGGGAGGTCTTTCTCCACCTGATGTAGCTGGGGAACCTGACATGGCTGCATTTAGCCAGGAGATTGGCAGGAGCAGAAACATCCAAGATCACCTCCGAGCCTCCAAAGTCTCTTTCAGTATAGTCTCTGTTCATGCAGAGAACTCGCCTGAGCTTACTAAAAGCATGGCTATGACTTCCAAAGTGAATGTTCCAAGGAGAAAATGTGGTAGTTATCAGTTGTCTTAAGGCTTGGGCTCAGGAGTTGCAGAATGTCACTTTCTTTGCTATCTGTTAGTCATAGCATGTCACAGGGTCAGCCCGAATTCAAGGGAGGGGAATAGATCCACATCTTAAGGTTGGGGACAGCTTGCACCTTCAGAGATGGGGGAAGGTGTTGAGTAGCCTTAGCTGAAATCCACCTACTTATAGACCACTGTGATATAATAAAAACATAACTGTTCTTTATCCCCAGTTTCTGGCACAGAGCTTCAAAAGCCCTTGGAAGGGCCTGAGTGATCCAAGTTCTTTTGGTAGTCATAACCAACACATTACCACCACACCTGAGTTTATGCTAATGAGGTGACTCATTGTAGGGCCCCTGGACGGCTTCAGGTTGTGGGTGGAGGGCAGATGGCCGGGAAAATTAACCACTTGATTAGAGGGTTGGAATTGCAGCCCCACACTCTCACCCCTGGGGAAGGAAGAGGGACTGGAGATTGAGTTCAGTCATATAACCAGTTATTTAATCAAGTATGCCTACATAATGAAACTTTGATTTAAAAAAATACATGAAGCAAGGAGTCTCAGAGAGCTTCCTGATTCATGAACACATCAATGGGCTGGGAGGGGACAGGCCCTTGCGCAGAGGGCGTGGGATCTGTGTCACCCCCCACATCCCAACCCCTGCCCCACGTGTTTTTCATCTAGACCTTCATGTGTATCTTTTACAATAAAATGGTCACTGGAAGTACAGCACTTTCCTGAGCCCTGTGAGTCATTCTAGTGACTTCTCAAACCAGAGGGGGTGCGGGAAACCCCATATTTGTAGCCAAGTTGGACAGAAATGTGGGTAGCCTGGGACCCCACCTGGGACTGGTGTTTGAAGGAATGGCAGTCTCCCTGGGAAACTTGCCCTTGACCTTGTGGGATCTGACGTAAATTCGGGACAGTGCCAGAATTAAATTGAATTGTGGACACCCAGTGGTGTTGGGGAACTGGTGTGGGATTGTACCAAGTCACCTTGTGCTTAAACACGGGTCCCAGGAAGCAGAGGGCTTGGACTAAATTGTTCATACTGGTACTGCCCATGTGGCCTCTCATAAAGATTTAATTTTCTCATCCATTAATAGTGGCGAAGGAAAAATACTTACATGAAGGGCTAATATGAAGTTAAAATATATAAGAAAATCACTTTATGAACTGAGGACCACAAAGTAAATATTAGCTACTATCATGGCTCAGACTCTAATACTAATCGAAAATCTTATTTATAACCAAACAAGAGCTTTGTGGCCAGATTGTTACCCATTTCCAAGTCAAGTAAGAGAAATAATGAATGTAGATTCCCAAAGCTAAAGATATAAATTTGGTTCTATATGTCTTTTGTGTGCATGACTGGGATTTTTTTCAATCAAGTTTTTTTCCATTCAGTTTCAGGCAGAAACTTGACAATTTTCTTCTCATGAATCATCTTTCTATGGCACCATTCCACACCCAGCAGAAAAATTATGTGAGGCCATGGTCTTTGCTGGCCTGCACTCAAAGAAAACATGCAAAACTGAACTCCACGTGGTCTTTGAGTCACTCCTCAGATCCTGAATTCTCTCAGCCCAGGAGTCAGAATTGGTTCGGTGGGAATGCCAGCTGGATGCTGTGGAAACGGCTGCACTCAAGACTCAGCAGAAAGTTGTGATGTAGTGACGTGAGTAAATAAAAGGTGTCTGCTTGCAGCAGTTGCTGCACTGACTCAGGAAAATAAAACTCAACCTCCCAAAGGAAGGTAAAAGGAGGCTGCATGACTTTTAACAATTCAATGCTCTGGTTAGACGAATACTTATTTTCCAGGTCAGTTATACCCAGTCCAGAGACGGTCAAGGACAGGTAAGATCTGACAACACTGTGTACAAGAATATATTGTGGACATGCCCCGGCTGGTGTAGCTCAATGGATTGAGTGACGGCCTGGGAACCGAAATGTCACAGATTTGATTCCCAGTCAGGGCACATGCCTGATTGTGGGCTGAGTCCCCAGTTGAGGACGTGTGAGAGGCAACTGATCAATGTATCTCTACCACATCAATGTTTCTCTCCCTCTTTCTCCCTCCCTTTTCCTCTCTCTAAAAATAAATAAATAAAATCTTTTAAACAAGAATATGTTGTGGACAGATTATGTACCCAAGATTACAGGGATTAGGAAAGATGAAGAAAACATTCAAAAACTGAATTCTAACATATATTGAGTACTTTTTTCTCACCAGCCTTGGGGATGAATTAAATCCTATGGTCTCTGGCTTCAAATTCTCTATGTGTGCACACACACACATTTTAGAAGAGACGATATGCAATGAACATATCAGTACTTTACACTATCATCAAGGTCTTACAAAGGACATCTAAAAATAGTTCTTCAACATTTTAAGCACTGGCTTCTCTTCATGGATTCTGAGACCACGGGTGCTGGACCTGACTTGCCAAAAGCTGACCAAGACGAATTGGTATGCACAGAAAACCATTTCTCTCCTGTTAAGTGACCTGGCCACATCATGAAGCTGTAAAACGAAAGCTTCCAGATTATTTGTCTTCATCATAAACCTTAGAAAACTGAGATTTTTAAAAAAGTTAAATTATTTTGGCCTGTAAGTTTCAGATGGGGTTGTATATTTCCCTAAAGGGTCAAAAAATAGAACATTTATTAAATGGCAAGTTATTCAAAAACCAGCACAGGCCCCAGTTGTCTTTCAAAAGCTCTGATTTACTACATATTTCTCCCTTGAGAAAGGTCTTTTTTAAAATGTTCATTTCCATTTTAAGAGACTCAGGGCTGTGGTCTGTTGGGAGCATTCTTTTTCTTTCTCTGACTGGGGCCTGCCGACCACGCCAGGAGGAACCGGAGCCTTGCTCTCCGGGCCTGTGTTTTTCCAGGGCCTTCCCTGGCATCCACACAGCATCTCTTGCATCTGCAGCCACTCGAGTTAATTTGGGGGTGGGAACAGTCCTTCCCCCGGGGACACGATGAGGCTGCAGGCGTTCATCACGCCTCACTGAAGCCCCTGCTTCCGGGCTAGAAGAGCAACATGAGAAGGGCTGTGGTGTCCTTACACCCAATGGGAGCTGTCAGACCTTCCTTTAAATTATTCAGAACTTTACAATAATTTGAATCTTGTTATTCCAATAAAGTCAATTCACAGCCATTGTAATATGACTGTTCTGAAAGGTTTGTACTTTCTAGAAAGTAATTGGTTTGTTTTACTCTGCGTGCATGATTCCAGTATGTCTGGAGCCATGAGTTCTTCTGTTTTAGACAGGTCGGAAGATGAAGGGCAATGTGGGTCATCCTTAGTTTCAAACCTATTGCCCTACTTTGTCTGTCTTCTCCCTGCTAGACTACCTCTGGCCCCCACTGTACCTTAGTGCAAATTAGAGAACGCTTTTCCTTAATGGGAAGATTCAGGTCCCTGCCGGCGCACCCTCCTTGGAGACCTACTGCACACTGAGTTTGCATTCCCACTCACCTCACAACTGTAGGTGCAGTGGTGCCTACCTTTCCATGTCGGTTCCCCTGCCCACATCTGCCCCCCTCCAAACACACACACACACACACACACACTGACATCACTGCAGTAGCATCAGATGCTCCTTCCAGAGCTGAACAGTTAATCCATTATTCTTTTCTTTTTTTTTTCGTTCTCACCTGAGGACATTCTTTTTCATTGCTTTATGAGAGGAAGGGAGAGACAGAAACGGAGATGTGAGAGAGAAGCATCAGTTGGCTGCCTCCTAATTGCGCCAGGGCCAGGGATCACATGCACCTGGGCGGGGGATCACATGCTCTGGAATCTGGGGTCACACGCACCCAGACCAAGGGCCAAACCCCTAACCTAGGTGTGTGCCCTGACTGGAAACGAACCCACAAACTTTCAGTTAGATGACACTCCAACCGGCTGAGCCACACTGACCAGAGCCAACAAATTCATTATTTGTCCATCTCTTCCCTTCCTCCTCTCTTTCCTCTTCTTCCCCCTTTCTCTCTCCCATTCTCTCTCTTCTACAATAATACAGTGAAAGTTTATATAAACTTTAAATCTGGCCAACCTGAAGCTTCACTTCCAATAGTTCCAGGCTGGGCCACACTCCGAGGTAATTTGCACTCAGCATTTTATCACCAGGGTGCTCCATTCAAGTCTATTCCATATGCTAGGTGATTATTAGTAGAAATAGGATTCCAGGGGTGTGCAGACAGAAGGAGCAATCGATACAGTTTGCCCGCCTGCCATGGGCTCCCACGGCCGTCCTTCACAGGTAAACGACACACACAGGCTGAAAAAACACCCTCCCCGTTTCCGGCAGCACACTGTTGTTTGTTTGTCTGTCAGGTTACACATTCAATCAGCTGTGACAGCTGCGGCAGGACGCGCGGCATCGCTACCCCAGTGTAAACCCCGGGCTCTCCGCAGAGAGGAAACCAGTGCAAACTGTGCTCCAAACGCTGTTTCCCACTGCGGAGGGAAAAGGATAACAAGGGGGGGCACTGTTCTCTCCAGCTGACTTTCTAAGGCAGGGAGGGAAAGAGATTGTGTTCCCCAAGAGAAAGTGGCTTTATTTTCTTTTATTTCATTTTATTTTTGTAGCTGCAGGCAGTCTATGGATAAGTGGATATTACAATCCTGGTACATCTCTAATTAATAAGATCAATTGCCACTGTATTTTCTTTTACAAACTCATTTAGATATGTCAGGGCTGCAATTATTTTGAGAATGATCTGGCTTTATGCATATTCATCTTTCCTCTTCCTCAAGGAGAAAATAAAACTGTCAACTTAAATGCCCTTTGAAGTCTGTTTTACATCCTTGATTGAAAATTAAAAACAAAGTCTCAGGGCTAGTTCCATTCACAGGGGCAATGTTCCTGTCCTTGCACTGGCGTGTGTGTATGTGTGTGTGTGTGTGTGTGTGTTGATTTTTACTTTCAAAGGGTCACATGTTGGCTTTCTAATAACACATCGCACCCCTTTGCTTTAATCTCCTTAGATCTGCAAGAATTCTAAAGTCTTTTAAAACTGAGAAGCACTGGGCAGTCATTTTGCTTATGTGTTGTTTTTCGATTCAGAGAAAGAACTGTCTCCAAATGGACATCATTACTCGTGCTGTAAACCTGGAGGATAGTTTAGGAAGCTTCGCTCACCACTTTCACGCCTCCTGCTTTAATTACCACCAAATTGAATGTGCAGAAATCCATCCTCGCTCCTAGGGACCCAGACGTCATCTCACCAAGTCTGTGTGCCCAGTTCCAGCAGCTTCACCACAGAAAGACCGCGAGCCTGTCTGGCTGTTCCATTGCTCTGTGAGAAGCTCCCACAGGACAAACAAATAAACCCCGTCACCCTGCAGCACCGGAGGAATGTCTCTAGCCTCTCTCTCCATCTGGGGAGGGTGAACCCAGCCTGCTGCAAAGGAGATTTAAACCTTTTCTTGGAGAAGACCGGCAGTGGCACAAGGCTAACAAATCAGACACTGCACTGAGCCAAAGCGGCCACCTCTTCTTGCCTTCTGTCCAATTTGTCTTTAAGGTTTTAGCATTATCCCTTTGTTGACAAATGAATGCTTTTCTGGAAAATGAGGTATTTCCAGAAGCTGGCCGACACTGACTGGAGCACAGTAAGTGCTCCTCGGTGCTCTGGCTCCCGCGATCCATTATTTGAACAGGAGAGGCCTGGAGGTTTTGCACGAGCATTACATTCAAGGTGATGATAAATGCAGTCTGGCCGGGGTGGTAATAAGGGAATTTCTAGCCAGGGCCTGTCTAGACCACGGTTTGTTAGGAGTGAAATCCACAAAGGGGGGCTCCAGTCCCCTGCTCCTCGGAGAAATTGTCCTCAGGGAGCTCTAGGCACATTTCAAGTCGAGCCTTCGTCCCGCCTCTGACTGGGGCTGCTGTAAATAACATTAGCCTATCTTTCAGCAAGCTCTGGGAAGCTTATAAACTGAACACGATTCTCGTTGTCTGTAGTTGCGCATTAAGCTCGGTATTGTCAACTCTAATTATTCTCATTAAGGCCTGAAAGTTTTAGAGATTAATTAAGCAGAGAGCAAAAGCTTATGCAGAACAGCAATATTTTCCCCCTCAAGGATTAGCCCGTCATTCTGGTGGGCTTTTCCTTGAGCACTGCCCATTACTTTATAAGATAGTACAGTGTGGAGCTCATATAATATGGATTAAAAATAGCCTACATTTCACATGTGCTAGTCAGCCATGAAAACAAGTCCTGGCCCTTGTGCCCATAACCCAGAAGGCTCACTAATGAGAACCAGGCAGTGGGGCTAATGAGAAATTCAATACGTGCTGTCTCTCCTTCCCATTTCCTTTCAATTTACTTTCTGCAGGATCTGATGTATGTAGGAGGAGTCTGAGTCGATGCTACTATTCTTCTCTTTACTTGGTGGGGACCTTAGAGACTATCTTATTCTATCCCCTCCTGCTGCAGATGTGGAAACTGGAATTCAGCGACTTGCTTAAAGGGTCATTGTTACTGACAAAACTCCTTCAGGAGAAGCTCCTTCTGGAAGCATTGCCAGTCACAAGGTACATTAGAATGGTAAGGGTCTTTAGCCCTTAGGGTTTGAGGTGACCCCAAATTCAGCAGAAATGAGATGGTTCCACAATAAAGAGAGGATGATGGCTGGACTTAATTTACATGCAAGCCCTAGGCAACTTCTGGACACCAGGAAGTGTCAGCAGGCTTCCTGTTTGTTAGAGGATTTCAAGGTTTCCTGAAGGAGTGGCGGGAAGTGGGTGGTTAGTTATACCCTGGCACCACCAGATGTAAAAAGAGACAAATGTGAGTAATCACCCTTGCTGTATTCCATTAGCTCAAGTTTGCAGCAAGACAGATTTTCAGGGGCTATTTCTGCCATTCATCTCTGGCACTTCATATAAAGACACCACTTCCATTTCATGACTTGAAATGAAGCATTCCTGCCTTCCACACTCCCAAATTCAGTCATTCATTTATCTCTTTAGATGGGACCCCTGATGCATGCCTCGAACCGGGCCCGGCCAGTGCCAGAACCCTGGGGCTTGTCCATGCTGAGTTACAGCTTCCACCCAGCGGAGTTGGGAGTGCCACTTTTACCCCAGCACTCCTCCATCAGGAACGCTCAGAGGACTGCCAGTGTCCTGCAGGTGGCCGGAGAGAGCACCCTCTGTAGACATGCTGGGCTATAACTTGGAAGAATGAGCTTGTCTGCCACCCTGGGTCAGGCAGCTCAATGTACCCTCCTTCCTTGTCTCTGGGGCACCAAGAAGATGGGTCAGTGAGACCGGTGTGACAGCAAAAATGGGAACAGGCCTCTCCAACAGCATCAGTAAAGGAAGTCAAGGGAGCAGCGGCCACTACTGCTGCTGTCAGATGGATGCCACTGCCTGAATGCGACATGCCTCTCTCCCCCTTTGCTCCTCAAGAGGTGCCACCCCCTCCACAATTTTCCAGGACGTTTTTCATGACTCCTTTTTGTTTTCTAGGTGCTGTTTTTTTTATTAATCTGTTTAACTCTGTATGAACCATGAGTCCCAGAGGGTCTCACTGCCTCATTTATCTCTGCTTCCCCGTGGCCCATGCTGCACACTAAGCGTTTGTTTCCCCACGAAATTCATTTGTTGAATCCCTCACCCTATTGTGACAGCTTTTGGAGGTGGGGCCTGTGGGAGGTAATTGGGGTTAGATGAGGTCCTGAGTGTGGGGACCTCATGATGGGATTAGTGTCCTTTAAAAAAAAGGACAAGAGGATCAGGCCGGAGACCTCTCCCCACTTTTCTGCCTGCACTCACCAAGGAAAGGCCATGTGAAGTCATAACCAAGAAGAGGGTTCTCACCATGAACCAAATCATCTGGCACCCTGATCTCAGACTTCTCAGACTGAGAAATAAATATTTATTGTTTACACACCCAGTCCGTGGTAATTTATTATAGCAGCCCAAACTGAGACAGCCTGGCCCAGTGGTTGTTACATAATAGATACTCAGCAAACTTGTTGACTGGCTGAGGCCTCTCTCTCTCACCTGCAAATAAACAGTGGCCCAACAATTAGTCTGGAAATATACTTTCAGCATCTACTATAGGAAACAAATATGCTGAGCAGCGTGAAACAATAACTTCTTTGCAGAATGAAACCAAAGTTTCAAGTAGCTCAACACATTATCAGATTTTTTCAAATGGGTATGTCATTATGCACATAAGTCTCATTAATTCTTTTTCCAGTGTTACAATGAATAACCTGAGAGAAGAAACCAACTGCAGAAATTTATGTTACTCATAATTTGAGGTTTTTGTTATCTCGAGGTTTAAGTTCTAAATCAACTATTTAGCATGTGTCATGGGAGGGATGTGTGCTTTTTAAATTCTGAAGAAACTTAAAGGTAAGGGACAGAGTAATTTGTATGTGTTAAAAGGCTATTTCTGTATTTTTTAATGTTGTGGGCATAGCAGGTAAAAGAGAAATATATACAGATAATAGAAATAATTGACAAGTCTTCTGTTATTTCTAAATCTACTAACAGGAACTATTGATTCCGTACTTCTGCCTCAGCTCTTCCAAGGGCAAAGCTACGTGCAGTGAGGCAGGAGTGAGAGAAAGACATAATATAAAAGGAAATAATGAATACAGGGTGAGGAATAGTTATATTATTTTCCCCGTTGTTTGTTAATCACAGTAACTCCTTAGATGTTAAAAGCTTATGCCTTCTTGTCTTTTTCTTTTCTTCTATAATGAGTTCTGTTCAGTGTGCACCCTAGTTGACATGTGTAAGATGTGCTCAGGTGTACTTAGCCAGTGACACTATAGGTTTGCCCAATTTAGCAAAAATGGTGCTTTATGGCTGCTTTCCACTTCTAACATGTGTGTAGAGAATCATGTGCACTTCACCAATAGATATGTTTTTCTTTCTCTTTTAAGCTATAGCATCTTCCATCCACTCTTGACCACCTACCTTTCAGGCAGCCGTTGCTAAGGAGCTAGGATGTGACAAGGGACTCTACAGCTGGAGGATCAGAGGGACCAGGAGCAGCAGCCAGTGGGAAGCTGGGCAGCTAAAGGCCAGAGACACTTTTCCCTCACTGGTAAAGCAACATCTGGGACCTGCGCTGGTGCATGCCCCCACTCCCCCGCCCCATGCTCCCCTCTCCTCCTGCCTCCCCAGGCTCAACCATGGACCAGAGGCTGCACAAATGAGAGAAGCAGGGGAGGGTGTCCCATCAGAGAGCTCCCTGGGTGGCTACTGCTGAGCTTCACTCATTGCTGTCATGGGGAGGGAGACACATCTGACCTCCCCATGTTTTTCAGGTGATGCCAGCTATCTGGACTTTATGTGAGACCATCAATTTTGTAAATGCTTGGTAACTAATACAAGGGAAAGAGACCACCTCTGTGGAGCTTCTCGGTTCCACCTCTGGTTCGAGGGAAACCCAGCGGTGTTCCTCTCCTGACCACCACCCTGAGGCCTCCCACAGAGGCCTCAACTCCTATTTTGGGGCACCAACTACAGTTCCTGGCACTGTACCAGGCATGTGGCAGGTAAAACTCAGACAAATGCCTGCCCTCAATAGGCCACATTCAGCACATTTGTCTGTCTCTAAAGCATGTAGTAGATGAGAAGTGCTATGGAGGGAAAGAAAACAGCATAAGGACCACTGGGAGCAGGACCTGGGGTCCACATTTGAAGAGGGAAATTGGGGAAAGCTTCAGTGAGAAGGGAACATGTCAGCAAGGACCTGAGGAGGTAAGAGAGTGAACCATGTAGATAACTGGGAAAGAACATTCTAGAGAGAGAGCAAACAGTGAATGCATAGACCCTGAGATACTTAGCAAAGGAATGAGGCCAGCAGGAGAGGTGTGAGTGAGTGTGTGAAATATGTGTAGGAGAGGAGACAGAGGCTGGGTGAGGGCAGCTCATGAAGCCACTGGAGGGCTTTGACCAGTAGGAGGGCTTGATCTTGCTTATTCTACCAGGTTGCCCTGGCCACTATGCTTAGAGTGGACTGAACGGAGAGAAGTGAGCAGGGAGGCTGTGACAGTGGCCCACGTGGGAGATGACAGTGGCTTAGACTGGAAGGACAGCATGGGAGTGGAGAGAAATGTGTGGATCAGTTGAAGGAGAATATTTGATAGATCATGCCCAGAAATTCCAAGTGTGAAAGGCCCCACCTCCTGGATGTTTTCAGTCACCGAATAAAAATAAAATGTAGTACCATTTTTAAAAGATTTTAAGTTCAAAAAAGCCCAACTGTCCACTTAGCTGCCTTAAAAACTGAACTGCTTTTATAGTCTGGCTCCCTCTTTATCCACACAGAGCTCTATTTAGGAGAGTGAATTAAGCATATATGTTCCAAAATACATGAAGTGAAAGGGACAGATCTGAAAAAAGCACTGGCTCTTGCACTGAGAGCCTAAGACAAATCAAAATAAACTGTGCCCCCACTTGCTTATTTTTTAAATAAACATGTTTTTGTTACTGTCATTGCATTTTTTTTTTTAGCAAATTACCACTTCAGAGATGGAAACCAGTCTGAAGACGGAAGAAGAAGGGAAAGAAGAAGAGGAGGAGAAGGGAGACGAGCAGAAGAAGAGAAAAAGGAGGGGATAGGAAAAGGGGGAAGAGACGGAGGAAGATTCAGGAACCCAGAGCCTTGGGACCGCTGCTGACTCTTGCCCCTGACTTCGCCAGTGGCTGTAGATATGCAGAATGGGAACTGCAGATCAGAGCCATGCAGAACTTCAAAATGTCTCTAATAAGTTACAGACTTAACATCTGATGTACAAGTCATGTGCTGCAGCATTTCCTGTGAAAAAACATTTATCTCATAACGGTGAATAATAGGACCTATTCAATACCCAGACATTCCGGGAGTGCTTACAAAGAGTGAGGGAACGTGTTGGTCTGCTTGGGCTGCCATTACGAACACCACAGACCGTGGGGCTTAAACAACAGATGTCACTTCTCATTGTACCCTAGTCTAGGAGTCCATGATCAGGATGCTACCAAATCCAGCTTCTGATGAGAGCTCTTTCCTTGGCTAATAGGAGGCTGCCTTCTCATGGTGTCTTCACATGGCCTTTTTTCTGTGTGTGCAGAGGGAGAGAGCTCTCTGGGGTCTCTTCCTTTTAGTGTAAGGACTCCAGTTCTATCAGATCAGGGTTCCACCCTTACAACCTCATTTAACCTTCATTACCTTCTCACAGGCCCTGTCTCCAAACACAGTCACATTGCAGGGTTAGGGCTTCAACACGTGAATTTTGGGAGTCACAATTCAGTCTGTATCAGGGAGGAAAAGCAATAGTCTTGCTTGTCCCCTTCAGACTAAAGTGACTAGGCACATTACCTGGGCAGGTGACACGTCTTCCTCAGGCATAGCAGAGGCACGGTGTCCCATTAAAAAGGTGAGTACTTGTTTTCTCTCCACTCAAAATTCTCCCACGTTCCGTTTTCTATTCACACCCTCTCTGAGCTTCCAGTCTGGCCTGGCTTGGTCAGCAGCCCCATGTTTGGGTTCTATAAGTTTTCTGAGAAGCCCTTGGTGCTCCGCCCATGACCCCTCTGCATTCCCCTCTATATCTGAAGGCTGCTTACTGCAGACCTGCGACTCTGCTTTCAGGCTCTGCACACCCTCCAGGCTACGTTCAGGGAAAGCCAAGGGCCTGACGATCAATGCCCCACAAAGCACCCGTCAATTATTGGTGAGCAGGGAGTTGTTATACATGCCCAGCTTCCTCGCCCCTTAGCTGGAGTCAATCTGAGGCATGGTCTAAATTTAGAGCTCCAGTTGTTCACAGAGGCAAATGGTGTAATAAAGTCCACTATTGGCTTTCTTCTTTTCTGTCTCCCTTCCAGCTCCTCCAGCCATGCTCCCAGGCATCACCTCCTAAATAAACCATTTGTATCTGATGTGTTGCCTCAGCATCTGCATCCAGAGAGACCTGCACCAAGACACCCTTCTAACTGATGACGAGGCACTATGACCAGCCCAGCCTCTGACTTGTGCCTCCCCGAGAAACTTCTCCCTGGCAGGTTCCCTGACTTTATACTGATCCCCACAGGGCCCTTCCAGTCCGGGCTGGCATCCTATGACAGCTGCCTAACTCAGCCACACTGTCACAACCTTCTTACTGAGATAGGGTATGTGAGGTAAGGGCTTCGGGGACTGTCCAGAAAAAGTAAGACCAACCCCCAACAAACTTATGGCTTAGAACCAGCAGAAGACCAGCTCAGTCCAACATGGCGACTAATTTCACCTTGCAGTAACCCCTAACCTCATAATACACTCATTGTAATACATTAGTATACTAAACAACACACCCCAAACCACTGTTGGGATAAAAAAAAAACATATGAGGACACAAAATGGCTGATGGGGCTCTTCTGAGAAGTTTTTACCCTTTTCCAGGAAAAATCCTAAATATTCCCACTTATTGAAGGCCCCACCCCTCTATTAAAGGAGCCTCAATAAAAGAAGTAAGTCCCACTGGGGAAGGGCTGCTCTGCCTGTGGAGTACCACTCTCTGTCCCACTGCTTCACTACCAAACTCTCACTTTAAATTCCACGCTGGCTCATGTTTGAATTATTTGCTGCATGAAGTCAAGAACCCAAGGTGGGTTGCAGACATTTAGGTCCCTGGACCCATGGAATGCCTGCATCATAATGGGGAGTATACAGGGGTCAGATAATATTCCCTCATCACCCACCCTCCCCAGAGCTCACACTCAACTTTGTCTGTCTCTACAGTTCACTACCAGATGCTGCAAGCAAGCAGGAGACACTCTTGGGCCTCACCCCAGACTTGCCAGCCTTTGCAGGCTGGCTGCTGCTGAGATGAGAACAGAGCCCAAGTCTGGAGATTTTGAGTTTCTGAAGCCTAAGAGCATCCTTGGCTGCTGAGGTCACACAGCTGAAAGAACTGGGGGCACAGACCCAAAGGTGTCAAAAAGTTCCCTCAAAAGTGACAAGGTGCCCACTGAGCGGGAGATCTTGAAGTCAATCATTAGGGGAATGTCTAAGGCAATGCAGCCTTCTAATGAGGAGACAAGCTGGTAATACCTGGGCAGAGGGCCTACATTTAAAGCTGCTCTGGTTTGTCCTCAAGTGGTTGCCATAGCAACACCTTTGACCCAACCCTGACACAGGTGAGTTTAGTGCTCTGAGATCAAAGCCAGGCCAGACCATCTGTCAAGCTATCCAGTGTGGGAGCTTAGGCATCCAGAGATTTCTAGAAACACCCTTGGCATCTTCTAGTGCCCTATTCTTCACACTTCCTCTCTGACAGCACCCAAAAACCAACCTCAACAAGCAAGGAGGCACCCATGTTTCAGCAGCAGGAGTCTTCTTCACCTCTGTCCCTGACACCACATGGGCCCATCCTCTCAGAGCTTCTGGCTCAGGTTCCTTGGAGATGGTCAGACTTTCCCAGGAGGACCCTGATACTGATCCACAGCAAAATATGTTCCGGGAGGGCCAGGGTGGGTTTTGTGTTCAACACACATCTCTAATGCCTAGACCACTGTCTGCACATAACAGGTGCTTAATAAAATTTGCTGTCTGAATGAACCATAAAGTGACCCATGAATAAGGTTCGAAGCAGTGGCCGGGCCAGCTTCTCAGCCCTGTCCCCAGTGTGGGCTCCACTCACTTCATATCGCTTCCTCTGGCGGGCTAAACACTTCTCAGTTTTCTCTTGTGTAAAGTGTGGCCCAGTGGAGGTTATGAAATGGAAGTGGTGTGATTGGATTTGGGGGAAGAAAGGCAAATCTGGAAGAATCAAGGAGGTTGAATTGAACCAAGAAAAGAATAGAAGACAGGAGAGGGGAATTCATTTATCATGGGGAGGGAAGTTGTGATGGAGCTTAGAGATGAGAAGGCAGCACTATTGCCTTCTAATAAAATCAGAAAGATACCAAAAATAAAATCAGAAAGATACTAAAATTTGTTAAAAGAGCACTTAGTGCTAAAGTAAAGGCTCAGCAATGGTATAGTCATAAATGTCTCATTTATCTCTCTGAGAAATTTGATTGAGACCTACAGATACACATGGCCATGATGGTTAAATCGGGCCATGAAATGTATACCCTACTGACATATAATTCATAAAATATATACCCAGTGTTCATCTTCCTTCTAGAAATATTCATGGCCTTTTTAAGCACACAGAACGCACATGGAACCGAGCTAGAGGTCACGGTTGTGCAGGGTTCATTGTCTTCCATCAGCTGTCATGGGGCCATGTGGGCCAGAACAGGCTCTGGGTTAAAGCAATAGTTACCACATTCTGAGTGCTTGCTGATTGACAGCAGTTGCTTTTCAAAGGCACTGTAAATTCCAGCTCATTGTTCTATCCCGTTTACCATTCAGAGGCACAAGAGGTGTTTGGCCGGCTTCAACAAAGCTGCAGGTGTTCTAATCCCTTTTAGGGTGGGGCTCAGTCTTGCTCTTTCATTCTCCCTCACTTTCTCTTCCCACCCTTGGAGTCTTTCAACTTTCTTCCCCTTTTCATTTTGGTTCCTGACTTTTTAATCACATAGTATGGCTTTATGTAAAGGTAAACTGTTCTTTGGAAACAGCTCTTTACACAACACATGGAGAAGTGACATAGATTGGATGGGTCCAGACAAATTCCAGTCCCAATTCTGTAGACAGGGTGTGAAGAACGACTAGAGGGAGGAGGAAGGATGGCAGGTCAAGAAGGAACCACTGGACAAGTTCACTGGACAAGCCCTTATTGTGTTGGGGGCAGGATTTCAGCAAGAACAAGGGAGCGCTGTCCTCAAGGTCAGAGTCCAGTGGGCCATGCTGGGCCTGATGTCACCTCCCTGAGAAGAAAGCGTTGTCACCGCTGTGCCCAAGATGTTCAAGCTCAGGTGTGGAGCAGTGACCACATTCCCAGCACCTAGTTAGTGGTCAGATTCCCTGGTCTCCAGACTCTGACTTTTTTATCACTACTGGCTGAATGGGGGATGATTCTGTCAAAGATTTTAATGATTCTTATCACCTACTAAGCAGGACAAAAAAATTTTTTTAAGAACCAGAAATCCAGCTTAATGCTTTAATTACAAGATTGAGGTTGCCTAGAACTGAGATTTGACCTATTATTTAACACGCCTTGTGATGAGACAGTGTGCCTTTAACCCTAAACTTCCTAGTATGCAATGGAAAGGAAGTGAAGCTCTTCAACCAGTTTAGTGCGTGACATTTTAGAAGACCCATAGATACCATGTAGAATTTTGGTTACTAGCCCCTCCTCTTGCACTGTATCTGCCTTCCTCTAATTACTGTATCTATTTTGTCACTCTGTGACCTAATGCCATACCCCAATCTCAGAAATGGATGGTTGGCAATGTTATCACTGGGCTGTTCCAAAAGAACTTGTTCCAAATTTGCCAAGCAAGGAGGGCAGTGGAGAGCCTGACTGCATGGTGAGGAGGTGGGCACCTTTGACATTCAAATACATTTTCTTAATCCTGGCTGGGTGGCTCAGTTGGTTAAAGCACCGTCCCCATACACCAAAAGGTTGCAGGTTCAATCCCTGGTCAGGGCACATATTGGAGGCAATCAATCAATGGTTCTCTCTCACATCGATGTCTCTCTCTTTCCCTCTCTCTCTTTCTCTATGCCCCTTCCTCTCTCTCTAAGACCAATAAACATTCCTCAGGTGAGGATTTAAAAACGTAAAACAAAATGTATTTCCTTAAAACTTAAGAAATTCTAGTCTACCTTCTTCTGAGCAGGAAAGACACTGAAGATGGGAGGGATTCAGATCTCCAGGCAGCCCTTGTGAAACTGATTTGCGTGTGGGCAGAACATGCTGAGGAATCACACTCCAAAACCCCCACCATTGGCTTCTGTTCACATTGGGACGTCAGCACATACCGCCCTGCCTTGGGCTATCCCCAGAGGAGTGGCTGCCTTAATCAAAAGCAACATGCCGCCTGCTGGAGGGGCAGGAGGCAAAGCCACAAGCAGTGACAGGCACTAAAGAAAGTAGAGTCGACATGAGTCAGAGTGGAATCTTCCCAAGCGTGTAGTGTGGGGAAAACCCAGCTCAGTCACACCCAGCCGCAGGAATATAGGAAAAGGAAAGAACACCCAAGAAGGCAGGTCAGCTTCCTACTCTGTGGGGAAGAAAACCAGCAACAGGCTTAGAGTTGGCGTGCAGAAAATGTTATGGAATGAATGGGCCTTGAGTGAAGCTGACCCAGGTTTGAATGTAGGCCCTGACTTTGTATGGCCTTGGGAAAGTCACTGGAATTCTGATCCTCACTTTCCTCATGAGTAACAATAACTACTTCAGAGACTCACTACAAGGATGACATGAGATGGTACGTGTACACACACCCCTAACACAGTGCCTGACACATACTTGGTTCTCAGTTAATGTTGGTTTTCTTGTTTCATCCTGTATCTTACTCACACATTTTGTGAAAGCCATTTGAGGCAAGGATTTCTGCCAGAGAGACCCTCATTTCTAGGTTAAATGTATTAAGTACACATCGAATCCTACCAAGCCATTTAGAAGCAAGGATGTAAATAGTTAATTCCACAGACTTCCATTCATTGCAAAGGCATCACTCTGCTCTCCCAGGTTCTACCAGCATTCACCCACAGACCAGACCAGAGCTGCAGAGCCTTGATGCCGTCTGCTAGACAGCCCACCCTTTCACCTGCCCCAACTTCCCTGTGGACCATGGCATGGTCTAAGGCTCCCGATTAGTCTTGTCATTCTTTTTGCAAATGGTTTACCGCTTGTTCACCCTTTTAGTCAGTCTTGCCTTCCAGAATCTGGTCTTTGCTTAGATGTCCTTCTCAGCCACATGGGAAACTTGTTCCTCCTGGGGAGCATGGCTCCCCCACAAATGGAAACCTCTCCCAGGGGATTTTCCCAGTGATGCTGTCCATCAATGAAGTCTTGAAATGTTTCATATAGTTTACATGTGTAAGCAGAGTCTATGACTGCCTTGCTTTTTCCCGTACCTTTTCATCTTCCCTAAGCTTAATATATATGACACAGTTGACCCTTGAACCATGTGGGGTTAGGGCACCAACTCCCCTGCACAGTCAAAAATCCATGTATAACTTTTGACTCTCCAAAAACGTAACTACTAACAACCTATGTTGACCAGAAGCCTTACCAGTAAGAAACAGTCGATTAATACATATTTTGTATGTTTATGTATTTTATACTGTATTCCTACAATAAAGTTAAAGACAAGGAAATGTTATTTTTAAAATCACAAGGAAGAGAAAATACATTTACGGTCTGCACATATTTATTGAAAAACATCTATGTGTAAGTGGACCTGCGTAGTTCAAACCCATGTTGTTCAAGGGTCAACCATATATCCACCTAAGGTTCAACCACTAAGCACCTATAGTACACCCTTCAGCCATATTCTGCGATTTGTTTTTTAATTTTTCATTTATTAATAGAGAGGAAGAGAGAGAGATAGAGAGAGACGTTGATTTGTTGTTCCACTTAGTTATGCATTCATTGGTTGACTCTTGTAAGTGTCCTGACCAGGGTTCAAACCTACAGCCTTGGTGTATGAGGCCAGGGCTGTAATTCTTTTTTATTTGGATAGTGTTTATCTAGAAGTGAATCCTTAGAAAAGGGAAAAAGCTAGATGGGAGTTAAGGGGAAGAAGTTGTCAAATTCTCTTCACAGAAAACATTTAGGAAGAAAGAACAAGAATTCTTCTCCTCACCCCTTTTCCAGCCCTGGAATTCTTCAAGCTCTGAGCTCCAAAGCAGGCTCAGTCTCAGCTCCTGACTCACTGAAGTAAAGGATGGGAGGGGTGGGCAGAAAACATCTCTGGAAGCCTCAGAAGGCAGCTGGCAGGCCCTGCCTTCTCAATCCCAGGCACCTGACTTAAGGGTCTATTTCTACCTCAGCTCTGAGGAAAAGGAAGATCTGTTTAAAAAGAGCATTTCCCCCACTGGCGTCTCAGCTGTTAGTGATTAGAGAGAAGTAGCTCAAGGAGCCATGAACTCGGCTCAAGTTCAGGCCATCCCAGCTCCCACCTGAGGAGATGAGTCAGTTTACACAGCACCATTACTTACTGGCTAACCAGAACATCAGCTGTCCTGGCGTGTGGGCACACACCCAATAGGAAGTCCGTTACCTATATCGTTAGGTTGTGTCATGTGATGTAGACCTGAAATGGAAATGATTGCATCACTCAGGAATGGCCTGTTTGACACCAGCTTTGGGCCGTGGTTCTGCCACCACTGTTACAATATACAGAGGTGACATGGCACTGGGCCTCCGCTTGTGGTGGATCAAAGAGTTTCTTCTCCACTGCCAAGGGCATAGGGGGAGGTAGTGGGCTGAATGGTAACCCCCCAGGGGGACACGTGTCTCTGTCCTAATCCCCAGAAGCTGTGTTTGTGACCTTATTTGGAAAAGGGGTCTTTGCAGACTTAATTAAATTAAGGATCTCAGGAGGAGATCATTCTGGATTATCCCATGTGTCAACAAATCAAATGGCCCCCAGATCAAATGACAAGGAATGTGGGAACCACCAGAAGCTAGCAGAGGTGAGGAAGGATTTTCCTAGAGCCTTCAGACAAGCAGGGCCCAGGAAACTAATTTGAGGGAGTAGGAACAGATTTGTCACCTGAGAGCCTGGCCTTCCTCAGTCCTCTTTTTGTCTCCACAAGCACCGCTTTCTTCAGTCTCATCCACTCTGTACAGCTACACAGATCCCCAAGTCCCCACTAGAATTAGGAGAATCAGGGACTCTTGGAGGTAGGCTGAGTCACTTGGTCCTCTGGGCAGGAAGTTAAGGTGGGAAGGTAAAGCAGGAAGCAGTCCTGTTCAGGAGGCAGGGGCATGCACACAGCCCGAGGCCTGCCTCAGGATCAGTGCACAGCAATGAGCAAGCAAGCAGATACCTGTGCTCCTTCTTCTCCCCTCAGGTGCCTCTCCCCTCAGAGGACAAGCCCTGGCTCTGTCTGGGCACTCATGCTGAGATGGCAGTGTCCATAGGGCTGCCGTAAAGGTTGTAGGCATGTGTGGTGCACGTGATGCTGGGCTGAGGGGTCTGTAGGGGCTCAGTTCCTGCCACTCTCTGTTCACCACCAAATATACTCAGGCCTGGGTTTTTGCAGCCCAGAGGAAGGAGCATCTCTTCTCAGTTTGCCCACACAAAGAAGGCATTTTTTAAAGTGATAAAAACATACTGTTGGTGATAAAGTTTTAGAAATAGGTTGTGCTGACAGTTTCACAGCATTGTGAATATAACCCATGCCATTGAATTATACACTGAAAAATGGCCCTGGCTAGGTGGTTCGGTTGGTTGGGGTGTTGTCCTGTGCACTGAAAGGTTGTGGGTTCAATTCCTAGTCAGTGAACATACTTAGGTTGCAGGTTTGATCCCCAGTCAGGGAGCCTATGAGAGGCAACGAATCAATTCTCTCTCTCTCTCTCCCCCTGCCTCTCTCAAAGCAATGAAAAAAATTCCTCAGATGAGAATTTAAAGAATAGTTACAGCAGCAAATTATATGTTAGATATATTTTACCACAATTTAAATGGAGAAATAATGTAACATATCAAAAACCATTGCATTCTAAACTTTATATGAATGAATTATGTGGTATGTGAATTATATGTCAACAAAGTCATTTTTAAATGCAAACAAAAATACATTTGCAAAAACAAAAAATTTAAGGCTCCAATTAAACTGGATCTGTGAAAACAAAAATTTTGAAGGGACTGCAAGTACTAGCAGAGTCTCTCCACACCAACCTTGCAACGCCTTTAATGGGGTCCCTTCTCATGGCTGTTTCCTTTGCTCTCTGCCTTCCAGACTTGAGCTCAGGTTTGGTGACGTCAGTGCAGAAAATGATGTTAGGCTGCAGCCAAGAACCTTGGTTTTGGAACTCCGATTCAATGGGCACCTGACTCACCTGTTGGGCTAACCATCTTTCAGAGTCTGACCTTAAAGGTCACATTTTCTTTCCTCTCTGTGCCCTAAAACCCCATGTGCAGATTCTTCCTTTGCCTTTCTGCTCTTAATTAGCACATCCTGCATTTTCTAAGCAATCTCTTCTCTCTTGGTTTTCCCATAAGGCTTTGGCTTTTTACTACATTATACTTTGGACATACTGAGAGCTGCATGCAGGGTCACAGAATGTTTTGACTGAAGGAATCATTAAATAGCAACAATTTTCAATTCTCTCTGCATATCTGCACACAGGAAATATAGGTAGATACAAAAACAGAAGCATCTGGTCAGTTTAACTCCATAGACTACATTGGGAAGAATAATCCAGAATTCCTGGTACACAGTATTTGTTCAAAAGGCATCATGAAAGAGAATTGGACATACCCAGCAACGCTGAAACAACCAGCTTGTTAAAACACCATGTATATAAATGTCTCTTGTTCACGAGTAGGCGCCATGTCCAGATCAGGGCATATATTGTGATTAGATTAAATACTAGTGTAAACATTCAGCAACCTGTCATTTTCTGTGCTGGATGTGTGCCTCGCCCACATAAGAGAGCCAGCACAGAGTGGCAGAGGAGCACTGAAGTCGGAGGAAAGCAATGTGGGCAAAGAAAAGAAGGAAAAAAGAAACAGTCTTGAAGAGATAGCATTCTATGACACATAAGAGGTAGTGTTTGGGAAAATGTTAAGAGATTTAGAAAAAGGGATTAGACACTGTACAAGCAGCTGTAAGCATGTTTTATCTTATTTGAATTTTTAGAAAGTCAGCAATTTGCATACTGCACCTGCATTAATTAGATACTTGATTGAGCAGAGGCTTCTCCTTCCTTTCGTCCATCAAACTGTCTAGAATGACATTGGGGGAATTAACTCTGATGTTCAAACAAGTAGCAGGGAGGAGAGACTGAAGTCACCACTCAATGAAATAATTTGGCACTTTTATTAGGAAATCATTATATTTACCAAAGGAAAACCTCATTTTGATTGCAAACACAGAAAAATCAAGCAAGTAATTTCAAAGGCTGCGTGGGGAAGATTAGTTAAGTACATATCTGTTGCCAAAGAAAGACAAGGAGAACAGGTAAATCCAATTCTTGGGTATTCAGAGTGTGTAGGTGGGTTAAACATCATTTCTGTTTGTTATTCTGTATGCCTACCTGTTGGCACTGTTGGTTGGCTATGCAAAAGCTACTATGAATTACCATTCACTGTCCAGGGTCCTTTGTGTGTAGGGGTGCCAGTGTGACTCAGTTTTGGCCAAGAAGGAAGAAGAAAGTTTGCTGAGGATGAGGGCCATGGTATAGAAGACTTTCTCTCCTGATAAAAAATCCAGGTAAGAAAAAAGAGTGAGCTCTATTATCTCTTCCCCTTGTTTCTGCCTTGAACATGGTTGTGACACGTTGAGCTTCAGTAGCCGTTTTGATTCAAGGACACGGACAAAAACCTAACAAGTAAGGATTTCAGAGTGAACAGAAATAAAAAACACCTGGCTCTGTGAAGACTCAACTGAGCAGCTGAACCAACACTAGCCTCTACCTATCTCTAGATTTCTTAAAGGAAAAGCACATGCCTATGGACTTAACATGCTGTTGGCTGGAATTTCAGTTACTGGCATCCCAGAGCACTCCCAACAGGCGCACCACGTAGCGGGGGTCCCGGTGGGCCTAAGCAAGACCTAGAACCTGAGTGTCTGACAACCAGGGTCACCAGTAGCCTGCAGGCATCTGTTCGCTGTTACAGGAAGTTGAAGACAGATGCCTAGGGGGAAAGACAGATGGGAAGGACAGCATGGGGTCTGTGGCCTTGGTCTCAGAGACAGGGCCAGGAGAAGGAATATTTTAAAAGCCAAGGGGTTTTGTGAGACTGAGACACAAGCAGAACTTCTTTGGGGCCTCAGTTACCAAGTACAGCACACACAAGGGGGCAGCCCCCTGCTCCCCAAGTCTGTGAGAAACTCAGCTTGGCTCAGGCCCAGTTAGGATGGTAAGTAACGCAGCACTGTTTGGTCAGCAGGAGGGCTTGCAGCTTTCCAAGTCCCGGGACAGGGCGCCCTGGACAGAGAATGGCCACAGTGAGGCACTGATCTCCTGGGCCCTCAGAAGCACTGGATGCCCACGTATAAGGGAGCTGAACTGGAAGACTGCACTTGAGAGAGGGCTGCTCGGCAAACACTGGTAGTGGAATCGCTGGGTCATGGAGTATGTATAGGTTCAGCTTTTCATAGATATTGACATGTAGCTTTTAGTAGGTACTGACATGTCGTTTTTCAAGGTGTTGCACCACTTTACACTGTATGACACTACAATATAGGAAATGAGAATTTTGATTGTACCACACAACCTCATCCACACTTATTATTGTCAGTCTTTTTCATTTTAGCCATTTTGGTAGGTGTGTAGCAGGATCACATTATGGTTTAAATGTGCATTTCCCTAAAGATGAAATTTAAGACTTTTACATGTGTATATTAGTCATTCGGGTATGTTCTTTTTGAAGTCCCTGTTCAGGACTTTTGCCCACTTATCTGTTGGATTCTCTATCTTTTCCTTATCAGTTAATAAAATTTCTTTATCTACACTGGATAGAAGATTTTTATCAGGTAAATATATTGCCAATATCTTTTCCCATTCTGTGGGTTGATTTTCAGTCTCAGTTTTGTTATGTAGTTAAATGTATCAGTTCTTTATTTCATGGTTATTATTTTTTGTCCTGTTTGAGAAATAATTGCTTACATTCAGGTCATAGAACACACCCCTATTTTTTTCATCTAAAGTTGAGTTATTTTATCTTTCACATTTAGATCATGGAACTGATTTTTTTTAATATTGAGTAACATGGAAACAAGATTCTTTTTTTTCCCACATAGATATCTAATTGACTCAGACCATTGTGAAAAAAAGTCTTTTTTTTTTAATCCTCACCCAAGAATATTTTTTCATTGCTTTCCAAGAGAGACGTTGTGGGAGAGAGAGAGACATCAATGTGAGAGAGAAACATCAGCTGGTTCCCTTCTTGCATGAACCCTGACCAGGGCTCAAACCGACAGCCCAGGTGTGTGCTCTGACCAGCAATCGAACCAACCAACTGAGTCACCCTGGCCAGGGCCAAAAACATCTTTTATTCAATGCACTGGTGTGCTAACTTTGTCATAATTCAAGTAACTTTATATGAATGTTTGTTTCCAATACTTTTCTGCTACCTTGCTTAATATTTCTATTTTATGTGAATGCTATGCTCTCTTAATTGCTCCAGGAATATTATCTCTTAATATTATAAACCCTCTACTAATTTTAGTGTTTTTTTCAATGAGTACTTGGCTATAATCCTTTGCATTTTCATATGAATTTAAAATCAGCCTATCATTTTCCCCAAGAAGAAAACAAACAAAACATCCTAAGTATCCTAAATATCCTGAAAATTTAGATCACTTGGCGTTTTTATAATATTGAAAGTTCTGATCCATGAATACAGTTTATTCCTTCTTTATTGAGACCTTTAATTTCTCTCATACTGTTTTCTTGCACAGTTTTCATTATATTGATTCTAGACATCTGATGTTTTGGGATGTTATGGTAAGCGGTATGGATTTTATTTCCTTTGTAATTGTTGCTAATATATAGGAATACAATTGATTACTGTACACTAGCATTGTATTCAGTGGCATTGCTGAATTAATGATTCTAATAGATTTCCTGTAAATTATTTAGTCTTTTTCTAAATGTACAATCCTATCATCTACAAATACCAATAGTATTATCTCTTCTCTTTGAAATCTCATGGCTTTTATTTTGTTTTTCTTATTTGAAATTCTAGTACAACACTGTATGAAATTCAGGCATCTTTTCTTATTTATAACCTCAAAGGATGGTTTTCAGTACCTTATCATTATAATCATGATGTTTGCAGTAGATTTTTTTGCAGATGCCCTTTATCAAGTTAAGAAAATGCCTTCTACTTTTATTTGGCTAAGTTTGGATCTTATCAGGAATGCATATTAAATTTTATCAAACACTTTTTCTGCATCTGTTTGAATGGCCACAACTTCTGTATTCTATTTGGATTATTCTATATATTCTATATTCAATTTCTATTTCTCCCTTATTCTATTAATGTGATAAATTAATTTTGCTATCCTTCAGTTATTAAATTATTTCTACATGACTGGAATTCACCCAAATTGTTTGTGATTTGTTCCTTTTATACATCACTTGATTTGACTGGTGAACATTTTGATAAAGAATTTTGTATCTGTATTCCTGAAAGAGATTCATGAATAGTTTATCTGCCTTGTGATGTCCTTGCATTATTTTAAACTATATCTGACTTCATAAAACAAGTCTTTTAAAATGTCTTTTGATTTTTTATTCAAGAATTGTATATAATCAGTTTGATTTATTAAAGTTTGGAAAAATTCATTGGTGAAGTCATCTGGGCCTAGAATTGTCTTGAGGGAAAGATTTTTAATAATGGATCCAATTTTAACAGTTATTAGACTATTTGGAATTCCTATGTCTCTCTGTATTCATTTTGATAAGAAAATTTTTATAAATTATCAAATGTATTGGCATAAAGTTGTTCATATCCTTTTTAATATAAAATGAAACTTTAATAATATCCATTTTTTCATTACTGATGTTGGTAATTTGTAAATTTGTATTCTCACATACACACTCACTCATGTACACACAACTACAAAGTCTTTCATCTTCCTAGGGATTTATTAATTTTCTTATTCTTCAAAAAACAACTTTTCATTAAATCCTTATCTCTATTATGTTAGGGTCTACTTGTGTTTTACTCTCCTAACTTCTTCATATAAATACTTAAATCATTCTTTTCAGCCTTTTTTTTCTTTTCTAATATATGCTTTTAAGATTATACACTTCCTGTAAACATACAAGTTAATAGGCCATATTTGACCATCATCTGATTCATTTTTGTTATTGATTTCTAACTTAATTCCACTCTTGTCAAAGACTGTGATTTCAATGCTTTAAAATTTGCTGAAACCTGCTTTATGGCCCAGCATATAATCAATTTTGGGAAGTGTTTCCTATGCACTAGTAAAGAATGCACATTTTGCATTTGTTGGGTGAGGCTTCTTTATGTGTTAATAGGTCAAATTTTGGGCCTGTTGTTCAGGCGAACTGTAGTCTTAATTTACTCCTTTGAAAGTAATGTAAGTAATGTCTTTTCTTTTATTGGCTACTTTTAAGATTGTCTCAGCAGTAAGATATCTGACCGTGATATACCTAGATTCATTTGCCTTGTATTTATCCTATGGGGTTTACTAAACTTCTAGAATCTGTACCTTTATATCTTTTTTTCAGCTTAGGGAAATTCTTGGCTATTATCTTTTCCATTTTTGCTTCCGTTTCATTCTCTTTTTCCTCTCTTTCTAGGGTTAACTATAATTTGGGACTTCAATTCCATGATCATCAGGCCTTTTTCCTATGCCCCACACGCTGCACTTGGAAAGGATGCAGGGGCTCCTGCCCCCCTCCCCCGGGAACAAGGCCTGCAGGCACACGTGTGGCCTGTTTACCATGCACATGCCTGAAAAGTTCTTCCACAAAGTTTCTCTCTGCTTCACTCAATTCCCATCCTCTGTCTTTCTCCTTAAATGCATTTGGAGCTGGTTCCTTATGCCAAGGACAGTGACCATTCCTCTCTCTCTTTCATTGACCTTACAACCCGCTTTTACAGTTGTTTCCAAGAGGGCTCCCTGAATAGCCAGAGAGGGTCCTAGGTCAGGGCTTTGCTTTTCTCAGCTTTGGGCTGAGTAGCTCGCCAGGAAAAAAGTAATGTAATTCTCACGGAAGATAAGATAATGCGACTCTGGAGTTAAATAACTGAGCTTTTTTCTCCGTGTGAAGATTACAAGGCCATAATCCTTTCTCGTCTTCAAGAATGCTTCATCTTGGTCTTTAGAGAGTGCCAAAAATAATTTGATTTAAAGAAAAAAAAAACAGTCTTAACTATCCCCCTGCCCCAAAAAAAAGGAAAAAAAAGAGTAAGTCCCACGCACTTTGTATATACTCCTTTGTGTTTGCCTCAAAACAATCCAATGAGATAGATTTTACCTCTGTTTTAAAGTGAGATGAACAGGCGCAGATAACTGAGGCAGGAAATGGTACAGGTAGGATTTGAACCCAGGATTGCCTGTCTATTGTCAAGTTTTCTTTCAAAAATACGTTCAGTAGATCTACTGAAAATCAGGTGAAACAGGTCCCGTGCCCCATGGGCTGCAAGATCCCTTACATAGATCCGGCTTGTGTTAGCGCTCACGGCGAACGGTAGCTCGGCTCAGCCAGCAATCCAGTTTTGAAGCCTTGCTTGAATGTGGGCCGCTGTGGGGCTGGGCTTCTCCAACCCTCTCACCCTTCTCCTTCTTGGTGATTCAGTAACATTTCTGCAGCTGTGATCTTCCTGGGCTTTTCTTTGTCTCATTCCACAATGAAGCTTCAGGGAGGGCAAGGGCCCAGACACTTGTTTAACGAAAATGGAGACACTTAAACATAAAAACAGAAAAGGAGAGTGGAGAAAGGGTCACAGATGTCCTTAAGAAATCCAGTTGTGTACTCAGAAGGCACTGGAAGTGTGTGGCCATGCATTTGTGTGCTATTTGTTGGCTTTGAGCACTGACAGAACCACGGAAAGGGCTGGGCAGCTTTGACGAGGGGTGCGGAGAGGAGAAGGAATCCTCAGGTGGGCGGGGGACTTGGGGGCTGTCTCAGTGGCAGTGCGTGGAACTGTTTGGGGAGCTCCTACTGACACATGATGCTGGGCAGGCTGTCACCAGCGTGCTCATCATCCTGCCCCTCTGCCTTCAGAGACACTCTGTGCCTTTTAGTCCAGAAGGCCCTGCTCAGTCCAGCCTCTGCCTCACTGGGCAGGCTGTCCCAGCCACTGGCAGGCATCATTCATTCCAGTGGCCTATCACAGGGCCCGACACCCACCACAATTCCTGGGAACTTGAGACTCCAAGTTGCTCTCAGCATGCCCAGGATTCACGAAAAAGAAGCCACAGCCTCTTTGCTCCTTCCTGGTGCTCTCCCAGCTCCCACCCGCTGCTCATCGCACCCACTCGCCTTTGACAAAATGAAGAGCCCCAGAGACAGCAGCCAGAGGATTCTGCTTTCCACTGCTGCTGCCTCCCAGTCAGGTGTGAGGGTTAGGGGCTGAGGGGTGTGGCAGTTAATCAGTTTTGAAACCTTGATTGCATCTTAATAACAAATGCAAAGCACCCAAGAGCAGCAATTTGCAGTAATGGGAAAAATCAGCAGGTCCCTGGGGTTTGACAGGAAGTAAACACTCTCCAGGCTCAAAATGGGGGGAAGAAGAGTCATTTGTGAGAGTGCCCTGGCAATGCTTAGAGGTGGCAGCGCTTTCAGTCCTCAGAGGGCAAGATTGGAGTAAGAAGGGATCACGGCTGGGCTAAAGGAAGGCGGGGCTGAGTCCCAGTAGCCTCTCCCTCCAGGCAAGGCACTGCCACCGGCCAGAGCCCCTGGTGGAGGATTCCCCAGTATTATATGCTCTCTGTCTCTTCTTTCTGCCAATGGCAAACAGAAAAGATCACCAGTAACGAGATCTAGCCAAACAAGTGTGTTCCACACAGGGCATCCCTGGTGGAGGGGTGAGCAGGAAAAGGCTCATTCTGACCACCAGCCTGGGCTGGGGCCTCGCCATAAAGTATCTCCTCCCTTCTGGGGGATTCCTTTTCCTCACAATTTCCTTGGAATGGAAAGGGCACTTATCCCCACTAGAAGGTGAAATGCTTTTCACAGCGCCAATTTTTCTTCCTCTTTGAAAATGTTCCCAGCACTAAACACACATATTTTTCTTACATGTAATTTGATTTGGATGGTTTCTTGACCTGCATCCAAATCTAGCTGTGGGTAATTATTACTGTCACTATTGTTATTAATACTGATATTTATCATAATCTCACATGCCAGGGACAGCCCTTAATCTTGCTGTTTTATTTGGTTGAAAGGAAAATGTGACGCACTGGCCGCCCTCCCAGTTTGCCCTTGTATTATTCACTCTTACCCAGCTCCTACTATGTGAATAATTAGCCCAGTTACCAGTGATCTCTCATCAGCTATAAGTCTAAATTGTATTCATAGGATAGAGCCAAGGCCAATGGGGGTGGGGGTGGGGGTGACAAGAAATCAGATTCATCTCATTATAATGAGAAAATATCTAGTCCTTAGGACTTCTAACCAGATGCCTCCTGAAGTACTGAGCTCCCTGTCACCAGAAATATTTAAGTAGAAGCCACAAATAATACCCTTCAGGTATGCTGTTTAGGGAAGTAATAGATTACAACCTGGTTCTCCAATGTCAGGTCTGTAAGAATCACCTGCAGGGCTTGCTCACAGATTTCTGGGTCCCATCCCCTGGGTCTGGAATTCAGTAAGTCTGAGGCAGGATCCAGAACTTACATTTCTAACACGTTTCCAGGCAACACTCTGATGCTGCTGGTCCAAGGACACGTTTTGAGATCCACCGAGCTAAGGGGAAAGCCAGATTAGATCATTGAAAGCTTTCTTCACAGACTAAGATTTTATGATATTATAAAATAAGAATTATTTAAGAAGTGACCAAGAGTGACTGGCTTGGGGTAAAGGGATACGATGTGGCATTTCTCCTACATACTCATTGTGGATATTTAACAGGAGGACAACTTCATTCTTCACCTCTTAGCACTCTCACATCTCCATGGACAATGTGATTTGTCCCACAAATGCTTATATGTTGGCTCAGCATATTGCTGGAAATTTTCCACAGACTCATTTAGTTCAGGTGGAAATCTACCCATATTCAAAAAGATAAACCCCTGGAAAAATTAAAGAACAAAAAGACATACCCCTGGTCTTTACTCTCCCTGCAATAACCACACACCTCCTGGTTTCAGTGCTTTAACAACAAAAAATAAGATAACAAAAAAGTCCTTTTCCCTGACATGTGGTGAGCAAAACAGGTAACACAGCCTTATCATGTGAGCTCTTTTACTCTGTTTCTTTCAGGAGCTGTGAAATCCCTTGGAACAATGCTTTTTGTAAGTCCTAAATGAGCCCACAGGCAGCTGTAAAGGGGAATAAGAATACCTCACAAAACATGACCTTATATGCAGTTCCTGGCTGCATTGTCCAAGGTCGTTATTATATTTGATGCCCATAAAACCATGTAAGACAGACAAGACAGGTATCACCAACTCCGTTTTGCTGCTAAGGAAGTTTACACTTTGACGGTTCCTGAATTTCCTAAAGATCACCCAGGGTATAACAAATATTGTAGAAGAAAAATTATGGATTTCTAATCCCTAGGGTGAGTGATCTTTTCACCTACATCACTAATCTGCTCTGGAAACAAAGCAGAAGGCAAAGAGGTGGGGGCAGGGAATATAGCCAGGGAAATGGTAAATTCGCACCACTCATCCAAGCCTATTAACTCAACTATAATCACGTATTCAGCAGTTACTGATATTGTGCCCAACCCCCAGCACCTCTGTAGAGCACCTGGGAGCCAATAGCTCTCCTTCCTCCCTCTCCCCAGCGTCTGGCAAACTGCCTCATCTACCCATCCGTCCAGCCATTCATGAATGCACCCACCTATTCATCCATTCATCCATCCATCCACCCATCCATCCATCCATCCACCTATCCATCCATCATCTAGTTTAAAAAAAAAAGGCCCAGAGGAGTGAAGTGTCTTGCCCAAGATTACATAACTAGTTAGTAGTAGAGTCGGGCCTAGAACTAAAAACAGAACTCATCTTCTGACTCTCCGGACAGACTACATGCTATGCTACTTTTCATGAGAATGGCAGCATCATATTCGAGTAGGTTTACTGATGTGCTCCCCCTGTTTTCTTCTACCCCTGTGTCTCTTTCTTTTATCCTAGAATTAGCCTAATGTTTTATGCTTATTCCCTGAGTGAGAGGAAGAGATGCAAAAACAAAGTCACTCCTAGGGTATGTGAAGTGCCAGGCAAATTTTTTTTGCAGGGGGTGGGGAACTGTTCATATAAACACATTGAGCCACTCAAAATCAGCATGTTCAGAGCACCAACATCTCCATGGTCCAATCTCATATAATCCTGACAAAGGAATACAGCTTCATCCAGTGCAAGTGATCTTCTCACTAAGCTACCATTCTAGAACCTGAGCCCACCATCAGGAGCTTTGAACGATCTTGTAGGTACAAGGCCTGGGGCTCCCACATGGAATAAAGGGTCAACAGTACTTCAAAGGAGACAATGGGAATGGGTGCCACATACCTTTCAGGGAAAATTCAGAAAGGTTTGAAGAAGACATTTCAAGGCACAGGGTCCCCTGAGGATCCCTGGGCCAGGGGTTCCATTTATTCAGGTCTAAGGACCGTACTTCATCAGACCACAGAAGAGGGAAAAAATTCAATACAATATTGGAGACATGGGGCATTAAAATATATGATTATATAAAAGCAAGGTTTTCTCACCCTAGGACTAGATAAAGATTCTGTAGGCTAGAGGAGAGTGCAGTGCGGGGTGGGGCGGGGGGGGGGGAGTTGGAAGGGAGGGAAAGAATGCTGAGATGCTTCTGGGTCCTAAGTTCTGCCCTCCCAACTCGGAGAGTGAGGAACAAGAGATACAGAAACCCTTGAGCTGCAGAGAGAATTGTGCCCCTCGGCCTAGAAGAAGCCAAACCGGTAGTCCACCTTTCCCTCTGATTCTGCCATGTCTGGGAAGGTGAGGAGTGGAAGAAATGTCTGTGAGGTACGTCTAGGTGGGTGGGCTTGAGGCAGCTCTCAGAGCCCTCCCTCAGTGTGGACTGGGACCAGTGATATGTTTTCTGTGCTCCCAAGAGTGATGCAGGAGACAGGAAGAGGGAGGGAGGGAGGGAGGAAAGTTTCAGCAGAGACCCAAATGAGGAAGAGGGGCATCTCAGAGGCCAGACATGAGAACACCCAGGCTAGGATGAGCCTTTGGCTCCTCCACCCTCCACATGTCAGTGCCATGTGCCTCGTGGAGAGTGGGTGTAGCCTTGAAGAAACAGGATTTGTCTGTGTGTTAAGTTTTGGCTGAATGGGGGCTCAAAATGAAAATTAAATTGCTACCAAACACAAAACAAATTTAAAAAATTTAAATTCCTTTTTTTTACATCTCAAATTTTGATTTAACTTCATACCTATCACAAGCTGCTCTAAAGAAAAGTAACAGCTTAAATCCTGGAGAATGGCAATAATAAGAGCCATTTTAACAGAAGGAAATGGATTCTGGGGATTGTTCATTGTTTTGTGTGCAGCTTGGGATTCTCAGTCCCAGTCTCTTGCGTCTCCCTGGGACTTGGATGTGGAGAGACCACAAAGAAGAAGGAACTCTTAAAGTTGAAATGAGGCTCCTGGTCCCCTCTTCCTCATGCCAGCCTCTTTCAAAAGGATGTGAAAAGCATGTAAAAATGGTTGCAAGCATCTCTACTCAGGGAAATAAGCCACACTAGTTAGTCTTGAAGGCTATGGGGTCATTGGCTTTATTCTAGTCCTGACAGGTGTGGAGCAGGAAGCCGAGGCCGAGCACACTGGCCCACCTTGACCTTTGCTGAAAGGAGCCTTTCTCTTTGTCCCTGAACAGGAAGGTTCACAGGAAGGTCTGGAGAGGACACGCCATCACCAAGGTCAGGGGACTCTCTTGAGACATTTGCTGAAGTCATTTCATAACCTGATATGACATGTCACCTTCCACTGTTTTTAGCAGTGAGGATGTTTTTGTTTTCTCAGGAAAAAGCCTGGGTCACCTAAGGACACTTCTTGCAGTAGTCCAGCTAGCCCGCTATCTTCATGTCGCCCAATTCTCTGTGTTCACCCTGAGGGAGATAGCTGTCTTTCTTACTGTAACAAATACACTGTAACTGAATGAGTAGGAGGATAAAGAAAAACCTTTGTAACCTGCTAAATAATGCCTTGATCCCTTGTCCTCTTTCAGAAAGGAACAGAGCACCACATATCCCGACAGGGTTTAACCTGGGCTTACCAAAGAGAAATACATTTTTTAAAAAAGATTTTATTTATCTATTTTCAGAGAAATGGAGAGAGAAAGAAAGGGAAAGAAACATCAATGTGTGGTTGTCTCTTGCATGCCCCCAACCAGGAACCTGGCCCACAACCCAGGCATGTGCCCTGCCTGGGAATTGAACCAGTGACCCTTTGGTTCAGAGACTGGCACTCAATCCACTGAGCCACACCAGCCAGGAAGAAACACATTTTTTAAAGAAAATAAGTGTAATATGAACCAGTCATACATACAATTATTTTATCTACAGGTAAAAAAATTTGTCTCCAAAGTAAAATTTGGGGAAAGAGCATTACAATGTAAGAATAATTAGATCAGATCACCTGTTCATTATGTAAATTATATACGGAAGGGCATAGCAATTCATATCATGTCAAGAAGCCTATCAACTCAACTACAATCATGTATTCGGCAGTTACTGATATTATGCCCAACCCCCAGCACCTCTCTAGGAACGGTGGGATACATAAAAAGAATACACAAACTATCTTTACACTCACAAAAACTGCAATCTAATTTGGGCTCAAGTTTTTACTTAGAGACAACAATTAGAGTACAATACAATAAAAATATTGTCATCAGTAATCACAATAAGAATAATTGCTGAATCGCATTAAGTCTCAGGCCCTTTGGTAAGCATTTTACATATGTTATCGCATTTAATCCTTAGGGAAACAGGTAAGTGCTGTTTGTTATTAGACCAACTTTATAGAAACAGAGATTGAGAAATTTGAACTGACCCAAAGTCCTGTGGTAAGTAAGGCAGGACTTGAACTTAAGTCTGCTTGACTTCAGAGCACTTAAGCACTCCCCGGGTCTGGCCATGTGTTAATGACAGGAATAGAGAGTACGTGCTGTGGTCATCCAGGGAAGGGAGAACACTGAGCTCCAGACTGTCAAAGAAGCCCAGAGGGTAAGACGCACATTCAGTGTACCAGGAATGCCCCTATTGGGCCTGAATGGGAACCAAAGTCAAAAAAAATCTCTGGCAGCTGGACTCTGGTCTTGGCAATGTGGGAGAATTGTGAGTTCTGGGCAAGTTGAGCTCCATTCCCAGATCTAAGACGTGAAAAGGTGAGCAGCTTTTGCAATGTCATCCCTCAGCTGTGAAAGGCGATAATTAAACAAGATGCTGTCCAACTCTTGCATTGGAGACCAAGGTCAGAAGAGGACACTGTGTAGCTCAGAATACAACTTGGGCCATTCTCAAAGCTTATCTCCTTGTAGGAACCTATTTGATTGGTTGTATTTGTGCATCTTGAGTATCATCAGATTGGCACAGTCTCTGACACCCAAAACCACATGAGATGGGCACAGCTCACTTGCGCTGTGAATGGATGCTAAGGTTCCAAGCTTTTCCATTTAAGGTCTTAAGCTATCTTGAAGTAACCCAGATCTCAACGATATGTAAAATGAATAAAGTGTTGCATCTCAACTGTGTGAAATCTGAGTCTGAGAACCCCTCTCCTCTTGGGGAGGTAAAGTTAGAGGTGAAACTGAAAGCAAAGACGGGAGTTGGATGTGAAAAGAATCTTGTGGAAGGGTGAGAGATGTGAATCCAGGGGACTGCATTCTTTTTCTTCACCACAAACTAACTTACTCTTTTAGTGGGAAAAACATCTGAGCAAATCTTTCTGGGAACTTTTGGAGGAATTTCTGAATGTAATTCTCTAATCCTTTACGGCATTATGTATCAATACTAAAAGCAGTCCCCATTTTATTCCTAATATTGTTAACAGACACTGTGCCCACAATCAGTATGCATTTTGTCTGCTCTCCTAATGACTGGGAGGTAGACATTATGCCTCTTCTCTACAGGTGAGAACTAAGGGGACAAGAAGCTTAGTAATTTACCCAAAGTCAAATGGCTGGGGAATGCTGGGTCCAGGATTCAGACTTGAATCTGCCTGAGCCCAAAGCCTTAACTCTGACTGGCTCTGTCATTTGCTTTGATGGCACTGTACTTACAAGTCACTCTGCTCCACCATGCATAATGACATATGTCCATAATTAAACAAGACTAATTTACCCAAGTAACTCCTCTGCAAAACAGGATGCACAATTCTACATACAATTTAGTGTTTGTTCTTAAGAGTTTCTTTTTCAAGTCCAAACCATCAACAGCTACCACAACAAAAATACAACAGGAAGTATTTAAGCAAGAGTTAAAAAGTAGATGTTTAGAGTCAACAACTATTCTTTCAGGTACATTTTATACATAGTGAAATGTGCAGATCCTAAGTGTACAATTCTGTGAGTTTGGGCAAAAGTGTGCACCTGTACAACCACTACCCAATCAAGATACAGAATATTTGCATCACCCCAGAAAGTTCCTTTTTCCTGTCCCATAGGCACCACTGTTCTGAATTCTATTACCAGAGATGAGTTTGCTTGTTATAGGATGTTATATAATTGGAGTCATACGGTGTGTGCCCTTTTCTGCCTTGCTACTTAGGCTCAGCTTGTTTCTGAGAGTCATCTCTGTTGTTTCAGGTATCTGTTGTTCATCTTTTCTGCTGTTGAGTAGCATTCCCCTGGATGAGTGCACTCACTTTGTTTACACCGTCTCCTGTTGAGGAACACTTTGGTCATATCCAATTTTTGGCTATTGTGAATGAAGCTGGCATACATCAGTCGTGCACAGGTTTTTTTAAGGGTATATGCTTTCATTTTTCTTGAGTTAATAGCTAGCACTGGAATGCTGCCTTATTGAGAAGGCATGTGTTTAAGTTAAATGACACTGTCAAAGAGTTTCCCAAAGTGATTTTACAACAGGAGTTTCAGTTGCTCGACATGCTTGCCTACATCGGATGTTGTCAGATTTTAATGTTAGTCATTGTAGTGAAATGGTGTCTCATTGTGGTTTTACTATGTGTTCCTTAAATGACTAATAAGGAACATTTTCTTATGTACTTGTTTGCCATCTCTATATCTTTTTTGGTGAAATATTTATTCAAACCTTTTGTGCGTTTGTTGCTAGGTTGTAAGTTATTTTATGATTGAGTTTTGAAAGTTCTTTATATATTCTGGATGAAAGTCTTTCCTCAGATGAGTTATTTGTAAATGTTTTCTCTAAATGGCTTGTCTTTTCATTCGGCAGTATTTTTCTAAAAGCAGAAGTCCTTAATTTTTATAAAGTTCAATTTGTCATTTTTTTCTTTTGTGAGTTGGGCTTTGGTTGTTGTAACTAAAAAAATCTTTTTCTAAACTAAATTTGCAAAGACTTCATTGATTTTTGTCCTAAAAGTTTAATAGTTTTAGGAGTTTTATTTAAGTGTATGATCTATTTTGAGTTGATTTTTGTCTATGATATAAAGTATAGACCAAAGTTAATTTTTTACTTTGCATAAGCTATCCAATTATATCAGTACCTTTTGTTGAAAAAACTCTCCTTCCTTTATTCAATTTGCTTGGCACTTGTATAAAAATTTGAGTGGTCAAATATATTGCAGGTCTATTTCTGGACTCCATTCAATTCCACTGATCTATTTTATCTATCATAACACCAATATCCTAATACTATAGCTTTACAATAGATCTTGAAGTTAGATGGTGTTCTTTTCAAAGTTGTGTTGGCTATTTTAGGTCATTTGCATTTACATAGGAATTTCAGAACCAGTTTGTCAATTGCTATGGAAAAAAAAAGGTCTCCTTGGATTTTAATTGGGAATGTATCTATTTCTAGAGAACTGGTATCTTACAACACTGAGTCTTGAGTAAGGAAAAATTCCTGAAAATGGTAAATCTCTCCTTTAATTTCAATCTTCTTAAATAACCATTAGCATTATTTTGTCATTTTTGTGTTTATTCCTAAGTATTTTATGTGTTGATGCAATTATAAGTAAAGTTTTAATTTTATTTTTAAAAATTGCTATTAGTATATAAAAATAAAATTGATTTTTATATACTGACCTGCATCGTAAAAATTTGATATTCTTATTTGTTATTTCTAACTGGTTTTCATAGATTTCTTAGGATTTTCTACATATACAATTTTGTCATTTGTATTTAATGGCAGTTTTTTCTCCCTTTTCAATCTTTATACCTTTGTTTATCGTTTTTGCCTTATTACAGTGGCCAAGACCTCTAGTATGTTGAATAAAAGTGATGAAAGCAGATTTCTTGTCCTGTTTCTTATCTTAAACAGAATCGTTCAGTAGTTTTTCACTAAATACGATGTTAGCTGTATGCAGGTTTTTTATTTTTCTCTTTGCCCATTTTCAGATTTAAGAAATTCTTGTCTTACTTTGCTAAGAGTTTTTGTCTATAAATGGTTATTAAATTTTGTCAAAAGCTTTCTCTTCATTTAATTAGCTTTTTAAATGTGTGTTCACACCTGCCAACTACATAGTGTGCCCTAATACGTGTTGTCTTGTAGGCAATTTTGTGACTCCAATGCAACATGAAGCTGGATTCCTCTGATACGACTGAAATCTGGAGTTTTCTGATAGCTGTATCAGGTCGCTTGTATGGTCGCTTCTGTTTTTGTTCAAATACTATTCATTATGTGAGTGCTTCTGATTTTGAGTCAAATAATTCTAGAATTACATATTTCACTGGTACTAGAAATAGTACTGTGAAGTTTCTTTCCCCTATCCCATGTCTTGTGACACAGGTAGCCCAAGGCCCCGGGATTTGGCTTGGTTATCAGACTCAATTCACAACTTGAACAAGAAATGCAGCAGTATCACGAGTCCTCCCACTGTACTGAGAGACATGCAGGCAGGAAAGACGGGAAGGGAAGGAAAGTACTGAGCCGTGCCATGGGGCAGCCAAGTACCGTGTTGCCTGTGGACCCACCGGGCCAAACCACATGCAGTGGGGGCCAGTTTGGAAAGGAAGTGCCATCCTTGCCACACTAGATTTCGCTAGGAAAAATAATTACCTTATTCCCTAAAATATCCAAAAATTGGATATAACTCAAAATACCAAAGATTGCTGGAAACTTCTTACACCATTTTCTTAACAGTTGTACTCAATTTCAATAGGAGTTGTCCATCATGTCATTATTCATGACAATTTAAATCAGTGATTTTCAACCTTTTTCACCTCAGGGCACACATAAACCAATTACTAAAATTCTGAAGCATGCCAAGAAATATATGTTTTTGCTGATTTGATAAAAATAGGTATAATTTTGATTGATTTACAAACATAACAATAATAGTAATTACCTATCCTTTTTGCTCCAAAGTGACTTTAAAAAAATCAGGTGCCTATACATACTTGTATAAAAAGATTTTGGGTACCAAAAATTAACCAATCAGACACAACCATATTATGTGATGGGACCAATATGATACAACTTTGTATATGACCTATGCATTTATGGTTCAAGACAGGGCACTCACACTGGACAGCTGTTGTTATGTTAGTTGTTGTCATTTTCTTATTGACGATCAAAGGGAAAAGAGGTCAGTGCCCCTGACTAGTCAGGTATTGCATGTTTTAAAAATTCTTGTGACATCCATTGAAAATCACTGATTTAAATGAGCAAAGTCAAATCTAATTCAGATTAAGAGAGTTTTTTCTCCCTGTGGCTTCACATTTCATATCCACTTTTCTATCCCCTTGTTTTCTTTACTTCCAAGCTTTTTTGTCAATTAAACACACCAATTATCTAGAAAGTAACTTTCGGTGATGACAACAATAGAACATATGCTCAGATTAGACTTGCTTCTCATGGTCTACGTGGGAAAATTCTTATTACAATGATACTTTCAAATCTCAAAATTTTCTGAACCAAGCATTCCTTTGAAATTGTCTTCAAGAGAAGTCACCCATGAAAAACAGACTTAGTACTTTAGGGCTGAATTTTGTGTCCAGTGAGAAAACCGTGCCAGACTAAAGGGAGCTGAGGTCAAATAAGCTTAGGAAGTGTGATATGTTATTACATCCTCCTGGAAATTCACAAGACACATTTCCATATCAAAAGCTCTCAGATACACCCTAACCTAGGATTGTCCTCAACAGTTTTCACCTTGGAAACTATTGTTTTAGTAAACTTACAGCTACATAACGATATGTCTAGTGGCTACTGTATTGGAGAGCTACTGATCTGGATGTTAGACCCTTGAAGAGAAAAGAAATAATCTTGATCATATAGCTTTGGGATGGTTGCACCACATTTTGAGTCCAGTAAAATATGATGACCATATTAACATATTCCTTAGTATCTGACTAATCTGTGCATGCTGTAGTAAGTCTGAAGACACAAAGTTTTCTGCAGTGTCTGCGTCTTTTTATATATAAGGACTATTTCTCCTATTTGACTTTTAAAATACCGAGGAGTCTGTGGGGATAGTACATCTAAAAGGGCTTTGGAGTCAGACAGACCTGAATCAGAATCCTCATTCTATCTCTTATAATCTCTGATGACACTCTGCTGGGCCAGCCTCCTTTATCCACTCTCTACCCACAAGGTTGAGGCAGGAACTGCCTATCCCTATAAAGCGGCCTTTCTCCCTGCCACAACTGATTTATTTTGACAGGTATCCCAAACTGGGCTAACTTGTGTTCTCCCTGGGAATTTTGGAAGGGAGAAAGATCAGATGCTCCTGATGGCTGAATCTACACCATTAACATTGAACACCATGGGGGTCCCAGTTTTCAACACATGGACCACAAAATTCAAGGGAGCCAGTACACAAGAGAGAGAAGAGGCATAGAGAGACAGGCAGAATGGGGCACAAACAAGAGATTGAACAAGAACAGTGAGAGTGACTTAGCCTCTCCCTGGCTGACATTACAGTGTTCACCAACATCTGGTTCTCTTCTCTTATCCTGATATCTGGAAAGGTGGCACCTCCCAGCCCCCAGCATTGAAGCCCGCCCATCTGACCGGAAGTAACATGTGTCACTTCCTGGTCTAGGGCAGTGGCAGTCCCCAGTGAGATTCTCCATCCCTTACTTTCCCGTGCTGGGGCACATTTAGAAGCCTGGTGCTGAGACAATGGCAGCTTGGGTCTCTGAGCTACCCCAGGGAGAACAACTGCCCTGGAGAACCACCCAGTCCTGCAGGCTGGGGAAAATTTGTTGAGGTTTTGAGATTGTTATGACAGTGTAACTTAGCTTCTTCTGACTAACAGTCTCTCTGAGCCATAGTTCCCTCATCTGTCAAATGGCAATGAGACTGTTTGTTGAGGCTGTTGTCATGAATGCATGGAGTCATGTCTGTGAAATGCCTCCACGATACTGTCACAGAGTGGCTTAGGAAGAAGCATCAGTTCTTTACTCTTAATCAGCTACTGTCTCTAGGTCTATGTTCTAGGACAATCTAAATCTGCCAGGCACTGTAGTCAGATGGATGCATCAGTGCAAACCCAATGTCTTCTGAAATATATGGAATCTTCCTGAGGGTTTCAAACCAATCTCATGAGGGACTCCTCACAGAAAATGAGTTGTCCTTTGTCAGGGACCAAATGTTGTACAGGCTTGAGACGACTTATTATCTATGGCAGCAGCTGCAAACCTCACCCTGTGCACACAGCAAATCAGGGCAGTTATCGGGGCTTCTTGTGATGCTCTCTTCTTTCTTCTTGCTGCGGGCAGAGAGGCAGTGATTCGCAGCGCCCACCCTCCAGAGAAAGGGACTGGCTCTGCCAGCTGGGGCTTGAGAAAAAAGGTTCCTGTAAATCCGCTGGCAACACCAAGGCAGGCAGACCTCCTTCCCCCTCAGCACACACCCCCCAAAGAGGACCCACGCCTGCATATCTGCCTAACTTCACATCTGTGGAAACATGGAACATTCCTGGCAATGTGTGTGTGAGTGTAAGAAAAGTTCATTTTGGGGATGAAACAAAGGGAATCCACTGACATTGTTTTCTAGAGTTCTGTTGGTGTTTCCTGCATGTGGTGTTCACTGGTGCAAGGAAGGTCCATCATGGGTGGTGTCAGCCCCACTCCCCAAGTCCAGCATGTGTGACCACCCAGAAGGACACATTTATGAGGCACCATTTTGAAAATGAAAGTGAGATCAGTTTGAGTTAAATAACCTGTGGAAACAGTCTTGTTATTCTATAGTCATCCATTGTGGACCTAAGAGAACAGCTCCTGGTAGTTAAGAGACTTGCCTTTCTTTCTGAAGTGGCCGTAGGTCAGAGATTTAGTCAGCAGCTAGCGAATCTGTGTAAGTTAGGAGGCCACAAGTTATTGCACAGGTGTTGAGTGACTTTCAGCCTTCACTGAGGTGGAAGGCCAGGGCCTCAAGAGGATTGACCAGCCCTGCAGAAGAAGAGAAGCTTTAGTGGCTGGAAAGGAGGTGCTCTGACCCAGAGGTGTCTCCTGTCTCCACCAGGCCAAGTGTGCTTGCTTCAGGTGGGCACCCTCGCACGCACTGGCCACTCCCACAGGACAGGCAGAATTGGATGAAGAGAATAGAAACTGATTAATCCTCACCTTTGGTCATTCCTAGTCATTTCGAATATCTAATCTATTGAATGGTCATTTTCAGTCCAACCTTCCTGCCTTTGGTTCTTTCACTGAGCAGGGAAGAGATGGGATTTTCTGGAATTTTTTTTGTCAATTCCTGATCCCCAAAGCTCAGAGGCTGCCAGCAGAACACGTGTGTGCATAAGCCTTCTTAAAAGGAAGCCTGGCTTTTGAAGACTGTCTTGAAGACTGAACCAAACCCAAACTGGAAAGAGAATTTGGATATCTGTTTGTGGTTTAGGAGGTCAGAGACTCCATTTCCTTCTCTGCTGCTTGAAAAGGGCTTGCTTCTCCTCTCTCAAGGAGCATTTCATTTGGGGGCCAGAGGCATTTGCTTGGTTAAGGGCAGCCCATAAAACTGAGTGGCTGCTTATTTCGTTTCTAGCATGTTGAAGCTCTCCTTCTACAGTGCAGTTATTCACAAAGTTTATTTTGTTATTTGTTTTCTTTTTCATCTCAAGGGGGTTTTAATGAGGTTAGAGCTCAGTTACTCAGGTGATTGAGTTGGTTTGCTGGCAGCCAAGTAAGGGCCTGGACTGGAGAGGAGCTGGAGGCAGGCGGGCACAGGCAGTGCCATGACAGAGGGGAGGGCTTGTCTGGACCAGGGACTCAGGAAAAGAAGAAGGAAGATAAAGGGCCAAGAGAGCAGGTCTCAGGGCTGCTCTACAGATTTCGTATGAAACCCAAGTGCAAGAAAATAAAGGACAACTCCATGACTGCTGTATGGAGTAGCCTTCGTACAACTGAAGTGTGATACATCTACATCACTAATTAGAGATTTTCCAGTAGCTGTATCTTAAAAAGCAAAGAGAACTAGATAAGTAGTATTACTATTTTAACATTTGTATTTAACCCAGTATGTCCAAAACATCATAATTTACAGTTAATGTTTTGCTACTTTGTTTTTATACTAAGTATTCCAAATCCCCTGCATACTTCCATTTGCATCGCACTCAGTGCAGACTGGCCACGCTGTAAGCGTTTAGGAGCCACATGTGGCTAGAGGCCACTGCGACGGCAGCCGGAGCAGGGAGGATTAGAAGATGTAATATGAGATAAGTGGGAAAGGATCCTTTGTTCAGAGAAGAATTTGATAAACCTTTGTTATGTTGTAGACCACTGTGGGATGCCCAAGAGATGGCCCAAAGGAAATTAAAGATGCCGATCTGACGGTTGGCATGGGGGTGAAGAAGACTGACTGGTCAGGCACGTTTGAGGGAATAAAAATCTTGTCACTATTTTCTGAATTACTTGTGTGAATGCCCAGACACTGTTTTCATTAAGATTTAGCCACGTGACAGGTGCTCCCACAAGAATAAAGGTTAGGCCGGTTTGTAGCAACCAGGCTCCCCCTCCCCTGAAGCTTTTGAAACTTGAAGTATTTGGAGATTAATGCCCATCTGCCCAGCGCCCAGCCATTCCCCAGCATACAGCAGGGATGCAGGTACCAGTGCTTTGTGTATAAACTGTCTGACACTTGACTCCAGCTGTGGTTCCTGACCTCCTTGTTGCCAGTGATTGTCACCTCCACTCCCTCCCAGCCAACACTTCCCTGTCTTCGGGAAGGAATCTCCATTGTGTTAGTTTTCTGCCTCACTGACATTAACTTAATTTCCAAATGACACACACACACATATACACATATGCGTATATGCAGGAAACCTGCAACAGTTCCCTAGTACTTTTTTCAAAATATGAGTAGATATATTTTTCTATTATAATATATGTGTTTAAGATATATCTTTTAAAGTATCAAGAAGCACAGATGTGTATAAGCCAGAAGATAAATGTGTTCTTAACTGCTCTCAGCTATTTTTCTATGTTTCTTATAAAATAAGCATGCATCATACCATATAATTTTCTATAATCTGCTTCTTCTCTTAAATGTATATTATGGACACACAGCTCTACCTCCTTCCTTTTCATGGCTGCGTAGTAGTCTCTTTTATGGGTATTTCATCACTTATTTATCTGATACCTCAGTGATGGGCTTTTTGCAGCTGTGGGTTTCTTTTGTGTTGTTATAAACAGTGCCGCAGTGATTGTCCTACACACAGCACAGCACAATCGTCAGTTTTATTCCTTAGGAATGCATTCCTAAAGTGAATTGTATCATTATCAGTATCAACATTTTAAAGTTCTCAATGAACATTGCTAAACTGCTCCATGAGGCTTATACTTACTTATATTCCTTGCAACTTCTTGAGAGTTCCATTTCCCAACTCCATGCGAATACTGGTTCATGGTTATTTTCATTCTTTTCAATCTTGTCAATATGATAGACAAAGAATATCTCATTACATTTTATAGTTTTACTTCTTTGATTGATAGCGATGAGGAGCAGCTTTTTAACATGTATTGAAGACTTGTATTTTTTCTTCTGTGAATTACCTGTTCCTATTTTCTTGCCCATTTTTATATGGTGGTTTTGTCTTTGTCTTACCAACTTAACTGATAGTACCATTTTGTCATAGGTACACCCTGCAGCTATTCTCCCAATCAATTGCTTTTGACTTTGTTTGTGATGTTTTTGCTTATTTTTCCTGTCGCATGTAAAACCGGGTTAAAATACTTATGTGGAGCACTTCGAGTGGGGAACTGGAGGACGGTGTGGCCATGGGAAGAAATAATTCAGTGCTTCCCTTAGGGACAGAACTGGCCTACAGGCAGCACGAAGGAGCAGTGGGAATCTCTTCAGTGCCTATGCACTGGAGTAATCTCATTTTGTTAAAAATAAAGTACAAGCTTGTACAGAATTTTATTTTTCTAAATAATTGAATCTCTAAACTATAATAAGATAGAAAAATAAAGAAAGATATTTAGAATTGATTCTGATTTTCTTCAGAGAAATGCCATTTGGGATACAGAAAAAAAGTGACCTTGGAAAAGTAATTTTGCTAATTTCAGTAGTAACAATAATAATTTGGAAATAGTTTTCAGTTTTAAAAACATTATTTTTTTTCATTTTGTCACATTTTTTTTTGTCACAGGTAGGGATACTCAGCTAGGGTTAAGCATAGCATTCATTCCAGAAATATTTTTAAGTACCCACCCTATGCTGAGTGTTTCTGATAAAGGAATAATTTCTTGCCAGTGGCAGTGGGCAACAGCATGAAGAAAATGAGTGTTACTCTAAATGTTCCTGGACCCAATGAATACAGAAGGTCAATTAGCACATCCCTGTGCTGAGGGCCGGAAAGGCTCCAGGGAGCCGGGATCCCGCCTGACACCCGGCAGCGTAGCGCTCTGGCACGGAGGGGCTGCGGCGCGGTGCACTGGGTGCCACCGGCAAGGATCCGAGCTGTCTTCAGAGCAGGCAGTCCTCAAGCCCAGTCTGGAGAGAAAGTGTGTAGTTAAACTAATCAGAATGTCAGAAAGCCGATTTCAAGTAGGAAAGATAGATGTCATCCTAAACCAGAAATTCTAAAAGCACCTACTGCTTGCAAGTTGCTCTGCTGCTGGTAGTTTGAGGTACAAAAAGATAGTGAGAACTCTCCATGCAAAGCCCCTCAGAGGGTTGTGGGAAGTGGCATGTTGGTGTCCACAGCTCCAACATGGGCCAAACTTTGGTGTGACTCGTCTTAACGATTTCATTTACTTAGAGAGATGGAAAAGGACGGAGAAAGAGAGGGAGAGAAACATCAATCAGTTGCCTGTCGCACATGCCCCAACAGGGGACCAGCCTGCAACTCAGGCACGTGCCCTGGTCAGGAATCAAATTGGCAACCTTTTGCTCTTCAGGACGATGCCCAGTCCACTGAGCCACACAAGTTAGGGCTGATGCGAGTCCTTTTAAAGATAAGATGCACTTTTAAGTTATGATAATGATAATAGCCCTAACTTGTATGGCTGTTTTTTACATTCCACGCTCTGTTTCAAGCACCTTATATACAATAGCTTATTTAATCCTCAGAACACTGTATCTCCCTTTTGCAGGTAAGGAAACTGAAGCACAGAGAGTTTAATCTACTTACCCAAGGCTTTCAGAGCCAATCTTTGAACCTGAAAGGAAACTGGGGACAGGGGTATATTAATGTCCTAATTATCTGGAGAGCTGGGGAATGGAGGGGTGGACTTTATTCTCTATGGCTTCAGAGGTGAGAATTAAGAGGGATTTTCTGAACGTTAACTCATAAATGGAATGGAGCTGTGAGCCCCTTGATACCAGACATTTTTGAGAAAAGGCAGGAACAAAATTATTAAAAAGTTTAGAGAGAGCAGTTCTGTGTTGGATGTGGAGTTGAAGTTAGTGCTAAGGTCACTTTCTTCTATTAGCTTATTGAATCGTAATCAGCTTCAAACATACTCAGAGCCTTTTAAGAAAATTAATACATGACAGAATCAAGACATGGGAAATTCATTAAAAAGCTGCTTATCCAGCATCCTATTAACTAGCATTTGCATGTTTTACTAATTCTTTGGAGCACAAGGTTCATAATAATGCTCCTAAGGAAATAAAAGTGCCTTCAGTATTTTAAAAGATACATTGGATTATGTTCCTTGTAATGTATTGTTCAGAGTATTTGCCAGCATTTTATTCAGTTGAAAAGTTGTACTCCATGAATGATATCTAATAGCTCACCTTTAACCAGAATATATGATTAAGTGGGATAACCCACCCCCTAACCAGGACAAAAAGCAACTGTTCTGGAACAGTCTGCAGATGAAAAGTCTGAGCTGGACAGCAAATCCAGGAGCAGTGATCCCTGGCTCACTTCCCCCATTGGCCAGGCCCTGGTCTGAGAGAGGATTACTGAAATGTTGGCCATTTGGTTTACCCAGCTGTTTCAGGGATAGGAGCTTCACTGCTTGGAAGTTTGATTCCCTGGAGCATCCAGAAAGCAGCTAGCACTCACAATGAGTACATTCTCCAAAACAAAAAGTTTATTCTTACTCGGGACTGTCTGTTGGCCTGGACATGAATGCTAAAAGAGGTGATTACACAAGCTTCAAAGGTAATGCGCCAAATCAAATCCTTCCATGGTAGCTCAGTCAGTTAATTCAGGGAACTTCTAATACCACTGACAGAACGTGCAGCAGTGTGCCCACAACAGCACTACGTGTTTCAAATCCCACCTTCATCACCAGGCTCTCCTGTCTGATCGACCTAGTCACTGACTATTAACTTTGAGGATTCTCCTTGTTAAAGCTGGCTGCTCCTACAGAGCTGTGTCACCCAGCTCCGGGGACAGCCCTGGCAAAATCCCTGTGTCCCAGTAAAAAAGTGAGCCCTACTGCCTGGATGGCGACAGAGTGAGCTTGTTGCCAGGCCCCCTGACACCACTGGCCTCTCTTCCACCTAGGTCCCTTCACTAATTTCTCACTGACCCATTCTCTCCCTCTCAGAGGTCTCCTGCCCCTTCACCTCATGTGGGAGCCTGCTGTGTGGAGTACGGAGTGTGGCGTGAACAATCGTGCAGGGTTCACATGTAGAGCTGTGCACCAGGGAACATACGGTTGACCAGAGACCTATATTCTGGCCCCAGGACTCTGCTCTCTGTGTGGTCCTGAGGCTGCAGGGCTTGTTTCCTCAGCTGCAACCTGGAGGTAACAACCACTTCTGGATGCAATATGGAGAAAATGAGGGTAAAAGGGGAAAATGGGTATGAAAGGTCTTTGGAACTGAGAAATATGCTACAAGGTAAAGTGGGAGACGTGCAACCTTAAAAAGGAAAGGAATTCTGACACATGCTACAACATGGATGAGCTTGACATTATGCTGAGATAAGAGTCACAAAGGCAATAGTTCCCTATGGCTACCACCAGTTCAGGCGATGAATAAGGAAATAAATATCCAGATGAGTAGAAAAGTATTCCAAAGGAATATTCCAGTATTCCAGGGTTCTCTCATGATAGCCTCTTATAGGTTTCAGAGATCCCAGGTAATGCAATAAGGGAAAGAAATAATGTATACCATAAGTTAAAAACATAATTTAAAGACCTTGCTGTTGGAGAGTGGCAGACTGGCTGACTGCCAAGGGCTGCTCAGGCAGTGGGCACCAAGCATGGAGGGTGCGGAGCTGTGGGCCGCCACTGGACGCTGGCTGATGTGGCCAAGCCACTGCAGGCAGCGAGCCACCAGATCTTCATCCTCCTACTCTGGCTGTGGGCCTTGGATCCTGGCGCTTACTGATCTGGCAGGTGGGCGCTAAACTCAGTTTGCCCCTGTGTACTCTTTGCCAGGACCTTCAGAGACTGGTACATGTCCTCATGTCCCCAGAGATCTGCAGTCTCCTGATCCCGGGGTCCACCTACACCACCAGCATCAACCCACACAATGATGAGGTCTATGCTGTACCCAGAGAGCCTCAGTGCCACGTGTGACATCCTGATAGAGTACCACCAGATGGGAAAGTATGAACACAACCTCAAATTTGTCATCTGTGGCTTCCACCAGGACATTCAGTTCAGAAGAGCTTTCTGGTGAAGACTAACACCTTCCATCATGTGCAACTGGGGATGGTCACCAGGGGCCTCCAGCCTATGTCGAACACTTGAGGTGGGGCTCTTCCTTATGGGGACACCCAGCACATCCCATTGTACCAGATAAGAGACTTCTAGGCAAGAGTCCCTCCATCAAGCAGGTCATGGATATCTCACTCCCAGAGATGGCCTTGCTCTCCCATGAAGTGGACCACTTCCTGGGCCTCTAAAGGATGTGACAGGCACCATTCGAGACATGCACATGAAAGGCCTCATGTGCCAGTGGATCGGATGGGACATGGAGAAGTACATCTGGGAGGGAGCGACACATTGACTTCCTGAGCTGCCAGGTGGCCAGTGGAAACACCTGTTCCTTAGCACCAATAGTCCTTTCAGCTCTGCAGACAAAGGAATTCACACATGGTGGTTCCTGGCTGATGCCAACTCTCTGCAGTGGTCATCGTCCAGGAGAATAAGCCTCACTTTTTCACTGACCCACACAAGCCTTTCAGAAAACTTTATGAGAAGGGCTCAGGACAGTGGGACTGCATCACCACCTGGAAAGGGCAAGAGCTACTGACCAGGAAACCTGTTTGCCTTTCTCTGCCTGACAGAATGACACAGTCCAGCATGCTCTACTTCAGAGATCACTTCTACAGGGACCTGGAGGATCTCAGGTTTTGGCAGGGCTGGTGCACAGGTGCCAGTATCCCCAAGCTGGAGCACGACATCTTCATCCTCAGCATATACTCAGTGAAAGGGCAGCAGGTGCTCCCAGGGCTGCTGGGGTGCATGCAGATGGATGTACAGGTGCATGGTGCAGATCTGCAGGTGCTGGCTGCCTGGGTGAAAAGACAGCAGGAGCTGAGGTGGGTTCATTACAAAGACCCTGTTCAACACTCAGTTTGGGAGCATCCTCCACACCTTCCATGACCCCACCTACTTCTCAGAGCACCTCATGCACTTCTCAGACCTCTATGTGGCATCCCTCAGCTGCTTGCTCAACTACCAGTACACTTCACCTTCACACCCACAGCATGAGATACTGCTCTGCGTGCACCAGGTCTGCACCAGCTGCATGAAGATGACCTTCTGGCAACATGGCCCACACCCACTGAGGGCACCTTTATGTCCAAAACTGTATGCCAGCCCCTCCTTTCCTGCCTATTCTGGGCATCTGTACAGACAAGCAGTAAAAATAGTCTCCCTCACTGAAAACAAACAAAGAACTCCATTAATTACTGAGGTTTAAACTTACAGTAAGATAAAATTAAGTATGTTTTTAACTGCAAAAATCCTAGGACGCTCGATTTCTGGATATATACCCCAAAGAACTGAAAACAGGGACTTCAAAAGATATCTGTGCCCCCATGTTTATAACAGCATTATTCACAACAGCCAAACAGGGAATCAACCCCCAGACCCATTGATAGGGGAATGGATAAGCAAACTGCGGTATGTCCATACAATGGAACATTGTTCAGCTTTAAAAAGAAAGGAAATTCTGACACATGCCAAAACATGGATGGACCTTGAGGACATTATGTTGAGTGAAATAAGCCAGTCACAATAGGACAAATACTGTAAAATTCCACTTACAGGAGGTATGTAGAAGAGTCGGGTTCACAGAGACAGAAACTAGAGTGGTGGCTGCCAGAGGCTGAAGGGAAGGGTAAATGGGGGCTTACTGTTTAACAGGTACTGAATTTCCATTTTGCAAGATGAAAATGTATGAGACTGGATACACGATAATGTGAATAAACTTAACATAACTGTACTGTACACTTAGAAATAGTGAAGATGCTAAATTTTATGTTATGTACATTTTACTACAACTTAAAAAAAGAGACATGGGCCCTGCACACCCAGACCACTTTTTGTACAGTTCTGAGACATACCTACACTAAACACTCAATCAATATTTATGGAATTGAAACTCTGTGTTTTCATTCCTCTCGGAATGGCTTCAGTAAAGGAAAAGGCCTCTGGAAGGAGAGAGGGCTTCGATTGCTCTGGCCACAGCATCATTCAAACACTTGCAAGAACCCTCCTCTGAAGAAGGGAAACCTGAGCTCTCAGAGTCCAGTCAAACAGGGGAGCCATACTGGGCCCGCGGGTGCAGGAGCTGGGACCGCCACAAGGATGCTCTGCTTCTGTAGTTTCCTCTCTCACTTCTGTGACCCCAGCTCTCCTCACCCAGAAAACAGACCCCAGGAGCTAATGGACTTGCTGCTTCTGCCAGAAAGCAGGAAAAGAAAGACATGCAAACACTCTGTGAAGGCCTCTCCCTGTGGTTATCCTCACATCCCCCCATCTCAGCAGACCTCAGCCCTGACTTTACAGAGAACTGCAAACCACCATATGCCAACCCCCTCAGATGCCAATTCACTTGCGTGTGAACCTTGCCTTTGGTCTCCAGGGACTCTGTTGAAATGACTTTGCCAAGGTCCACCAAGATCAGCCATGTCTTTGCTCTTGAATCTAATGGCACTTTTCCACATTCATATCTGCAGTCACTGCTTGTACTTTCCTACTTCCTCAACCTCTCTTTCCTTAGTTTCTATAACATCTCAGACTCCTGGTTTTCCTCCTCACTCCCATCTTCTGCTCCTGCCTTCTATGGGCTGACTCCATTCAGAAACCAGAGAACAGAGCAGCCTGTTGATGCATTATAAAATATATCAGCCTACCAGGGCACTGAAGGGTAGCAAGTGGGTCTGGAAGGACAAATGGGAAATAGTCACCAAATACTTTCTAATTCAATTTCCACACTGCAGCTTAAGGGACTTTTCTGTAGTATAAATCTGATTTTTGTCTTCCCTTCACTTAAAAGCATTCAAAGGCTCCGTGTTGTTCCAGAATGCTGTTTGAATCTCTTACCTCCATTCCGGCATGGTGTACTTGCCTAACTCTCCAGGAATGCACCCATCACCCCACCGCTTCTGTGCCCCTTACCTTTACTACTCTTCCTCCCTCTCCCAACTCCAGCCGTTCTGAATCAATCAGTAATGCCCTCTCCAGTTTATGCACCCATCTCCCTGCCAGCTTCGTCCATAGGTCAGTTCTTACTTTAGCTGTGGCTTCCTCCAGGCACCCTTCCCTGACCACCCGGGAGGGGACGGTGTGTCACTCCTGTGACTCCTCTCTCTCTCCTCACTCCTATTGTAGCATACTGTACTCATCAAACACTATTGTTTTTGCTATTTCCTGTTCATTCCTCCCCCAAACTGGAAACATTGATTGAAAGCAAGGCCTGATAAGCCCAATACCTAACACAGTGCCTGGCATGCAAGCTCTCAAGACATATTTGCTGAGTCAATGAATGAATACGCACAAAAATCCTGTGATGTTGATATTCTTATCTCATTCTTTATAACGGAGAACCCTGGGGTCTGGGGATGTTGAGTGACTCACCCAAAGTCACATAGTTGGCTCAAGATGAAGCCCATATTCAAAGAACCTGTGTTTTCTGATTTTTGATGGGTATCTCTTCTACCTCCCTGGGTTGCCTGCCAAGGATGCCCCTGTGCTACTAGAAAAAGGTGTTGCTGCTTTGCCCTGACTTGCCCAGAAATGCCCAGATCTAGGTTCCGTTGTATACAAATATTGGCCTCTCTTCCCCTAAAGCATATGAGATGTGTTCTTGGTCTCTAAGTTTCCTTTTTTCTGCTGGTTTCTTTGGCAACAAGGCAAGAAGCAAGAACTGAGGTAGGAAAAAATAGTGGCAGAGTGGCAGAGATGGAAAGTTCTACAGACAAAGGTTTTTGCTGGAAAGAAGGTGTTGGGGGGAGAGGGAGAGAGAAAAAGCGAGCGAGCAAGCGACTGAGCAACCCAGGATCTCCACCGGGCCAGTGAGTTAGTCCAGCGAGCTTGACCGGCCTGGGGAGCTTCTTGCTCCACAGGAGTTTATCCTGTGGAAAACCCCAACTCCCCTTGCAGCTGATATCCATGCTCTTGATTATTTTCCCACAGCTTTGGGGGCTGAAGTCCCCAGCTGTAAGACAGGAATGGGAACACTGAGAAGCAAAAGACTACCACCTCCTTTTTGTGAGCAGTTACTGGATTCCTGGTTTTCCCTGATGTGTTCTTCCTTCTTCCTGTGGACTAGAGAGCGTCTAACAACAGAGGGATTACAGGGTTTCATCCACGGGAACAAACAGCTGGCAGGGCTGGCTCTTGAAACACTGGTAGGATGTCAGCATGGGAGTCTCAGAGAAATTCTTCTTGATGAGAACCAAGCCAATAATACTGGCACTCGCATTAGAAGGAGAGAGGTCATTGTGTCCATTTTATAAATGTAGGTGCAGAGAAAGGCAGAAGTGCTTTGCCCCAGTTCAGAGCACAAGGAGGCAGGGAAGCAAAGCAGAGTCCTGCCTCCTCCCATCTCCTGTCTGGGGAGGGTCTTCCTGGACCAGACAGGGGCACCAGATTATAGGACTTACTCCCAAGCACACCACTTTCCCAAGAAAGCTCACAGGTGTAAAAGCCTCCAAAAAGGGGCAGCAGAAGGATGTAAGTACTTTAGGTGTGAGGCAAAGTAGAAATATATTACAAAATAAATAAAAGACCACAGTGGCAAAAGCTTGGGGCTCAGTCAGCTGAGTGGTGATGGTGTCAGATGCCCAAACCCTCCCCAGCTCCCCAAGAATGAGACTGTAGACTTAGGGTGCACTCTCACTTCAGGAATCTGCTCTGGGGATTTATACATGGAGCCTTTTAAAAAATGAAATTCTTAAGTAATTTACGCTTAGGGCTTTAAAATAAGAGCACCCTCAGTGCTCAGAGTTCCATAATAGCATGATGCTGCTGCCGGTCCCCCCTGCCGGGACGGAGTCGGGGCTTCTGTGTTGGTGCCCCGGTGCCTGGCGGGTTTGAGGTAGAGTAAGTGTGGGAGGGAGGACGGGGGAGGGATGACGAATGCGGACAGTTCTCTGAGTGGTGACTTCTTCTGCGTCTCTAAGATGAGGGTGATAATACTCATTGGGCAAGGTCGTTCCAAGGCTAAGTGAGATGGCGTCTGTTAGGCACCAGATTATGCATTTTATGTGCATGAATTTCCTTTCTCTGACTTTTAGGACAAGCACCCAGCCCCTGGGCTTTCTGGAAAAGATGAGGGCAATGGGGAACTTTAAGTCTATCACCAGGGCCCAGCCGCCCAAAGCTACCTGATCTCAGCTGGGGGGCCTGTGAGCAAGGTGCTGTTATCAGCTCACAGCTGGAGGAGGAGCAAGTGCTTTGTGGTGTGATACAACCTTGGCCAGCCAATTCCAGGCCCTGCCAGCCGAGAAGAAACCCTGCAGGCACCATGCGCTTTAACTTGGCACGGAAGGCCTCAAAGGCCCCCTGGACCTGGGATCTTCTCCTCAGGGTAGCATTGCCAGAATCCACTCCCCACCCTGGGCAAGGCCTCCCATTGGGGTGGTACTTTACTAATCACAACCACCTCCACTCTCAATCATTAAAGCATCTGAATAACTGATCATCATTGTAAGGGGCTCATCAAATCTCCAAAGAAAATCCAACTCGTCCTTTCCATTCTGCTGTTCTCTCAATGAGTGTGTATAAGTACTCATCATCATGTATCATCACAGGGGCCGAGGTGGACAGAACACAACTCACAATGTGACCCGCATCCTGCAGCAGCTCCGAGTTACAGCGGGAAGCTGGACACCAGCCCTCCTCACCTCTCTGCCACTCGCCAGGCCCCCCATGTGGACGACAGCTGCAGGTGGAACAAATCATGTGTGCGGTGGCAGTGTACCACAGGGTGACAGCAAAGGGAGAAGGGTGGCTGCAGTTGTCTTTATGGAAACTGAAGAGGGGGAACTCGGGGACGTGATTTTTCGAGGCCACGGGAAATCTGCCCCGATCCAGGGCTTGTTGGTCTGGGCCGTGTTAGGGTGGGGGCCGAGTCACGAGGAGGCTGGTCGTGGCCCGGCGGTTCGTTTCTTACTTCCACACAGTCGTCCCAGCAGTGGTCTTACTGGCCTGTTTAGGCCCCGTGTTTGCTTTTGCGCAGCTCAGCTGTAGTTCCCCCCCACATCACCCCTGTATTTGCTATTCTTTTTATTCTCCTAATTGTTGTTATAACTATAACCACTATATTCGATTTACAAAGGACAGTTAATCGTGCATATGGAAACGTATCTGACCACCCTTTCACGTTCTGTCCAACCCATTATTCAGAATTCTGTGATCTCATGTCATGCTTCTGGGTACATGAACACAAAGACTTTGCAGAGAAAAATTAACAGAAAGAGGGAAAATTATAGGCCTGTGTGTTCTGTCTTTAAAAAAAAACACTTAATGGGTAGGTTTTCTTAACATTTTTATGTAGTGAATCTTCTAGGCAGGGAAATATATTTTTATTAGTTTCTGTGTCATTGACACATTAAATACTTGCACAGATCTGATAAAATGAGGAATATAGCAATAGTTCCTTTACTTCAACCAACAAATTTTATTATGCATCCACTATGTGCCACTCGCTGTTCTTAGCACCAGGGGTAAAAGAGTGAATGGAACGACAATCTAGCGACAGGAGATAGAGATGCCAAGCATATGATGTCAGGTAGTGACACGTGCAAAGAAAAAAAATAAAACAGGGTGAAAAAAATAAAACAGGGTAAAATGGGGCAGAGACAATGTAGGTGCTGTTTTAAGTAAGGTCCGGGAAGGCCTCTTAGAGAAAGCAAAAGAATCAGCAGTGTGGATTTCTGGAATCAGAGTGCCGTAGAAGAGGGAACAGCCAGTGTGAAGGCCCTGAGACTGAGAGGCTTGGCAGGTTGGAGGAAGAGCCAGGAGGCCAACGTGGCTGCAGTGGAATTAGGAGGGGGGTGAGTAGCGGGAAGCAGGGCAGAAAGGCAGGTGGAGGACACCTCAGAAAAAGCTTTGGGTCTCCTTAGAGGGTTCTGTGCGGCTTCTGAGAAGGACATGATATACCCTAAGTTTTAAAATGCCCACACTGGCTGCTGTGTGGAGAATAGACTCTGGGGGGCGGGGGCGCGCGGGGGTGGGGGATGGGGTAGAAACGAAGAGGTGAACGTGGGCCACTGCGTTGACGCATGATTCTTACCTAGGCAACAACTCAGGAATCCTGAACTGTGTAATGTGTATTTCATGTTTGGCATATATTTTCCTTGACTCAACATAAATAAACTCGGGTTTTTTCCCTCCTTGGTGAAAATAAAGTTTCATATTCTGCAGCTCACCACATAATCTGGACTTTCTTAAATGAAACATAGTGTTGACTAGAATTATGTTACCAATATATTCTTTTCATTTCATTCACTCTAACTTGAAGAAAGAAATACAAGATTCTTTTCTCTTTTTTCTGCATAAAAGTTCTCCTAATAGTCAGTCTCAAATTTCTGAGAGCTTGGCATAAAACCAGACTAGGCATTGAGAACTCTGCTTTATTAAATGTTCTTTTCTTTTTGTAAAATTGGGTTTAATCATTTCTGAACTGTTCATATCCGACTTTCAGAAGTTATCCTTAAAAAGGAATGTTTGTGATGATAACATTCAGAGATTGACTCATATTCTGAATTACAGTATCTGAAAGTTTTCAGCTTTATAAAGTAAGATTGTTACTGAATTTCCACTTTAAAGTTGGTAAAAACTGAAGAAAGCCAAAATGGCATTGTTACACTATACTCTGTGTTTATAATATCCAGTGCCCCTCCCTACGGCCTAGTCTCTGCAGAACAATTACACTTCCCTCCCTGCTCACACGGGGCTTGACCATTTGAGTTGCTGTGGCCAATGAAATGGGAGTAAAAGGGGCCAGTGCCACTTCTTGCCAGAAGCTTTGAAAGTTAACACATGGTCTCACCCTTGCTCTCTGCCTCTGCCATGAGGCCAGCATGACCCAGATGGGGCTGCTCCTTCAGCCTAAATTCTGGAACAAAAATAACACAGTGCAGTGTCCAGGTGGCCTGCAAACTGTGGCCTGAGGGAGAAAAAGACCTTGCTTTTGCACTAAGACATTGAAAGTGGGGGCTGATGGTCACTGCAATGCAACTAAACCAAAGCTGACAAAGGTATATACCTATATTTTCCTCTCTCTGTGTGTGTGTGTGTGTGCTTCAAATAGGTGCAGGTTAGAGTAGGGTCTGTTGCTTTCTTACACATCAGGGTAGCCAGATTTGGACTAGCATACAAGGACCTGGAAAAAACTTCAATGGCTTTTTGAAGACTTCTTAGTCCCAAGTGGTCTCTATGTTCTCTACAGCTTAGTTACACTTTTGGGATTTTGTAATTCAAATGATCTCCAGGGTGAAATTTCATCTGTGACCTTCTCCTTCGATATCTCAGCCTGGAGCTAGGAATGCAGAATATTTCCCTGTCTCCTGAAGACTGTTAGCTCAATTTTTAATAAAGACCTGTTGGCACAGAAGGTGGTGAGGAGAGGCTTCTGAAGTGCTGTGCCCTCCAGCAGAGATGTTGGGGAACGGGCTGGTCCCTATTATCCCAGCCAGCCTCCCAGATCCTGGATTGAATATTGATGAGGACTATTGAGAGCTTATCATTTCAGGGAGTGTCCCAAAGTTACTTAGAGATCTTCCTAAATGTGAGCATATGTCCTGTCACTTGTAATTCCCCAGCGTAAAGGTCCTCCATGGTTTACCAATGCACTTGCAATGAAAGTCTGAGCTGATTGGCAGGGAACAGCCCTTGCCTGGCTCTCTCACCCACTGCCTGCCTCCCTCCCCCTCTGCTCTGTCTTCTCCATGCATACTGCTCTCCATTCAATTTCCTAAACACACCAAAATATTTCCTGTGATATGGACTGTGATTACTGTTTCTTCCTCCTAGAACAATCCTGATTCTTTACCCGTTTTATTTTCCAAAGTATAAAAGACCCTTCCTGAACCATTGGAGCTCCTGAGAAAGAGCCACACGAAGCATGTGCTCTCAGACACAGTCCACGCTCCCCAAGTGTCGAGTGTCTGAGTGTCGAGTGTCGGAGGCGCACATCTCCACCCGGCTCCAGCTTCCCTGGGCTCCCTCGCCTGTAGATGCCAGCAAGCTCACCCTTTGAAGGGTGCTATTGAGAATCACCTTGTGAACCAAAGGTGGGAACTCCAATCAAAGTTAATAATACACCTTGTTGTTTTCCAACTTTTCTGTCCCTTTCCAATTCAATTTTCCTGCACATTGCTGTTTAATACAGTCTATGTAGCCAAAGTGAGAGATTTGCAATCAGGAGGCAAGTCGTTTCAGATGCTGAGCGGAGAGGGTAACTTCCTTTAAGTGGCTGGGATGATCACCACTGTAATTTCTCTTGCACTTCAGGTCTACCCTGAAGTGTACCTATTTTGAGCCATACACAGGATTGCTGTCACTCTTTGTTCCCCCAAACCTACACAGATCCTACTGTAAGTATCTTGGTTCACTTTATTTCTGCAGGGATGCCTCACTCCAAGGGGGAAAGAAGATAAATTATTTTATTCTCTCATTTAATCTTCCAGATGCCTGGGCACCTTGCTTAGAGCACTCCAAAAGAAGAAAAGGGTGTTGTTGAAAGCCTGTCAGCCCCGTGCCTTCCTTCACGTGGCTGTAGAGTGCGGAAAGAGGTCCTTCTGCGGGCTGCGTTCCATCAGAGAGCACTGAAGAAGAAGCTTTTTCTCCCGTGACATTCTCATTCCACAGCCCATAAGGCTTCCCTCTGCATTCCGCAGTCGTGTACTGCATGCAGCAGCACGCATGTGGACACACACACACCTGCGTGTGCCCGCCAGAGCGGGTGGGACGGTTTCTCCTGTGGGCTGGCAACAAAGTTCATTCGTTAGGGCTAAGTATAGCTCTAAGTGCTGATGTCTACAAAGGACTAAGCAAACGCTTTATTCCCAATTATTATCCAAAAGTTGGGATGTTTTACATTTTTTAAAAATTTTGCTATCATCAGCATTACCTCTATTTTATGTACTCTGAATCTTAAAATTCATTACAAACAATACAAATATATTACTACTACTCTTACTAATAACAAAATATAGCATTTTGATTGCTTATTTAGTGCCAGATACTGAAAAATTCATGTGAATTCTATGATTTTATTTTAAAATTTAATTTTAATTTAAAATTGCCCGTGAGATAGATATGATTGTTGTTGTTGTTATCATTTTCCAGGTCATAAAATTAAGGCTCAGAGATGTTAAATAACTTCTGCCTGGGTCTCACAGTTGGGAGAGTGGTTCTGGGTTCAAATCCCAGTCACCTGACCTCACTCTTAAATACACATTGGGATGTCTCGCTATGGAAGCTGTGTGGAAAACTACAAAGCAAGAGAGCCAAAATTCACCCTTTAAATAGAGCTAAAAGCAGTAACCAGTTTGCCTAATAAACCCAATTCTATCTAGCAGCCTCTCCCTCTCATTGCAATACAGACTGGGACAATTTCTCAAAGTTCTTTCCTCATTTCTTGGTTTAGAAACTGTGGAACAATGGTTCTCACTGTAGTCACATTCTGTCAGTGGAGCCCTGACCCACGGAAACAATCTATAAGTGGCTCAGTTCTACAACGAGATCCTTCGGGCAATCCACTAAAACTCATTGGCTGGAGTCCAAGAAGGAAACTTCTTATACTAAATTCCACTCTAACTTTTAGTAAGGTCCCAGTCTATTTATAGCACATGTAAATATCCACATTTCCACTTACAAAAGTGACAGAAATTCTGGATAAGATACTGCCACCAAGTCAGACCATCTTCTCCACACCAGTGCTTAAGAACCAAAGAAATGTCACACTCTGTTCCGAGGAACAAAATGCGAACCAGCTCCTCTGAACAGTCCTCATGGACTCACATGGAAAAAGGCACTCATGGCTTAGTCTCTAAACATACCATCTAGGGTCGAAATAGTTTATATTTGATATCCACATAGCAGGGAGCATAGAATTCAGCTGTAAATAGAAAAGCAGACAAACATTTTTTCACTGGAGTGCAAGATGACGGCTGGACCCCAGATCATCCCTAACATGGTCCGACACCTGTGTGATGAGCTGCAAAAATCACAGCAGGTGTGGGGCTCCAGGCAGCCTCCTAGAAAATGTGACAAATAGTCCAGCAGCCCACCCTGGAACATACCTGTGTGCACCGTGATGTGCGATGCTGCCTAGTCAGTGTGTTCACTATTTCTGAGGCCTGACAATAACTCTTAGGATTTCTGGAGCAGAATTTCCAGGGCAGAACTCCAAACTCTGTAGGGAGAGGCATGAGGGGGAAGGGGAGGCTGGGAATCTCCCACATGTGGTCCTGGGGGGCCCTCCAGGAACCACCTTCCATCTCTTTAGCCACACCTGAATAGTGTCTAAGCCTGGGCTGAAAAGGGAAAATAAAGTAATTCAGTCACTTCCTTGAATGGGTCCTCAAAGGTGTACTCATCACTTCAGTATTCCTAGCACATCAGAATTTCATCACGTTTGCCTCCTGCAACCTTTTCCATCTTCCCTAGAGGAGCCCTCTACCTACCCCAAGTAAGACTGTCCATCTGTTGCTCCTTCTATACCACATGTCCGTTCTTACCGTCTGAGCTCGGGGGTACTTCCTCCCTGCCCGAGATGCTCTTAATTGTTACCCCACTGGCTCACACCCTAGCCCTTCATCAGATTCCATCAGACCCTGAAGGCAGCTTGGCACAGATGAGTGCTTGGATGTCTGTCAACCCATTTCACCCCGGTGAGTAAAAGTTAGGCTGTGGGAAGGAACTATAATGAAAAAGAGAAAGCTTCCTTATCTTGTAGATGCTCATCTCTGAAGACTGGTGAAACAAAGCTGAATGCAAGGGAGGTCCCTGGGGGGAGAAGTAAGTACGTGAATCTCTGGATTCACAAACTTGGAACTTGAACCATGGATCCCCACCTCTGGACCATTCTGGGTGCTGGGAGGATGGCACAGAAAAGTGAGAGAGTGGGAACTCATCAAAGGCTGCTATAAATCAATTAAAGGGTGGCCAGTGGCCAGGAGAGGATTGTTTTACACCTTCTAGAACTTCGTGCGTCTGGGGACTGCCTGTCAGCAAGATGATTTTATTGCTTCCTACGTGGCCCTTTGACATTGTAAGAAGATAACAGCTGAGTTCAGAAGATGCTCAGCTGCTCCAGCCATTCTCCAACCTGGCTTCATACTTTCCCTGTGCTCGTTATCAGTACTGCACACATTTGCCCTTAAATAAAGTTATTTTTTTGTTTGTCTTATGGGTGTACACATATTTTCTTCCCAATGAGTTTCTTAGTTTCTTGAAGGCAGGGCTTATATGGTTAAAACTTAAAGCATGTATTAAATGTATATAATCATATAATCTCTAGTAAGATGGAGTTTCTTCATCTGTTATTGCATCATACAAAAGTAGCAGGTGAATTCTCATCACTTTTGAAGAGTTTTGTTTTCTTCCTAAAAATCACACAGATTTGTTATCTCATAGTTCTGGGGGTCAGAAGTACAAAATGATTCTCGCTGGGCTAAAATCAAGGTGCCAGCAGGACTTCACTCCTTGTGGAACCTCTCAGGAGAACCTGTTTCCTTGCCGTTTCCAACTGCTAGAAGCTGCCCACTTTCCTTAGCTCAAGGCCCCTTCCTCCAGCTTCAAAGCCAGCAGCGTAGCACCCTCAAATCCCTTTCAACTCTGACTCTTACTTATAAGGATGCTTGTACCTATCCGGCACATCTGGGTAATCCAGGATAATCTATCCTTCTCAAGACCTTTAACTTAATCACACCTACAAAGTTCTTTTTGCCATATTTACAGGTTCCAGGGATTAAGACTGACATCTAAGAGGGGCCATTATTCTGCCTGCCACAGGTAGGAAGCCATCACCATTCCCAGGCTTGAAGATGCAGGACAGAGAATGGTTTCCTGAACCCGGAATGAGGGATTGCAGTGGGGACGTCTCAATCAGAGCTCAGGGGTGATGGTGGTGATAAATGCCAGATTTCAGTCCTGTCCTACTCTGTAAAGTGGTTTATAAATATTCTGACTTAAAGCAGAAGCTACACAACATACATAGAAACTTGACGTTAGGAGTTCTAGATGGGAAAGTCAGTTCACCTGAAGGGAGAGGCACTTTAACACAGTGGAGAAAGCAGACTTCCTGTATTCAGATCCCTGTGTTACTACATACTGACTAGGGGACCTGGGGCAAATGACTTCAGCCTTCCGTGTCCCCATCTGTAAAATAGGGATGATGATAAGAACATCTGGCTCATGGGGTAGTTGTGAGAACTTAATGAATCTGTATTTGTGGAACACTTAGCATGGCTACTAGTGAGCATTACTGTCATTCTTCTTTAGAGGGGTTGCAGATGGATGTCAGTGAGCAGCCTCTCCCTGTTGCAGACAGAGGAAACAAAGCTGGTTTCGAAGTGGAAGCTATAAGGTCAAACACTCTGAACCACAGGTCCTGATTTTCAGACAACTTCTTTCTCATATTAGGTAACTCTATGCAGACTCCTTACAGGGTGCAGAGCAAGCAGGATTTACACATTCAACCTGCACATCGGGAAAGGCCAGCTGGTGCTTAAAACATCCTTGGAAGCAACAGCTCTGTGGTGTATTTAAAATATGTTCACAAAATTTCTGATGCTCTTCCCTTCAATAGGTGAAGCTTTCTCCACCCCTCAAATATTGGCTGGACTTAGGGACTCTCTTCTAATGAACAGATTAAAGGAGAAGAGATGGTGGGCAACTCTAGATACCAAATCATAAAAGGTACTGTGGAATCCTCCTTGCTCCTTCTCTTGGATCACCCACTGGGGGAAGTAACACCACATCATGAAGACACTCAGGCAGCCTATGGAGAGGCCCATGTCCCGAGGAACCGAGGCCTCCTGCCAATGGCCATGTGAATGCATGATTCTGAAAGCAGGTCTTCTAGACCCAGTCAAACCTTCAGATGAACGCAGCCCTTGTCGACATTCTGACTGCAGCCTCATGAGACCCAGACCACCTCCAGAAGCCACACCCAGATTCCAGACCCTCAGAAACTGAGATAATAAATAACTGCTGTATTAAATCATTAAGTTTGGGGGTAATTCATTATGCAGCAATGGAAAACCAATGGGAGTTCTTTTGTTGATAAGACATCAATCAATCAGTCTGATTCTTTTACCATTATCATCTTGAAACTTTTTTCAACAGTATGCATATATGACCACTTATATACATCACTCAGAGAACCTGAATCCTCTGAGGTTTGTAGAGGTATTTTTGATGTGTGCATGTATATGTCCAGTGAGCTGGTGGGACATCTAGGGGGTTTCCTTTGCACAGTGCTTTTTCAGATACACAAGACATGCCTTGGAGTGGCATAGTTTGTCTGGTGCAGTTTGCCCTGTTACTGCATGCAGCCAGCAGACCCTTTGCCATCTCTGATGGTCGTACCAAAGACTTAAGAGAATTTTCCTCATTCATTTTGAAACAAATCCCTAATTTAACAGAACCTAACTATTGTTCTCTGGCAATGCCTCACACACAAATGCACACAAACTTACAAAGGACTGAAGTTCATTTATTCATTAATTACTAATGAATGGCTAACTTATAATGGATGCACCAGGCATAACCTGTGCCCTCAGGAACCTACAAGATAATCACTGTAATGCAGGATGTCTGAACTGCAGTGGAGTACCATTACAAGACTCCTGCGGAACAGCGGAGAGACTGCACAGGCTTTAAAGAAGAACAAGTGTTTGCACTGAGACTCCATTCTAACTTTTAAAAAGGATTTTGTAGCAGCAACAGGACCCCTACCTTTGCCCTGAGTGGAAAACCAGAGGAAAAAGAGCATAATGTTTCTGATCTGCAGCATTATACAATGCCTAGTGGAGTATTCAAGTTCAACAAAAGTGCCAAATAATAACAACCATAATCCAGGACGTCAACATTAGCCCTGAACACCCCCTTGGTTCCTATGAAAGGTTGCAGTCAAGTGCTCAGTGCCAGGCAGGGTCGCGGCACACGTTTCTTTTTCTCGGCAGGCTTTGTTCCAGGTCAGTCTGAAAGGTACACAATGCTGCCTGAGCTCAGAGGCCGGCAGAACTCACATAACAGGTGGAATTATATATCAGTAAGAGACTTACAGAGTGTTTATTCACTTGCCAGATTTATTTATCAGGTATGGGATTGAAAGGATTTCCCCACAGGATATGTAGAGATTAGTGTGCAGTGAAAATGCTTTTTCAACAAACGCTTCCACTAATCAGGTCTTGGTTTTTGTATTCTAGCAGAATGTGCTTGCTGCCCTGCGCTGGCATTTCTGGCAGGAACAAACATACACGCTGACAAACAAAGCAAGTTGAAATGTGGGCATCTATCTATCACTCTGAAGAGCAGCTGTCACTCGTTACAAGCCCCAAGGCATATTTTAATATTATGTTAGATTACTATGTTTACGATGCGACGATTCTAGGTCTATTCGAGCCTAAAACATCTGAATGAGAAGGAAACATTTCTTCCACCCACTGCTTTGTCTACCTGAAACCAGTATTTGATGATTCCCAGAAGCTTCTCAAGCCTGTGCTGGGTCTAAGGAATGTGTTCATTAAGAATCAGCTGCATCCAAACTTAAAGATGCAGCTGAACTTTCACGAGTCTCTTGAAGGGCACATCAACAGAAAGGATGAGGCCACTCCAGCAAGCTTCTTACACAACTCTCTCTCTTTCACTGCTTCTAGAGTGAGACCACAACAACCAGATGAAGAGTGAAAATGTCACCCCATCATCTGGCCTGGTTGATGCTAAACATCTGGATATTACATAATAAGCCATTGGGGTTGTTCTCCTGGCTTTCCTTTGTTCTCTTTTAAAGAATAGTCCTAACAGTTAAATCTGTTTTTTAAACTCTAAATTTCATATATATTTTCCATAAGCTCTTTAAGTGGACTCGTCCTGATTATTCTTTTCCATTAAAAATTGTATAGTAAAGCTCAGGGAGGAAATCACTAAAATAAAGCTAATAACCACAAAGGTAATCTCTGATCCTTCCTCAGAGTCCTCAGATTTCCATTCATGGTGGGCAAATGGCCTTACCACAGTAAGGAAAACACCAATGTGCTAACTAATGGCCAAGGGATCAATGACCTGCACCTTGAAGAGCACTTGCTTCTGCACAATGACTCAGTTTTACAGGAAGGGGAATAATAACAACTCAAGGAATTTCCTTTTGTTTGGTTCTTTAGAATTATTCAAAGAACCTTGAGACAGGACAGCAGACTAGAAAGCACTCTCAGGCCAAGGTGACCATAAGGCCGCCAAGTTCCTGTTCAAATGCTCCCGTAGCCGGGAGTGAATGTCCTGGTTCTCGCTGCGTGTCGCTCTCCCTTGTTGACCCTGCTCCAGACCTCCTTTAATGTTTCAGGAATTGCTGTGTCTTTCTCTGCTCACTTGAGTCTATTTTCATTCCCTTGGCTACTATCTTTTCTGTCTCTTGGTTACTCCTCTAGCTCACTTACTGCCATCCATTCACCCCTAAAGCAACAAGCGTGTAAGGAAAAACAGTGACCCACCATGTCTCAGGCACTGAGCAGAAACTCTTTCTTTTTGAGAAAGGGATTGTATTATCTTCAGAATATTACAGAAAATTGGAGGCTCAAGAAGATTAAGGAACTTGCTTGCTAAGTGGATGAGCTGAAATTTGAACTCAGGTCTGTCAGTAGAGACAGCAGTGTAAAGTCATGGTTAAGATACTGGCTTTTGAAGTCAGCAGACCTGGGTGTAAATTTGAACTCTACCACTTAATTGTGTGACATTGAAATAATCATTAAGTTTCTCTAAATGTCACTTTCCTTATCTGCAAAACGGAGGTCATAACAAAAGTGTCTCCGTAGGGTTTTGTGATAACGATAAAATGAGCATAAAGTACTTGGTATACTGACTGGCATGCTATAAGCTTTCAATAATTATTAGTCATCATTATCAGTATCCATTAGATTTGCTATACTTCACTCCATTGCACAACTTCCACAAGAACCTTCTGCCTTTTGCTGTTAGGCTTTAAGCAAAATACCCTAACTTATTCTACATAAAGTGGCAAATAACAAAAACCCACTGAAGTCTTGCTTAAACCCTAGGGATTTTGATTGTTTGCTCAGCAAGAATTATGAAGGTAGGTGGTGCAAAGTAGGTGTGGTGACTTAATGATGCCATCAAGAAATCAGGCTCATTGACTATTCCTCATGATAACATTATGGCTGCCACAGCTCCAGACATCATATCCTCATGTGATAGCAGAGAAGAGGACAAAAGAACTTTCTCACTGAGTTTCTCTCTCTTATCAAAAAGAAAAATATTTTTTAGATGCTTCCAGAAGACTTTACCTTACATTTCTTTTGACTTCTGGTCAAAAGTTATTATGTCTACCCCTAATCCTGGCATAGAAGAATGGGAGTACCATGGTTGCCTAAAAACTTTTTTGTTAAGGGACAGATAGTAAATTATTTAGTCTTTCCCAGCCAGAGGCTCAATGCCACATCTATTCAATTCTGCTATTGTAGCTTGAAAGCAGCTGCAGATAAGAGGTGAACAAATGAGTGTCTTCTGTCCAATAAAATTTTATCTATCAAAAGAGACGGCAACTGGATTTGACCAATCCCTGCCTTAGAGCAATCACGATTCAATGGTGTCACTGGGTGCATGGCTGCTCAGACTAAAGTCGGGCCCCATTAGCAAAGGAGAACAGGGCATGGCTGTTGGGTAGGGTATGCCACAGGACAGCAGTCTCACAACACTCCCGGAAAAAAGGGGAGATTCGAAGTTGTGAAGAGCAGATCGGGAACTGTCAGGAAGCTGGGGACTACATTTATATAAAGATGCAAAAGGAACACTCCATTCGAGGGCTCCCCAGGGCCTATACTACTGATTCAAATTGCTTTGGAGGAGCCCGGAGATTCCCCAGAGGTGCCTGGGGTATGTGTCTGAGGGATTGTGTTGAGGGAGCCAGTCCCCAGCCCCCTCTCCCATGACTTTAGCCAGAGACCTTTTCCTTTTATCTGCTCTACATATTGTGTTTCTGGTTAGGGGTCCTACTTGGGGAAGAGCAGAGAAAATTCTCTAATGATAAAAAAAATTAGAACAACTGGCCTAGAAGATAAAGATTAAATCTGCCCATAAAACATCCCTTTCTAATTATATCTCCCATGATTCCACTAGATAAACTCTGTCCCTGTGAGACACTCTTTTCAAATAGGCCAAGTATTTCTCATGTTATTCTACACTTGTACCTTTTCTTCAGTCTTGCACCCAGGCTCATCTGCACGGCCCTGACTCCCCACTTAATTTTTCTCAAGTAGAAAGTTTCCCCAACATACAAAGCTTCTTTGTCAATTTAACATATCTTTTTTATATTTACTATGTGCAAGTCACCAAGTTACATACTTCGTGTGAAAGGAAATATAAAAGGAGTAAAAGATACAGTCTTTTTCCTCACATTTCATAATCTAGTTTATCAAAAGAATATAAATGGAAGTTAAATATAAAGTGATGAGCATGGTTAGAAAATACATGTATTTTTTAAAAGAACAAGTATTTCCAAATAGGTTTTAACCTGCCAAGGTTCCTTAGAATACATGCTTTCTAGTAAGGCAGCCATGACTCACCTTTTGAGGGGGGTTCTCCTTTGGGCTTACATTTAGATGCAGTCTTTAAAACACTGAAGAAAACCAGTCTCATTCGGTTAGAGTGTACCTATTTCCTTTTACCAAAAAAATGGTTTCTTTTAGCTTGATCACTGGCTTTTTCTCTGTAGTCCAAATGACTTCCGGGTGGTTACAAACATCATGTCCACCTTCAAAAGAGCAGTTGCCACAGGTTCAGAAGCTGATTCCTCCGAAGATGCCTCCACTGCCTAAGGCAATGGCCACTCTACAGCCAGGCCCACACCCCTGAACACAGAGCAAGGCAGGCTCTTTCAGCTGGCAGTACCAAGGAACATTCTTAGACAGAACAATTAGACCTGGGCCTTGGAGTTGGGTAAAGTTTGATTAAGAACAGGAAAAAAGATTCACAGGTAGGGAAGCACTTCAGTTCCACACCTGGACTTTGAAGTCTGGATTCCAATCCTGGTTTTTCCATTTACTAGCTATGGACCTTGCACTATTTACTTAATATCAGTGGGTCTCAGTGTCTTCATCTATAAAACAGGAATAATAAGACTATTTATTTCTCAAAACTGTTATGAAAACTAAATGAGTTAATACATGGTTAACACAAAGTACGAATATTTGCTGCTATCAGTGTTATTAATTCCCACCTCTGAATGAAATTTCTTTGACCAGTTTACCTGGTCCATCTCAGGGATTCGTGAATTGCCTCACTTTTCAGATATTGAAAAGTTTATTCTGGTCAAAATTAAAACTTGACCATCTCGGTATCAGTGACAACTGGAAGCTGGCTAGGGTTTGTGAAATTACAGTTGGGAGGACATGACCAGAGTTGGTTCCTCCTTTGACCTTCAGTCTTCTCCAGTCATTGGCTGGTGGTACAGGTCTCTCAGGACCCAAAGGACAAAGAAAGCTCTTCAAGGAGGGCTCAACTGTGATTGAGGGTTGGTAACAAATGTACAAGTGCTGGCACTTTCCCTTGTGGGGTACTTCTGTGGGTTTTTTCCATACCCCTTCCCCAGTGTCCGGGGTGCCCTTCCAGGGCAGGCACTCGCTTTTCTTCCCTGGGTCATTGTTTGTGCTGTTCATCTCGCCCTGCCCCTACCAGGGGAAGTAGGTCCACTTTGCCAACAGGAAGACTAGTTAGTGCATGTTTACCTTGCCAACTCTTAGAAGTACAGGCTGTTCCCAGCTACCTCCTTCTCTGGCCACTACAAACAGCTCTCTGCTCTCAGGTCACATAAGTGAACCCCAAACTCCAGGAGACACCAGGTGGTTCTCTGGAGCCATCCTCACTGATCTCGAAGTAGATGAAAAAGCACAACATGTGGACACCTCTCTTTAAAAAAAATTCACTGCTGGCCTCTCCCAGGTCTCTAGCCTCTAATCATACAGCCTGGAAGTGAGGGATTGGAGAGGTTAGACAGCAGTAGGGGACATAGGTCCAGCCACAAGTCAGGGAGAAAAGTGACAGAAGGAAAAACATTCCAGCGAGCAAGAGAAAAATGGACCCTGCCATGACTCACACACCAAATGAGAACGCCTGTCGCCTGCAGCAGGGTCAAATGAGGTCAGAGGAGCTTATCTCTCCGTGTGCCTGGAATTAAGGGCATCCCGGGACAGCTGCAGGGCAGGAGGCTCCCGGTGTCTGTCTTCCTCTCCTTTAGCCAGTCAGAACCCCAGGACACAGTGCAGGGAGGGACTTCGGAAATGCTGCGGGTTTAGATATTTCACCACGAAAGAAAGGCTGTGGATTGCTTCTCTAGTAAGGAAGGCTCTCAAGAAAAGACACAAAGAATTGCTATCGGATTGTTCGTGTGTCTCTTTAAGAATCAATTCTCAGCTAAAGCAAAACAAACAAAACACTCCTGAAAACTTCCTCAGACCTACTTCCATCACACGCCCCAAATCCTGATTCTGAGTTGGGAACAACGGGAGATGCCATCGAGGCAATGAAGTGTAAATCACCCAGAGGAGCCCCGAAATCGGAGGGCTGCAGACCTGAGGTCTGGGAGAGCCCGGGGCCCAGCTGTGTTTGCATTCATTAAAACTTTTGCAGGAGGTCCGCGCTAGCAACGAACTCCCCGCGCGGCTGTCGCGGACCCCGGCCGGGACTCAAACAGCGCTGCACTGCCACCTTGTGGGCGTCGGCGGCGCAGTCTGGCAAGGCTGGCGGCGAAGAGCCTAGAGCCTCTCAGGAACTCGCTGCCCAGCCGGAGCCCACGGGGGCGGGGTTCGGGGGCGGGGCGCCCCGGCGCCGATCACGTGGGTTAGCAACAGGCAGCAGCCAATGGGAGTGCGAGTCAAGTTGTGCGTGCGCGCCGCTCACGGGAGAGGCGGCGGGGGAGTGGAGGCATTCTGTTTCTCTGGCTGAGTAGGGCCGTGAATGGGAATGTGAGGCTGTCTCTTAGCTTGGAGACCCGTCCCTCAGAGTGGACGAGCAAGAAGTGGAAAATAGCAGAGTGCTTTAAAATAGGACTTTCCCACTCCCACACTCCAAAGCAGTAACCCTAGGGGCGGCGGGGTGGGAAGCGGAGGAAGAGCAGGCAGGGATCGCTGCCTGGAGCCCTGGCGATCTCCCTCCCTGCACCAGCCACTTGTTGCCGTGCCGGAGACTGGGGACTGCCTCCCGGGTCCAATAAGGGGCTTAAAACAAAAAGAACAGTGAAGTTCATAGCATTGTCTGGTTCGTGCAGGTATGAAGACAGAACCATCCTTAGCTCCTCGCAGATCCAAGACGTTGGCCCCAAGAGGCCGAAGAAGAAAGTCAGGAATTGGGTCAGAGGAAAACTTCAGCTTAGTAGTTGGTTTTAATTATGTAAATGGAAAGCCACATCCAAAAGTACTAATGACTTCTATGGTAATACTACCATGTTGACATAAACCAGCCCACAACACTAAATGTCAGAGGTATGTCCCAGGACATGGGTAAAACCAGGACCAAGAGAGGCAAGCATGGTTTCCATTAGATTCTCATTCTTCTGGTCTCATGGTCACACATTTCATCCCGCTAGTGGGGTATGTGTGTGTGTCATTGACCTGCAATGCTCTTTTACTTCTTTTGTTTTGGGGAATTCACCTTGTGTTTTTTTTCTCTGAAACGAATACAAATAGCAGATGACCTCAGAAGGGCACCTAATACATTGCCCTACCTTAAGGATCTTTGAAAGACTATAAGCTATGATAGCATTGTAAGGTGAGACAAGAATATTTCTACCTGCAGCGTCTGGCCATCCTAGTTTCAAAGTTCCCCAGGGAAAGATGTCATACAGTACTCTTTGATAGTCTACAACAAATGCTAACCACTCTGAGCACGATATAATAAAAACTTTCTGATCCCAGATTTTATTTGTTTCTGTTAGAGCTCATTCAGGCTCAGGCTACCCCAGAGGGCAATTGAACATCAGCCCAGCAGTTTATGGGTAGGTTGTGCAATTTCCTCTGTCAGGGACAGAGGTCAGTGGTGCCAGCTGCCACTGGGAACTTTGCCTTGTACCAGGCACCATGGAGATTCGCCAGGGCAGGGCAGCTTTGAGTAGGTGAGCCACTCTGCATCATCCTTTATTTTCTTCCTTTCTTCCTTTATTTCAGCTCTGCCAGTTGAGTTCTTCGGTTCATTCAGTGAACAGGCCTTGTGCACACTTACTATGTGTGGAAATAAAGCTTCTATATTCAATAGTTATGCTTATGCTAATTTGACATACATTGATCTTTAAACATATCATACTCTAGTTCTTGACCAGCAAAGGGTTTTGAAGATGTCATGAGGATTCAACAAATATTTATTGAGCTCTAACTAGGTGCCAGACCTTTGTTTAGGTACTGGGGATACAGCTTTGCAGCAAGGAACTTGCATAATAAAAAGGACTCATTAGGAAAGGAAGGGAGAATGGATCAACCTGTTTCCATATTCCAGGAGTAAGTCACCTACCCCACATTAGTTGATTGTTGCTTTCTCTTTTTCTGTTCCCTCCCCTCCCCCGTTTGGTTCCTCATTCCTTTTGGGACTTAATTTGATCATGGAGCAACAAGATCACCCACGTGTTTAATTATTATTAAATAATTGATGAGATGAGAAGTCACAGGTTAGGAATAAAAAACATACACCTGGTACCAGCCCTGGCTCTGTCACTTGATGAAATCCATAACTTTCTACAAATCTCTTAAGAATTGAATCTTGGTTCCCTTATCCCTAGAATGGGATGGTTCTTGCTTTGCAACCACACAAGGTTAACAATTCAAGGACACCATTTTCTCACCTATATATTAAGGGTTTGAACTAGATTTTATTAATTTTTTTTCTTAGAGAAACACCAATTTGTTTTTGCACCCATCCATGCACCCAGTGGCTGCTTCCTGTGTGTGTCCCACAGCCATAACCTTGGCTTATTGGGAGGATGCTCCAACCAGCTGAGCATCCCAGCCAGGGCTGAACTATATTTAAATTTTACCAACCTTCTTTAGAAGTAGACTCATCTTTTAGCATAAAATATAACATAAAACCCCAACATATAAAGCAGATGAAGACCGGCTTGCTCTTGTGGCCCTGAGGCAGAAGGCTCTGAGTCCTGCATACTCTTTACCCTATCTATAGAAGGTCTGTGAGGCACCTTTGCGCCCTAGAGTTCCACTGAGCAACATGTGAAATTCACTGTGCTAGATGATTATTTTATAAAGTACCTTCTAGTCCTAAAATTCTGTAAATCAGAATTTTCTAACATTGTGTATTTCTATGGTGAGATTTAACTCCTGCTTTATTTTTTCGTTTATTAATATATTGTGGGAAATTGTTACCAGCTTTGCTGAAACCAAAACACATTTCATTACCCTCTCCCTATTTGTGAAGTCAATCTTTCTGCCACAAAACAAAATTAGATTTTGATGGAGCATAGTATTGTGTAATGAGAAAAACATCTGACTGGGAGTGAGAAGATATGAGTTCTAACCCTGGCCCTGCTTTAACTATTCACAACATTGATGTAATCAAGGAACTTTACTAACATATCCAAACCTTTAAATTAGGAGGTCGAGTGACTTAGTAATCATAGGCATGGAATCATTTATGAACCCCACACCAGAATAAGTTTCTTTACATTAAGTCACTCTCAAATTTCCCCCTGCCTACAGATCAAGTTACGTCATCACACTATCATATATATATACTCACCCTAGTCAGAGAGGAAGGGGAGGTGAAGAAGACAATTAATTAGGTTGAAAATGACACCACCAGGACATGAAGCTAGAAATATCAACTGAATCTTTGTTTTGTTTGCACAGGTGGCCGGAGCCCTCACTGTGCCTTGACCCCAACTCACCAAGCAGGAGTCACGTCTCCATTAATAAGGGATCTGTTAGGCATTAAACACAGTATGGGCATTTGTGAGGGCAAACTAGAAATCCCACAGTTTGGAGAATATTTGAAGAAACAGTTTGGGTTAAGGCCCCAGGTCCTGGAGATGGACCGAAAGCCATGACCCCACAAGGGGCCAACAGCATGATTCATTGCCTCCAAGTGCGCATGTCCTGGGAAAAGGCAGCAGGCCCTGCCTGGGAAGCCAGGAGACTTTAGGGGTGGACACAAGAACAACAGCTCTGGTCGTGGCTGTGACTTGGTTATAAGTTAACTTTATGGGTCACTGAGTGTCTGGAAACAGACTATAAAAAGAAGAAAGGGTGGCCCAAGCAGCTTTGTGCTGGAAATGGCTGTGACCAGTTGCTTCTGGAAGGGAGATGTATTGACTGCAATAAAACTTGATGGGCTCAGCACTTGTCTGTTAAGGCTGGAATCGGAAGTAAACTTTGGACCTAAGTAATTGGTATGAAGCTGTGCTTCAGAGCAGGAGCAGAGGGGATTTTATTCCAAGCAGTAAACAATATGGTATCCAGCTGATGCACATGATCCACCTTCTCTGTGACCTCTGACCCCACAATCCTATCGGCAGGCAGATCTTCTACGTCAATCCCACAGTTCAAACAAGTTGGTACAGTCTGACTTTCACTATACTGACTTCTTTAAAAAGAGTTTCCTTGTTGTTCTTGGAATAGCAAATAGGGTAAAAATAAGTTAAAATGTCAGTCTTCAAGACTTGCTATCCTTAACTGTGTCTTTTGGGGAAACAATGCATTGTCTTTAATATTAACTTTTATGGAACCATCCACTCTAACTTTAGCTTTCTTCAGTTAGTCAACAATCATTTATTAAACACATATTTGCACATGATCTGATGTTATAGAGCATACCACCCAAAGTTGTAGGCAACAAATAAAACAAGATTATATTCACTTTCATTCATCAGAAATATTTTGAAAAATACACATTATTTTTTGGAGGCACAGTTCAAATTTGACTCAAAGCATGATGTAGAAAGGCATTGAAAGGCATTTCAGGGGGCCAAAGAGCTAATCTTCACTATCATTATCTATGGCTGTGTGGCAATCAGAACATAACACTGACATCTCTGAGCCTCAAGATTGTTTATCTGAAAAATGAGGGAGCTAAACTGGGTCATATTCCAAATCACAAAGCTCAACTATGATAATAGGTAATGTTCACTGAGTCAAGCACTTTGCATTCTTTATCAGTTTTTCATTGTAACAGCCCCATGATGTATGCATTGTTATTTTCCCCTCTTTCCAGATAAGAAAACTGGGCTTAGAGATGTTTTGAAACTTGTCCAAGGTCACACACACAGTGAGTGGCAGACTTGATATTTCAACCTAGTTTCCCCCAGCTCCCAAGCTGTACTCACCCATTTCACATTAATGAACTGCCTTAGAGTTCATCCAGAAAGAAAAGCAACTTAATTTTTTCCTTATATCAAATTTACACTTTAACATCCTTGGAGCTGCTCACAGAGATCACCGCTACATTGGTTCCTACTCTCTAATCCTTAGAGAGTGGTGTGTACGTGGTTGCTGAAACAGAACCATCTACCTGGAGAGAGAGAGGTACTCTTCACAGACAGCATGCCCACCCCTGTGAGGACTGATAAGTTAAGAGGTTAGACTTCTGGCTAGTGACCATGCCCAACCAGTGAGCGTCCAGGAGGCAACAGCTGCCCCCCAAAACACGCAGGTAGGTGTGACAAGGGGAACTCAATGATGCCACACCAAGGACTTCCTGTTACTTCCTCTCACACATCCATTAAACCATAGGTGGCAAACACAAGGCCCTCGGGCCGAATCTTGTTTTATCCAGCCTGGCACCTTGTTTCTACACAGTGAGTGGCAGCACCAAGCTCTTGCTTAACTGTTAAGGAGCAGTTACATTTATACAGTCCCAAAATTACATTCAGCCCTTTGAAGGCAACTGCCAGGCTGATGTGGCCCCTCGTGCAAATAAGTTTGACACCCCTGCCATAAATCAAGCCTGGCTTCTAAATCTTCTAATCAGTGCCCAATTATCACAATGCCATGGATAGATAAGGAATAGCAATGGAACCTTCTTTCTCAGGAAGCTGGGATATCCAGACAGGGGATGGGGAAGCCCAGGTTGGTTTCTGGTTCCCTACACGGGGGGTCATTGCTCCTTCGTGCACACCTGCAGTGTGTCTGCGTGCCCCATGAAACACTGCATGCCAAGTGACCAGAAACATAGAGTCCCTGTAATGAAACGACCCTGCTGATGCAAACTGAATTTCCACAGACCTTGAGTAATGGTTGGTTTGCACAATGTTTAAAACAAAAAGCAGCAAGTTATACAGGGAGGGACAATCATGATTCAGAGATGGGTTACACGCAGTTCCTGTTCTTGGAAATCTCCCTGTCTCCTAGGGCCCACCAGGGCTCTGTCCTTCCCCTCAGCATCTCTCTGGAAGTCCAGTTATCCCAGAAATATAAGAGAGATAAGTGTAATGTTTTTAAACTACACAAATGGTTAACATGTGTTTAATGGATTGAATGGAATATCAACCTCAAGGAACTGCATATTTTGTCTTGAAAATCCTAAGCTGTCAGAAACAATAAAAAATCTTACTCATTTTCAAGGCAGAGAAAGCAATTATACATATTCTCAAGAATAAAGTGGAAGAGTTAATTCACCATTACTTGTTTATATGAGATTAATCTTGAATCTGTAGGGTAGATATAAATTATACTTCCTCCAATAAATTCAAATTTGTAGATAAAGATGTACTTCTGATCTATTTTTAGTTACTTAAAAACTGCCCCATATTGTGCTGACCACATATATATTACAGAAAACCACTCTCAGTTCCCTGAGGTGATAATTACTATTTGGGGAATCCCTCTGGAGGAATGAGTGAACGTTCCAGTGAAAAGAACTCTGACTTAGATGCTAGGAGACCGAAAATTGATTCCAGCTCTGCCCCTAAATAGATGTGAACCTACAGACAAATTACTTCACCTCTCTAGTTCTGTGGAAAGCAAGGGAGCAAAATTAGATATCTTTGTAAGATTCCTTCCAGCTCTAAAATTCGGTCTTTGTCCGTCTCTCAGGAACAAAAGCAGGGATTCCTTGCAGTGTGAGAACACTGGGTCTGCTGAGCAGAATGGTAAAGAGCACATGGAACTGGAAGCTGAGCCAGGGACCCTGGAAACAAGTACATAAAACACAGGCAGGGGCAAAGGCTGCTGCCTAAGTCCCAGGAAATTCCCTGGAGAGCTCCCAGCTGGAAGGAGCTGTTCCTGCTTCCATCTTAAGCAGACGTTGAAGATTGGTGCAGTGGGATTCTCTGGGGTGTGACACTGAGTAGACCCATTTACTGTCCTCTGATTCAGCCAGGAATACTTCCATCAAGAAAAAGGAATAGTTTTAAAAAATTAAAAGCAGCAAGAACAAGGAGTTGAATAAAAAATGCTACCTCTGTGAGAAGAGACCCACCTTCCATCCCAGTGGCAACAGAGGCTGCTGACAGGGCTTGTGTGTCCCCATTTGTGATGACAGTAGCAGTGAGCCAACACACGCACCCACAGCAGCCTGGCCCCTGGGAGAAGCCTCACCCTTGGAAATGCATCTCTGCTGAGATGCAACATAGCAGCAACAGTGGAAGTAGCCACAGCCAAAGAGGCTGGCCCAAAAAATGTTCCCATTCAAAGGGAGCATAGGAGCCCCCAGATCTCAGGTACAGGGAAAGGGGAAACTCTGGTAAGAAGGACAGGGTGTTCCAGTGAGTCTGTGTGTGGATAGTTCACATGCAACGCTTGCTCTTGTCTCTCCTACAGTTAATGCTCATGATTCTCCTTCTCTGGGTTCCTAGGGCCTGGAAAAGTAGGGATTTACATTAAAACCCGAGTCCCCACCAGCCACCCACCATCAGGCCTTGGCATCCACTCTGTGTTACTATTACACACATGGGCTTCTCCCTGGCTTTTCACAGTGACAATTGACTTCTCCTGGGGTGGGGGGAGGGGAGGGGGAGATAGAAAGAGAGAGAGAGACTGAAGTCCAAGACAGAAGCCATAGTTGTTGTTGTTTTTTAAATTTTTTAATTGACTTTAGAGAGAGAGAAAGCGGAGAGAGAGAGAGAGACATCAATTTGTTGTTCCACTTATTTAGGTATTGATTGGTTGCTTTTTCTATGTGCCTTGACTGGGGATCGAACCTTGGCATATTGGGATGACACTCTAACCAGCTGAACTATCCAGCCAGGGCCAAGCCATAGTCTTTTATAATCTAACCTTGGAAGTGATGTATCATCACTCCTGCCATATTCTATTTAATCACACAGACCAACTGTGGCACAGTGTGGAGATGGTTACAGTGTGTGGATACTGGGTATGAATACCAGGAAGAAGGGATTGTTGGGGACCATCCTGAAGACTCGCTACCACAACTACATGGGGCCTTCCTGGCCCTAACCGCCCTAGGTCCAACGGTCTTACTGGGTTTTCCCACTCTCTCCTCTTCACTCAACTTTTCTGCTCAGTACAGTGAACGCTTCTCCCTAATCCTCATCTTCTATCCATTTCCAAAGAGTCTAACCTACACCAAACAGGCATTTCCAGAGTCAATTCTCTCTTTAAGAAGAATTGTCAGTAAATCTTTTAAAAAATGGAAAGTATTTTTACCATGTTTTATAGTTTATGTGTGTATTTATTTATCTACTGGCCAATGATGACAAAAGGAAAAGCTTTAAATAACCGAAAAGCACTAAATGTTTCTTAAATTCATCTCCCAACTTTCCCCACTCTCTACCCAAGATCACAGTGCCCTTTTCCTGTGAGAACTATTTGCTCTTCAGAAGCTAGTGAGTTAACTTGTCCCTGTATACGTTTTCCCCTCATGTTTCCCATGTTATTCTATCCAAGCTATGTGGAAAGACAGCATGGCTCTTAAACTGGTTGAGCCTGGGGAGAGAAACCAGAGAGGAACTGCACATCTATGCCAGGTGGGGACATTTGCATTAACATAAATGCCAGTGCCTGGGCAGGGCCAAGATATTTTTCTGAGATACCACTTCATGAAGATGTTGTGAGAATTAAATGAAATAACACAGATAAAGTGCTTAGAATGGCACCTGGTACCAAGTAAGTACTCGATGGCTGTTAACTGCTGTTCTTAGATAAACGAAGCAGATGTACATCAGCTTTTGTTATGAACAATTGTTGTATCACTATGATCCACTGATCACTATGATCTCCACTGGTAATCCCTTATTGGTTGCACATGGAGGAATGGCAAATTCACTTATCCTCCAAAAGTGTTGTTCTGGCATTCATAGGCAGAAGGGAAAGAGGAGGCAACAGCTCTTTTGCAAAGAACTATCTGTATCATTGGTTGAACCCTGCTATGCTTTTCTTTTCAAATTTCTCTTGACCTCTTTATCTGGTGAGTCTGCTTCACAGTAGGCAATGTGCAGCATTGTTCTTTGAGATTTGTGAGCTTTGCCCAAGATTAAATGGCCTCTAGTAGAGTCATTTTTAATCTGCCCATTACTACCCACACTGAATCAGCATGAGGTGGGACCGTCACCACACACCATGTGCCTCAGCAAACTGTTCTGTTCTTGGTATTGGTATTTAAAACAAACACAACAACAACAAAAAAACCCAGCCCTGGTTGGTGTGGCTCATTTTGTTGGAGCATCATCCTGTAACTAAAAGGTTGCGGGTTTGATTCCCAGTCTGGGCACATACAATATACCTAGGCTGAGGGTTTGCTCCTGGTCCAGGCATGGATGCATGGGACCCCTGGTCCAGACACATATGATCCCTGGTCTGGATGCGTGTGGGAGGCAACCAATTGATGCTACTCTCTTGCGTGGGTGTTTCTCTCTCTTCCTTCCTCTCTCTCCAAAAACAATGGGAAGAAAAAGTGTCCTCTGGTAAGGATTTAAAAAAATTTAAAAAAGACAAATTGAACGAGAACTTTAAATTTCCATTATTTGAAATTTTCCTGTGTTTAGACATCTACATAAACAATCATCTATGGTAATGTTTTTATCATTTTTTATGATTAACAAAGCCCTCACCTATGCTTTAACTCACTTAATCTGTGAAAAGATGGAGGTTGGAAATTCAAACCAATCATAGAACTATTTCCTTTCGTTCCTGGACACATTGCTAGACTAAATTTCCCAGCATCCCTTACACTTAGGTATGGCCATGGACTGAGCCACTTCTTGGTCTATAGAAAATTCCCACAGGAGATCCTCCACACTCTTTCCCCTTCCACAGCAAACCTGTGGGAACAGAGGAGCCACGAGACAGAGTTTGGACCTCTAAATCTTCACATAGAGTGGCATTACCTTAGAATTAACAAGTCCCATTTTGGGAAAAAAGTGTCTATGGCATTACACCACAGATATGTGGGGGGGGAGGTTCTGTTACAGTAGCTAGTGTTACCTTAATAACGCATGTTTCTCCATTATTTTACTGCCAACACAACAGCTTCATATATTTTTATCTCCTGTGATAAAGCTGGGAGCAAATGCTATTTTTATTACCACCTCCCTTTTCAAATTGGGCTAACAAGGCACAGAGAGACTCAATAATGTACCCAAGGTCACATAGCTTTTGAGAGTTGGAGTTAGATATCTGATTTACGTCTAGTCAGACTCAAACCCTGTGGTTTTTCCACGAAACCATGATCATTTTACAGGGTGTCAACTATGATAATTTTACATGAATCTTAACCTTCTAGGCCATTCTGTAGGTACTGTGTCGAGGGTGATTTTTCATCAGCATTCATTGTCTGCTAATTTTTTCTGGGTCTGAATTGAAGAATTAAGTGTGTAGTCACTTGTTCACTGCCCGTAAGGCCGCATGCATGGTGTTAGCCCATTGGTCTTTGAGAGGAGGCCATCTATCTTCTGGCTAGGCCATTTCCTGGACTATTTTTCTAAAATCCAATAGAAACAAGTCAGCGCTTTTCATTCTGCCCCATTTTAAAAGAAAATGCTGATCCTTTAAATAATCATTTAATAAATATTCAATGCCCACTAGGTGCAGAGCACTGCGCGTGTGTGACGCTGTGAGGGATGTTAAGTAAGTACACAAAGCACACAGCACAGTGGCTGAGAGGACGACTGTAAAAAGTGCTTCAGTTTAAATTCTGGTTCCACGACTTACTAGCTGTGTGACCTTAGACAAATTACTTAACTTCTCTGTTTCTGCATTTCCTGACCTGTGTATTGGGAATAATTTAGTTCCTATTCATGAAGATGTTGTGAAGAATAAATGAAACAATGCATAGAAAGCATTTAGAATGGCATCTGGCACCAAGTAAGTGCTTGATAGCTGCTGTTATTCTCAGAGAAATGAAGTAGTTGTACCTCCGCCTTAGCAATGAACAATTGTGGCATCTGCACACTTAACACCGTCATGTGAGTCCATTTTCCTCTTACTATCTATAATTACCCCTATATTGCTGCAGTTTTTTCTGAAACCATAAAAATCTTTTCCCATCATGTACTAGTGATTTTCCACTCTCAAATCTTTTCTGTAAACAGGCACTAAGGGCAGAAAAAAACACAATAAACTTTTTTTTTCTATGACAGACCACTATGCCACTGAGCTCTTTACCTCTCGGTTTCTGGTTTTGCTGTGTTGTGTTTAATCCTCTCAACAACTCAATTTCCCAATTGTACATGAAGCCCCCTAGGCTTCAGAGCAGATAGTATGTTAAGTATCAGACCTGGGATTCAAAACCTGATCCGTCTGCTCCAAAGCCTGAGCTGCCAACCCTTAAGCTAATCCCCTCACTGACCAGCTCTTTTTCCAGGCTAGTCTGATTAAAGCCCCAGAATTTCACAACCTTTTAAGAATACAATCAGGACAGAAAAGATATAATTGTTTTAACCTGCCTCTGAATCTAGGAAATGAGGAGGTCTTGATATTAACAGGGTAGCTTCTCTCCAAAGGGTAGAGGACTGTTGAAAAGGGTTATTTTAATCATGGGTGTCATATTTTATGATTGTGTCTGTTTGTATTTAGTACACTTGTTATCCTTGATGTTTTCGCCCTGAGGACATCCAACTGAACAAAATTGCATACATCTTTGTGGATTACCCTTCCTGCATCCATAAGTTATCTGCCCTTTTAAAACAATTTGCACTAAAACACGAAGTGTTTGTTTTAATGAGAATAGACAGCCAGCGTTTTTTGATGCAAATGACTTCTCCCCACCTACTCCCCAGGCCGGAGCTAAATCTGCAGCAGCAAGGAGGGCTCTGCGCTTCCAGAAGCAATTTAAGCACAGCAGTTGGGAGCTGCACAGTGGCTTAAGCCCCTGCTCCGTGAGATTAGGGAAGGCTAAATGAGACATCAGGAAAAGGTGCAGTGTGATGAGCAGCTATGTTTTAAGGGCACTTATCATAATTTCACCTTTCTTCTCTTTAAGAAACTTCCTTCCATTCAGGCAGTTTTGTTTGTGTAAGGGTTAAACTGTTAAATATGTAAAATCATTAGTACAATCCATTGTATCACAGGGTTTCATTTTTTCCTGGACTTTTTTTCTTTTAACTTTGATAGTATTTCTGAACTTTATCCATGGTAAAAATCAGGAATTCAATTTTAACTTACAGTTTATTCTGACACTTAAATGTATAATGTTATTAGTATCTAAGTATATGTCTTTATTTAGCTACTTTTACCCGAATAAAGAAGCCAAATCTCAGTATAATAATAGATTTGAATATTTAAGGAGAAAAGAGAAATAAGCATTTCACAAGGGTGGGATATGGAGGAAGGGAGGGGAGAAACTTGAGTATTGCCACCTCTTGGCAAAAATAAATACATTTCTCACCATAATTCTTTTTTACATAAAACTGATTTTGGAAGAAAAATATGTCGGAAAAAAGGACTATTAAAAGACTAATGAGGTATTTGAGAAATGGGCTCTGCAGGCAAAAGGCAGCCCATGGAAAGAATTCCACATGACCTTAATTGTTGTTAGGATTATAATGAATAATTAGTTAGTTCTTAAGCAGTAATTACTCCAGAGTCACTTCCAGCAAGGTTCTGGCCCGAGCACCCAGTACAGTGGGCTCCCTGCCTGTTAGCAGTTGGACAGCACAATTCCTCTGTGGTGGGAATGGAGAGGAGTTACCCTGGGAACTCTGGTGGGGGGATTTTAAATCATTTGCAAACCATTAAATGATCTGCACACTGGTAGAGCCAGGAATCCCAGAGCAACTTTCTCACGCATTCCACGCCAGCCTCCCGTGCATTCCACACTGTCCTCGTGTCCACACTGGGACCCTGCAGATCCTCGTGAGCACTGCAACCTGGTCCTGCAAGACAGACCTGCTACCTTGGCAGCTGATGCTCTTGCGACATCTGCCTTCAGTCATTCTGGGTGCCTGGTGGGAATTTTCCTGAGATTTTTGGTTCTCCACCTTTGTCTCCTAAGCAAATGCCACTCTAATCTAGTGGTTCCAAAGGTGTGGTCTGCAGAGTATTCACATCATGAACACAAGGGGGGATTTGAAAATGCAGATTCCTAGACCTATTGCATTGTACCCTCAACAGGCCCTGGGAAAATGCACTTAATAGTCACCTTCCTTAATGAATACAGATTCATTTTAATCATGCTGAAGTTTGGGAACCACTCTACTAATCACATGACTCCTTTACCTTTCTATCTCAGACTTCTCTCACTCCCACTTTTTCTTCTCCAGCATCTCTTTTTCCATTGCTCACAAGAATTCCCAAAAAGAACAAGAGTGAGGCTCTAATTGTCTCTGGTCCTCCCCTAAAAACCTCCTTTATGTTGCGCATTACTCCCTAAACTCATTCCTGTGAGCAGACTCAAGGGCTTTTTAAATTCCACCCTTCCCCTATCCCACTTTAAAAGCAAATGCTTGCATCTTTTAAATAATCATCCTTCTGTCTCATTGGCCTCTCTTCTAGACCCTTTGGCATGATGACAATTAGTGTATAAGCCCAGGCTTTTTCCTTGCTTTCAGGAGGCTGGGTCCCCAGAATCAGCCAACACAGCTTTCTATCAGGAGACATCGCCTGCTACTTATACCTTCCCACCCCATACCACCACCACACCACCTTCAGGCAGGGCCTCAGCTCTCTCTGGACCATTCCAGGGTATATCCCCAAAGGAAGAACAGACTTTGTGTTAGGACCAGCAAACAAGAACACTGTACGTGCGATTGTGCCAATCTAATATCAACGCCCATATGTGGTCCTGTCTGCAGTTACTCATGGACCACAGACAGCATAAGAAAGTTCTATTGCTGGCAGTGTCATGCTCTTCTGGACTCTCAGAGACAGCTGGTGTGGAATGGACAGAGGCCTTCTCGGTACTGAGTCCCCAGAGAGGCTTCTATCTATATAGTCACCAAGACAGAAGAGCAGCCTGGCTAGCTGCATCTTCTCAACCCCCTCAAGCCCTTTTGGTGACAGGGGCAATAGAAGTTCAAAGGATGGTCATCAATTTAAAAAAAATCTTTCCGCCTGCACATGAATCATGAAGTTTAAGATCAGGATTGTTCCCACTTTTCCCTTTGTTCCCAGGACTAAGGCTCCACTGGCTCTTCGAAATGGAGTTGGAGGGAAGAGCCATCTGCGTTTTGGCACGTAAGGCAGCCTTTGGTGCATTCTATTTTGTTTCTGGAATTGCAATACCCACCACCCCAGAGAAAGAGTTTTTTTTTCCTTTATGGAATAGATTCCTTTCTATTTTTCATAGCAGTCCCATGAGATAAAAAGAAGAAGAAGACTGTCAAGAAGGTTGAGGGCCTGAAATTTGACCTCACATTCTATTTGGGACCAGATGAATTATGTAGGAGAGATTTTCCAGTGTGCTGTCTCTGACCCAAGTAGCAAATGAATATCCTCCTCTCTTGCTCCCATTGCTTAAGCAAAAAACAGCTGTGTGCCACATCTGGAAGAGTAGTTCCAACCTTGTTTGATCCTATTTGATTCCCACTGGCTTTTATGTTTTCCATAAATGATTGAAGAAAAGTTCTCAGTTGGAAATAGCAATAAAATCTTCCATAAATTCTTGGTTAGCATGAGCTTCAGGCAGCTCACTGGATCCCCACTCTGCAGTCCCGAGGTCTGTGGAGGCTGGCTGGCTGCGACAAGATGAGAGGCTGGGTCCTGTCAAAGACAAAGCTCCACAGCCAGGGTCTCCTCTCGGCCCTCCTTGGCAACCACAGAATATGTGGTTTCTCTTTTGAGCCACAGTCCCTGTTTTTGTGCCTCTAAAGTCTTTGTCTTCATTTATCAAATAAGGAGTTATAGTACTTCTCTCTAAACACACAAGACAGGGCCAAGCACATAGTACAGATTCATTTCTAGGTGGCACTGAAACAATTATTGCTTAAGAACTATTATTAATCATTCACTTAAGATGATGAAAATTATGAACATTTATTGAGAGACTGCGATAAGCATTTTACCTATTTGTGTTGTGGAGTCCTCAAAGCAGCCCTACAAGATAGCTGTTACAATTCCATCCCGTGGAACAAAAATATTTAAAGTTTTGCAAATCTAAGTATTGGACCCAGGACTCTCTGCTCACAAATGGTGAAGTGGGGGCTGTGCTCACCAGGACCTGTGCTCCGTCCCACTTTGGACAACATCCAGTATCGAGAGCCTGTTGTGCTGCCTGGATACTGGAGAGACAAGACAGGGAAGGGTTCAGTTCACACAGACTGCATGCGCCCCTCCCAGCACTCCCAAATCCTTAAATAGTTGGTGATAAGGTCGTTGGAGGAGTATAACGATAGAGCTGTGCTCAGCTGCCCGTCAACCCCCTTGAAGACAGTTTCCCAGTACTGTGCTGTGCGTACGTGAAGTGGGCCTGCCTGCATCCTCTCCCTGCACCTGGTACTGCAATAATTCCAGCTTCATTTACATGCATTGTTAAAGCAAGACATCTACCCAGACCAGCTGCCTATCAAATTGTCTTGGGAAATTCATGTCTTACTTGAGCATGAACCTTCTCAGAAAGTCTGACTAGAGGATTACTGCTCTCAAGAGCCCAATGTCAGAAAACTAGACAGAAAGGAAACCAACACTCAATGAGCTTTAACAAAAACTGAGAGAAATCAACCCAGTGTTGACTCAGACTCTACCCAGCCTCCAGCTCACGCTGCTTTCGGGCAGCAAGAGCCACTTCACCTTCAAAGAGTGAGCAAGAGTTTGGGTCTTATAACCTGCTCCTTCCTATCACATCCCCAGGGTCAGATTTGCTGATAATTTGACTCCAACTAATAATTACATAAGGGAATTTTGCAAATTTATAATTTCCAAAGGGCACATCAGCCAATATTCTATAAATTTCTTAACTCCATTTCTTTCATTAAGGAGCTATTTTTGTTCCCAAGTGGGTCATTAGCTTTTTCCCCACTTTGATTAATTTAATTCATATTGTCGACTGCCTCCGACGGTTGTGTGAACTGATAGGAAACTTGAAGCTCTTGCTTTCATCGGTCTTTCACCAGCAGAAATCCTGTCAATTCCAATAGTGTTTAAAGATTTTCAATTTGTTTTAAAATTTTCCAATGAAGGGTGTTTTGCATTTCCCATAGGATAGTCTTAACTTTATTACAAAACTTAGGGCCAAATTTTATCTAGTTGAAGCTCTTTTAACAACCCAGTGCCTTGGTCCTAACTGAACCAAGCTATAGTTTATCTATGCCAAATATTTTTCTTCCCTTCTCTTTCCTGCTATTGTTTTCTTTTTGGCCAAGTTAAACAGTTTACCTCATGCCCTGGCTGGTGTAGCTCAGTGGGTGGAGCGCCGGCCTACGTACCAAAGGGTTGTGGATTCGATTCCCAGTCAGGGCACATGCCTGGGTCGCAGGCCAGGTCCCCAATGACAGGCAACCACACACGGATGTTTCTCTCCCTCTCTTCCTCCTTCTCTTCTCCTCTCTCTAAAAATAAATAAATAAAATATTTTAAAATATATCCCTAGATGTTTTAAAATAAAAATAAAAAGTTTACCTCCTGTTCTTCAGCAAAAGAGGCCACAGACTCAAGATAGACAACCATGCCATTAAAACTGTAAACTCAATATAAGTTCCTGGAAATAATGGAATGTCATCATTTTAGAACCTTTCCAACTAAACCCAAAGGTTCTGAGGGGTCTGCACAAGGAAGGACACATGAGAAGGTAAGATAGTTTTCTATGTGGTTGATTAGAAACGGAACATTTCTAAATGAATGCTATTTTCCAGAAAAAAGAAATGGGGAACTGAATTGAAAAGATGTCTGTTGTGAAATGGTTTTTACCCTGGGATTTCCACATTTCTTCCAAATGTTCCATGGCAAGTAAACCAGTGTCTCTCCTCTTCTGTCATGAAGCTGAGCAACACTGACGGACCCTGGAAGACAAAAATAAAATGTGCCAATTCTCCTTCCCTCTCCTGGACTACTTTTCCAATTGATTTCCATGGGAAGATTAACAAGTGATGGATTTTGCCAAATTCTACGGTAGTGCGGATGATGCTCATTCTTCTCTCAGGCTAACGAGATGGGGCAGTGGGCAGTGACAGGAGAGAAGAGAACCGGGCAGGGAGAGAACAGGACAATGTCCATGAACGTGGATGCAATCAGATTCAGGTTGTGAGAGCCAATGAAAACGTTGTTAGGCTCGGATATAAATATTTTGTTCCTTTCTGCCAGGCACCGTAGTGTACGACAGGAACCACGGTTTAGAAATTCATGGGCAAGTGTTATAAATTTGAGAACACACGTTGGACCCCTTCCCATTCCAGTAAGCAGTCGCAGGTGTGGTTTTCATGAAACTGTATATTTAGGGAGGGATTGATTGGGAGGGAGAAGAGAGAATTGCATGTTCTAAGCAAACTGTATTTTCATACACATTATGCATGTACCCAACACACACTTGTGCAAAGATGATTAAATATGTTCTGTGTTGGCAGCCTCTTACTGTGTTTCTCTGATGCAGGCATAGCAAATAGCTTCGTCTTGCATTCCAAACCTGATCACTGTGTAGTGGCTGTTTGAAGTGGTATGTTGAGAAGGATTCAGAGGCCATATCTGGGTTCATTCAACAGTTTTTAGCACGTATGTCCTGTGTCCTGTCCACAGTGTGGTGATGCTACATTTTATTACTTCCCGGGGTAGAGGATACATTCCCATAGAGTCCTGCTGGAGTGGTGCAACCCAGCAGCCTTGATTGTGAGGTCCCGGGAACTGGAGAAAGTTTAGGAAGAGCACAGTGACCAAAAGTATAGTGACATAGCATGGGAGAGCAGCAGTGGGTGGGGGCAAGGGGTGGGTGGGTCGTGATGTTTGTGTCATGTATTTGTCATCCCTGGTGAAGAACCATCAAAAATATACTCACCTTGCCCTGGCTGGGTGGCTCAGTTGGTAGGAGTGTCATCCTATATACCATAAGGTTGCAGGTTCAATTCCTGGTCAGGGCACATACGGGAGGCAACCAATAAATGTTTCTCTCTGTCTCTCTCTCCCCTTTATCTCTCTCTAAAATCAATAAACATATCCTTGGATAAGGATTAAAAAGAGTTATTAGAAATTCTCTCTTTATTTTTTTGCACAACAGTTATTTTAGTTAAGGATGTTTAGCTGTATAACAACCATGGAGCTATAAAGGCTGTTAGGATTCTTTTTTGTTCATTCATTTAGCATACATTTTGAGAACTGTGGACAGACTCAGACACATGCCTCAGGAAGCTCGGTGCGCCCTCTTAGTCCAAGGCAATCACAAGTATGTGCGGTGATTGCTGGGATGAAAGAAACAAGGGTGCTGGGCAGGCAAGTGGGAGGTGCCTCCCCCTGACTTTAGTGTCAGGAAAGGCTTCTTAGAAGAGGCAACATCGACACCCAGGTTTGAAGACCAATTGTTGACCTTCAGGGTTGATGTAGGATAAAAAGAAAACATTCTAAATGCCTTAAAAATGTATTCATCAAATGAACCAATCCTTTGAACCAATCATTTCATTTCTAGAATATGTCCTAAAGAACTGATCAAGCAAGTGGCGCACAGACACATAGGTACAAGAATGTTCATCAGTGCTCCATTTACAGTAGAAGACAGCAGGAGAAGGAGGAAGAAGAAAGAGGAAAAAACAACATGGATAATCAACAATAAGAGATTGAATACCCAAATCAGGGGTGCTTTCAGATGACGAGGTATAAACACAGCCATTAAAAGCAGTTTTGTAGAGCTGCTTTTTGATATGTGAAAATGTTTGCAATAGGTTCCTGAAATGAAGAAAAAAATCAGACTGCAGAAAAGTGTACCTTTGTCTAGGGGTGTGCAACCCATGGGTCAAAAGATGGTCCCTGGACCAACCATCACTTGGGAATGTGTTAAAATGCTGAATCTCAGGCCCCACCCAGACCTAGCGAATGAACATCTGCATTTTGACAGGATCCCTGAATGCCCTGAATGCACATGATCAATTGACAAGTCCTGCCCTGGACTACAGACTGCTATGGACTAGTGAAGTTTCACTCTTCTGTATTCTGAGATTATAGCCTTGCTTTCATGGGGTTTAGTTGGCTGTTTTGCTGCTGTTTCAGTGGCCTTAGTTGGTAAAATAAACAGTTGGTATGGTAATCCTATGTATTGCTTTGAAATTTTACTAGGAAATCTGGGAGTCATGATAAATGCTAAAAAACTCTGCTTTCGAGTACCATTTTACGTCTGTCTGTGTGGTTTGGGAGGATGTAAATGGCACGTAAATAATAGTTCCCTCTGGGAAATGGGGCGATAGATACTTCCAGCATTTCCTTTTTTCTGAGTTGTCCACATTTTCTGAACTTATAATGAAAAATACAGGTCGGTGGGAAAAGCTGAGGAGGTAGGGTGTTTGGTCCAGTAGCCTAGGGGAACCTGCTGCATTGATACTGCACATGGACTGTAAACCCAGTCAGTCTGGGTTCTAACCTCAGTGCCACCACTTATGGGCATGAAAACCTTGCCCAGGTGATGCATTGCCTTTGTGTCTCATGTTCCTTATCTATAAGGTTGGTTATGATAATAATAGCACTTAATTCTAGGGTAGTTCTGAGGAGTGCATTAGCATATGTATTATTTTGCCAGGGCTGCTGAAACAAGTTACCATAAACTTGATGATTTAAAACAATAGAAATTGATTTTTTCACACTTCTAGACGCCACACGTCCAAAATCAAAGAGTCAGCAGGGTCTTCTTGTGTCTAAAATGTCTCACACGGATGTCCAACTTGCGACCCAGGATGGCTATGAATGCAGCCCAATACAAAACTTTTACTTAAAACCTTCTTTTAGTTCATCAGTTTTCATGAGTGTTTGTGTATTTAATGTGTGGTGCAAGACAACTCTTCTTCCTCCAGTGTGGCCCAGAGACGCCAAAAGGCTGGACACCCCTGGGAGGAAAATATATCTGCGCTTTGTCCTGCTTCTCATGGCTCCAGGTGCTCCCTGGCTTGTGGCTGCATCACTCCAATAGCTGCCTCTGTCTCCAGTGCCTTCTCTTCCTCTCCGTGTCTTCTGTCTCTTATAAAGAAACTTGTCATTGGATTAGGGTATCCCTGGGTAATGCAGCATGATTCCATCTCAAGATCCTTAATTTAATGACATCTGCAAAGACCATCTTTCCAGAAAAGCACTGGAGGTTAAGACATGGAGCTATCTTAGGCCACCGCTCAACCCTCTACAGCATATAGAATTCAACTTAAAATAACACATGAAACATAACAAGTATAGTTTTTGTCTCATTTCAGTTCTCTGGAAACCTTCTGTTGCAGAATTTTCTCTAAAGGTTCTTGCTTAGGAAGAAGCCCCTTCCTTTCCAATTTCCAACTCAAGTGAATTATTAATTTTACTAAAGTTCACCCTCTCAAAATCATTGTTAATGAAGGGCTCGGCATTTCTGTTCTCCGTGATTACTACAGAAAATGGGAAGGGAGTTTGAAGAAAGCAGCAGAAATCCTAACAGGAATTCTCTCTAGATTAAAGATTAAATAAAGTGAGCCCACAGAGTCTTTTCAATGTACAAAATTCCACTTATTGTTTCTTTCTCTCAGCAGCGATCTTACATTCATCTAACAAATAACTATTCCCCAAAGGGCAAAGGAGAGACTATTGACCTCAGGCATAGGACAATTTGTCTCGCAGGACAGCCTTTTAGAAGGGGATGCTCCAAAGAGCACGAGGAGAGAGCTTTTGAGAAGAAGTGGCCACATATCCTGGACTGGTCAACCAGACCTGCAGGTGACCTTCTAGCACTGGTTCTTCAAACTCGCTCAAGCACAATATTATCACCACCACCAAATACCCACCGTGGCTTCAAAAAGCTGAAATAACAATAGTTTCTTGTAACCATTTTAAGTCCTCAGATAGTGATTGGCTTGTGGTAGGAGTACAGCATGTTTTGTTGAATGAATGAATGAATGAATGAATGAATAGAAATGAGTGAATGTGTTTGTGACTTCAGGAGGCTCAAACTTTAGAATTCAAGGAGTAAGTTTCACCAGACAAGTTATGTGTATTCTTCAAATATATGTCCCTCCGCTTCCCCTCAAATGGGAAACTAAACTGCTGGGAAGATGCAGCCCTTCCTCTATCTGCCCTGTGATGCACTTGCAGAGGCAGGACTGAGGAGAGGATCCTACCAATGCAGTTTCTTGAGTGCACATGTGAGGTGTCCAATCACCAACCAGCTGCCTCCCCCACCTGTGGGTCCTCCTCCTTCCAAGGAAGTCAGCATAACCTCCACCAGGCACCCCATGTATTTGAATAATGGTATAGGAGAATCACAGACAGAATCCTTTCCTAAATCTTCCCAGGCAGATTCCAATTTCAGAATTGTAAGTCCAAGCTACAAATTCCCTTTTCATAGAATGCTGCAAACTTTTCTTTGCGCGTATTCAGGAATGCATTTGTGGCTCTCACTGCCTGGCTTTGGGGCCGTGCAGGAGAAGCCAACCTGCTCAGCCACCCATTTCAGTATCTCTTCAAACCCAGCTCCCTAACACTTAGCCCATAAAATGGCCATCTCTGCATGCACACACAGGGAGGTAAAGCTGTCATTTGGTTATTTCAGGCTGAAAATAATTATAGCCTCCTGAAAAATTCAGACAAGGCCAAAACTGAAGTTGTTATTTGGATGAGGAAAAAATTGCTTCAGTTCTCCCTTCAATCTGTAGTCATCTATGAGTGCTCATTCAAATGACATCCTGGCTGTTAGTTCTGTCTTTCCCGGGTGGATTCCGCTGGAGTTAAACTCATTCACATTGAAGCCATTTCAAAAGCATCTGTAAATAGAGACGTTCAAATAATTAGAATCAAAAGTAACTACAAAAGTTTCACAGCTCTATTGTGGACTGGTATATTTGGCTAATGTTTTTACATCAATGATAGTAGTGGTATTTTTATTTCAGGCTACAGGCAGCCTTTGTAAGAATGTGAAAATCAATACAAAAGGTTTGTCGGGGGTGACATGTTTGTTAATGTGTTATTGATTATGCTATTGGTTGTAAATTTTCTAACTTAATAAAGCTCAAGATTTTTTGCAGTAAAAGACAGAGGTTATTTAATTAACTGGCCACTTAATGTAAGCTGTGAACATGATACATTGTGACTGCTTCAAAGTGACACCCAATTCATCACTCTCCAAACCGGCATGATGTCACACTCACAAACACACGCACAAATATATCACTGAAAGAATTAGGCAAAAGAAGGGTGATATAAAAAAGAAAAGCATCAACATATATACTTAACACTAAAAGATTCTGGCAATGTGCATGTAATACTAAAAGAAGGGCTGAACATACATATTGCTGTTTTTCTTGATAAAAGGAAATTAGAATTATACTGTTAAAAAGCTAAGCCAAATTACGAATGCCCCTAATTCGGTATTGTAAAAAATAGATGATAATCCACTTTCTGTATCCAGAGTGAAAACACTATGACTTCACACAGTGATCTTGTGAAATCACAGTGATTTATTTAACATATTTAAGAAATCAGATGAATATAAACCAGCAATCATTAATTTTACTCTTTCCAAAACTGTTCTGTCCATCCTATGCAGATTGTATACCGTCGCCCCTCAGTCTCTGTGAGGGATCTGCTCCAGGAACACCTCTTCCTATCTGAGGCTGCCTCAGTTCCTTATAGAAAATCGTGTAATATTTTCATCCTCCCTCACACAGTACTTTAAGTCATCTCTAGATAAGTTATAATACCTAATACAATGTACAGGTGATGTCTATAGTTGTTATACTGTATTGTTTAGGAAATAAGAACAAGAAAAAAAGGTCTGTACATGTTTAGTACAGACTCAACCATCACTGGCCTAACTACATAATACATATAAGCAAAAACGTTACCATAACTTTTTTCCCAAATATTTTCTCCCCGCGGTTGGGTGAGTCCGTGGAAACAGAGAGCTGACTGTATTCACTGCACTAAGCTCCGTACTGGAAGGTCTTCATGTTCCTCACTATCACATGAGTTCTCAGTATCTTCCGATGCAGGCCGCCAAAGCACAAACTTGTTAGACTTAAAGCGTTTATGGATAAACCATTAGTAACACAAGCTTGTCTCTCTTCAAATATAAATCCACTAGCAAGGGAAATGTAGATCACTTAGCTTGATTTTCCTTGCGCATGCGCACGTGCCTGTTTTTCTTTCTGTAAGCTCTGACACGCAACATCGTATCCTTGCAACATTCCTAGGATCATACTGTGGTGTTCAACCTGTTAAGGGATGGTTCCTAGCTTCCTCAAGATGAAACTCTGCTGTCAACTCTGCCGAGGTGTGACATTACCCTTAAAGCCACAAAAACACAGTGCCACTGGTAACGCCGATTTAAGTCCTCATCACTTTGCTCACTTGTAGCTAAACTGGCGTTCATTTTTTAAAAATCTTCCTACAAACCTCTTTCCTCAGGAAATGATTTAAATAACTGTTTTGTAGTCACAAAACCCCTTGAATAATCAACTCTTCCGAGGAATTTTACAGATTCTCATGGAACCAGTTCAATAAGGCATTTTATTCTGTAGAAGAATGGAAGAGGGGAAGAATCGCCGTTCTGAGCTCATTTCCCCCATTACCATCGATGGGCTTCTCCCTCCCTGCCAGGTCAATAGCCAGCCTGTTCTATCACCCACCATATAAAAAACCCCTGTATCTTGTAATTACCTTTTCTCTCTCTTTCTTTTCTTCTGCTCTTGGATTACTTTTAACGTGTCTTTTCAAGCTTTTTTCAAACTTTCTAATGGAACCCTCATGTGAGTATTTCAAAATTTCCTTCTATTGTAAATCTCATATAAGCTCTTCCAAATTCTCAACAGTAATTCCCAATTAATAAAATTTCACTGGGGCATGAGTTCTTTTCCTTTCCACTAATTTAAAAGCCTCCCACAGTGGCTTCTTAAAATATTTGAGAAACAATTTTAAAATGAAAACAATTCTATAAATATATAGCCATGAAACAGGGTTTTCTTCCGGCCTAACCTGGTCTTGGTTATAAGTTAATACTTCCCTGAAAAAGGCTTTTTTTAAATCCAGCTTTGTACCTTTTTATATTAATTTTTAAAAACACTAAAATTTAAACATTTTAGAAATTCTCATAGATAAGATAAAACTATATAAACATTAAAAGAACAAAATTAGGAACACAGGATTATAGATGTCCTTTTCTAGGTTAGTAGTAGAGAGGTGTACTATACTAGGGATGCCAACACAATGAAAGCCATTGTCAAGGTCCTAGTTTTACACTGACTGACGAGTTCAGCACACTTACTCAGTAAGCATGAACAAATGAGTGAATGAATGAATGAATGAATGAAGACATACATGGAACCAATATTGAACATGAGTCATAAACCAAGATTATGATTAATCTAAATCTGTGCATTTGAGGCCATAGAAAAAAATGAAGGAAAAAAAAGGCATAGGCAAGGTTTTAATTTGTAGATACTAACAAATTATACTCCAAAACAGCTGTACAACTATACAAACTGCCTAGTGTTCATTCACCACTTGCCTTTAAATTCACCACATTATGAAATGTGTGATCTTCTAGTTTTGATATCAATGTCCCTAATTGAGAATGATTGGAGCATTTTTTATATGCTTACTGTCTATTTTCATTCTCTCTTCTGTGAATTGATATGCATTTGAATCACTTTACTACACTTGGGGAAACTGAGGTTTCATGAACTTGAGAAGACTTCAGCTTCCAGAATTGCTAGAATTCATTACAGCTGCTCTCAGACATGGGAACTAAGCCATGAAAAGTTGTGATCTCTGAGAGAAAGATCAATGAGGTGAGCCCTGCAACAGATACTGATCGTAGATGTCAACAACCTATATATTCTGGATACCAATCTGTTGTCTGTTTTACATATACAAATATAGTTCTTTAGTCTAAAGGTTATGTCTTACAAAAAAGTTTTAACTTTTATATTGTTAAATTTGTGTATGTTGACTTAAGTAGTTGGGCTTTCTCTATCTCTTTCAGGTGGCCTCCCCTACCCACAAAGTCATAAACAAAGTCTCTTGTATTTCTTCATATAATATTTTAAATTATGTCCATAGTACATTCTAAATATCGTTCTGTAACTGGTGTGGATGTAAGAAGTTACTTTTCACTACGTGGAAAGCCAGTGTTCTTGTTACTGTCTCTTTAAAATCTGTGGACAGTTGTAATTCTTGCAGGGCACTTGAAGTCACAGAGTTTCAGAGCTACAAAGACCTGAAAGAACATCCTGTTTAATTTCCAGTGTTTCAGATAGGAACCTGGGGTCCAGAATGATTCAAGGGTCTGCCACTGCCACCCAGCTGGGTTGTGGCAGAATCAGAAATCAGCCCCAGGCTCCTGTCTCCCCGCTCTGTCTCTCCCCTGCCCCACCACGCCTCTTCCAAAGCCTGTCATCGAATATCACCTGTACGTGCTTTGTGAATCCCGTGCACACTTACACTAGGCTAAATTACCATTCCAGTCTGTATCCATGCACCGAGGGAGTGTGTGTGTGTACACCAGTGTGAGTACATGAGTGTGTGTTTAGTACAAAAATTCTTTGTATTACACTATTTCACTTAAATTTTCATAATGAGTTCCCAGCCCCCTCACTGAAAATGATAAACTAAATTTAATTCAAATAGAATAACTTGCAGCAGTAATCTGTTTCAAATAGAATAAGAATATAATTCAAGAAACACAATGCCTTTTTAAACTGATCGAGGTAATCATTCCACCAAATTAACAAAGAGCAGGAGGTTTTGGTACCCTTGACTGGGGAATGAACCATAGATCATCCCTCTCAGCAGCCAGTTTGGTACACATTGAACAGCCAAATGTATGACATGTTTGGGCAAAGTCTCCTCTAATTCCAGTGAAATCTATACTACCCCAAATATGGAAGTTAGGCTTTCTTACATTGCTTCATGAAAGCAGAATGCTCAATGTAAATCTCCAACTTAAAAGTTTTTTCTGAGTTTCCCTGATCAGAGATTAAAATGTAAGGTTGAGGCTGCCCTCCCTGCCTGTTTCCATGCTATTAGCAGGAGACAGAGTATCCAAATTTAACAGGAGACCCTGAGGGATGAAGAAGAGGTGAGTTAATCTGAGTGTAAAGCTGTGAACAGCAGAAAGTGGGAAGGGGAAGAGGAGAAATTGTGTGAAACTTAGCCCACCCCAACAGACACGAGGATACAAGGTTTCTGGAACTAGTCTGGGTGTGTGGCCTTGTATCATTAACAAAGTAAGAGAAACTCCAATAAATAGTGGCTTAAAAATGGGGGGGATGAGGGGAGTTTGTCTTACACAGGTAAGTCTGGAGACAAGCAATCAAAGCTGGTGTAGCAGATCAACGATGTTCTTTTTACTTTTCTTTGCCATTTCTGGAATGGTGGCTTACAACATCATAGTCCCAACATGGCTGCTGATACTCCAGGCATTGCATACAGAAAGAATAAGAAAGTAGTGGTGCCAGTTGCATCAGTTGCTCTCATAGAAGCTCTCCTAGAAACCCCCCAACAGACAATATTTGGCTTGTTTTATTGGCTCAAACTGCATCACATGACCATCTCTAGATAACGAGAAGTTGGGAAACAAAGTACAGACATTTCATTTCTCCAACTGCTGGGGTACCCACAGCAAATGGAGATTGAAAGTGGGTGACCCCTGTGTCTGCCCAGATTCACAATACATAGATCTGAGATCTAAATAAGTCCTGGCTCCTGGTCTCTTTTAGAAGTCACTGCACCACCACTTTCCCATTGCCTGGACCCAAATTTGAGGAAAAGAGGTGCATGTTCCTAAGACCCATAGTTTCAGAGGGAGCTGAAGGAGGCCAAAACAAATGCATTCCCAACAAGAGAGAATGGAGGTCTTGGGTTAGATTCACCCATATTCTCAGTGACCACAGATACATAGTCTTGGAAAATTTCATTATCCTCCTTGAGACTTATACTTTCATCTGTAAAATGTGAGTAATTATTCCCATGTTGCAATTTTGTGATGAAATTTCTTTGAAATCTTGCAAAGGATGAATTATCCCTTGATAATTATCCAAAGAATGAAGATCAAGAGCTTTGCTGTTAGACAGGTTTAAATTGAACTCGGGCACCTACTAGCTGGGTGATTTTGGATGAATAAGTCAACTTCTAAAGACCTCACTTTTTTTCATCTATAAAAGGGAGTAGTGATATTTATGTTGTTTCGTAGGGCTGTTGTGAGGAATTAGTAAAAAAAAAAACCCATCTTGTAAAGCATTTAAAACTGCTTGGCATATGATACACACTCAATATATATCAGTCATTCCTATTTTTGTGTATATATACCTAGCACGAACGTGAGATGAGGTAGATAATGTTTCCCTTTCTCACATCACAATATTTTTGTGCAGACTAAACAGGTAAGAATTATGAATCTGCTGGGTGAGTTCTAAGGAGTTATTGAAATGAGAGGAGTAATTCTTACTATAGCAAAAGGAGGGGAGAATGAGGGAGCAGGCACTGGGGGCAGCCAGCACCCCACTGGGTCAGCTGGGCCAGTCCAGCACATTAGTCCTGCAGAGATAAAAATCAAACATTCAAAGCTCCCAAGCCTTGGCCAAACTCTATGGCTTTCTAGTAGATGAAAGGCATCACCCTTCAGGGAAGTGGTCAAGGAAAAAACAAAGTCTCTCCAGGAAGCAGAGCCAGCCCCTGCTGCAGACCCCACCTGACGAGAAGGGCTCCCAGCTGGGAGGGCCAGGGAAGGGGGACTCAGTGACACTTCTGTGAGACCGGGACGGGTCCTGTGCGGTACAAGACTGGAAATGGAAACCTGAGTGCTCTGTCCCAGGGGGAGCTGGACCCTGTGCCTGAGCCTAGGGAAAGCCCTGTCCTGTTGCTCTGTGGAGTAGCAGCACCTGCCTTGGGAGGTGAACACTGTGTCTCCAGACTCCCCAGGACTGATGATACATCAGCAGGGACTAAGGGAGGGCATGAGGTTTCTTTTGCATTTGAAAGGCACCTGCTGTGAGAAAGAAAAGAAGAAATATTTCTCTCCTGTCCTGGATTTTCCATACTTCATCAACACATAGCCCCCAGGGCATGCTCTGGCCCTACAGAGGTTGGGAAGGTAGCTTAATCCTCTATTACAAAATGGAACGGCTCTTGCCAAAGAACTTGCTGGAAGCTGCCCAGCCACAAAAGCAGAAGAACAGGTGCTCAGGACTTCCTGAGTGTTCAGTAGTTGGAGCCTCATTATTACGCTAAACTCTTCCACAAAGCAGCTGTTCTTGCACATGATTTGGAACTGACAACTTCTTCTGGCTACCTGCTTATTATGCATGGCACTCACAGGCAGAATAACCCATGTCAAGACTAATTATTAATAATAATGGGAGTACATTGAATGCTGATTTTGTGCTGGGCACTCACTTTGCTTAGTATTTTGTCTGTATTAACTGCTTTTTTCTTCATAAGCATCCTAGAGGGAGGTACTATTTTAACCTCTGTTTTAAGAATGAGGAAACTAAAACCTGGAGAGGCAAACTAACTGCCTAACATCGCAGAGCTACAAAGTGGCAGAAACAATGCAGGTGTCCAAGCTTTTGTGCTTCATTGCTATGTGATGCCACCTCCCTGAGAAGGCTGCACATACACTTGGAGCATAAGATTCTGAACTGAGGGTCAGTAGCATCCACAATTCCAGAAATATTAATTAATTGACTGATGAACACGAGAAGGGTATTTACTCAGTTCAGGAAGCCAACGATAGGGCTCAATTAACAAAGATGCAAATGGTAAGAACAATGAAATTTGCTATGTGTATTTATATAGAATGAAATCTAAGCAATTTAGAATAGAGTCTGATATTCTTCCTCTGGTCATCTTAGAGATGTGAATAATCCAGTGTCACATGCAATCTTTGTCTCAGGTAAAGTCACCTGCCTAGAACGTCCCAAGTCTCATCCTAACAAGCCTAAATCTTTGCTTCAGCCCCTTTACTAAGCGCTTCAGCATTGACTCAATATCAATTGATTTCTCCAGGAATCTTTGCTTCCTTCCCATGTGATCGCCAAGTATCACCTTCAACATCTGAGAACTCCCTGCCTGGGAAATCCGACCCCCTGGGATGATCTGCCTCTGGGTGTGTTCTTCAGGGTACTGTGGCAATGTAGGACATGGTGGGTGTGGAGGCTTCCTTGTGAGAGCTGGAACTGTAAGGGCCCTCTGTTGGGAAGATCTGTGAATGCCATAGCAATGGCAGTTCCCATATGGCACCATTAAATGTCCCTTTGACAGCCACAACAGAAGGACACAGCTGTGGAATCGTTTAATGCATTACATTACATCATATAGGCCTGAAGACACCCTGGCTAGTTTTCCTTGAGTCTCTGCTCTGGGTGTCTCAAACCAGGGCAGATGAACATAGACACACCACAACCTTGCTGTCTGTTACCCAGCAGTGTTACCAGTCAGCGGGTAATTTTTAGAGACTTTGTCGGTCTGACAGGCTGAATTGGTCTTTGTCTATGGTCTCTGAAATTTATCTCTTAAAGTCAACGTTTCCTGCTATAGCCACGCCAAGTTTGCGTTTCCATCACTCTTGTTGTCTGTGCTCTAACTGGTACTGTACGAATCCAAGCAAGCTTCCATCTGAAGATGGAGCTGCCTCCGCTGGGTCAGCCTCCAGCTGCAAACCCCACACTGAAGTTCTACTGCTTGTTCTACGCATAGACTTCCATGGCTCCGTGTGAATAAAAAGGTTTCTTCCTGGCTGAGTGCTGCCTGAAAGGCTTCCTCTCCTCCACTGCCCGGTGCTCATGCTCTGTGGTGGTTTCAGTCTCTCCTGTAAATGAAAAATCTTTCCTTAGGGATGGACCAACTCTGACTGAGCTGCTACAGTGCTACTTAACCACACAACCGGAGGGAAGATACAGACAGTCAGTTTCCAAGTGCTGTTGTAGCAAATTACCACAAACTCAGTGGCTTAAAATAACATATTGGGGGTAAATTTATTATTTTATACTTTGGTAAGTCAGTAGTCTAAAATGGGTCGGCAGAGCTTGCCTTCTGACAAGGAAGCTCTGCCAAATCTGTTTTCTTGCCTTTTCTAGCTTCCAGAAGCCACTTGCTTTCTATGGCTCATGGACGCCTCTCTCTGCATCCAGAGACAGCAGGATAGCATCTGCAAATTTCGCTCTTTAACCCTGACACTTATGACTTCCTTTTATAAGGACCCTCCCAATTACCCTGGGTAATCTCCCCATGTCGATATCCTTAACTTAATCACATCTGCAAAGTCCTTTGGCCGCATAAGGAAACATATTCACAGGTTCTAGAAATAAGGATGTGGATGTTGGAGGGTGGGAAAGACGGGGCATTATTCTGCTTGCCACACTAGAAAAGAAGACAAGATGACCAAACTGAAAAGCACTTAATAGACAGGAGTAGATTAATTAACAGCAGATCCTTAGGCCATCAGGAGTTACATGCAAGCCCATGAGATGGACTTGAAAGATCAACTACCACCCTCATTTGCAGAAGAGGTAACTGAGGCTTGACACATACACAAAGCTGCTTGGTGATCTGACAGGGCTTGGAATCCAACCTTTGACTCCCAGACCCGTGCTCTCCACAAAACAGTTGAACCCTTCCAGGCCTATTTTCTCCTCCCTCTTTTTAAAAGAAATGTGTTGCCAGATGCAGCCTCTCAGTTTCCCAGCTGCTTCTAGGACAGCAGGCTTCTCTTGAAGCTGAGCACCCCTTCCCGCCAGCCTTTCTGTCCCGTGCTCCGTGAGCATTATGCACTGCGCAGTCATACTCTTTGAAGATTCTTTTCTTTCATCTCTGCTTAAAATAGCACCTGCCTCAGAAACTTCAGAGTGAAGACCCAAAGGGATGGGTAAATTTATCACCTGGTGAACTGACCTACATTCTGCTTAATTGTTTTTGGCCTGACCATTACCCCAGGCATCAGAGTCAAAAGGACAAAAAGAGACGGTTAGACCACAATGTGGAGAGATTTTATGGCTCTGGTTGATCCTGAAGCCGAATAATTGTCAGGAAGAAGTTTAAAGATAAAAGGTTCTTAGCATAGAGTTAATTTTACAAAACACCCACCTCTGCTGGTGTTTCTGGAAGAAGAGATTATGAAAACGATGACATGCATTTCTCAGAGGAAGATCATCTGATCCAGTTCAACTGCCCTTTTAGTGTGTGTTGGGTCAGGTTTCAATTATTACAAAAAGATTAAATTGGATGTCATTATCTCTTTTTAATATGAGCATTTTTATGTGAGCAAAATCTATCAATTTCTGTCTAATGTACAAAATGCTTCATTTTATCAGATGTACCTTAAGAAACAAAGGTTTTTGTGAAACCTGAACTGAAGGTGTAAACAGATATTTTAGATGTTTCTAAGGTCACCATCAAAGGTGTATTATCTCCCTATTTCTTCCTAACACTTCAGTTGTAAATTCTTTTGGAGGGCTTCAAAAAGACATTCGTGTCCTTCTAGTCTGATCAATGAGTACATTTGGCAGCTGTTGAGTTTCATTTGCTCACGTGTTTTTCGTGGAGTGTACATTGTATGGCTCGTTTAGTATAATTTGTTGTTTATGCTTCAGCATTCATGGTATTATCTGCCTAGATGTGCAAAGAGGGTCTGGGTGGACAACTGTTTCTGTTTATCTTTTTCTTAATTTTTAAATCAACATGAGTTTTCTGCATCTTGCAAAATGTAATCAGTAGTGATAGAGCTTACGTATTTCGGCAACGGATTGACACTTCTTCAAATCTCTCCAAACAGTTCCCAGACCTCAAATGGCAATAATAAAAATAAGATAGGTAAAACTTCAGCATATGAATTCCATTTCAAAAGAAGCTTCCATTGAGTAAAATAATGTTTCGTTACAGTTGCAGAAACCAAAGAAAGGAAATTTTGTTAGTCTGACACCAGCATGGTTTACAGACAGACGGTCCCTTTGTATTTTCCAGGTCCCACGGCCCGCTCAGATTAAACCTGAGCTAAACATCACTCAGCCAGTGCAGTCTCCTCTCCCTGCTTTCCGTCTCGGCAGTCAGGGCCACCATTCACCCAGCTGCCTGGCCCCATATCCAACCACCATAGCCAGTCAGCAGCCCTGTCGGTTTGTATCTTCTCAATGTCTCTTGAGCTCCCCCGAGCCTCTGTGCCTGTGCTCTCATGGCCGAGCCACATCATGACGTCAGTGGGCCCTGGGCACTCTGCCTTCATGGAACCCTTCTGCCATAAAACAGTTATTTAAATTATGTTTTATGACTTTGTTGGTATAAAGACAAATATAATCCAAGCTTGACTCATTATATGTCCATTCTTATTACATTTATGTTAAGATTCTGATTTTAAGATAGACTAAAATTAAACATTTTTGCAGACCACTGAAATGTGCTGTGGGCCCCGGGCACTGTGCCCTGCTGTGCCATGCGGCGCAGGTGGAACCGCTCGTGGCCCTGGCCGGCACCTGGGCTGCTCACATTGCCCGCCAATAATCCCTCTGGGCAATTCATTCTCCAGCCGCAGCCAGAGGGCCTAAGCGCTCAGTCTGCTTACATGCCACATCATGTGTCAGTCAACGGTGGCCCACATATATGAAAGCGGCGCTATAAGAATTACAATGGAGCAGAAAATTTTCCGTCACCTATTGATGGAGTAGCCATTGTAACATCGTAGTGCAATGCATTGTTCACGTGTTGGTGGTGATGCTGGTGTGAACAAGCCTGCTGCACTGCCAGTCGTATAAAAGTATAGCACAAACAATTACAACAGCAGGGTACCCCATCTAGGAGCGTGTAAGTGCTCTACGATGTTCTCACAATGACAAAATCTCCTGACGATGTGTTTCTCAGAACGTATCCTCATTGTTATTTGGTGCCTGATCCGTATTCTGTAGTAGTTGCTAGGTGGTTACAGTTAACATCTTCCTTGTAACAATGTTGTTCAGGTTAACACCGACTTAACTTCAACCGTGCACTAGAACTCCGCTGCCGCCGCTCTGCGCCCTCACTCTGTGCTGTTCGTGTGGTGTGTCGCATCTTCACACACGATGTCCCTAACAACTTATGTTTGTGGAGTTGTCATCTGAATCAGGTTTCTGAAAAAGAGGAGTTGCAAACAAAAAACACATTAATACTGTCTTTTATAATTACCTATTTTGTTATTTTTACTGATGTTCTTATTTCTTCATGTGGATTTAAATAACTGTCTAGTGTCCTTTCATTTCAGCCTGAAGATCTCTCTCTAGCATTTACTGTAGGACACATGTAGTAGAAACAAACTCTTTCACATTTTGTTTATTTGGCAATGTCTTAATTTCTTTATCATTTAAAAAAAATAGATAGATTTCTAAATTGACAAATTGTTTTTCTCAGCACTCCACATATGTCATTCCACTGCCTGCTGGCTTTCATGGTTTCTAATGAGAATATAGTTATAAATCTTATCGAAGATCCTTGTACATGACAAGTTGTTTCTCTGTGGTTGCGTCCAGGACTCTCCCTTTGGCTTTCAACTGTGTGATTAGAGTTGAGAGTGTAGCAAGGTGGAAAAAGCAGTGGGTTTCGGGTGAGGCAAGCCTGGGTTTTAACCCTAGCTGTGTCACTGTCTAGCTGGTTTTCTCATGTCTGACAAGAGTGTAATAGTATCTACTACTAAGATTATTGTAAGAATAAAATGAAGCAATGTGAACAAGGCATAGAAGACAAGCAGTAAATCATCGTTCAGTTTTCATGGATTCAGGACACAGCTCTGCCCACAGCAGGACTTCTCTTTCATTGTTGACTGAGGGTTGGCGTTACCATCGTTTTATCCATCCTGCACTATGTTTTTTTCTTCTACAAGGGTTTGCACCTGCAGTTTAGAAAAACTACTCATCTATAACTTACGTTGTTTTAGTGGTTTCCCCAAACCAGTAGTATTGGTCTTAGGGTGTCACCTTGGGATGCGTAACAGAAAACATAAAGTTGCCACCTCATGGCCCTTCCTGAGATACAACTGGCACCCCTCGCATTCCCTAAATAATACATTTTGATAAACTGGCTTCATCTATGGTTTGGTTTGGTTTTATGGTCATATTTTTGTGTTTTATTTTTGTGTTGTATTTCAGTTCTGCCTCCTTAAGGATTACTAGTTCCATGGGTATAAGAAAAAGCAAACAGTTTTGGCCCTGGCTCCTGCAGAGACAGACCTCACTGGCAAATATACAGCCTTCTCCAAGGAGGTTCACCCCTGCAAGCCCAGAACTGCTCACACCTGCAGACACAGTTCAATGGCAGAAGGTTAAGATGTGTGTGCTAACGTCACAGGGCTGAAAGCCTCACTGACTCTTTATCCTCTGGGACTCTGAGTCCTGCCAGCTCACATCCATGGCAGCTTCCTCCTGCTTCCTACCCTTCCTGCCCTCCCTGGACAAGCATTTGTCTCTTATTCTTACTGACACAGCTGGACCGCTCTTTCCTGTCTAAATTACGTCTTGATGCTCCCTAGTCCTCGTTAATTCATTCAACAAATAGATATGGAGTACCTAGTGCATGCCAGGCTCTGTTGCAGGTGCTGGAGATAATAGCCTTGAGCAACAAGTCATGACAAAATTCTGCTCTCATGGAATTTACATTCTAGCTTACCTCTAAGATCTAGGCATAACAAAGAGTTCACCTCCCAATCTCAAAAAGAAAATGGCTGGAGTAAATCTGTGTTCATTAGGTGCTAGAAGATCCTCTTTGAATCTTGAAGAAGACAGAACTATAAACCCTAATGAATTTTAACATCCTCCTCCCTAAGGCAGTGCTTCTTCGAGTGTTCTGTTTCTCCCTTTGTTATTTTCCCCACTATCTTGCCAGCTGTGGAAGGAGACCGTCCCACTGCATTTCCTGGGCAAATTGGGAGATTTTCTTATGGATTACAGATGGGAGTCCTTTGACGTTCTTCCCTGCACTGCTAATCAGTTACATCCAAACTCTTGGATGGACAACGTGGAAGCCCAAGGGTTTCTCTTTATACCCAGTTATTTTATTCTAAAATAACCTATGATCTTATAACTACTTTTAAACTACATCTGACCAATTAGCTTCAAAAGATACTTTGGAATTGTGAATGTCTCCAATACAGAAGCCTAAAGGAGAGTTCAGCCGGCCTGCCTCTGCTTCTCTGTGGTCCCAGACCACCTTACGTTACGTGGTGATTGAGTGACTCCTCTGGTTCTGCCCTTGATTTCCTTCTTTTCATGTGCCAACTTTTATTAAATTGATGAGTCTCCTTAAGTTCTTTTTTCCTAATAAACACAGATTTGTAATTAACAGGATTAGTTTTCTGCACTTTCCTGATCTCCATTATCAAGCAATATTTTCATTTTTTTAAATGAGTGAGTTCTTTCATTCTATCATATTTATCCTCCAGATAGCCATATAGGAGAGTTTTCTGAAGAAAATCCAGGCTTTTAAAATGCTCATCCCCACCATTTCACCTTCTAGGACACAACCTTTGGGCTTTCCACGTAAGCTCCACGAGAGCAGCACTTTTATTTGCTTCATGTGTTGTTGTATGTCCGGGACCCAGACTATCAGAATGGATACTTAAATATTTGCTGGTGAACAAATGAATGAATGAACAAACTTTTTAAAAATGATTTTTTCCACCCTGGCTGAGTGGCTCAGTTAGTTGGAGCATTGTCCCCATACACCAAAAGGTTGTGGGTGGGACCCCCAGTCGGGGTGCACACAGGAGGCAACTGATTGATATCTTTCTCTCTTTCTCTCTCTCTTTCTCCCTCCCTTCTTCCCTCCCCCCTCTAAAATCAATAAACACATCCTCAGGTAAAGGTTCAAAAATTATTTTTTCCATGTTTTTCAAACTCACTTGTGTTTTAGTTGTGACTCCCCTTTCCATTCCGTCCTTCTGCAGGTTAGTTGTTTTCTTTCCCACCTGAACACTGTGCGTCATGCTTTGATCACAGTAGCTCGGGGCTCTGACTCAGACAGATGCTTTCAGCACCTGTTCCTTTAAAAGCAGTTAAAAAGATTTCCCTCCCCATAGGTCTAAACTTCTCCTGTTCTAGGAAACAGAGGAGAAGCAGCACATCCTGCATCACATGGCCGTTTTTGCAGGATGAGTCTTAGAACAGTGTGACCAATAGGCCAAGAGCGAATGCATCCCACAGTGTGGTTCGCAGATCTGGGTGGCCTGTGAACTGTCACTCACCTTCGATAAGTATCGAAGGTGAGAGCAAGCACTTAGACACTTTCATGTACGATTTGACATTGCCATGGCATTCAGGCGCCCGATTTTGTTTTTGATAAAAGCACCAGTCCATGATATATCAGAAATAGAAAGAAAGCCCTGGCTCTTCACCACAAACAGTGACAGGAGCCCTAGTAGAGCTCCCAGCTAGACCAAATGTAGAGGCGGCTCAGTCTGTCTACAGAAGAGGCAGTGAGCTTGAGGTCAGTCCATATCACATGACTTTCAGAAAAACTGTAAACCAGAGGTAATGATTCCTGGTGGATGGGAATTATAAGCCCTGGTATATGTTTCAATAGAAAAAATTCTGTTTATGAAATAATGGACACTACCCTGAAGGTATGCAGTATGGTGCAGTTTCAAAACCAATTTATCTTCTGCCTTTACAACACACAAATGTAGCTGCTCTGCGAGGAAAGCCTCATTCACTGCTATAAAAAGGCAGCCCTGCCAGAGGAGGGAACAACAGGGGGAGCCTGGACTGAGTCAGCGTACACCCCACTGACACTAAAGCTGATTGATGAGCAAGGAGCCTTCCGAGTCCAGAGTACAAAATGGAAAGGAGACAGACAAATGCTGCCAAGATGTATGAGAAGCTGTGGGTGTGACACAGATGTGTGTTCTCTGTGCAGGAGGAGATTAGGGTTTTTCAAGGCTGACAGTTGTTGTCAGTGCAGTTGACATAAATTTTGCTAATGTTAATGGAAATGTACTAGCATGATTTACCAAAGCCATTTACAGCTGTTGCGTTAGCGTAAAATAGAAAGCAATTGTAGGAAGAAGAACCCAAGAGGTTTCATACTTGTGTGTGTGAACAAATGCATATTTTAAAACTGCTATATACATAGAGTTTTCCCCCTGGTGTGGCAATTTTTATTTTTCTTTAAAGTTATTATTTCAGACCTTAAAAAAACTACAGCAAATTCTGTGGTTTCAAAAAACCTTCTCAGGCTCTCTGCTTTCTCCATTTTGAAAATGTACTTCTTGCGTTAGAGGACTTTCATTTCTTACAAATCCATATTTGAGGAAATTACGCTCTTTCATCTTTCCTCACAATGCTGGAATTAGACATTCCCACATGTACTAGCTCATTAGAGTCACGAGATATTCTGGAGTGCCAAGCCATGGCCTTCAGTCAGGGAATGACAAGGTCAAGGGCATGTGAGACTTCCTTCGATAATGGGTCAAATATACAGAGCATCAAAAGCCAACCTGGAAGGGCACGAGATGAGTGAGGCACAGGGCATGTCTGTGCTACTGCAGTCAGTGTTCTGGAAGCCAGCCAAGGGAGCTGGTGGTGGACGGTGTCTTCAGAGTCGGAATACCTCCCGGCTTGGAGGAGGCAACCAACGGCCATCCACCCAGGAACTCCTCAGGGGGCCGAGCAGCGCAGACTGTCCCTGCGGCACATGTGGCAGTAGAGGCGGTCACACGGAATGGCTGGGGCAATCAGGATGCTGAAAAAAGAAAAAAACTGGAATTCGAGCAAGGATAGAAGACAAAACAATTGGAAAGCATTGTGGAGAATTCCTCAAAGGATAAAGATAGGTTACATTTTATGTAAAAAGTGAAGTGTGAACTCCTGGAGTGGCATCTTAAGTGAAGTAACTTAGGGTGGACCACAGAAAGAATGAGGAAAGAAAACAGCTCTGGTGACCCTGACTAAAGCCTCTCTCTACCTGAGATGCCAATGCTTCCCCCTCCCCACCCACCCTGATCCAGGGGCAGATTGGCTCAGATGCCACGGAGTGCAGTGTTTTCATCAGTGTTTTTCCTGCTCTGGACTGTCCACTCTCTGTGTTTCACTTGATGCCTTCGGCTCACCCTCTTGCTGTCTGTTAGCATCACTGCCAAGGATGAGCATGGAAAATAGGAGGTCACAAGAGGAGCAGAGAACGGCAGTTTTTAGTGGAGTCTTGTATAGATCGAGCTGCAGCTTCAGGGCTGGCTAAGGTGGGTGTGATCCTTGCTTCCCAGGCCACATGCAACTCTCCTCCCACGAAGTCTTTCATTTCACAATGACAACGATTTTTGTCTCCGGAGTCTGTGTAAACCAGCCACCTGAATTTTTTGCCCTCAAACCTCCTTCTTCTTTTTCTGGGCCCTAACCAGCTCATCCACCTAGAGGAAACCATCTCTGAAGTTTCCTGCCAACTTTTGTCGTTATTTCTTAGGGAGCCTCTCTCTACTCCGGATCCTTCTTTGCTGTGGCCTCTCTGGTCTTGCCCTCAATGCTTCTTTTCCCAGCTGAATCTCTTTATTATTCTTTAGGTCAAGGCATGTGGTTTCTTCCTTCGAAGCTTCAGTCACCATTTATGAAAAGTTACTCCTCCTGGCTTCTCCATTCAATCTCTAAGCATTTATTAAGCATTACTGTGTGTCAGGACTTAGCTAGGAGTCAGGCTCTGGTTTCTTTCCTGTGTCATATGTTTCAACATATTCATATGCTGAAAGTCTAATGTCATAGCCTCAGATGAAACTCCAGTCCTCATGGTTGCAACAAAGACAGAAAACCATAAAGGTGGATCTATCAGTTTAGTAGTCAGCTACAGCTGCCATAATGAAACACCACCAACTGGGGGTGCTCAAACAGCAAAGATTTGTTTTCTCACAGTTCTGAAAGCTGGAAGTCAAAGGTCAAGGTGCTGGCAGGATCGGTTTCTCCCGAGGTCTCGCTCCTTGGTTACAAGGCCACCTTCTCCCAGCATCTTCACATGGGCTTTTCTCAGTGCACAGTATCTCTGGTGTCTCTTTCTCTTCTTATAAGGACACAAGTCCTATTGGATCAGGAAACCATCCTTATGACCTTATTTAACCTTAATTCCCTCCTGAACGGCCCTATTTTCTAATACAGCTACATTGGGGGTTAGAACTTCAACAAATGAATTTGGAAAGGAACACAATTCAGTCCATGACACAAGTGAAGATGAGTTCCCTGCAAGTGGCAGACACTCAACTCAAACTCAACTCTCCTACTGGATTGTCCAGAGGAGGAAAGTGTCCACTGTTTGTTCAGGGACCCAGGTTTAATAGCAACCATTGAAATTATGTTTGGTTTTGTGCATAGATCCACAGATAGTTATTTCAAATCCAAAAACTATTTTGAGATATCGTGGGTCTATTATGTGCAAGTCAATTAATATTTGTAAGAAACACCAGCAACAAACCTTAAAGCAGACTGTATTATTGCAGGGAGTGCAGGCTGCTTTCATTCTCACCCTCCCTGCATGTGACATTGACCTCACTTTCCTGGTTCATTCATTTCAGGGCCTCAAGTTAGAAACTTTCAAAGCCGCCAAAATGAGTCAAAAACTAGAATGTCTCCACCTTGTTTTATGAATCTCAGGGCACTCACCCCCACACTAGAAGACAATTTTGAAAATTCAGGTGTTGAGAAAATATAAGTAATAAATAAACAAATAAATAAATAAATAAATAAAGGCACTCCTTAGAATCAGCTTGTGCCTGTCAACTACACAATTACTTGTAGCACAGATTCACACTTCACAGGGGCACCAGAAAAGACTCATTTCTGCTCTTTTTTACCGTTTAGCATTTCAGTTTGCTTTTTGTTTTTTCTCCCTATTTTCTTAAAGTGTCACAAGTTTCAGCAGTTTTCTCTCTTCTCTCTAAGGTTTTCCACTTCTCCTTTTACAAGCTTTATGTCACTTTCTTTTCCTCCCTCGCCCAACAGTCTTTGCTTCTCCTTCATGTCTCCATCCACCCTTCCCCACTGACACCTTGAGAGACAGATTCCTCCCGGATACCCTGGGCTGGTGTTTTACACTTGTCTTGAGGAAGTCACTTCTTTCTGCATGTAGATGTGTCAGGTGAGAGCCAAGAGCACTGGTTGTAGTCTAGGTTGGGGAGTCTTCATCAGAAAGCTGCTCCTAAGAGTGGAGCAGGAGCACCAGGTATTATCTTTAAAGCGGCCAAAATTCTTTTATTTATGACCAGAGCCCAATTTTTATAAGCATACTGAAGGTTAGGTTGAAGCAGGTCAAACCTCAGCCAATGCCTTTAATAACTATCTTCGCTAACAAGGGCTACATGTTTGGGATGAATCAGATTATTTTTAAGATAAACAAATACACGCTCCAGTGCCCTTGTTGCTCCATTTCACGTTTCTGAACAGTGTGACTGCTTCTTGCTGGAGCTCCATTGTGGAATTACATGAACTCTGCCGTTCATAAAAGCCAACAGCCTGACTTGCTCTCGAGCCCGTTTGCAGAACATACGTGTGAACATGCAGAACATGTGGCTCAGGACTAGGGAGACAAAAGCTCGACAACGGGATAAAATAAATTTCTCCCAACAATAATTGTTCATCTACTTTGATGAGAAGATTTTTAATCAATTTGGCAATTAACGAAACTTAGAAATCCTAGGGTCAGGTGCCTTGGAGAATGGATGGACGTAGTCCTCATAAGAGAAGCTCAGAGAACTGGGGAGAATACTAGATGGCACGGACATTCACAGAATAAAGGATTTTTTAAGTAAATAACAATGAAATGTAAAATTTGCATGTCAAGTAAAAACATATACTTATCAGAGGATCTGTGATTATGTGTGAGAAAGATACACAGTTACCTCTATATAGATGTTTCCAGTAATTCCTCCAGACCAGAAGTGACCTAATGAACAAGTATGGAAACAGTCCCAATTCCACAGCAATTTATAGGTTAAGGAATCCACTGAAAGTGAAAGTCTTGAGGACTGAGCTGTCTTAAGACTTATAGGTACATATATATCTGCCTTTTTTTGGATTGGATACACTATAAACAAACTTTCTTTCCAGGAATAAAAAAGCAGATTTGGAAACAGTTTCCTAAATTCTCACTGACTAAAAAGAGTAAAGAGTTCTTAGATGTAATGATTGCAGAAAACATCAGGAGGGAAAATAATGCTAAAATGATAGAATCAAAAGGAATGTCCAGAAGCTAGTGAATAAAACACATGATACAAGGAAGAAATGCACCCAGCCCCCAGCACGGTGTCTGGAACTTAATACTTACTCCAACCAAGTGACTGAAGAAATGAACAACTAAATGAAGGGATAGAAAAGGTTTAATCCACTATATATATCAGAAACAGCCTCTTTGCATGGAAGTCGAATTTGGAGCTTCAAAGGAGGCAGCATAAAGATTTCTTAGTCCAGGAGCTTTGCATTGTCCCTGGAAGGAAGACAGTCTTCATGGTGGTTGGTATTTCCACTCTGAGGTTTTTCAGGCAGTTGAGGGCATGCTTGGCATGGCCAATTAGAAAGTAAAGACCATTATGGGCACCTTTTCATGATTCCCTAGACTTCCTGAGAGCTACACAGCTTATCTGATTCAAGTGTAAATAGATCCACATGAGAAGCAAACTTGGGTTTGGGGAAGAGGTAGTGTTTTTAGGTCTTCTTCTGTTGAAATTCATGACTTTGGAAGTAAAGGAGCCCTTAGGAAATAGATAGTAGAAGTTAGTTGTCTAGAGTACCTTCACAGGTTTTCATTTGGGGGTCAGCACTGTTTTCATTTTGAGAGGGACAATATTTTGCTTTGTAAGCCAATAGTGCAGGCCTGCTTGCTGCCCACCAAATGCCAGTCAACAACCCCCAGTTATAGTGACAACTAAAAAATGCCCCAACAGAATTCCAACTGCCCTCCTGGTAAGTATTATCCAGTTGAGTAACATTGGGCTTTTTCAAGAATTCACTTTAGTCTTCTGAACCATCGTGTGCTATACTAAAATGATAGGCTCTTGAGAAAATATAGATTTTATCTTGTAAATATTGGACTCACATGCCTCATGAGACTTGATTATGTTCAAGACAACTTTAAATGATATTCGAGTATAAAATAAAGAGAAACTCAGCAGGCACTATGTCAGGGCCTAACCCAGCTGGCCCCTTTCATATGTTCACTCCATCACAGAACACCTACTGGGTGGTCAGAATTCACAGACCTAAGTCCTAAGGCCTATCGGTTGCACTCGCTAATGCCCTACATCAGGCCTTGACTGCCTCGTTTTCTGCCATGCCTGTTCATTTCTCCCTCTGGCTGGCTCTTGTGCTTTCTCACCCACTGATCGGCTAACTTCCAACACCCAACCATGCTGTGGTTTCTTGGCTACTGTCTTGTGCTCTTCCTTCAACATGGCAACTCAGAAAGATCATTTTGTAAAGGCCCTTTGCCCACCTTAGCCCTGGAAGCACCCACACTCAGGCAGAGTCCTTCCAGGCCACTCTTCCCCAATCCTGGCTCAGCTTCAGTGCCAGGGCGAAAACAGAAACTGAACCGACAGTAGCAAGGTAGCTAGTCACTCTCAGGAAAGAACAATGGGGAAAAGGTTTAAAACAATGTTTATAGCTTCACAGTTCATATGCAAGTTCTCAGAGCATGAGTAATGAAGTTGAAGTCTAAGAATAGAAAATAAATGTGATCTCATGGGCTCAGCTGAGAATTGGCAGCTAATGAACTAAAAAGTTTAAGGGCAGGTCTAGTTTTAAGTGTGGGTGGATCAAGGAGCTCAAATAACGCCAGTAAAATATTTTGCTCTTGCTGTCTTCTGTGTTCTCCTTGTTTAAAAGCTTTCCACACTTGAAGGATGATTAAAATAGCCAAGGAAAGTACTGTTTACCTGCTATTAGCAAACTCAATGTAAACAACTTCCATTCCTCCGTAGTTTCAGATACAGTACTGGACTCTTATTCTTTTGATTTAACATGTTACATACCCCTGAACCAATCACAAAGGGCAGGTGTTTGAAGTGCTGATGTTAGCTTATTCAGAGCCAGAAGTGGGAAGGATGTTTCCCCCAAAAGAAAGCCAGAGTGTTGCCCTGGCCCAGTCGCTCAGTTATAGTCTTCTCTTGCACAAAAAGTTGGGGGTTCAATCCCCAGTGGGGGTGGGGTGTTGGAGGCAGCCAATCGGTGTGTCTCTCTCCCACCACTCCCTCACCTTCCTCTCTCTGAAATCAGTCAGTAGATGTATCCTCAGGTGAGGATTTTTTTGAAAAAGAAAGAAAACCGGAGTGCTGCTGTCAGAAGAAGAGGTCAGGTAGTGAGTAACCAAGAACAGATGTCTGCAACATTGATCAGAAGCTCTTGACTGGACTTGGCACTAGACGAGAAGTTTCAGAGTGAGAGAAAGAGGGGAGGGAGGGAGAGAGAGGGAGGGAAAGACCATTAGCTGTCTACTTTTTTTAAAAAAATTATTATATTTTTTCCATTATTATTTAGTCCTATTACAACCCCTTCCTCCCCTCCCAATCGCCACCTGTTGTCCATATCCATGAGTCCTTTCTCCTTTTTGCTCAATCCCTCCTCCCCCTAACCTCCTCCAACCTCCCCCAACCTTTGCTGTCATCTGCTCTCCATCTATGAGTCTGTCCCCATTTTCCTTGTTAGTTCCATTTGTTCATTAGATTCCACATATGAGAGAAATCATATGGTATTGTCTTTTTCTGACTGCCTTACTTCACTTAGTATAATGTCCTCCAGGTATATCTGTACTGTTGGAAAGGGTAAAATTTTCTCCTTTCTTATGGAGAAGTAGAATTCCATTGTGTAAATGTCCCATAGTTGTTGTATCCACTCATCTACTGATGGACTCTTGGGCTGCTTCCACATCTTAGTGATTATAAACAATGCAGAAATTAATTTAGGGGTGCTTATATTTTTTCAAATTAATGTTTTGGGTTCCTTCAGATATATTCCCAGAAGTGGGATTGTTGGGTCAAAAGGCAGATCTATTTTTATTTTTTTGAGGTATCTCCATACTGCTTTCCACAGTGACTGCACCAGTCTGCATTCCTGCCAACAGTGCAAAAGGGTTCCCCTTTCTCCATGTCCTCATCAATACTTGTTGTTTGTTGAGTTATTGGTAATATGCATTCTGACAGGTGTGAGATGATATCTCATTGCGGTGTTAATTTGCATTTCTCTGATGATTAGTGACATTGAGCAGCTTTTCATATGTCTATTTGCCATCTCTATGTTCTCTTTGGAGAAGTGTCTATTCAAGTCCTTTGCCCATTTTTTAATTTCATTGTTTGATTTTTGGTGTTGAATTTTGTAAGTACTTTATAAATTTTGGATATTAATCCTTTCTCAGATATATTGGGGAATATGTTCTTCCACTCTGTGGATTGTCTTTTTATTTTGTTGATGATTTCCTTTCTGTGTAAAAACTTTTAGTTTGACATAGTCCCATTTATTTTTTCTTTTGTTTCCCTCGCCGGGAGAGGTATATCTGATAAAAAATGTCTACAAGCACTGTCTAAGATTTTGCTGCCCATGTTTTCTTCTAGGATTTTTATGGATTTGGATCTAACATTTAAGTCTTTGATCCATTTAGAATTTACTCTTGTGCATGGTATAAGAAGGTGGTGTAGTTTTACTTTTCTGCATGTATCTGTCCAATTTTCCCAACACCATTTATTGAATAAATTATCTTTAGCCCATTGTATGTGCTTGCTTCCTCTGTCAAATATTAATTGACTATAAAGGTGTGGGTTAACTTCTGTGCTCTGTATATGGTCCTTTGATCTCTATGTCTGTTTTTATGCCAGTACCAGGCTGTTTTGATTACTATGGCCTTATAGTACAGTTTGATATTAGGTAGTGTGATTCCTCCAACTTTGTTCTTCTTTCTCAGAATTGCTGTTGGTCCTTTCATGGTTCCATATAAATTTTTTAAATATTTGTTCTAGTTCTGTGAAATACTTCACTGGACTCTTGATAGGAATTGCATTGAATCTATGGATTGCTTTGGGTAGTACGGATATTTTAATGATGTTGATTCTTCCTGTCCATGAAGATGGTATGTGCTTCCACTTATTTGTATCTTCTTCAGTTTCTTTCCTCAGTGTCTGAGGACAGGTCTTTTATATCCTGCTTTGGTTTATTCCTAATTTTATTCTTTTTGAAGCAATTGTGAATGGGATTGTTTTCTTAATTTCCCCTTGTGTTAGTTCCTTATTGGCATATAAAAATGCAACTGATTCTGGATATTAATTTTGTTTCCTGCTACTTTGCTGTAGTAGTTTCTTGGTGGAATCTTTGGGGTTCTCTATGTACAGTATTATGTCATCTCCTAATAAAGATAGTTTTACTTCTTCCTTGTCAATTTGGATGCCTTTTATTTCTTCTTCTTGCCTGATTGCTATGGCTAGGACTTTTAGTACTATGTTGGATAAGAGAGGTGAAAGTGGACATCCCTGTCTTGTTTTTGATCTGAAGGGGAACACTCATAGTTTTTGCCCATTGAATATGATGCTGACAGTGGGTTTGTCATATATGGCCTTTATTATGTTTTTTAGTGTTAATAGATGTATATTTTCTCTATTCCAAATTTGCTAAGAGTTTTTATCATAAATGGATGTTGGATTTTATCAAATGCTTTTTCTGCATCTATTGGCATGATCATGTGCTTTTTTTCCTTCATTTTGTTAATGTGGCAAATCGCATTTATTGATTTGAGCATGTTGCACCAACTTTGCATTCCCAGAATAAATTCCACTTAAACACAGTGTATGATCTTTTTGATGAATAGCTGTACTCAGTTTGCTAATATTTTGTTGAGGATTTTAGCATCTAGGTTCATCAGGGATATGGGCCTATAATTTTCTTTTTTTGTAGTGTGTCTATCTGGTTTTGGAATTAGGATAATGCTGACCTCATAAAATAAGTTTGGAAGCCTTCCTTCCTCTTGAATTTTTTGAAATAGTTTGAGAAGGTGAGATATTAGTTATTCTCAGAATGTTTGGTAAAACTCACAGTGAAGCCATCCGGTCCAGAGTTTTTATTTGTTGACAGTTTTTTGGTTACTCCTTGAAGTTCACTATGTGTAATCTGTCTATTCAGATTCTCTGATTCTTCTTGATTTAGTTTTGGAAGATTGTATGTTTCTAGGAATTTATCCATTTCATCTAGTTTGTCCAGTTTGTTGGCATATAGTTGTTTAGAATATTTTCTTACAACCCTTTGTATTTCTTTGGTGTCAGTTGGTATTTTTCCTCTTTCATTTCTGATTTTATTTATTTGAGTCCTTTCTCTTTTTTCCTTGATGAGTCTGGTTAAAGGTCTGTCAATCTTGTTTATCTTTTCAAAGAACCAGCTCTTTGATTCATTCATCTTTTTAATCTATTTTTTTAGATTCTATTTTATTTCTACTCTGATCTTTATTATTTCCTTTCTTCTACTCACTTTGGGCTTTGTCTGTTGTTCTTTTTCAAATTCTTTAAGTGTAAAGTTAGTAAAGTTTATTTAAGCTTTTTTTTTGAGATAGGCCTGTAATGCTATGTTTTCCCTCTTAGGATTGCTTTCCCAGTGCCCCACAGATTTTGGATTGCTGTGTCATCAATTTCATTTGTTCCAAGGTATCTTTTGATTTCTTCCTTGATCTCATTGTTGATCTATTCATTGTTTAATAACATGTTATTTAGCTTCCATATCTTTGCGTGTTTTTCAGTGCTCTTCTTGTGATTGATTTCTAGTTTCATAGTATTGTGGTTAGAGAAGATGCCTGATAGGATTTCAGTCTTCTTAAATTTACTGAGACTTGTTTTCTGTCCTAGCATGTGGTCTATTCTAGAAAATGTTCCATGTGCACTTGAAAAGCATGTATAGCCTGCTACTTTGGGGTGAAATGTTCTGAAGATACCAATTAAATCCATTTGATCTGGTGTGTCATTTAAGGCTGCTGCCTCCTTGTTGATTTTCTATCTGGAAGACCTACCCATTGAAGTCAATGGGGTGTTAAAATCCCCAACTATGACTATATTTCTGTTGATCTATCTCTTTATATCTATCAAGAGTTGCTTCACATATTTAGGTGCTCCTATATTGGGTATATAAATATTTACTAGGGTTATGTCCTCTTTTTGGATTGCTCCTTTTATGATTATGTAGTGTCTTTCTTTGTCTTTTGCTATAGCCTTGGTTTTAAAGTCTGTTTTGCCAGATAGCTACCCCAGCTCTTTGTTCCTTTCCATTTGCAATAGATATCTTTTTCCATCCCTTTACTTTTGGTCTGTATGTATCTTTCGATCTGAGGTGGGTCTCTTGGAGGCAATATATGTGCAGGTCTTCTTTTCTTACCCATTCAGCTATTCTATGTGTTTTGGTTGGAGCATTTAAGCCATTTACCTTTAAGGTGAGTATCAATAGGTACATATATAGTGCCATTTTATTGTTAAACTCTTTTCCTCTGCTTTTTCTTTCTCTTTTTCTTCTTCTGAAAGCGAGACCTTTAACATTTATTGCAGTAATGTTTGGTGTTAAGAAACTCCTTCAGCTTTTTCTTTGGGAAGATGCTTGTTTCTCCTTTGATTGTAAGTGATAGCCTTGCTGGGTGAAGTAGCTTTGGTTGTAGGTCCTTGCTTTTCATCACTTTAAATATTTCATGCCACTCCTTTCTGGCCTGAAATGATTCTGTTAAAAAATCAGATGACAGTCTAATAGATGCTCCCTTGTATGTAACTACCTGCTTTTTCTCTTGTGCCCTTTAGGATTCTCTCATCTTTAAGCTTTTCTATTTTAATTATGATGTGTCTCAGTGTAGGTCTCTTTGAGTCCAACTTGTTTGGGACTCTCTGAGCTTCCTGGAGTTGTGTATCTTTCTCCCTCACCAGATTAAGGAAGTTTTTAGTCATCATTTCTTTAAATAAGTTCTCAATACCTTGCTCACTCTCTTCTCCTTTTGGTATTCCCATGATGCAGATGTTGTTATGCTGCATGTTGTCCAAAATGGTTCTTGAGCTCTCCTCATTTTTAACATTCCTTGTTCATTTTGCTGCTCTGCATGGGTGTTTTATTTTACCTTGCCTTCCAAATCACTGATTTGATACTCTGCTTCATCTAACCCATTGTTTATTCCTTCTAGTGCATTGTTTATTTCAGATATTGCATTCTTTATTTCTGACTGCTCCTTTTTTATGGTTTCTATGTCTTTTTTCATGCTGTTGAGTAATCATTACTCTAAACTATCTGATAAATTGCTTACCTCTATTTCATCTAGTTCTTCTGAAGAAGTCTCTTGTTCTTTCATTTAGGGTCTGTTTCTTTGTCTTTCTATTTTGGCTGCTTGTTTGTATTTGTTTCTATGTATTAGGTAGATCTGCAAAGACTCTGGTACAGACCTTTGTCAGATTCTGCTTGTGACTGGCCCTTCACAACCCATTTGGAACTATCAGCAATCCACAGCATGTGGCTCCCTTTGCTGGGCCTATTTGTGTGCAGAAAGAAACAGGCTGTGCACCAATGTCAGCTTTTACCAACACCAGGCCTGGGGAAGGTCAGCTAAAGTCTCAGAGCTCCCAGAGATCTGCCTTATTTGTTAAGCTTAATCAATAATATAACCTCAAGCTGTACTCAGCAGCCAGGCTTAAGCTCCACAGGGTTGGGCAGATTGATTCCTGTGGGTGGGGCTCTTGCTTCCCCCCAGGCTGAGGCCTTTTTGAGGGGACTGCTCTGCCTGAGCAAGATGGCCTCTGCAGTATGGGGAAAGACTCTCAGTACAGAGATTCTGGCAGCTGTTTCTTTAGTTCTCTCGCTAGAGCCACCAGCCCCAGACTCACCTCATGCATCTCAAATCCACTCTGCCTTCCCTCTGCCAGAGCCCAGGGTAAGTGGCTGCAAGCAAAATTTTGTGCCTTGTCCCTTTAAAATGCTCTTTGTGTCTACAGCCATCTCTCCCTGACAGATAGAAACCCTACTGCTTTTCACTGCCGGATGTTATCTGGGTTCCTTTTATGGCTCTGCTACTATAGGCTAGGGAGCCCATATTGGGGTTTAGACCCCATACTTCTCAGGGGCAACCCCCCAGCCACAGAAATATCCCTCTGGAACTTCAGCTGCTGCCCATGGGAGCCCAGCCATCCCTCTTGCTTCTCCTCTGTACTCTCTACCAGTCACATAGTGATGAAGTGGTTTCTTCTGTCTGTCCATGGTTATAAGGCTTCTATCCAGCCAGTGTTTAGTTGGTTATTCAGGATGATATATCTACAATTCATTTGTGATTCCAGATTGGTCCTGGGAGAAAGTTAGTGGAGCTTCCACTTACTCCTTCACCATCTTGGGTCTCGTGAGTCCCATCAGCTTTCTAGAAAACAAAATTCAAAAGAGCAGAGATTTTAAAAAATCTTTTTTGTACATTACTGCATTACCCTTACCTAGAACAGTGCCTGGCACATAATGGGTTCCCTTCAAATAGCTGGTGAATAAATAAGTATGGAAATCCTTGCATATGAAAGGGAAAAAAATCAGTGGAGAGTGTGTGAGTGGAGACCCTGAGTACATGCTCCGACTGCCTTGGCAGACAGAGGGCATCACTGATGCTTTTCTAAGATCTGCCCACTACTAGTGATGGATGTAAGCTCTCCAGACATGTGCTAAAGACTGAGTACACGAAATGCATGTTTTTTTACTTATCTTGCTAGTAATTTTATTTTCAGAAAGTAGTGAAAGTTCTGTTCCTTAGCATTGCCTCTGACCAAAAGGTGAGAACCATTTAAGACTGAGTGTGAAAAAGGTAAGAGTCTTGAAAAAAAAGTGACTCTATCATCAAAGTTTTAAAGATATTGCAGACATTTCCTTCAGATATGCACTATAACAGTGCAGATACAGTGATTCCAAATTCCATGTGGACAAATAAGATTTACCCACAAAACTATGAATAAAAAGGATAATGGTGGCAAATACTTATATACCAGATATTAAAAAATATTCTAAAACTAAAAAGTGTGATATTGCTTCAGAATAGACAACAAAACAAAATAGAAGGCCTAGAAATATTTTTTACTATATAAGTGACATCTTAAATGAGTAAAGAGAAAGTGGATTATTTCATTGTTGATGTTGGATCAACATAGAAACCATCTTACAAATATAAAGTTGGATCCAAATGTCATACCTGGATAAATTCCAAATGTAAAAAATTGTAAGACCCCAATATAGCAAAAGAAAGCATAAGGGAATTATTGAGTAACTTTAGACAGGGAAGACTTATCCAACTAACATAAGAGTTAGAAGCCATCAAAGGAAAGACAATTCTATCCTGGAAAATTAAAATAAAGCTCTTCCTAAAAGAAATACTATAAACAAAGTCAAAATGACAAACAACAAAATCAGGAAAATATTTACTTCCTCCATCATAAACAAAGGCTTAACTTTCCTAATATGTATGTTCCAATTAATTTTTAAAAGACCATCAACTATTTAAAAAATGGACAAAAGATATAAACAGTTCATAGAAAAGTAAATATAAAAAAGCTCTTAAAAATATGAAACACTCATATGTTCAAAAGCACTTAATAAAAAAATACAAATTAAAACTACACCGAGACACTATTTTCTTACTACTTAAGTTGGCAAAGATCCAAAAGTCCAATAATGTACTGGGTCGGTGAGACTTGAAGTACAGGGAACACATTTATCACTCGAGGGGGGTAAATTGGAGGGCTATGGAGGTCAATGTGACAATGTTTATTAAAATTACAAATGCGCCTGCCCTTTGACCCAGCAATTCCATTTCAAGGCCTTTATCCTACAAACATACCCACAAATATGCAAAGTGATGTACATATAAGATTATTTGCTGCAACATTGTAAAAGCAAAAGACTGGAAGCTACATAAATGTCCACTGAAAAGGGACCGAGACAAGGCAATATTATTCAACTGTAAAAAAGAATGAGCCATATCCAAAAGGTACTGATAGGTTAAAAAAACAAAGAAAGAAGAAAATCAAAGTATAAAACAATGTGTGAAAAGAGGGGAAATACATACATTTTTTTAAGTGCGTAAAAATCTCTGGATGAATATCCACAGTATTGACTCACGAAGGCCAGTTTATATACAAGAGAGAAGAATTAGACTCTATTTTAATGTGAGGAGGGGCAAAGAATTTGCAGACAGATTTAAAAATCACATTAAGCTTTTATTTTCCTAAAATTCTGAACCATGTGAATGAACACCCTACTCAAATATTAAATAAAACCATCATTTTTAAAGAGAGTGTCTATGGGTTTCCAAGTCACAACAGTTTGTTTTTATTAACAAAAAAAAATTCAACTTCTTCGAGAATTTTGTGCAAGTTAGGCCTTCTAGGAAGTACTAGGAGAGAGTCTTCCTACTTTCTGGTGGGAATCCTAGCCAAAAGTAAGAGAGAGGGGGAAAAGTATGTTACATCTGTGGTAGTTAGCAATGTGATGCTCTTATAGCCCTCTTCGAATTTCTTTGTAACTTAATGTTTCCTTGAGAGCAGAAGTTATTCTCGTAACCAGAAAAAAATTGTGTTATTTTAAAATTTACATTTGAGTTACAATTCACATATTTCAGCTTCATCCTGCCTTCCAACGAAGGTCAGAGCGCAGGCACGCCCGGTCACTCTAGCGCGGTGGGGCCGCAGGGCTGCGCAGAGGACCTGGGCCGGCAGGATCCAGGTGTGCTCTGGGCATTCCAATGGCTCTGCGGTTGTGCAGGCACCGTGTCCGGAGTGGGGAGGTGGGCTGAGGGCTGGGGGATTTCTAGGCTTCCTGACAGTGGGTTCTGTAGCTCCCCCGCCCCACTGACGCTGGTAACCCAGACAGTCAATGAGCGTGGGGCATGTCTCCCCCACTGGCCAAAGTGGCGCAGGGCGAGTTTCTTATACTGAGTCTGTCAAAGGCTAGAAAGATGAATGGATGGGGCCCCAGCATGCCCAAAGCTAGCAAGATAATTGGATAGAAAACAAAAACCCTCCCCTCCTTATCCCTATGAGAACCGTGGGCTTGAGCAGGAAAGGAAGGTGGTCTTTGGAACCGGAGTCCACCTTTCTCTCAGGTGGGGGCACCTGAATGAACCTCTCTCCTTTTACACAAACACCTGTCTCACAGGTTTGGCTCTCCTTGCCACAAGCAGCCAAACCTGCCTTCTTGGTTACAGAGCCATAGAAAAATGTTGCATCATTGATGGAGTGCTAGACTGAAGGATACTAGTTGGAAGATCTAAATGATAATGATAGTCACCTCCATTCAAAAGAAAAGAAAGGAAACAAGGGTGGCTGATAGAAATATAACAGGAGGCAAAGGCTGAAGTGAGTGTAGCTGGGGAGGTAAATGTCACTGGGACAGAAAGAAGTCTTGAACAGGTCCTCCAAAGAGGAACAATGAAGACCTTAGATAGTAAACATCAGATAGAGGCAATATGTTAGATATCCTTAAATAGAATTTTATGATGTTTGACCATGTGGTATGTGATGTACAATCTTTTTCAATTCTTCTGGATTTCTTCATGAAAACATCAGTAATTTTGTGTATATACACAGTATTTTTCCAGACTCCAAAAGGGAATTTAGCTGAAGAGGAACCTATGAAAACCCTCCAGCTTGAGAAAAGTATCCCCAGCAGAAGGCAGGACGGGAAGTCAGGTGGTCTGGGTGGGAAGTGTAAGGTCAGTTGGCTGGAGCGTGAAGTGATAGGTAAGGAGAGGCAGAGATGGGGCTAGAAGGCAATAAGCAGGAGACATTGTGGAGGCCCCTCTGTCTTGTAGGTCATTATCTTGTAGATTTGTAGGACTTTATCTCATAGATTATGTGGAAACACCAAAGCATTTTAAGTGAAAATGCCTTACATTGAACATGTGACTACAACTAGAGGATAGATTGGAGTGGTCAAGACTAGAGACAGGGAGATGGATTAGTTTTATTTTACAACAAACCTCATACAGGTGATGGATGAGGATGACAGAATAAGGATCGTAGTGGCTGGAGAAAAAAACAGACAGGATTGAAAATCATCAGAATCAGCAAGACACAGTGAGTGATTCAGTTGAGGTCAGGTGAGAGATGGGTGTCAGAGGTGCTTCCCAGGCTTCTTAGAATGGAGACTGTTGGCCAAAAAAAACAAAAAAAAACATGTTTAGAAAAGGCCAAATTTGCATGTTGGTTTTTAAATTTGCTTTCTGGGGTTTTTTTTTAGTTTTTTTTTTGGTGGTATGAAAATTATGAATTCAGTTTGAAGATGCAATATTCTTGCACTTGTAATACTTATGGGAAAACCAGGTAGAGAGCAGGCAGTTGGATACCTAATCTACAGTTTGGGAAACAAGCTGGGTAAGAGACATAGAAATCACTAGGTTATAGACAAATACGTGCCAGAGAAAAGATGGGCTTGCCCCTGGAATGTCAACACAGTAAGAAGGGCAATGGATCAAGCATGAAGCCCTTAGAAAGTGATGTCTGAAGTCAAAGATGCGACTGTAGGGTTTAAGGCTTGCATGACTGGGTGGATGATGACCTGATTATTTAAGCCAAGCACCTTCAGTTGCAGGAAGAGAAACTCACTCAATTTTTCTCAGTAAGAGTGGGGCTTATTAGAAAGGTGAGGAGGACAGGAATCAGACCTACAGACTTCAGAGAATGAGGCAGGTCTCGGGGGGTCTTTGTCTCACTCCACTCCTATTTCTTTCTGCATGTCCTCTTCACAGTCTTAGTACCAACCAGATTTATCACCTCTTTTCTAGGATTAACTACTTCAAGATGCAGAAGGTTTATAAACATTCTGAAACTGCAAGCAAAATGTTATATATATATATTCATTTTGTACATTTCTCTGGGGAGACGGTCCATAGCTTTCACATGTTCTCAGAGTGGTCTAAGATACAAAAGAAGCTTTCAAACTTCATCATCAAGTCTCCCTAGAGGGAGTCAAGCTTTGGCTCTCCTCAGCCCCAGCGCAACCTCATGAGATCATTTTACTTACAGATCTATTGCAAACTATGAAGTTCCTTTCATTTTTGTTAGTTTAGATCTCAAAATCAGAGAATATGATTGGCCTAGTTTTTGTTGTTTTTTTGTTTTTTGGGGTATGGCCAAAGGTGGCCGATAGGATTGCTGTTCTTGAGTCAGGATGAACTAGCAAGGGCAATGATGGCAGGATAGAAAGCAAGATGACCCACATTAGGTGAAGGAACTCCCCTCGGAAGGGCTGTGGGGTAGACAGAAAGGAAGGTAAGGACTCGGACTAGGCAGCATGGCCATTAGCCATTAAGGAGGAGTAGATTCTATACTGGGCTTATTGGCTTTAATGATCAATAGCTGGCTGACTGAAATTATGCAAAGACATTGGATTAATGGATTGATATAAAGATGGAAAGAAAGTGCTAATAGAATTCTGCAGAAATTGTTCCTCACTTTATCTTTTCAATTGTTTTTGTCGATAAAAGCATATCAAATATGTTTGCACTTATCAGAAAGCTGAAGAAAACATACAACGTATTAGAAGGTAGACCTCAGTCTCAAAAAGATCTTGGGAAATTGGAGTAATAATCCAAATCAAAGATGATGAAATTTGGTGGGACTGAATATAAAATGTTATATTTGAAATTATTAAAATCAAACATACAATTACAACATTGTATATAGCCTCAAATAATCTCTAACCAATCTGAGCTACCAGTATAAGACAATTGCCAAAAAACAAAAACACAAACAAAAAACATGTATTAATAAAGGCCTATGCCCAGATCCAAGTCCAATGGTCCACTCCTCACTGGTCAGACAGTGTCTGCACATAGCATCCACTTGCTGGGACCATATATATATATTTTAATTTTCATTAAGATTTTACTTTTTTAGAACAGTTTTAGGTTTGCAGCAAACCCAAAGTTGAAGAAAGATACAGGGATTTCCCATACATTCCCTGTTCACACATGTGCAGCCTCCCCGATTACCAACACCACCCTCTGCAGAGATACATTTGTTGCAATCAGTGAACCTGCACTGATGTGTCAGGATCACCAAACTCCACAGTTCACATCGCCGCTCACTCTTGGTGCTGTGTATTCACTGGGTTTCTGGGGCTGCATTTGGAAGGGTACAGTACACACAACGTGCTCTGCCCCTTGGGATGGCCTGCGGGTTTTGATTTGGATACCTTCCTAATGTATTTTCTCTGATATTGCTCATCCATGCCCTATTGGGGTCCATGAAAAATGATCCCCTTTCTCCTGCACCTGGCCCTGTTCTGTCACCTGACTTCCAGCTGTCTTGGAGAGCTCATCAAATCCAGGATACAGCTCTGGTCTTGGTGATCATGCAATTATGCCTCAATCCGCACTTTGAAACAGACTCCTAAAAATTCCACTGAGCAAGCATGAGGGTTGATTTTTTAGTTTTCATGGCGTCAACAACCGAGGAAACTGAGGCACAGAGTCAAGCCTGGAAGTGAGAGGCTAGCACAGTCAGGGGCAGACTCTACCCATCGCACCCTAGTGATGTGTCCAGTCCCAGCCCATCCTTTTCAGTTCTTCTGTGAGCTAAGCTAACACAAAGTCCCGGAAATCAATGTTAGAATAAGCTTTTTTGTCTCCTTGGAATTCTTCCTTTTTCATTACTCAAGTTGTCAAACCCCATCTGCTCTGTCCGCAAGACCTTAACACCTCATCCTCCACCCTCCCAGCTGCCCCTCAGCCCCTCTCACGTAGAGTCAACTCGACACCGAAGGATTTTGTCTCCATTTTGACACCAGCCCTCATTTGAGTCACTCAGAGAGGCAGATAAGTTTTGGTTACAGTTTGGAAATGACGGTTTTTTTTTGTGGACATGATGGTGTGGCTTACCAGACAAGTTTGTCACGTAACCTGCGGAACCCACACATCATCAGGGGTATCAGCTTTGCTTTCACACCCAGCTGTGACTGTCTGAAGATCAGTCCATTTGTTTCCACTGGGGTGAAGTTTAACCGCATTGGAAATTGGGTAGACTGCATATGTGTGATCCAAACAAGATCCTCCAGGGTCACAGGCGTGTGAAGAAGGGGCTCAGACCGAGGAGAAATCACAGCAGTGTCCGCTCTGCACTGCCCTGTGTGTGCTGTGCAGGGGAGCAGGGGATGGAAGTGAGCCCAAGGCATGTAGGGGTGGGGCAGTGAGATGGAGCTGGCATCGCCATGGGAAGCAGTGAGACTTGAAAAGACCAGGTGTAACACCCAGCAGAGCCAGATGTTCGTGCCAGGTAAATGAAACTCTGGGGTGGACCAACCTTTCCCCTGACAGCAAGGAGACAAGGCAGGAGCCCCAGGCCTGCAGCAGAGATTCGGCCAGACTCGAGCTCTATGGGGCCCGTGGGATAGGAGGCCGGCCGCACTGGAGAGACTGCATAAACCCTGCATAGTTCCTGTTCCTTTCCTCAAACCTTCCAGCCAGGCCAAGTGTGCATTTTCAGGCTAATGGGCTATTACAGTGCCAAACTAAACTTCATTTTCTATTTGAAAGATTTTTCCATTTTTGGCTCTAGCAAAAGACTTGGCAATTGCACCCTGAGTTCTTCTTACCTGTGGTAATAACAATTAACCAAAGGCAACTACATGCCTTAGGGTATCCAAGCCCCACAGAATGTGCAAATGAGTCCGGGGCAGCCACCGGGTCAGGCTCAGGGCACATCTGCTCATTCCCCTTTCCAGAGTAATCGCAGCCCTGCGATCCTGTCCACACGTGCCAGGAAAGCACTGCCCTGGTGACCAGCTGGTGCCAGCAGTGACCGCACATGGCTCCCTAAGTAGCAATTCAGGGTGATCTCCCGTACGCCAAACAACAGTTACATATGTTGAGTTGTAATGGATTTCAGACTTCTGTGGTTTGTGTGTACTTAAATAAAAATTATGGCCCACTCTTGGAAAGCGTAATGAAAACTTGGTCTTTTTTAAGGGCTCTGAACTGTTTAATTGGTCCAAGAACATCTGCCCCTGAACCCAGCGCCATCACCCACCAAGTCACAGAGGGGACACAGATAATGTGGCTATTCCCACAGCCAGAGGGTGACCTCACTCACGCCCGTCTCAGTAGGTCCTTCAGCTTTTCCCCAGCACGAATCCCTGGGCGTTTCCTTTCACTAACTCTCTCATCCAACACACGATCAATGCACAGTCATTGTCAGCCGATTAATCAAAAAATCTATTAAAATGGAAAGTTCCAAAAACGAGATTTATACATACTTCATACATGCAATCAACCTTTCATTTTAACCTAAAAACAGATATATGATGATGTGCTGGTTCACCCTTGAGCCAACATGCATGATTTCCCTCCGACCACAGTCAGCTGCGGAATAAAGGGAAATGTTACACAACTCTTCTGCAGCCCCAGGCTCCTTGACCAATCATGAGATGGTCCTGGCTTAGCAGTTGCCTGAGGAATTATTACCTCATTCAACTCCTTAGATGGAATTGAAAATGATGTGAAATTTTTATCATTTTACAGATAAGTAAAATGCACTCAGTCCAAGGATGTTAGCAAGCCTGGGAAAGCTGTATCTTCAGGGCCTCCTGAAAGGGATACCAGTGATAAAAAATGATCTGCTCTCCAGAACCCGAGAAAGATTCAGAAATTAGAGACCCCAGAGTCACTGAAGGTGGGAGGGGGCAGGAGACTAAAAGGAGGAGAATTGAAAGAATTGGAAGTTATCAAGAGCTCCGGCTGCTTCATCGGCTTATCCAGCCCGGCAGTGGGTCCCCATCTCCACCCACCAGGAGATAAAGGAGTTTTAGTTGGGGGGTGAGATGAACTTAAGAAGCTCCAGAATTGAGACCACAAGGTATGTTGGGGGCAGGAGAGTGCCACACTGCTGACATCAGGGCAATGAGTTAAAGTGCACATGAACGCTGAGCCCCCATTGCCACCTGGCCTCTTTAGCTATTCAGCTCTAAGAAGGCTGGCAGCCATGCAGCCACCCTCCCAGAGGACGCTGGAGTGTGACAGGGGAAGGATGTGTGCAAAGGCCCAGGGCCTGATACAGTGCTGCAAGTGGTCTGGGGGAGAGCAGTGAGCCATGAGTGCAGTGACATGGACAGAGCCAAAATAAGGACCTTAGCCTCACTTTTTAGGCTAGAAGGGATTGCAGAGGGTTCTAAACAGTGTTGCAGCTCTGACCGGTGTGTCTCAGTGGGTTGGACATCCTCCCATAAACCAAAAGTTTGCCAGTTCAATACCCAGTCAAGGCACATGCAGGCCATGTTCCCAGTTGGGGACCTGTGAGAGGCAATCAATGGATGTTTTTCTCACACATTGATGTTTCTCCCCCTCTCCTTCTTCCTCCTTTCCCCTCTCTCCAAAAAAAATTAAATAAACCTTTTTAAAAAATAAAATAAAAAGTACAATGACATGATCACATCAGCGTTCTAACAAGACCACTCTGGCAGCAGAAAGGGATCTAAATAATTAAGGAGGTAAAATTGGGAACTTTTGGTGGGTATAGGTGATAATGCCAACCCCTAAAAGAGAGCATATTGGAGAAGGAAGACCAGGTCTGAGGGGGAAAAATACCCTGAAAAAGTTGAAACTGAAAACCAGAGCCAGGCAGCCTCTCACTGACCTCTTTTTTTAAAAAATGTATTTTATTGATTATGCTGTTACAGTTGCCCATTTTGCCCCCTTTCCTCCCCTCTGCCCTGCACCCTCCCTCCCACCCACATTTCCCCCCCTTAGTTCATGTCCATGGGTTCTACATGTAAGTTCTTTGGCTTCTACATTTCCTATATTATTCTTAACCTCCCCCTGTCTATTTTGTACCTACCATTTATGTTTCTTATTCCCTGTACCTTTTAACCCATGTACCCCCTTCCCTTCCCCACTGATAACCCTTCATGTGATCTCCATTTCTGTGATTCTGTTCCTCTTCTAGTTGTTTGCTTAGTTTGTTTTTTAGATTTGGTTGTTGATAGTTATGAGTTTTTGGTCATTTTACTGTTCATATTTTTGATCTTCTTCTTTTTCTTAGATAAGTCCCTTTAACATTTCATATAATAAGAGCTTGGTGATGATGAACTCCTTTAACTTGACCTTATCTGGGAAGCAGTTTATCTTGTCTTCCATTCTAAATGATAGCTTTGCTGGATAGAGTAATCTTGGATGTAGGTCCTTGCCTTTCATGATTTTAAATACTTCTTGCCAGTCCCTTCTTGCCTGCAAGGTTTCTTTTGAGAAATCACCTGATAGTCTGACGGGAACTCCTTTTTAGGTAACTGTCTCCTTTTCTCTTGCTGCTCTTAAGATTCTCTCCTTAGGACTTCTGGTCAAGGTAGAGGAATAGGTAGACACACTGTGCCTCCTCGCACAACCAAGATAGGGGCAACAACAATTTAGAAACAGAATAACAACCAGAACTGACAGAAAACTGAACTGTATGGAAGTCGGACACCCAAGGAGTTAAATTAAACACGTTCATCCAGACCGGTAGGTGGGACGGAGTTGGGCAGCCAGGCACGGGTCTTGGAGTAGAGAGCAGAGAGCATAGAGCTTTGGGACCAGACACTCATAAGGCAAATGGGACACGCGAGGCAACCTGGACAGTGCGCGAGAACGCAGAGGGCAGACCTTGGGCACACAAGTGGTGGCTGGCTGGCCCCAGGCCACAGGGTGGCGACCGGCAGACCCGGCGAGGCGGCGATTGTGAAGCAAGGCCCTGTGCTCAACTTAGGATCCCAGCACCGGGAAACAGAGCCTTGGGACACTGATTGAAAATGAAGGCCCTGTGGGGTGCACAGGCCCACCCACATGGGAATTGGCACCAGACAGGGCCCAGTTTGCTTGGGCAAAGCAGCTGAAGGGACTGAGGACCTACAGAGAGCAGAACAAGCTCCATTGTTCCTTCTCGGACCCCGCCCCCACCTATAGCATCACAACCCAGTGACTGGGGTGCCCCACCCTAGTGAACACCTAAGACTCTGCCTCTCATCCATAACAGGCATGACCAGACCAAAAAAACAAAACAAAACAAACCAAAACAAAAACAAAGAGATGGCTCAAACAGAAGATCAATTGAAAGCTCCAGAACCCATCCTTGGAGTGACCAAGAGATAACTAACCTATCAGATGCACAGTGCAAAGCACTGGTGATCAGGATACTCACAGAATTGGTTGATTTTGGTCACAAACCAGATGACAAAATGAAGGCTACAGTAAGTGAAATGAAGAAAAATGCACAGGGAATCCAATAGTGATGGAATGAAAGATGGGTCTCACATCAATGGAGTGGACCAGAAGGAAGAAAAAAATATACAACCAGAAAAGAATGAAGAAATAAGAATTCAAAAAAATGAGGAGAGGCTTAGGAACCTCCGGGACATCTTTAAACGTTCCAAAATCTGAATTATAGGGATATCAGAAGGAGAAGAGGAAAAACAACAAGTGGAAAAGATATTTGAACAAATAATAAAGGAGAACTTCCCCAATCTGGCAAAGGAAATAGACTTCCAGGAAGTCCAGGAAGCTCAGAGAGTCCCAAAGAAGTTGGACCCAAGGAGGAACACACCAAGGCACATCATAATTACATTAGCCAAGGTAAAAATGAAGGAGACAATCCTAGAAGCAGCAAGAGATAAGGAGACAGTAATCTACAAAGGAGTGCCCATAAGACTGTCAGCTGATTTCTCAAAAGAGACCTTCCAGGCCAGAAGGGGCTGGAAAGAAGTATTTAAAATCATGAAAGGCAAGGACCTACATCCAAGATTGCTCTATCCAGCAAAGCTTTCATTTAGAATGGAAGGGCAGATCAAGTACTTCTCAGATAAGGTCAAGTTGAAGGAGTTCATCATCACCAAGCCCTTATTTTATGAAATGTTAAAGGGACTTATCTAAGAAAAAGAAGATCAAAAACATGTATAGTAAAATGACAGCAAACTCACAATTATTAACAACCACACCTGAAACAAAAACAAAAAGAAACTAAGCAAACAACTTGAACAGGAACAGAACCACAGAAATGGAGATCACATGGAGGGTTAGCAACAGGGGAGTGGGAAGAGGAGAGAGGGGGGAAATGTACAGAGAATAAGTAGCATAGATGGTAGGTAGAA
>CM052542.1:74793422-74963433 GCA_028533065.1 Trachops cirrhosus
AACTAAAGGGGGGGAATGTGGGTGGGGGGGTGTTCAGGGTGGAGGGGATGAAGGGGGGTAATAGGACAACTGTAATAGCATAATCAAGAAAATATATTAATATTAAAAAAGATTCTCTCCTTATCTTTAATCTTGGGTAATGTAATTGTAATGTACCTTGGTGCGTTCCTCCTTGGGTCTAATTTCTTTGAGATTCTCTGGGCTTTCTGGAAGTCTCTTTTCTTTGCCAGATTAGGGAAGTTTTCCTTCATTATGTTTTCAAATAAATTTTCAATTTCTTGCTCTTCCTCTTCTCCTTCTGGCACCCCTATGATTCAGATGTTGCAATGTTTAAAGTTGTCCCAGAGGTTCCTAAGCATCTCCTCATTTTTTTGAATTCTTGTTTCTTCATTCTGTTCTGGTTAAATGTTTATTTCTTCCTTCTGCTCCAAATAGTTGATTTCAGTCCTAGTTTCCTTCCCATCACTGTTGGTTCCTGTACATTTTCCTTTACTTCACTTTGCATAGCCTTCACTTTTTCCTCCATTTTGTGACCATACTCAACCATTTCTGTGAGCGTCCCGATTCCCAGTGTTTTGAACTCTGCGTCTGATAGGTTAGCTATCTCTTCATTGTTTAGTTCTATTTTGGAGCTTTGGTCGGTTCTTTCATTTGGGCCATATCTTTTTGTCTTAGTGCAGCCGTTATGTTGTAAGGGGCAGAACCTTAGGTACTTGCCAGGGCAGGGCAACCCACATTGCTGAGTTGTGGTGCTGCATGTTGGGGGGTGTCCCAGAGGGAATAATGCTGCTTGCTCGGCTCTCGGCTGGCTTTCAGTCACTTCCCCTACTACCCACAAGCAAATTGAGCCCTTCTGGGGCTGATTCCTTGGTAAGTGGTTTTGTGTACATTCTAAGACGCTGTGAGTCTCTCCAATGAACTCTTCTGTGAGCTGAGAGTTCCTCCCGCCACCTCAGCCCCCACAGGTTTTTACAGTCAGAGGTTTTGAAGCTTTATTTCTCCATGCTGGAACACTGGGTTGCAAGGTCTGTCTCGCTCCCCAGTTGTTCTTCCTGTTTATCCATATGCAAATGCAGGACCTCCAGGTCTGCCAGTTGCTGCCTTGCCTCGCGTCCTCTCCACTGCGGCTTCCTATCTCCACCCCTTCTACCGGTCTGAATCGATGTTTGTTCTTTAAGTCCTGGTTTGTCGGACTTCCATGTAATTCAATTTTCTGGCAGTTCTGGTTATTTTTTGTTTTTAAATTTGTTATTGTCCTTCTTTTGGTTGTGTGAGGAGGCACAGCGTATCTAGCTATACCTCCATGTTGGCCAGAAGTCTGACCTCTTATTTTAAACAGCTGGACCCTAAGCTCACTGTATCACCCTTTAACCTTGCTAGTTAATAAGCCCATGAAATACTTGGGATATTGGATGTAAAGGAATACTATAAGTGCAGCAAAGTAGTTGCTAAGATATTTTCAACCACTTACCCATCTCTTGCCAAGAAATGTCATTTAATTTTGGGTTAGATGGCTTTGCCAGGAAATACTCCAGTGTGTAGTAGAGCTGGAGCACAGAAGTCAATTTTACAATTATAAAATAGCTAGCTCTTTCGGGAGCAACAGAAGTCATCAGGCCATACTCTTACAGGGTAGCTACTGAGATGATGCCTGCACAGCCAGTTGCCGCAGGCGTGCCAGTGGCAATGCTGTGTGTGTAAGAAGTGCTTCTGGGCTCACAGCTGAGCATGAGCAATGAGCTGAGCAGCTTAGGAGAGGAGGTTGAGGCTCCTCTACAAACACCGTCAGCAAGGACTTGGCATCGTCACTCACCTTGAGCATCTACCAAGACCCTCATGGTATCCTCCCATGGACTTGACTATTTTTGAACCACCCATAGAATATACAGAATTGATACTATCCTCAAGAAATGACACTATTCAATTCAACTTCGTGCCTGTGTGACACTCAAGATGATGTTAGCTATGACCAAGAAAATGACATAATCTGAATGCCATTCTGTCTTAAACAGATGTCACCTAAAGAAATAGTTCAACAATTCATTTTCCAGTTTGGAGGCTGAAAATAAATGTCAGCTGGACTCGTCAGCCTTTCTCAAAGCCAGCTCGGTCCCTGACTCAGGCCTTGCCTGACAGGGGCGGGGCCAAGGAATGGGGATTCACCTGCAAGGCTTAAGGTTACACGGGAAAACTCAAGAATCTAAATAAATACTATTTTATGCAATATTTTTAAAAATAAAATTAATGTAAAGATCTACCATGAACAAAGTATCAAAAGTTTATAAAGCAGTGAAACACCAAAACATACTGGAGTCTGAGGCAAAAATTAAAAACAGCCCTTCCAGATGTCATGTCAAGTGTTTATTTAAAATTTTGATATTTTTGCCCTGGCTGCATTGCTCAGTTGATTGGAGCATTGTCCCATACACCAAAAAGTCAGGGGTTCAATTCCCGGTCAAAGCACATGCCTGGACTGTGGGTTCTGTCCCTGGGTGGGGCACATGCGGGCAGCAACCGACCGATATTTCTCACATTGATGTCTCCCTCTCTCTCTCTCTCTGTCTCTCTCTCTCCATTCCTCTCTCTAAAATCAATAAATATATCCTTGGGTGAGGATTAAAATTTCGATATTTTGCTCATTGTTGATTTTTTGCATTAAAATATATGGCATTCAACATGTTATCTTGAGTACTCACTTTTTGGACTCACCTCCTTAAAGCTCGTATCAAAAGTAAGCGCCTCACTTGCCTAGCTCTCCGCCCAGCCAGCCAGTTATTTGGGCAAGAACCTGGACAGTTTTACACATGCTCTCACAGCTTCAGACACACAACCCCCATCTCACCTCACACACTCCCTCTCTCACACACAACAACAACAACAGTGTGGAGAAAGTAAAGGCTACTTCTCGGAAGTGGAAGCACACCTCCCGCTCATTTGTAGAGGTTATAGAGGGCATTCTTAAAACAACTCTTCTCATTTATCTTTTCAAGAGTGCTGCTGTTCCCCTCTAAATACACACCTGAGATCAGCGTTTGTAACAGAGCTCTACCCTCCGGTTGTGCTCACTCACAGAAAGGAGGAAAATCAATTTCAATCCCCGAAGGATGGAATTACTGGTGCAGAAGGTCACTAAATGCTCGCACTGTTCGACGGGCTTGGAACAAGATCCTTGTCCGCACTGCTTCACTGCACATCCAGCAGAGGGAGGGGGAAGCCTGGAGACTCTCACTCCCACCATGGAAGAGAAAGGTGTCGGCTGTACAAGCCACAGGATAAATACATTAAACAGAGAAGGGGAAGAGGCAGACACGGGCATGTGCAACGTGGATCCACAGACTTATGTTTGCACCTAACACTCTAGAGGAATTGGGCGAGACTGGCTCAACCAACTGAAAGTAGGACTGCTATAATTCTGTCAAGGTCACTGGTCAGACCAGTCACTAGTCCCCAAGGATGTGCTGCACAGATCGGCCTTACCAACCGGACGTAACTCAAGGCCCAGTCTTGCGGGACCTGCAGGCCTGGTTGCCGTTTTGCTCGAGCCCTTCTCTGCCCAGCTATCTGATTCTGACCATCTGCGGTCTACAGGGGATATAAGGGCTGAGCCTGGAGGCTGCACCATGGTCACGGCAGCCCTGAGCCCTTCCAGACATCAGCAGACTGGTGCCGTTTCTGTCACCTCAGAGGTTATTAAGAATATTTTATTGGAAACCACATGACGGTAGCAAGGTCTGAGCCACAGACAGGCAGCAAACCAGAGACAGCCACACTTCTGTGGAAGGTGGGTGGGGACTACGTAGCTGTTCTCAGGAGCACACGCATCTCCCCCACGGGAGAATTGGGGTTTCGTGGAGAGAGCCAGGCCGTGGAAGTCAAAGAGATCTGCAGACCTAAGACTGAATCCTGGCTCCACTCATGAGCTATGGGAGCTGGGACATTACTTAGGCTCCCTGAGGTTCCGTTACCTAATCTATAAAGTGAGGAAAAAGTAGGGGATGTCAAGTGCCTGGCACAAAGCCTGTGCTCCTCCTGTGTCTATTCCAGCCCAGGTTCCCCGCAAAGAACTGCCCGCAGGTCCTCTTTCACACCATCTCTTAATTGGTCTTTTTATGTGTCCAGAATCTCCAGGCCACTTTTGCTTCCCGTTACTGTGGTCAAGGTTTGGTCTGGCCCTCTCTTTTCCAAGCATTAGCACTGGGGGCAATGAAATTGGACTTTCATGAGAGAAAAACAGGCAGATTAGCACATCGTGTTCCCCGCCAGCATGATGTTAGGCAGGGAGGCAGCGAGGAGAGCAGAGAACAAAGGTGCTTCGCTTCCTCCCCTCTCCTCTTGAGCTCCCTCCTCGCTAGTCCCCAGGACCTGGGAAACCACGACAGCAGGCCTAGACAGCGGCATCCCAGTCAGTCAGCCGTGATTCTGAGCTAAACTGTGGGGAGCATCACGAAGGAGATGCAGACCCTGGGCGTTTGGCCTCACAGCCTCTGGGAAAGGCAGGATGTGGCGTCTGAAGGGAGGGAATGTGAACATCACCCCTCGGGTGAGCAGGAGCTCTGGTATACCTGAGCAGAAAATATAGAAATGTTGTTTTTTTTTAACAAAAAATTCATGACTCGCTAGCGTTAAGAAGGACGATTTGAAATTACGAATGTTCTCCCAAATTTAAAATATATGGCTGCCGACTTCAGTAGGCCTCAGGGGAGAGATTATTGAGGGATTTTAAATCTAATGGGTCAGGGCATTCCTGGGATTACGAGTCTCAAAGATTCCAAACTGTGAGGCCCTGTGTGGGCAGGGCCAGGCACAGTGACTGCTGAAGTGTGTTAAAGAAAAAATTATTCATGAGACTTGTTAAAGACTAGGCAGTGAGGTAGATTTATTCAATGAGGGCCACTGCAAAGGGCTTCGTGGTGGGTGAGAGAGAGACTGGGCTCGACTCGGACTCCAACAAGGACAGTGGGGTTACGCGTCTGACCCGTGAACAATGCAGGGGTTAGGGGTGCCGAGTCCTACGCAGTCGAAAATCCACATATGGCTTTTGACTTCCCCCAAATTTAACTCCTAATAGCCTACTGTTGACCAGAAGCTTTACTGATAACATAATGGATGAACACACATTTTGTATGTTATATGTGTTATACACCGTATGCTTACAATAAAGTAAGCTCAAGAAATAAAAGTGTTACTAACAAAATCATAAGAAGGAGGGGAAATGTATTACTTGAGAAAATGCGAGGGTAAGTGGACCGATGCAGGCCAACTGCAGTGCAGGAGCAGGTGAGGCTCAGTGGATGGGCGTTACTAACAGAGATACCAGGCGTGAGAGGCATTCTTCTAGACAGACTCTACAGAATTCTTGCTGAAGGCAGGCCAGGGTGATAATATATAAATGGTGGTCAGATACCAAGGGTGGGGAATTTTCCCTAAACTGACTCAGAAGAATTCTTGCTCAAGAGAAAGCCCGAGTGGGGCCAGCCCAGCAGAGGGCTCTGAGGATCCCAGTTAAAGCTTGGTCACAGAGTCTTTGGCAAGTGCCTGGGCCCTCCTGTGTGTCTTGACTGATGGTAGAGGAACAAGATGTTTCCGAATGCAGCACTGTGGTGGTGGAATATGCCTCGATTCCAGGAACTGAAAGAAATGATAAGAAGTTAGCCTTTTATTTAGGAGGCTTTTATAGGTAAAAGCTTTCATAGAGGCCCTTCCAGCTTCTCAGGGCCCAGAAGCTTCTACAGAAATAGCAACAAATTTCAAGTCCAGTCTCAAGAGACCTAAGCAGTGGGCATACATGATGCAGTTGCTGAATCAGTCCACCAGGTGGCAGAGTGACAGCAGTACAGGAAAGCAGGAGGGTGGGTTGGCCAAGGGCAATCAATGGTGAGTCACTCAGGGCCCACAAGGCATTGGGCCTGCGTTTGGGAACGAGCCGTATTTGGTGGCGGAACTCAACATTAAAGATACTTTTATTTTTATCAAGCCTTTTACTTATGCCCTTAGTTATGTAGAGCCTAGGGAAAGAAGATGGTATACCCAGAGCTCATTTGCATTTATTAAGAAATGAAAAGATGATGAGCCATTTGGCAAAGATTATTTCTGTTCAGGTAGAGAGTTGCCATGCGACTGAGATTCAGAAATCACTTTCATAGAAGGTGAGGTTGTGACTTCTTCTTTGGCCCAGTCTGATAAGAGCAACTTTTACCTCCTTCCTTTGCACTGCTTGGCCCCCCAGCCCGTGGGAAAGGGTTCCCGTGACAGCCAGTTCCCTGGATGAGGGCTCAGCGTCCGAGAGCACAGGCAGAGGAGCGGCAGCTCCATTGCCCGTGGCCGGACCACTCCCTGGATGAGGCAGAAAGGAGAATCTTGAGAACAGCACTAACCTGAGACAAAGTAGAAAACAAAACAACTTCTCCTCAAACCACAGCCCAGTGGCAGACTCAGTTATGTAGGATCAAGGTGTGATCCTCACTCCCTCCAAAGCCTCTTTCATTGCTCCTCCTGGTTTCCAGTCATTCCTTGGCTTGTAGACACATGACCCCAATGTCTGCCTCCATCTCCATGTGGCATTCTCTCCTCTGTGTGTCTGTGTCCAAATTTCTCCTTTCTTCTCAAGGAAACAGCCATTGGATTTAGGGCCTGCTCTAACTCACTATGACCTCATCTTGACTTGATTGCGTATCCAAAGAACCTATTTGTAACTAAGATCACAGGTACTGGGTGTTCAGACTTCAACGTGTCTTTTTGGAGGACACAGTTCAACCCAAACCATCTTTCCCCACATGCAGGGCAGACATCAATGACCAATCATGGGATTTTCTATGAGGCGGACCAGACATCACGATACTTCCCCGCACAGCTGTCCTGGCTGTACGTCCAAGCACGCAGAGCCAGCACCTCGGGTGAGACCAGTTTGCCCTCACAAGTCCCACTAAAGGAATGAGTCTGTAATGACGGATCTGGCCCGTGATGATGCGCTGGTGGGGAAGATACTGCCAGTACCCTTCCAGCCTGATGCAGGTGGTCTTCTATGCCCTTCATGCTTAAGAGGGGTCCTGCTGCGGAGTTGTCCCGGACAACTCTATCACCAGACTGTCTCCACTTGGCCCAGCAGGAACATGATCACAGCCTCGGATCACAGGGAAAAAGGTCCCGCTGCTTTTTCTGAGTGCACAATCCACAGGCAGTGTAGCATGGCCTGGTTCCAACTTCAGTCCATGCGTACATTTCTCCTCCCTCCACCCCCTGCAAACTGGAAATAGTGATACACAGACATCTCACAGAGCTGTGGAGCAATTTAATTAATGTTTATAAAGCACTCTGAGGTCTTTGGACGAAAACTGCTGTGTAAGTGCAAAATTATTATTAGTTCCCAGCCTCCTGTCCCTTGGCTTCCGACATGGCTTTTGTTGTTCCTGAATGGGAGCCGCTTAGGGGCTGTCCAGCTGGCTCTTGTAGGGACCTAGGCATGTACATGCACATTTGCAGATTTCTTTCCCTTTGAAAAAAGCATTCCAACTCAGCAGGATGTCTTAAAGCATTTCAGTGTCTGAATTTCTCTCCACTTGTCTACTAAGTACTGTAATCTACAAGAATAGATTGTAAACAGGCTACTTTGGAAAAAGAGTGAGTGGGGGAAATGGCCAATTTGAAGAAATGACCCCTCTTATAATGAAGAATAATATAATATCTCCTCCTCATAGAGAATCTAAATAAACCACTAAGTGAGGTCTGACTCCCTTGCCCCAAGGCACTCTGCATGTGTTCATGCATCGAAAGGAGAATAGATTTGCTTTCAGTGCCCAAATTCCGCCACCTCCCTTCACCCTAACTTCTCAGGAACCATGGAAACAAATACACCCCACCTAGACAAAGTTTTCCTGATAGTGCTTGGTTACCTGTGCACTTGCCTGGGATTCCATGCGGAGAATGAAATGAAGTGGAAAAGAAAAAAGATACATCTGCAAGTGAGTTGGCTTCTCTTTGAAGGAGAGGTTGGGACATGTGCCTAACTTCTCAATCACCGGGGCAACTAACGCTATATGGCACCATTTTTCTTTTCTCTAAAACAGATTCATACCCATCCCATGTTACCCACACACAACCCATTAGGCCCCCTTGAAAGTATCTTTTGATTTATCTTAATGTTTTGTTAGCAGGGTCTGTTAGCCAACTACTGGAAGATTTCATTTTTAAAAATCGCTAAGGAGCAATTATGTAGCATGTAATCATTTGAACAAGAGTATATAGGCACAGAACCAACAAAAGAAGCAAATGTTAGCTATATGACTATAAACACAGAAAAACAAACCTAAAGAGGTAGGGTGATGCACTCCACGTTTCCTAAATCAACCAATCGGTGGTCAGATATCAAATCGCAGAGCGGAACCCGGCAGTATTCTGCCGCAAAGGCCCGTTGAGGCCGGAGTGGACACAAATGGGTAAAACCGGCTCTCACCCCGGACCACCGTGACTGAGGAGCCATGCGTCTTCTCTGTGGCTCTGGCACCGGGGACTTCTGCGGTCTCAGATAATTAAGTTCTGCCTGTTATGTAGAGGTCAAGACAGAAGGAATAATTTTTCTTTCCATTCTGTTATTTTTAAAAAAGGAAAGGAGACCTAAGTAAAAAATAAGATATATGCACAGCAGCTCAGATCATAAGACCGAGGACTAAGAATTGGAAAGACATCGTGCAAGAGCCAGCTCGTTTCCAGTCTCCTCTCCTCCACCGTCCGTGTGCTGTCCCAGGCTGCCATGTGCTTCCTAGAAGGTCTCCTGCCTCCCGTTTCCTGTGGCCTTTTCATTTCATCTCGCACTTTGTTTTTCTGGTTGTTGTCCTAGAAATGAATCTAATTATATGGCTCCTTAACCCAGAACCCTTCAACACTGCCTCACTGTGCAAATTCTCTAAAACTTGTCTGTCTTCCCTTATTTCCTCCTTCCTACTCCGCCTTGACTGTGGGTACCCTGTGCCTACAGAAGTCTCATGTAATTCTCCGTTCGCACGTGCTCGCTACCGTTTTTCCTCAGAGACTGGGCCCCAGACATTCCCACGACCCTTTCCCGTTACTACCACTCAAAATCCTGCTGATCTTTCTTTCACATCCAAGTTCAAATGGATCCATGGATCCAGTTCTTTAAAGCCTTCTAAGTGCTCCCACATGAATTCGGACCCTCCCCCAGTGGCTTTTTGTGTGTTTGTTCCCTTCTTTGTGTGCTTCCCTAATGCTGAGTAAAACAAGTATCTGGACAGATGGCTCTGGTCTTCTTTGTCTTTCCTCTAGATTGTCAGCTCCTTGAAAGGAATGATCGTGTGTGTGTTGAGTGCTACGTACGTAAAGTGCCTACAACAGTATTCCCTTCCGAGTATATGCTCAGCAAATATATGTACATTTCATTTTACCCACTCAATACACATGCTACAAAAAGGCAGGTAGTAGAATTTTAAAGGAGAAAATTCGAGAATAAACATACCTAGTCTCAAGAAGACAATAAATAGTAACAATAGACTCTGACCAAAGAACTGATTGATTGTATCTTACCAACCACTTAGATAAAACCTGGCTCTGCAGATGAACAGTGACAAAATTATGAGGAATAACTGTTGTTGAACTAAGCAAACAGCTTCCATCCTAAGATCTGTGGGCTTTGGGCTATTTTTACATGGGAAAGATGGAGAACTGAATAACAGTGAGGTAACGCAGCCAAATAAAGTTGCTGATGAGGAAAGAGCTGGGGAGTCAGACAGAATCACTCTGAGATGCCCGGCTCGGCTGTGCCGGGGGTCACACACGAGCCTCACGCGCTTTCTCTGCGTCCACAGGCTGCTGTCACATCTCATCTGCGAACCCAGCAAATAATCGGGCCCGGCTGGATTCTGTGAGTGCAGCTCAGTGTTTTCCATGGCAGACCCAGTTCAGGATTACTATGAAAACAAACCACAGGCCTTCTTTTGGAAGAATGTGCAGCTGACGTTCATGTATTTATGTCTTAAAACATGACAAGGTTAAGTTATTATAATTGTATAGTTATAACTTTGTTCTAAGAACAAAGATTTCTCTGGCAGTGGAGACGAAAAATTAAATATGGTTTCATCTACCTTCCTATGAAAAACCTGATAGGCTTTAACTGAGGCGGTGGAAAACATTCACTGTCCTTGATAAAGCCTGCCCTCCTCACCTCTCTCCCCACCCTCTCTCACACACACAGATATTTTTGTGCCAAATATTAGGAATAAAATGTTGACTCCACCCGCTCTCCAATTTCCATCAAGTTTTCAGCCTCAGTCAGTCTGAACTGTTGAAGGGCTTCCCCCTCCCTAGTTTTTCAGGTACATGATTCTAATGGCTGCGAAGCATTTAGATTAATCCTCTGAAGGCAGTATGGCTCCCTCAGCAAGCCTTCTAGCACTTTCGGTGAATAGATTCCACTGAAAGGGAGTCTATAACTTTTACAAACATTTTATGGGCATTCATCTTTATAAAGAGCCATTTTGCAAAGTGGACTCACCTATGATGCTTTTATAACTATTACAATCACTCACACTAGCTGTTCTGACTATTTGGGGGATAGTGGACCTATCTGAGACTCTTGAGTGAAACCCCTTGAATCCCAGGTACAGAGGCCTAGACTTACGTGCCCTTCTGAAGAAGACACTCTCCTTCTCTACATTTCTCCTTCCTGCATCACGCAGGTGGGCAAGTTGATCATGAACTACCTGGGGGCAATGCAACGCTAGTGTGTATTCGGAGCGCCTCTGGGAGGAAGAGGGTGCCATGTAATAGCGGTGTACCCGTCATGACCGTCCTCCCCCTCAGAGGAAGGACTCAGCCAACCTTTCATTTCTAGAATTCCACCTGGGGTTTGGGTTCTCTAACCAGTTTACAGACTTCTAGCACACATGCCAAAGCCTTAGAAGTAGTTTTAAATATAAAAAGAAAAACGTTCCCTAGTCACATGGATATATTTAACAACACGAAAGTTGAGACACAGAGGCAAAAACCCTAAATCAACTTGGCACCCCTTTTACTCTCTAACAGTGTGGGCAATGCACACACTACTGAAGGGACACAATCACTTTGGAAAACACGGAGGGAAGGGGCCAAATCTGATTAAGAAAAGCACAATTGCCAAAATAGCGAGGTAACTTCAGTGAATTCCCTTCTCCCCAAGTTCCAGTGGTCCGTGGAATGCTTTTGGCTGGTGCTTCAGAAATGGGCCACTGAACCGGCCCCTCAGGTCCCCAAAGGAAAGTCTCCTTTGCAGATTTTTTGTTTGGAACAATGCAAACCATAAAAAGTGAAAGTCATTCTCCCCTGCCCAGAACAGTACTGCAATAGTAAGGATAATGACTCAACAAAGCTTCCAGTTTGTATAGTGCTTTATACTTTTCAGGGCATCTTCACACACATTATTTCAGTCAACTCATGCAACAGCCTTCTGGCTTACAACTGAGAGAGCAGCAACCACAGGACCTGGCCCACGGTCATACAGGTAGTGGGACCGCTGGGGCTAGCGCCCGACTGCAGGGCTGGCCCCGCACTTCCCCAGGTCACAAAGCGGATCCCGTCCCACTGTCACCCTCCCTGGTGCCTCTCACTCTCCAGGGTCGGGCTTCTCGTCAGTCAGCAACAGTATCTAACTGCAGATACAGTTTCCAAAGGAGAAAAAACACAAGTCCTTCTTTGAAAAGCATACATGGAGATATAAAAATAAAAGAGGCATTCTTCTTTATTGCTTCTTTACAGATGCCTTTCCCAGATGAAAAAGCCCTGTTGAGGAGCAGGTCACTGACCTGTTATTTCTACACACACATAATACTCCTTAGTAATAGCAGAGCCTTCACAGCGGGAAATTATTTGCCAAATATTTCCCACTGTCTCCCAGCGTGGCCTGTACATTTCTCCCAGACATAAAGCATCTGGGCTAGTCCAAGAAAACACAGCAAATTCAAAGAGATGTTTCCCAGATGTGCAGCTGTCCTGAGGAGTCTGTCACAGGGCCAACTTTGGAGATTCAGACTTCCCAAGACCCTTTTCCAACTGCATCTCACCATAGCTTTCACATGACTGAAAAAAATGTCAGAGAGGTTGACCAGACAGCTGAACAGGATGCTGAGCAGGTGGCGGTGAAGGCGCAGCACTGGAGAGCACCCCGCAGGGCGGCCCCACGCTGTGTGGCCACGTGATGGTTTTCGACACCCTGGTCACAAATAGTACAGTGGGATCCCCTTCAGATGTTTCAGTCAGGTGGGGGGCTTCACAAGAAGGCTGCTGTCTTCGGTGGGGGCACACGCTTCCTGTGTCCTGTGTGACGTAAAGGCACACCACTGAGCCTTCGACTTCAGGGAAAACGACCTGCAGAAATCCTGCTCACACCAGTTCTGCCTTGGGAGGAGTCATCAGCTCCACAGACTTGCTTGGGGAGGTGACTGGGAGAAAAACTCGTTCCATGCCAGGCTTAGAAAACTCTGGAAAAATAGTCTGTCGTGCAAACTTCTGAAAAATAAGAGAAATAAATGAGAAGTGAACAACTGGAAAAGTGCATCACTTTTCACCTCAATTTAAACTCCATTCTGGGAGCTCCTCTATGGCCTCTAATGGCCACCTCACTCGCTCCACAGTGGACTTGGACTGTTTCACTGCTACCTGTAAACTCTGACCAGGACACGCACTGATCATGGATGGGGGTCATTTGAAGCCCCAGCTATTAATCATCTGCATGGAAAAATCAGTGCCCATAGAAATAGGCATTTGCAGCAAGAAACTAAAGTCTTTCACTCTAAATTTGCTGTCCCATAAGTCTAATTATCTTATGTGCAAATAACTCCAAGGACCAAATTACAAGCTCCTTGAGAGGAAGAACTATATCCTACACCTCTTTGTATCTCCTACAGTGCCTAGTTTAGTGCCTTGTACAAAGTAGGTGCTCACAGGAGTCTTTTAATTAACTAATGGCTAAAACAGCAACCAGAGTGATGAGTACATGGCCAGGGAGGCAGGTAATAAGTGAATAAAGGGACTCAAGCAGGGACAAAAAAAAAAAAAAAAAGAAGCCCTGGCACGGCTCCTGGGTGAGATCTGTCCCAGTCTGTAAGTAGCCAGCCCTTCCTGATGGTATCGAGACATATGGGAAACATCACTTCCTGGTGGGTCAGGCCCAGAGCTGACCCTGCGCCCCTACAACTGCGGCAACTGATGAAGGTGAAGGACACTGATCTTGCACTGCTGCTCACTCGCCCACAAGAACCCTGCCTCTCCCCCGGAGGGCGGACGGTCAGTGTTTCACTCTCTGCCACTGTAAGGACAAGGCCCTCCTATAGTGCTCCAGCGGGATCCTTTGGCGTTTCTCAAACTGTCTTCACGTATCTTGCTTTGTGTGCCACCTCGGCGCTCTTTGCAGAGCCACGTGACAAGAAACGAGCAGGGCACTTGCTGTAAAGATTCTCACAGTGTGGGGCCTCAGTAAGCCCAGGGCACAGAGACGCTCTCTCCCTGCTGTTAAATGATTCACACTATCTACAAAGCATCCGAATTGGTTCCCCATGTGATCTTGTAATAATAACCAGTCTTTTAATAAAATACTCACACAAGTGAAAACGATGAGTGTTATGTAAAAAACCACCAAAGCCAACAGCAGTACAATCTCAGCTCTATATTTCTTAAAAGTGTCTTCTTTGCGTTCCTTACGGCATCCTTAAAAGAAATAAGTGAAATATGAAGCCATTTAACAGGACTTTTCTGTTCTACCAGACTAAAAAGCAAAGATGCTTTGTTCCTGCTTTAAGTCCCTGCTCCCATCCCTGCCCTCACATCGGTACCATCAGAAGAACAGCAGCAACAACAGCAGTGACAGTGGTGGCAGCGGCCACCGCACACTCCCACTCTGCCTCCAGCTGTGTGCAAGGGGACCGACGTACAGCGTCTCACTGAGCCCCCTGAGGAGGCCTGAGGTTCCCCATTTCACAGAGGAAGGAGCCGAGGCTCAGAAAGGCTGAGGGACAACGGCAGGTGGGAGGACCAGGAGTCTGGTCCAGGCTTATCCTGCTGCCCATCTGCCTCCATTTCAAAGGTGCGGTGTTCCTGGCTTTTATTTTGACTAGATGGCAGAGTAACCACCATTTGCTGATCTGAACATAATCTAACTTCACTGGCATTGTGCAGACTGCCAGGCGTCCTGACATCGGGAGACGCGCAGAACTGGGAAATGAGGCAGGGGAGCCACCCAGCTATCGCTTCTGCAGAATCATTAAAGCTCCTCTGCCAAGGCCAATGGCAAGGGTGGCCTACAGAGCAGACCCCCAAGGGGCTGTTACAGGCTGTGGTGGCAGCACTCCGGGAGGGCGGGTGAGGCGTTCAGCCCAGGAGGGGACATGGTAGAGATGGCTCTCCCCACTCAGGCATGACACCCGATGCGCTGTTTGGAGACGCAAGGTTGCCTGCGGATCGACCTAAAGGACAAGCAGGAGCAGGCGGAGTGCAGATGATCGGGGTTCTCCCCAGGGACCACGGATGGGCCTCAAGAAAACTGTCGGCCCCTGAGACTGTATTTAAAACTTAGTGCAATAGTCTAGGGATGGATACTCACAGGAATCTGAGACTTCAAGGTTGAGAGCCATCACCCTAATGGTTTCTGACATTTATTGAGCACTCAGTCTACCCCAGGCACTGTAATGCAATGTCTCATTTAACCTTTGTTACAAGCCTATGCTGTAGAAGTTATCATCCCCATTTAAAGATGAGCGAACTGAGGTTTAGAATCGAACAGAGATTTGCCCAAGATCACATGCTAAAGAACAACACAGCTAATATCTGCACCAGGTCAACATGACTCTACAGTCTGGCCACTGAACGGGGCAACTCGCAGGCCTTCAAAGAGGAAAGGACAGAAAATCAGGTTTCTCTTTCATTTCATCTCTGCTCTTCCTGCCAAGTCGCTCTCATTTCTCATTCATGTGATAATATTCATGGAAGCCCACTGTGCACCAGGACACAGCAGAAGGCAAAGCAGAGAATGCAGCATGACCTGACACGGTCAAGTTCTACAGAGGCAGACAAAACTGAGTAAAGGGCTGGGAAGCATTATAAGGGGGGGTGCACGTGCATGTGTGTGCAACAGTGAACCAAATCCAAACTCTGACCAATAAACAGTGACTGTATCCTTGGGCGCATCAGAGTATTATCTTAAATCAGACTCCCTTCATATACCCAACAGAAAAAACAGCTATTCTGAAAAATCAGGGGCCTCAGCCAGTGTGGCTCAGTTGTTTGAGCATCATCCTGTCACCCTGCAAACCAAAAGGTTACTGGTTCGATGCTCGGTAGGGGCACATGCCTAGGTTGCAGGTTCAGTCCCAGACTGGGGCATGTACTGAAGGCAAATGATCAATGTTTCTCTCCCTTTCTTTCTCCCTCCCTTCCTTCTCTCTAAAAAAAAAAAAAAATCTAAATAAAATAAAAATTTTTAAAAATCTGGGGCTCTATGATAACATGTTTATCATTTCAAGCCTAAGCCACTAATAAGAATCGGGCAAAAGTTGAATGCAAGGCATTTTTAAGCTACATAAAGAAGTTATGAAAAAAACCCAAAGAGACAACCCTTGCTTTAATAATCAGTCTCTGGAGCAAAAATGGTATTCTGCCACTGAGCATCCTTCCTTTGCTGTACTCTCTTTCTTTGGCCCGAGTTGAGGTACTGGGAAAGTCCACCACCATCAAGTGGGAGGGAAGTGCTGTTCTCATGTTCAAAAGGTGGGAACATGAAGCAACTACCTTAGGCCAGGTTACAAGGCCCCAAAGGAGAAGATTATTAGTAACCTGGTGTAAGGGACCACACAATTTCCCCATCTTCCAAAAATTAGACTTATACACTTTCTATTTGTTCCAAAGGACTCTTACAGGACTAAACAACAGCCAGGTGAATTGTCTGACTGTATCTGTCACCTACCCCAGTCAGGCTGGGTAGATGTGTGCTTATTTAAAGCCAAAAAATGTCAGGACATTCCTGCAGTAGAATTTAGCTGTTAGCCACAGACGTGATCCAAAGCTTCCAACTTAGGCTCTGACCGAGGGGCAATTTTAGGATGTATGGAAAGTGCATGCACATTCTGCAAGAAGCAAGCAAAGGTCACCTCACCTGTCACTCTCAAGGTCACTATGCCACTTTGGTTTCTCTGCCCTCCTGGCCCCTCCAGAGTGCATCTGTATGTCCCCGAGCTGCAGCTGGTGGCATTTCGGATCTTCAGGGAATACGGCCCTTGGCTGGGGGCCTCAAGGGGGCCCTTCTGCTCCGTCTGGTGATAGGTCTGCGGGTCTTCCTGGGGCACCTGGGTCTCTTCCCCACCCTCTGTAAGCTGTTAAAGAAAAGAATCCTATTGAATCGTGCTCCACTGACAGGCCTGCAAGCACTGAGCAGCCACGCCAAGGTGCCACCTCGTATTCGCATAAAACCCATCCCAAACAGTTTTTTTAAAACAAGATATTGTGTGGAAGTGTGACCTTGGAGGGAGGAGGAGAGAATCTGGCAATTCTTTAAGGCTCTGTCTGTTTTGGGATTAGATCAGGACTGCATTTTATGATCCTTTCCCACCTCCTACCCGACACAAAAGAGGGTGTTGCCGCTGACGCCAGGGATGTCTTGGCGGTGATCTGATGAAGTGGGTGAGTCACTCTGAATCAAAGGTTGTTGCTGGCTGTTCTGTATTGAATGTTCTCTCGTTTTCTTCAGATACCAACTCACTCATTGACTGATTCTTATTTCCGTATCCCAGCCTTTTATTTGGAAACATTTCTAAATCTGTTAAGATCATTGCCAGACAACTGGACAGAAAGCAGAGACGCAGCAGGGCAGTGCCTCCCATGCACAGCCGCCTCGTCCTCCACAGGCTGTGAAGCTGTGTGGTCTTCCGTGATGTTGCAGGAGGAACCACACTTACTCCTCTCCTAAATTAGGAACACGGGACAGCAGCGCCATGCAGGGACTTTAAGCCAGATCGTTTGGTGGCCATACCAAGGGCAGTTACAGCTTAAATCACTGGGTCCAGGACAGACCAGCCTGCCTGGGGTAGATGCCAAATTTAGCCAAACTAATCTGACTGGTTTTCTTTTCCTGAACTATCTTTGCAATTAATTGCTGGGGTCTTTTCATCATCTTCTACTTCAAAGATTAGGCACACACTGCACTCACCATCAACTCTCTTTCCCCCCACATGTGTCTTTAATTTGCTTAATTAATTTGCCCATCCATCTTTCAATGAAAAGTTGTAAAGCTTCTAAAGTGGATTTAAACAAACAGTAAAGCCAATCACTGTTTTGGTGCTCATGGGCAGCCCCTAGCCCGTGAGCAGCAGCAGGGAGCCTGGGGTTCAGTGGCATTCCTTCCCTGTCCCTGGCATTGTAACAGCACCGAAGAGCCACAGCATGAGCAGGCTTCACTGCCACAGTCCGTGCCAGCACCTGCCAATGTCTCATCTCTTATTCTGGTGGCACTTGCAATTCCTCTCCTTCTCAAAAGGGGATCAGGGAAATAAATCACCAAGGGGTCAAGGGAACACCCAGTGAGGCAGCAAGAGCTCAGGAGAGAAAATCACAAACACACACACACCCCATCAGTGGTTGGCTTCTGCTTAATTTATTAAGTAAGGGAACACTACCAAGACACCCGAAAGCTCAGGTTCCAGCTTCCACAGCCTTCAGGTACAGTTAGCATTCCTGTGGAGTGGGCTACAGAGACATCTGGTGGCAGATTTATCACTCCTGCAAGGAGCCCTGCTCCATTCACTCCTGGCAAGGGGCTGCTAAGACTAATGACTTTTCTCAGGCTGAGTCTATGAACATAAATCCCATTTCTTGACGGTTCTCCTTGTGTTGGAAGGTTCCTTCCTAAATAATTGAGGATCTACAGACTGAGGCCTTTAGGTGTTCAAAAATAAAGGGGAAAAGAAGGAGGTGTGGCAAAGGAACCTTAGAAAAAATTAAGGCATCCAACAGATTCTAGAAAACATACAATATAGCTCAATTTTTCACTTTTCAAGACTAATTAAACCACAAAGTAAAGCCTCATCGTGTGCTCACACCTGTCCCCACCTCGCTGCCTGCAGAGGTGCTTCCTCCTCCCAGAGCTCCAGATGGGCCAGGTGCCCGGGACCATCCAGGGCCACCTGTTCCGAGACTCCCCACTCCCCACTTCCAGTTTGAACTAATCAACTCAGCCTAGTCTCTCCAATCTCCATGGTGATGTCTCTTCAAACTTAAACCGTCAGATGCATTCACTCAGATCTCTTTCTAACACACCTCACTGGAACTCTCTTTTGCTAGAAATCTCTGCATCTGAAGAGATGGAAACTCGCTGCAGCAATCACTCTGCGATGATCTGCCTCTGGTTTTCTCCTGGGGGCCTCCTCTCCCATCCAGTGCCTCCCTCCCTCGGCTCAGAAAGACCCATCTGAAAGTCACGATCAAACCTTCCAACCCCTCCAGAGCTGGTGGAAACAAACTGCTGCGGTTATTTACATAAAGAGGGCCCCATTATTATGCTGGCTGCTGGGAGCCTCCCAAGTAAGTAGACCCAACTGACTGTGGAACTGGCTGGCACCGGCCTTCTGCCTATATGCAGAAAAGGACTCATTTTGAACACCAGCAGTAACAACAAAAAAAATTTATTTGATGGCCAGATTTCCATGAGCCTCTAGCAAAACCTCCAGCAGGCCTGTAGTTATTTTGAAATAGTACAACAAAGGCGGGGTGAGGTGATGAGAACAGAGAGAAGTCAGGGAAAGGCAGAACACAGGACCCCAAGGCAACCTGCAGAATTTTGATGTCCTGAGCCATTCCAGCCATCAGGGGGATCACAGCAAAGTATCTCACCTCTCATGGGGCCATCTTCCAATGGTGCCTTCCAGAGTCTTCCTGAAGGACCCAGAGAACAAGAAAAACTACAGGCTTCCCCTAGAACTCTGGCCACAGTAACAAACAACTCTCTTTGCCTGATTACTCACTCCAGCAAAAGGAACCTGTACATCCACACAATGGGCCTGGAAATATTTCATAACCCTCCTCTAGCTTCAAGCTGTGAGGACAGACAATGCCTATTCCCCTTCTTTTTGTTAAGATAAACTTTTGTAGCTAAAAAAGGGGCCAAGTGCTAAACCTGACAAGCTCAGGGGAGGCCTGATGACGGCCTCACAAACTCGGAGCCTGAAAGCAAACACACAGGATGGTCTGAACATAAAAATTCCTAACCAAAAGCGGGTCATGGTGGGTAGTCACATCCTAGGCCTGTAGCTTCCTTAACAAAAGTTAGTCTTCACCTTAAGTGAGCCCATCTATTGTCTTTTTGCATCTAAGATAACAGACCTTTGAAATGTCAGAGCAATCTTCCTTTTCAGACCCTCAGGGCACAACCGCTGCACCAGAGCAGGAGCAACAGAATCCCTCATTCCTTGCTATCTTGTTCCCTTCATACCATCTCCGTGTGCTGTGTGTGTTCACTGTTAACTCTCGTGTGCCCAGCAATGTAAAAGAAGTATGTATTTTCCCATATTGTCTTTTTATCCAATCCCAGATATTTCCCCTCTTTGCTTTCTCTCGCCCCCCAGTATACCACCAATGGATTTCATATAACCCTTCTCACGCCTCCTCCTTAGATTATAATATATAAAATAAGCTGCAAAACTGCCATTCTCCAGAGCATTTTCTCAATCCATTGAGATCTTGCCCCCTAGCAATTGTCGTCAGTTTGGCTCAAATAACCTCATAAAAATTCTCTACAGCTTTGGACATTTCTTGCATCAACACCTTCTCATGTGACTCCACCTGGGGAATCTGGGATCTGCCGGTCACAAACATAGTGGTAGTTTTTATGTTAATGGCGCATGCTGAAAATGAGAGTGGGCCCTAGCAGCACCACGAGACTCTGCATGGAAAAGCTCCCCGTGGCGGTGGCAGCCGTGTCCGAGAACCGAAGGGGAAGTTCAGTGGGAGGAAGACAGAGTCACAGTAAATGGGCCATCCTCCACTTGCTTTGTTTTTATGAGTTCTTCTAAACATTTGAGCTGGCTCAAAATTAACTGGCAAGAACAGCTCTTTAAACATTCAAAGTCTAAAAGCTTTTCACTGCCTCTCTGCAAAAGCATTATAGGAAATAGTAATTTATAACAAAGGAACCCTCGGATCCATTCACAGCCCAGTATAATTGACAGGAATGACTCACGCGTGCTTCACCACGCTGATGTTGTCGTGTGCTAAACCACAACAGGATTTGGGCAAATTAACTCCTCAAAACACTCATCCCAATTATGTCTTAAAAATCCACACTCCCTGCATTAACTCTCATGCTGACCGTTCTACTTTTTTGATTGGACTGGAAAAGAATAACATTTAGGACATCTCATTTTCAGAAAATCTATGGACTTCTGGCTTGTCTCAAGGCAACGAATTTGACTGAATAATTTGAATACTATATTCTTTCTTTTCAAGAAAATTGCAGTTTGACCTTAAGGAAACCACAGCCCTAAATAAAATAAATTCTCTTTAATTTTCTGAATGCTAAACCAATTAAATGCAAGCACTAAGTTTAAGGGCACATGGATTAAGATTTTTTAAAATGATGGACAAATTTGAACCAGAATAAAAGAAATCAAATAAATAGTTAAATATGGCTGAAAACAAATATTTTAGTCAAAAACTCTACTGTATAAAGTGTTTTTCTAAGTTTACATCATTTTATCCAACTACATGCTAATCTCCTGTAATACTATATTTGACTATAAGAAGGCTACACTTCCATTTCTATGACAAAGAAAGAATTTTGATCACAAACCTGAAATCCAGATTAATTACAGCATAAATGAGATCTGTTAAGAATGTGATAGGAAACTACTGGAAAAGATTTTCTTGAGGGGCAATGTATGTATACATACATATGCACATAAATATTTAATTCAAAATTTTGATTAAACATTTTTAAAGATATATTCTTGTAGTATTTAAAGGTGATATTGAGTTAATCTGATATATTCCAATAACACTGAGCAGTTTTTTAAAATTGCATTTCTCATGCACTAACATTCACGTACCTTGGTTTCTGACTCAATTAAAGTGCCAATATAATCACCATCCATCATAAAAACAGCTCTTTATAATGTGCAAAACAGTTTGGCTTGGAGGCTGATGTCCTAATGAGGGTAGAATGTATGCACGTTAACATCGTTTTTATCTAAGTGTAGTTTTGTTGGAGAAATGATTTTCTACTGTGAAATTTACTGGACCTAACAGACAGGGTTGGATTTATGGCCGTTAACAGAGCCATGAATGTGGCAGAGGCAACATCATGAAGAACACAGACGCTGGACCTGGAACCAAACCCCAGCCCCAGCGCGGCGAGCTCTGCTCTCACCAACTGACTGAACAGCTCTCAGAACTCGTCCGCTCCACAGAGATGGGGGTTCGGCGGTAAGTCTCCCTCACCTGGTTGGGGTACAGATACCTGTGCTGATGGAAGTGGACCTGTAGCATAGTGTCAATCACACAGAAAGTCCTAAAAGTGTTACTACTCCCTTTTCTTTTCATAGCCAAGGTTTCACTCAGCATTCTAAACACTTCCCGGCACACAGGAAATACTCAAAATGTATTTGCTAAATAAATGAGTGAAGTTTCAATACAATGAGAAAGTTATCAATACAAAGGCACTGGCCTTGGAATCAGAAGACCTGACGTCACACCCCAGCTTTTTGGGTCAACTTTGGTAAATCTTTTCACCTCTGAGTCTCATTTCCTCATCTGGAACTACCTTCCTTACCTCATGGGGTTATTTTAAGAATTAAGCCAGAAAACACATAAAAGTGCTTTATAATTGATCATGTTGGTAATAGGAATTATCTCTGGTAGCTCTCCACTCCATCCACTTCATTTACTGATTCCTTACTGCTGATACTTCCAGTCTCCTCTCTGGCAAAGTTTCCTGAAAGTCTCAATCTCTGCTCTAGGAAGAAATTACTTTCCTACTCACAATGTCTCTAAAATATGCAAAACCCTCCGAATTTTCTAAAGCACCATCCTAATGTGTCAAAAACCCTTTGAACGTAACGTCAGACCAGTCACTGTTCATGCCAACCATCCTTCTCCCATCTTGTGGGTCCTGCTGGGCCCGGCAGACGCACCCTTGCGAGCCCAGGTCATGCTCGTCACAGAGCACTACGTCTGGTTCTAGAGGCGGCACACCACCCTCAAGCCTGACACCTGTGACCAGATAAAAACCAGTTCTGAAGGACACATGACCCCATGAAAGCCACTTAAGTATAATGAGACATTCACTGAAATATTAAAAGAAAAGCAAAATCTTTAGCTTTGCCCTTGATCCTGGGAAGATATACAAGTCGGAGGTTATCAGCTCCTGTCTAACTGCCACGTGCAGGCTGAGAATAAAGCGAACATGAAGGAAGAGTGGGGAGACTGAAAGACACGAAGCCCTGAGGACACTCACACACCTCTGAATGCAGCCGTGTTTGTCTCCTGGAGCTGCCATCACCAAGCACCACACACTGAGTAGCTTAAAACACCAGAAATGGATTCTCTTGCAGTTCCAGAGGCCAAAAGTCAAAAATCAAGGCGTTGGCAGGGCCCTGCTGTGTCTGACGGCTCTCGGCGAGAATCTGTTGCGTGCCTCACCCCTGGCTTCTGGTTTGCTGGAAATTCTGGGCATTCCTCGGTTTGTGGATAAATCGCTCCAGTCTCTGCCTCTGTCTGGCATGGTGTTCTCCCTGTGTGTCTGTGTCTCTGTCTCTGTTTTCTCTTCTTTAAGGGCACCAGTCACTGGATTAGGACCCAGCCTAACCGAGGATGACCTCACTTTAATTTGACTACATCTGAAAAAAAACACTATTTCCAAATAAGGTCCCATTCACACACACCAGGGATTAGGACTAAGACATATCTTTTTGTGGGACACCATTCAATCCACAACACCAGCTATAACTGAAATGTAAACCAAAACTTTGATTTTTAAATTTCTTTTATTTCAATTCTAGAAACCAATATATTCCCTTTTCTTTAAGCTAGTTTTGATTGTATTGTAATCCTTCACAAATGAAAGCATCCTAACTGATAGGGACACCTTGCACCACGGCGTAAATAAATGTGGCACATGGGGGCTATCCCACAGGGCTCCAGCCTCCAGGCCCATCCTGCTTTTTGCCTCGGACTCACATGTCTCCCAATCCTCATTGAATAGGACAACAGGGCCTGGTTTGATTCAGAACCTCTGCTCTCCAGAACTGTCCCAGTGAGTCTGGTCCAAGGTAAATAGAAATTATTTATAGCAACTAGCATCCTTATTTTCCCATAGGTTTTCCCAGCTGGACCCATAATCCCAGACAATCACCAGCTCTTCTAGAATCGATCCTCTCCTGCAGAATTGGTACAAGAATGAGAGTAGGCTAGTTGATGCCCAGAAAACTAGAAGTGATACTAAGAAGCCTTATGCTCTTATGTCTATATCAGCACCACGTGACACACAGGAATTTTACCCAAGTATCTCCAGTGCAAAAACAGAAATCAAAAATATGCTTACGGGTATAAAAGAATCTTAGGGAAGTACTTTAGTTTAGGTCTGGTTTGAGCTAAGGACCGCTGGTAGAAAATGTGGGGTCACAGCAGGAGTAACCAAGAAGGATCCTGGAAACAGTTTTAGATGGAGCAATGCTTATTTTTAGGTAAGCAAATCTCTTCTTGGTCTTTCCCTACATCAAACCTTCCCTTACATCATGGAGACTTTCTTTTCACTTCTTCTTCTTCTTTGTGTAGTGACAAAACCAAGTACAGAACGAAGAGAATCCAATCCTCATGTGATTCAGGTTCCCCCTTTTATTCATGGAAAACAAGTGCTTAGGTTTATTTTTTTTTCCTATTTAAGTGTCAGCTGTCTTCTTCCTCTCCAACCTCTTCCAAGCTAAAAGATTTCAGCAACTTTGCTCTGACTCATCAGTATCCAAAATTCTCAGTGAATCCACCATTCTTGGTCTGGCGTAGACTTCTATTGCCCCCTCTGAGGCGGCCACATTCTGCCTTGCCCACTCTTCCACAGAACCACGTGGACAGGACTGGTGACCAAGAGGGAAGGAAAGATATCCCATGGATGTGTTCAAGTCTTATCGAGTTAACCTGCTGGAAGTATCACTGTAGTGAAAGAATAAAGCCTCACTCTGAGATTCATCTTTCAGGATGAATCATATTCTGTCCTTCACCACAAGAAATACTGCATTTTTCATTAGGTCATCCTCTTTCCTTAAAAACCTTAAATGGCTCCTTACTGTTGAAAGGATAAAGTACAAGGCCTTAAAGTTTGGCATTCAGGGTTCTTTACAATCTGTTCCCAGCCTACTTTCTAACATTATCTCTCAGCCTCTGCTGTATAACCCCCCGCTCTAAACCACAGGTTACCCATCGCTTCCCCAAAATGCTTGCGGATTCCTACGTTCATGCCTTTGCTCCATGTGGTCCTCTGGAAAAAGGTCCATGTTGATCTTGGGATGGCCACTGCCAGGCCCAGGACCTAGCATATATTTGAGGCTTAGAAGTATTTACTAAATAATGAAAGCATAAATATGACAGACACCTGAAAACCAGCTTTATGCCTTTCATAATCTGAACTCATGTGGAACGCATAAAAGTGGTTCAACCAGATCAAGTCGTACAGGTGCCAATGGGGAAAGTATGATTTTTCTTTGATGCCAATACACACATTGTTTTCACCTTTCAATGTTTTAGCGCCACTATATTTAATGTGCAACTGTTTCCTTTTTCTCCTGAAGACTTGTTCTTAAATCTCTCTTACAACAGATGGCATTCTAAAATCAAGGCAGTACAGTGAGTGGCATGCATGGCTCCTTCATGGGTCCTTCAGGGTCCTTGGCTGCACCAATTACAGCTGCCCGGGTCATTCATCAACTTCAACCCTTCCCAAAACACTCTGCTTTCCTCAGTGCCTCCTTGCTGTGTGGCTCATTATTATTACACAAGATGGTGGAGACAGAAAACATAACTCCACTGAAGAGGAGGTTAGCAATGTCATGGAAGGCAGCTTCATAATGTAGAATAAGAAACATCCATGTGGTGAAGTAGCCTTATGTAAGCCATTAATCCACTCTCCCACAGATCCCTTAGTCCATGGGACATCCCAGGATCTTCCACAACGAGGGTTCTTCTAAATATTATAAACTTCAAGTTGGGTTGATTTTCTGAAACCAGAGACTTACTTCCCCTTTCTCCCTTCCTTTGGAAATCATCTAAAAAGGGCACTTGTCTTGTGACGCATGTCTGTCCCCCACAGTGTCACCCAGAAATGAACTATATATCCTCTTTCGTTATGCATCAACCTAGGTTGTCAGAGCTCCTGGCATGAAAAAAGATGGTACTGCACATTCCTGACTAAGAAGCACTCATCAGTAGTAGCAGCAAACATCGACCATGCCTAAACACTCCACCCAACATTATCCTCTCCCTCCACACCCTTGCAGCTTCATTAAAGAGAGTGTGGACAAATGACGCTCAGTATGGAGCACAGATGTAGCCCTTTAAGGGATACTCTTACTCCTGGCATACAGAGGACTGTGCTGTGCCCTCTTCTGCAACAGTCTATCCCAAGGTCTCAGCCAGTGGAGGAAGAGTGCTGGACCAAAGTTTATTCACAGATTTTTTCAAAATACCTCTCCAAACAACCACAATCTGCTCACATTAGCTTTCAAAGCTAAATTTAGTGGAGGTACTGTATTCACTTTTGTATTTCTTCCCAATCACTCACTCTGCCTTAAAAGATACAGTATAGGAAGGGATGAGAGGAGGGCCCATTGTTGGATCCCAGAGAGAAAGACACCCAGAGACAAGGCAAGTAAAGTCGGGTTAACAAGACCTGGGCTATCTCTACCTACCATTGGCTCCACCTTTGACCTCCCTATGCATGTCTATATTAAGCCTCCTCTGGCCCCCTCTCACTGTTCCTTTGTAACAGAGAGAATAAAGTGGACACTGTTCCTTCCCCACTCACCCTAATGTTACAGGCACTACCTGGATGCCGTCCGCTTTGAGTCTTGGTAAAAGACACATGAAGAGATCATGGTTTACACAGGTCCTCTGTTAATCACAGTGATCAGTGCCAACTGGACAGTGGCAGGATGCTCTCTGCTCCTGGAGAACTGAGTGGTACATGGACTTTCTAATTGTGAGTCATTATAACCGTAATTGTGATATGCAGAAGGCCTGCAAGAATGTGATTCAGTCTGGCAGACAGTGGAAACCCCACGCTCTAAGAAACTCTCTGCTGCACGTGTCCAGTGGGCAACCCACGCCTGTGCAAGGAGGTAGCAGGAGCTAAGCTGGCCAGAGCCACCAGGTTTAAAGTCCTCAGTTTGCAGCTACCTCTCTGCTTGACTGAAATGTTGTATAAGAAAGTTGGGAGGGGGCAGGGGGTGTGGAGAATGACAAGACACTTAATCCTCTGTAAAATGATGTATTTGCACATTTTACCACCGGCCTTATTTCCAGAACACTCTATCCGTTTTTGTTGTATAAGAACAATCAATGCAAATGTATAATTACTGGATTGGAAAAGAACAAATATCTACAGAATATGCTGAGACCTGTTAAAAAGTTCTTGAAGGAAAAATGCATATCATTTTTGAGGTATCTGATTTAGTTTATTATAGACAGAGCATGGCTCTCCTATCCACCAGTACTCAATCATAGTTTCCTTCTAAAAAGAAAACAAAAACAAAAAACTATGGTATGATTTTTCAATAATTCTATTCCATGGACCAACAGGAGAAAGAGAATGCCAAGAGACTCTTGTTTTGTTGTTTTTTAAAACACAGTTTTGAGACACCTTCAGGGTAAATCATGTAAGAACCATGTTCAATAAACAAGCACATACATTTCAGAGTTACATCATTGGCTGACATCCAAGGAGAAGTCCAAGATTAATTGCTATGGTTTACTGTATATTCCAAGTGACCTCGTGCAAGAAAATTTAACTTGACAACTATTTGAATTTTACAGTCTGAAATTTCATCTGCTTGTTTCATGAGTAGTTTTTCACTACTCTCCTGGGGATATTCACATTGTTTTCTTTTTTTAATTAGTCTCTGGAAGGAATAGTGATTTCATGATTTCCCCCTTCTTTAAGATAATGAAGTCCCTGCCTGGCTAGCCCAGGAACATTTTCACTTTCTTTACCTTAAGTCAGCAATTTTCAACTTTTTCATCTCATGGCACACATACTAATTACTAAAATTCTGCTACACACCAAAAAATATATTTTTTGTTGATCTGACAAAAAGTAGGTATAATTTTGATTCATCCACAGTAGATGACTATTGTAGTATTGGTTGTTGTCATATTTTCATCTGACAATGTAAGGGAAAAGAGGTCAGTGCCCCTGACTAAATAGTGAGGTAGTGCATGTGTTAAAAATTCTTGCAGCACACCGGTTAAAAATCACCACCTTAGTAATTCAGGGAGAAAACAAACATCAAGATAGACCTTTAAGAACTCAGGCTGTGAAGTCAGCCTGCTTGGTTCAGATCCCAATTCCACCAGTTAGCCAGTCACGTAACAGTGCTAAGGTTACTTCACTCCCTAAGGCTGTTTCCTCATCTCTAAGGCAAAAAAAAAAAAAAAAAAAAGTACTAATCTCTTGCAAGATCTTTGGGAAGGAATGAAACAGCTTATATTTAAATAGTTACCTCAGAGCTTAGCAGATGATGAATACTCAAATAATACTGGTTTTCAACTACTTTTGTTGAAATAGTGTTATTTTTACAATGAGAACAATTTGGAAATGTACACTATAGAAAGGGATGAGAGGAGGACCCATTGTTGGATCCCGGAGAGAAAGACACCCAGAGACAAGGAAAGTAAAGTTGGGTTAACAGGACCTGGGCTATCTCTACCTACCATTGGCTCTGATTCCTATTCTCTGATCCCATAGGGAATAGGGTGGAAATGAAGTAGGAATAACAAACCCACTTTCACACACAACACGGTGCCCCAAGGCCAAGATAGCAGCACTATTTCCACTGTGCACAACTCACTGGGTGCCAATCTGAACTCACTCAGCACCCGCCTTCCCAACCAACAGAGCAAACTCTGAGTACCATCCACAATGCACTAAGGCAGTTGCGTGGCACTGTCTCCAAGGACACACACACAATATACATGTCCTATGCAGCCCTGTCAAATAGCCAGAGACACACATTCAGGTTCTTATAGCATCTTTTATGCCCGGCAGCAGAGAACCCTGCTCTGGAGGTGAAGTACAAACACACAGGGACTTGCTCCAAGGTAAGACGGCCAAAGAGAGTGACAGCTGCAGAATAAGGTTGGGATACCATAGTCATTTGGCTTAAACTGGAGGTGCTGTTGCGGCAGTAACCTCATTAAAGGAGGTTAGCAAAGAGCCAGTGACAACAAACAGTGGCAGCTTGGTTTTGCAATGCCACCAGAACTGCACTCTTAGAATCTGAAAATGTTCCAGTTCAAAGGAAACCTTAAAAAAAAAAAGGCTCAGTGCGACTCAGTCCTCTCAGGGAAGGGACAATGACGCTTGTTCTTCCACGCGTGGACAGCACTCATCCACCCTCACAGACGCCCTCCTTGATGCTCCTCTCAGAACTGCCAGGGAATGGAGAAGCAAGGAATAAAAGAGGCCAAGGGTATTCCAGAAAAGGGATGACTTACCGAAAACTACCACATATGAAACAAACCTAAATCGGTCTCTCTCAGGCCTTCTTGTCCAGTCGTCCGCCCTGCACCCCCAAACTGATGGGCATCACCATCACAAAACACCACAAATCAGAAATCTTCCTGTCTAATGTCCAAGTCTGCCCTCGCTGTTTTCTCCCTGACCTACCAACCCAACCACAGGGGGCCTTTCAGAATTGACCCAACCAGTTATCTGCCCTCCCAAAACGTCTTATGTGGGTCATTCATCTCCGGTCATTTTTAGGGGCAGGAAAGGATTCAGGTCCTCAGGAACAAAATCTAAGAATGCCGTATTCCTGGATGCACAAAAGCGTTGGGACCAGGACAGGGAGGCGTGCCGAAGACTGGAGATAGCTGCAGGAGACTCCCCCACCCCCAGCCTCAGAAGGTCACTAGCCTTAGGGAGGTCGTTCCACTGCCTCCAATAGAGCCGACCTAACCCCAGCCCGCAGGCCTTTCGGTGCTTACCTTAGTCCAGAACACCGTGTAGGGGACCCACGGGTTCCGCGGGGCGGTGCAAGGCAAGTCCACATTCTCGGAACAAGCCACCTTCAGTTCCTGCGCTGCTGTCGCCAGGCTGCAGGCTGCAAGAGGGAGAGAGACGGTGGCGTGAGCAAGGGAGGAAAGGGGGTGTCGTAGGGAGGCGTAGGGAGACAGACGGTCCTGGGACCTACCACAGCCCAGGAGCAGGAGCTGGAGGCCGCGCGACATGGCTGGGAGACTGAGGGTTTGTGGCGCGCTGGCGCCGTGTGGCGCTCTTTTACCGGCGCCCACAGGGACTTCCCCCGGCGCCGCTCAGGGGGAATCCCCAGCGGCTGGCGGAAGCGGCAGGCGCGCCCTTCCCCCGCTAGCAACCACGGGGACGTCCCCGCGCCCGCCCCAGCGCCCGCCACCCGCGCGTTCCCGCCCCCGCGCGCCCCCAGCCGGCGTTGCTGCTCCTGCGGCCCGGACAGCAGCTACAGCAATCCCCGCGTAACGCCCAGCGCTTGGGGCTTTGCAAACCGCGCTCGAACGCGTGACACCGGTCCGCTGACCCGATAACAAAGTCAGGAGCTAGGCCAGCCGAGGCTGTGTGTCCTTTTTATGGAGGTGAAACCAGATTCAGAGAGGTCAAGCGGCTTCCCCAGTCGCCCAGCTTGTCCGTGGTGACGTCACTGACAAGCCCAAGTCCTCAGTCTCTGTACATTCTGTGATCTTCAGAGACTCACTAGACTTGCCAAGGAACCAGGCAAGTCTGTAGTTCTTGGCTCCCAGCCTTCCGGAGTGGTTATCAGTCGGTACAATTCAGCCTGTTTAAATTACAATATTTCAACAAAGGAGACTCCTATTAAAGTAAGAATTACACGTAGAGAATTTGGGGGAAAAACAAGAAAAAATCTAGAAGAAAATAGAAATCACGTATAATCTATCCAGAAGTAACTATTGGTAACATTTGGTGTGTTTGCCTCAATGAATAAAAGATAGCTACTTTTAATGGTCTGTTTTACAAACTATTTTGTAACCTATTTGACTTTGCATAATATTTTGCAAGTGTTTCTACATCATTGAAGAGTTTCAACAGCATCATTTTGGTGGCTGCATAATAGTCCATCCTACAGTTGTACCATAAGTTAGAATTGATTAATATTAGACATTATTAATCTAGTGTTACTAGTGTAGCTAGTGTTAGTGTCAGGTTGTTTGTTTAATTATTAATATTACCAACAATGCTGCGGTTACTAAGATGAACTTTTATGTAAAGAAACTTTTGGTCTCATAGGGGTTATCATTTTCTCAGAATAAGTACCTAGAGGAAAATTGTGCTAGGCCAGAGGGATTTTACAATTTTGTTATGCCGAAATTACCTCCACTGAGGTGTGCTCCAACTATATTCCCACCTGCAGTGTATGAGAGTGTCTGTTCCCCAGCACTTTTGTCGATATAATTGTTAACCAAACTTCCACCTTAGTCCATTCAAGCAGTTAAAAAGAATGACACTACAGTCAAATTATCGCTTAGCCTTGAAAGTACTTATACCGATTGACAGTCACACTGGCTCCGTGTAAGTGCTTTTTCTCCATAACCCTCACAGGGCTAATTTTTAGACAGACAAAAATAAGTATAAAAAATAAAAGAATCAAACACATCTGTATGCAATGTATTTAATAAAACAACTGTTCCTTGCTAGATCCCATACCTGGGCGTTTAAGCTTTCTTCCAACTTTTCACTGTCATAAACACTGCTGTGTGGGGCCGAGGCAGGGGCAGGGGGCCGGGGATGGGGGTGGGGGGTGCTGAGGTAGAAGCAGAGGCAGGGGCAGGGGGCGGCCCCGAGGTGCGCCGCTCATCTTGGCGTGTTACTAGATGTAGCTTCCGGTCCTCCAAAGGAGTGTCCGTTGACCCTCCCCTCAGCAGGGCTTGGCTTTGTCAGATTTTTTTTTCCACTTTTACCAGTGTAATGACTGTGAAATACCAGTTCCTCTTTGTTTCATTTACATGACGTCGATTACCAGGAGGGAGGAACATGTTTTCTTTTATGTTTTGAGGCTATTGGTGCCCTTTTAAGGATTCCATGTTCTTGCCATTTGGTCTTTTACATTGAAGCTGTTTATAAATTCTGAGCCAAATCCTTTCTTGGCTGTGTGCATGCCAAATGTCTTCTCCACGTCTAAGGTTTGTGTTTTTCACTTGTTTATAGTATCTTTAATATCCAAAGGGTTTTTAAAAACTATTATAATGTCACATTTATTGACATTTATTTATTTATTTATTTATTTATTTATTTATGGTTTGTGCTTGTGGTGTGGTGTTTAAGAAATCTTTTCCTACCCTGGGATCACAAAAACATTCTGCTTAATTTTCTTCCAAAACTTTTTAAGTCGTACTTTGTCATATGTTAAGTCTTTAATCCATTTACATATAGTTTGATGTAGGAAATCTAACTTATTTTTTCCATATGGATAAGCAATTGTTCCAATACAGTTTGCTAAAAGTTCTGATTTCCCCACTGATTTGAAATAGCATCTCTGCTATATACAAATTTCCATATGTATGTGGGCCTCTTTCTAAACTCTATTCTGTCTCACTCTGAGCTAATATCACACTTTATTATTACTTAAACTATGGCTGAGTCTTGCTACAGTGACGGAGTGAGTGAGCCCCCATAGGTTGATCTTCCTCTTCAAAACTGTCCTGGCATTCTTTGTTCTCTTCTCTACCTTCTACATATTTGAATCAACTTGTGAATCTCAAAAACCACATTTAAATTTTACTAGGAACACATTCAACTTATAAATGACAGAAATTTAGCATTTTAGAAATTGATTCTACAAATCCATCAATATAGGGTATCTTTTCATTTATTTAGATCTTCAAGAATCTTTCAAATTTTACACAAAAATGTTTTCTACATTTTTAGTAAATTTATTCCTAGTACCTTTATATTTTTATTGCTCTTTTCATAGATATTGTATATTATCCAAACTATATTTTTCTACTTGCTCATTGTCAGTAAATACAAACTTACTTTCATATAGCCAGCGATCTCACTGACCTCTCTTATTAGCGTTAACAATTTGCTCTTAGGCCCTCCATTAAGGCACTTTCATAGTCATAAATTATATAGAGGGCCCCCCCAAAAAAAAATCCACATATATGGTTTGGTTTTCATTGCTGTTTTTGTTGTGTAGCAATCGAGTATTCTCAAGAATGTGGTCTGTGTGATTCGTTGCTGTTTAACACGAACTGCTTTGTGGCCTGACAAGATCTCTGGGTGGATGTGCCATGCGTTCCTGGGAGGAGTGCGCATTCTCCGCGCGTGGCTTGGACCAGGCTGGCCCATTGTGTCGTTCAGGTCTACGTCTTCACTAACTTCTAACTTCGGTCTTTCTAAACTATCAGTTACTGAAAGAGAGGCGTCGAGATCTCCCTATGACTATGCAATTGTCCATTCATCTGTGCAATTTTATCAAATTTTTGCCTCATTTCACTCGATGCTATGCTTTAGCTGCCTTGGAGTTATTATCTCTTCTGAGTAAATTGTTTGTTTTTGTCTTTAGTGACTTTTTTATTTCTTCATAGACAACCTTGTCTACTCTAATTATAATCACATCACTTTACTGGGGCTAGTATTTTGCTTCTATTTTCTACACTTTTGTATTCAATAGGTTTTTTTTTGTCCTTAAGTTCTAACTATGTCTTTTTTTAAAGCTATAGTTGCATTTTTAATTCCAATACAACTGACAATCTTTCTAGTTGAGAGTTTAATTTTACTATTGTTCTGAGTCCTGCTATATTTGAATTTCTTTAGTCACTTGTTTCATGCTTTATATTTAACCTGATTTTTTCTGATTCTTTTTTCCTTTCTTGCATTAGTTACTATTGACCAAATTTTTTATATACAGTGATGTCCTCTCTACTGGTTTAAAATTATACATACAATTTCTCATCTTAAGTGATTACCTTTACATATCTTTTAATAAGCATAGCTGATTTAATAGTCTAAAGTTAAGCAATGTTGCCACCTTTCTCCCCAAAATGCCTGCATGCTGGACCTCTGCTAACCTCCTGCCCACTTACAAACTACTGCGACCCGTGCCTTCATTCCACCTTGTTTTTTTAATTCCCCAATTAGTCTTTTTTTTTATGTATTAAAATATTTGTTTCACTCTGTCTAATATCATACATCTCACTGCTTCTTTTTAGGGTCAAATGCTTCTGAAGTACATTCTTGATTAATTCTTTCAGCAAAGATCTGTAACTGGGAAACGCACTTCGTTTTCGTTTGCCTGGGGATGTTTGTTTTGTCCATATTCTCAAATGATGGTTCACTTAGAATGGAAGTTGATGGTTATTTTTTCTTAGGACTTTTAATATATTACCCCACTATCTCCTGGCTTCTCTTGTTGCCTTAGCAAGATTCTGGGCAATCTGATGTTCATTCCTTTGCAGGCAACAGGTCTCCAGTGTAGCAGTGCTTCTAGGCTCTTGCCTTTCCACTTGGTGTTGTTTCAGCTACACTATGTTGTGTCTAGTACAGAATTCAGTATTACCAACTTGCTGAGGTTTGTATCTTTTATTACTTCTGGAAAATTCTCGTTGATTATCTTGAAATAGGGCCTCACCTCCATTTTTCTGTTTCCTTCTGGCACACCTGATAGGTGTGTGTTGGACCCTCCGATTCCACACCCCTTGTCCATCAGCCCCCCTCCCCAAGCTGTCTCTCTCTATTTCTCTGTGCAGGTCTCTGCATGGTCCTCAGACCGCTCTTTCCAGTCACTAGTATTTATTCAATGATATGTCATCTTCAGTTTAACACATTAAGTTTTCTATTGTAATTTTTATTAAGTTCTGAAGTTATGTTTGATTTCTTATTTAACTCAGTCTGATCTCTTTTTTGATGGTGTCTTATTCTTTTATTGTGTCCTTTATTCTTTTATGGCTTTTATAACTTTAAAAATATTTATTTTATAATCTACCTGATAAGTATATTGCCTAAAATTCTTGGGGTTTTAATATTGATTTTTTGTTTTGTTTGCTGGCTCTTGCTTTCTGTGGATTGTTTTCTGTGTTTTCTAATTTTTTTTTGTAAATGAATCTTTAGTTGGGACTTCACATAGGGGAATCCTAGGGGGTGTGGCCTCCCAGAGAGTTTTTATGTTTGTTTTAACAAGGTACCCCGACGGTATTGCCAGTCTGTGATAGCATTTTGGATTAATCTCTTGGTAGGTTGTGTCCTAGACCACTCTAGTTATATAAATTTAATCATATCCATGTGAGGGCACCTCTACAATTATGAGTTTTAAGGAAAAGCCTTTTTTTAAGGACATACAGGCTTGTTTGTCATCTCACTGTGTGAGCAAGCAATTGTTTTTGGTTTGTCTTTACACTGGGGTAGAAGACCTCAGTTCCAACTTTCCATTTTCCTAGGTTGCTGGTCATTAGAACCTAATAAGCTCCTTCATTCTTTTTTATTTTTATTTCTTTAAATCATTTTTTAAAGATTTTAGTCATTTATTTTTAGACAGAGGGGAAAAGAGAAAGAGAAGGAAAGAAACATCAATGTGTGGTTGTCTCTCGCACGCCACTTACTGGGGGCTTGGTCTGCAACCCAGGCATGTGCCCTGACTGGGAATTGAACTGGCAACCTTTTGGTTCATAGGCCCGAGCTCAATCCACTGAGCCACACCAGCCAAAGCTCCTTCTTTCTTCAGGGGATTCCCAAGCCTGCACAGCTGCTCCTCCCCAGTCCCACCCCCCATCGCCCCTCCCAGCAGCCTCAGGGTCAGCTAATGCAGGGTCATAGCTCTTTTTGATTTTGACCTTCCAGATTGCTCTTACTCTCCTACAGGTACAGGTAGATATTAGTTAAGCTTTATTTATTATTTCTAAGAATTTGCAAAAGATGTTTTTTGTATTATACAGAACACCATATTGCTGAAAATAAAAGCATCCAATCTGCTATTTAATTGCCCCAAAATGTGACACCACAGCAACTCCCTCTTTAAAAAAAAGATTTTATTTATTTTATTTAGAGGGAGGGGAATGGAGAAGAAAGGAAATGGAGACAAACGTCGATCAGCTGCCTCTCACATACCTCCCAGGAGGGGACCCAGGCCCTCAACCCAGGCATATGCCCTGGTTGGGAATCAAACTGGTGACCTTTTACTTGGTGGTATGACACCCAACCTACTGAGCCACACCAACCAGGGTATAGCAGCTCCTTCTTAATCTACTGAAATATCCAAGTATGTTTTCACACCATATTCTTCATCGTCTTCTATACAATCCCTCATACTGAGGGACAAACATATTTTTAAAAGGCCATTCCTTACAAACATTCTCACTGGCCACATTACAATAGAAAAGAAAGGAAGAGAAGAGAAGAGAAGAGAAGAGAAGAGAAGAGAAGAGAAGAGAAGAGAAGAGAAGAGAAGAGAAGAGAAGAGGACTTCCAGCCAAGATGGAGGCACAGGTAGACACACTGCACTTCCTCGCACAACCAAAATAAGGACAATAAGAATTTGAAAACAAGAAACAACCAGAACTGACAGAAAATAAGACTGTATGGAAATCTGACAACCAAGGAGTTAAAGAAGAAACATTCGTCCACATTGGTAGGAGGTACGAAGATGGGCAGCCAGGGCAGAGAGTGCTCATGGCAAAGCTGCAGCTGGTGGCCCCCGGTGCGCAAGGCGATGGCTGGAGGACCCAGGAAGGCTGTGGATTGTGGAGCAGGGCCTGGCACACAAGACGGCTGGCACATGGGGCGGTCCCACATTCGCGCACAGATAAACCAGGCGAAACTGGGGAGCAAGACAGACCGTGCAACCCAGAGTCCCAGTGTGGGGAAATAAAGCCTCAAATCACTGATTGAAAATACCTGTGGGGAGTTGACGTGCTGGGAGAAACTCCCAGCCTCACAGGAGAGTTCGTTGGAGAGACCCACAGGGTCCTAGAACATACATAAGCCCACCCACCCAGGAATCAGCACCAGAAGGGCCCAATTTGCCAATGGGACGCGGGGGAAGTGACTGAAATCCGGCAGAAAGTGGAGCAAGCGCCATCATTCCCTCTTGGACCCCTCCCCCACATACAGTGTCACAACCCAGGGACTGGGGTGCCCTGCCTGGGTGAACACCTAAGGCTCTGCCCCTCACTACATAACAGGCACATCAAGACAAAAAAAAATTGGCCCAAATGAAAGAATAGATCAAAGCTCCAGAAAAACTACAACTAAGCGACAAAGAGGTAGCCAACCTATCAGATGCACAGTTCAAAGCACTGATAATCAGGATGCTCACAGAATTAGTTGAATTTGGTTGCAAATTAGATGAACAAAATGAAGGCTACACTAAGTGAAATAAAGGAAAATGTACAGGGAACTAATAGTGATGGGAAGGAAATTGGGACTCAAATCAACTGAGTGGACCAGAAGGAAGAAAGAAACAACCAAACAGAAAAGAATGAAGAAATGAGAATTCAAAAAAAATGAGGAGAGGCTCAGGAACCTCCAGGACATCTTTAAACATTCCAATATCTGAATTATAGGGATATCAGAAGGAGAAGAGGAAGAGCAACAAGTGGAAAAGTTATTTGAACAAATAATAAAGGAGAACTTCCCCAATCTGGCAAAGGAAATAGACTTCCAGGAAGTCCAGGAAGCTCAGAGTGTCCCAAAGAAGTTGGACCCAAGGAAGAACACACTAAGGCACATCATGATTACATTACTGAAGACTGAAGATAAAGAGAGAATCTTAAAAGCAGCATGTCAAAATGAGAGAGTTACCTACAAAGGAGTGCCCATCAGACTGTCAGCTGATTTATCAAAAGAGACCTTACAGGCAAGAAGGGGCTGGAAAGAAGTATTCCAAATCATGGAAGGCAATGACCTCCATCCAAGATTGCTCTATCCAGCAAAGCTCCACCAGCAAATGTGGGTGGGGGGTATGTGCAGGGTGGAGGGGAGTGAAGGGGGGAAAATGGGACAACTGTAATAGCATAATCAATAAGATATATAAAAAAATAAAAAGAAAAGAAAAAAGAAAAGAAACTTCACAGCATGTATCTGAAGTGGTGGTGGTGTGGAGAAGCAACAGCCCCAAACGCTAACTTGGGTTCTTTCTTCACAAGTGAGAATAGTTTACAGTGAGGTGGCTCTTCATTTTCCTTGGAAAGGGAAAAATTGATACAAATGAAGTGCTTATTGTCTTTCTGAAACCACTAGCTGTCACCTTCATGTATTTCACTGTTAATTTAAAAAAGGAAATCCCTAACTCATTAGAAAACACTGTGGTTATACGTTCTCACTGCCATTGGCAGGCATTCATTAACCTTGGGTGTGAAACAAAAGCTGGCGCCAGCACCACTTCTGCTGACTCTCAGGCCCTGCCTTCTTGTTATTATTTATGGCAGAACTGTGGCTTTGTTCCTTTAGTTCTTTCTGAGAGCATGCCAGTAGAGCATGTCCTAACATCTGGAACTCAGATATTTGAGAACCGGGTCAGTTTGGAGGCCAGGGAAGGAGAAAGCTCTTCTAATATAACCAAATACGACATTAGTTCTCCTCCCCTATCCCTCTCAGCACAGGGGCATGTGGGGCATGGGCATGGATGACATGCTGCATGTTACACATTCACCAAGCAGCATATAAGTTGTGCATAGGAAGATTGTTCTCAAGAAGTGTGCATGGGAAGACATTATTTCAAGAAGTGGACCTGCTTTGTCTCTCGATTCTGTACCACTTCTCTCCTAAAGGTCTGAGGCTGGGGTGACGGAAGTGGCATATAGGGGTGGAGGTCAATTCAACAAGGAGGAAAGGAATTAGTGAATTCAGGGAATGCAATGATTGGATAAGACAAAAAGGAAATGAGAGTTAAGGCATGCCCTTTAAGCAAAAGTCACGCAGGAGGGGCCAGTGAACACATTTTGACACTGTTTTTAGACACATCAAATGCTGAACGTGTCACAGATAGGCAAAAAGTGCTTGCGTTTGACTAGGAACAGCTTCGCTAGAGACTGCTGCTGGTCGATGGGAGGCAAACCCCATGGTTACTGCCCATGCACCCACCCGTCTCTTTACCCTGCTCTCGGGTTGACTGACCTGACAGATGAGGAAGTCTACAAAAGGGGAAGGTGGGGTTCCCCTTTGCTCCAAAGGAGCCTTTTGGGCCTCCTCTCCAGAGAAGGGTTTTTTAAAAAGATTTTATTTATTTATGTATTTATTTTTCAGAAAAGGGTTTTTGAGAGAAAGGAATGCACTTTAACTACTTCTGACAACAAATCTACCACAGCAGCAACCAAGTGTTGAGCCCCGGTCTAGAGTCAAAATTTGTAGTAAGCACCTTCTGATTCTCAGCCTCCAGAGTCTTAGCTGGCCGAGAGTCTTGGTCTCCCACCCCCACAGCTCTCCCCTCAAAGCCATAGGATCTTCACATTCACCCTCCACCACTCCCGCTTCCCCCAGCATCCACGCCCACACTCCCAGGGGCTTTGAGAACCACAGAGAGCCTGAGAGGGAAGCCCAGAGCATAGCTATGTAAATTCTGTTTTTCAATAAAATTTCCCCGTTAGGTTTTTCCCTTCAGGCCACTCAGTAGTTACCCTGTACTTTCCAGTTATGTGCTCATTTGTTCTCTCGAATAAAATAAATAGAAATAACTCTTGTTCCTGTACTTCTCTTCATCGCCCCCGACCCCAAAGAGAAACTAGAAGCATTCAGAGAAACAGATCATCCTCTGTGGGGGAGAAAAAGGTAGGTGAAATGATTCTCATGTTGGCTATGAAAAAGAAACCATACAACCTAAGCAAGCTGCACAAAAACAAAGAACAGAGAAATTGGCCTCAGAGTCACCTCGAGGCATGTTGGAGAGAAGCCCTCACCTGCATTCTTCATAGGCACACCCCAGTCCCCAGGGACCATGTGAAGAGAACTTTCAGGGAATGAATTCTGTGTGTTACGGTTACTCCATGTGGGAGTGCCCTGTGCACCGGCTGCTCCTGTGTCTTTGATCTTGCTCATCCCTCTAGAGCCTTTTTGCCCTGAATTATAGCCCAATTTTCTCCTTCATTCAAGTCCATTCAAACGTCACTTTTCTAGAAGAGTCTTTCTTAACCACCCCATACAAAATAGCTAACATCTACCACCAACTTGACTTGCTTTATTTTTCTCCATAGTACTTCTCATAGTTTGACACTATCTCACATATTTGTATGCTTTTTTAATATTTTGTTTCCTCCGGTAGAATTTCAGGCTATGTTTTACTTCTTTTAGTCTCGGGTCCTAGAATAGCATTGGACATACAGTAGGTGCTCAATAAATGTTTTCTGAGTAGATGAATAAATGGATACAGGTGTACTTGAAAGGGATATTTTGGCAGTTTGCGTTATTAGCTTTCATTTTCATCACGTTTTGTTTCCATGCTGTGAGAGTTTAGGCCAACTGCAAAGTCAGGGAACTGTAGGGAACCACTTCACGAGAGGTGGAAATGTGGCCCAGCACCCACGTGAAATACCAGTGGGGGACATGGCAGCACAAAAGACCACACCCGTGAAGAAGTTCTCCCGTGGGAAATCAGGTCTGCGTTATACCTAAGCTGCTTTGTGACTTGCACTTGCTGCATTATCTTTAAAGTAACTTTCTGAAGTCTGTGCTAATTCTCCCAAGGACTGAAGTGTAACCAAACCTGTTACTCTTATCATTCCCTTGCATTTGCAACATTTTTCAATGGACTGAATTTATGAGTTTGGGTCATGGCAGCCCTTGGGTGCCTCCTTGTCTTAATCCTTATTTGTGCTTCATGACGTACACGAACTTGTTTTCTTGTGACTGCATTCGGAAACAGCAAATAGTAGGTTTCACAGGCTTAACAACTACAATTGATTTTACAAACAAAACAGGGGGAGATGTTGGGAACCGCCCTGCCTGGTTTCAGAAGCTGTAACCCCCCACCCCGCATGGCTAAGGCTGAGTGAGTGACCTTTGGACCATAAACCACTAAGGAGACAAAGCTTATCTCCCTGGCAGAAGTGCTGCTTCTGCTCCTTTTACTTCACCCTGCCTGGCCCCCAATGCTTGATCAGTTAGCCAATGACAGGTAAGATCCCCCAAGGGGGGAACAACCTAAGACAAACACAATCATGAGGAGGCCCCAGGGAAGGACTTGGGGGGGCTATGGCAAGAGAGGGTGATGGACCCTCACCCCTCGGCTTTGACATAGCCTGAGTCCTCATTCTGCCTGCGAGAAGTCTCCTAATCTCTTGGCTGCCTTACTTCCCCTGCCTGACTTAAGCCTGAAAAAATGACAGAGGGGGTGCAGCCCTGTGCTAGATAGGTCAGGTTCCCTGGGGAGATCAAGCTTAAGAAAGAATGCATAAAATCCTGTGAAACCTGCTTTGCTAAGAATGTTCTCAATTTTCTGATAAGGGTCCAAGCAGGAAATGAGTTTGTTTTTCAAAGTTGTGTAGCCCTTTATCTAACAGACCCTGACTCAGAATAAGCCCTCGTAGTTTTTTGCATACTATCTATTGTTTGGTCCTTACTTTTTCACAATGATTAATGAGCTTTACCTGTATTCCTGAGCAATTTAAAAGCCAATAAAGACCTGTCAAGGCAAGGGTCGGGAGCTCTTCTCTTGAGAGAGCGGCCGTGCTGTCCCTTTTCCTCCACAGGACTCAGTCGTCCGTGTGAACGTATCTCGTCTCATCCATAACACCTCGGACAGTGCAGGCCAATGTCCGCATTAGGGAACAGCCCACACAAAATGGCTACACTCACCTCTGACAGGGATTCAAGTCCAGGGGGCCCCAAAACCACCTTCAATTCTAGTAATTCATAAGAAGGACTCACAGAACTCACTGGCAACTGTTATACTCCCAGTTGTGCTTTATTACAGAGAAAGGATACAGATTACAATTAGCTAAGGAAGAGATGCATAGGGCAGAGTCAGAAGGGGTCCCATTGTGAACCTCCAGGCATCCCCTCCCCAAGAGTTAGGGACAATGTTACCTCCTCCCTGCCGTGTTGTGTGACAAACGAATATTGCCACCCAGGGCAATATTCACTCAAGCCCTAGTGTCCAGAGATTCATTTAGGGCTTGATCACAAACTATAGTTACATGGCTGATCATTAGTCTTCAGTCATACCAGAGGGAGAATTGACATCGCTGCCTCCACCAAGAGCCTCCATAATAAATCATGCTGTTAGACTGTCCAGTGGCCAGCCCCCAGGCAAACGAAGACACTCCTCAGGTTAGACATTCCAGGAACTTAGCCATTGCTTCCTCATAGCCAAGGACAAAGACCAGACCTCTCTTTGGGTAAGATTAACTCTTCAATATACACATGCCTTGAAACTTTGCTATGCCCTTCAGTTGTGGGCCAGAATGGTACTCCACCTCCTGACCTGGGATTTGGTCCAGTGACTGGTGGGCCAAGAGAACTAGGCAGAATCAAGAAGTTCCAATTCCACTTTATTGCTCCTTCTCCATCACCATGAGAACATGACCAGGCTAGCCCACTATTCCCAGGATGAGGATGAGAAATGTGTGGAGCAGAGCCATTCCCCACTTCCCCTCCAGCTGAGCCTAGCCTGGAACAGCTGACCTTAATCAAATGGACAGGCTACTGGAAGTAAATAAATGCTTTTTTTATATACCTGCAAAGATGTTTTGAATTCACTTATAAGCAGAATTATCATGGCCATAATTAACTGATAAAAATACCAAGTTGTTAAGAATCATCAATATTTTTCTGTGAGTTTGCTCATCCAAGCCAAGCTCCTTTGGTTGTTATTAAAACAGGATTGCTTGTGGAAATGGACCCAAGGTGACAAGGTTTGGATGGAAGCAGAGAGGAGGGAGGAAGCTTGGAAGGTCTAAAGCAGAGACTGTGAACATAAGTACCTACAAGGCCAGGAAGGTAATATGAGTGAATATGAAGAGCAAATTCCCAGAAAATAAGTTTGACCTATGTGGGAGGGGACAGTAGGGAGTGGTGGGGATGATGGCAAACTGAACACCAGCTTTTCTAAAAGAAGCAGCTCTAGCCAAATATCGCTAATGTGAAAGTGCCAACCCAGTGTTGCCAAATTTTTCAGGGTTTTTTTAGAGGATCTGAGAATTTAGATATTTATGTGAAATCTCATAAATGCTGAAAGTGATTGATTTTGTTTAAAACATGGTATAAGAAAAACCAAACATATTTATGGTTGTCACTGTGCAACCTCTCATTTATGTCATGGTATGCAACATCTGGTGGCAGCAGGCTTGTCTGGGACCTTACAAAAATGATCCTCGATAAACTGTATCAGCATGGGGTGACCAGATGCCTCACATGGGGCTGGGTGATTGATTCCAGTTGAGGGAGGAAATCGTACTAAGAGGAGAAGATGTGACAAGTGAACTTCAAAGACAAATCCTCCATCACCATTTGGCCCAGAGCATTCCCATCACAGCTTAATTGGAGTCACTTAAGTGTTACAGAATGATTCATTAACATTTTTCTTCTCTGGGGGTATAATGCCCATAATAATCATGCAAGGCATAAAGCCTCTTCATTAGTCACTTATATATGTAACTATATGATGCCTGAGGACATCTCAGGAATTCCCAAGTCCCCAACAGCAGCACACAACAGGGGCAGTCTTGGCCAGGAGCAAGGCAGGAGACATTCCCAGGGCCTGCACAAGTTCACCCTCCACCAGGCACTTCCCTAAACACTGACCCACTATTGTGCTTATCTGTTTGCAGAACTCCGCTCTGAAAAACAGAGAACAAGAGGTGGGCTTTCTGTGTGGTGTGACTAAAAGCTATGAACATCATCACCTGCTCTTTTCTCCAAAATGGAATGTAGCTGTAGACTCAGTGAAGCTGTCAGGAAGGCCTGTGGCTGCCTTTCAGGTGTCTATTCTCTAGTATAGGGCCCTGGTGTTGACTTCCCTCCACTCTACATATGCAAGTATCATTATCCCAGAGACAAGTCATTCGCAAGATGATGGTATTTGTTTAGCACCAGATGTTGCTTCCTTTCCCTAATTTCCTTGCTGTTTGTAGCCCTGGGGATGCTGCATAACTGATGGTTCTGAGGAAGGCCAGGAAGTTCTCTTCCACCCAGCAGACCTGGGAGCAGCTGCTGGAGGAAGAGCCGAGAAAGCAGAGTGTTCATCTCTAACTGCAATGTGCACAAAAGCACCTAAGGTTTCTTAAGGGATTTATTTTCAAAGATATATAGCAACACATTCCACTAAGACAAGAAAAATAAAAGAAAGTAACATCTACTGAGTGGTAGTCACCACACGTACACATCACACTGTTTAATCCTTATGATAATTCCAGTGTGTGATATTAGAATGTCTACTTTTATACCAGAGAAAACTGATGACCAGCTAGACCTAATCCAAATGGCCACTGTTAAATATAGTAATTTTATGGCTAGAACATTCCAGAGTTTTAACACTCTAGTCCACAGTTAAACCTTCCTCCCTGGCTGGGACTTCAGAACCCATGCTCACTCTGTTGTTTGAACAGACAGGACCCCAGCAGCCCCACTCTTCTTTAGAGCCCTATAAAAGTTATTCTATACTAGCCATCAGAGGGATACAAATTAAAACCACAATGTGATATCACCTCACACCAGTCAGAATGGCCATCATTAACAAATCAACAAACAAGTGCTGGTGAAGATGCAGAGAAAAGGGAATCTTAGTGCACTGCTGGTGGGAATGCAGACTGGTGCAGCCAGTGTGGAAAACAATATGGAATTTCCTCAAAAAACTAAAGATGGAACTGCCTTTTGACCCAGCAATTCCACTGCTAGGATTTTACCCTAAGAATCCTGAAACACCAATTCAAAAAAACTATGCACCCCAATGTTCATAGCAGCACAATTTATAATAGCTAAGTGCTGGAAGCAACATAAGTGCCCATCAGTAAATGAGTGGGTCAAAAAACTGTGGTACGTTTACACAATGGAATACTATGCAGCAGAAAGAAAGAAGGAACTCCAACCTTTCACAACAGCATGGATGGAATTGAAGAGTATTGTGCTAAGTGAAATAAGCCAGGCAGTAAAAGACAAATACCATATGATCTCACCAATAAGAGGAGCCTAATCAACAAAAGAAAAAAAATGAGCAAAATAGAACCAGAGGCTTGGAAGCACAGAAAAAACTGACAGGGACCAGAGGGGTGGGGTGTGGGGCATAAGAGGGGAAAGTAGGGGAAGGGTCTAGTTAAATAACAAGTATAAATGACCCATGGACAACTGTGTGGGGATTGACTGTGGGAGTGGGGAGTTGGAGGTAGGGGAGAGCAATTGGGAAAAATTGAGACAACTGTAATAGAACAACAATAAAACAAAAATTTATTCTGTATGTTCCCTCTAGGTAACACAAGTAAGGATCAAGCTCAAAGAATAGAGAGAATTCAAATGTGTCTGTAGTCACTGACATAATAGAAAAGCAAACAAGCTAAAGAGAGCCCCTCAAGAAAACATAAACAGTAGCTTACGTGAGAACAAAATACTGTGATGTCACTAAATGAAAGACTGTCTTATTATGTCTCATAGGCAATAGAATTGACCTTATCCTAAAGATCTAAACGTGATAGTGCAGTCAACTGTCTGCTATTCCAAAGAGTCCAGTGTGGGGACAGGGGTCCAAAGGTACATCTGTACAAGGAGACCAGCCTGCCAGGAACTCCTCAGACAGTACATACAATAGAAATGGGTTTTCTTACCTGTTCTCTCCAGTCCGTGTGAATATGAGTCAGTGGGCCCCAAGTCCACTCTGTACTTTTCTTCTACCTCTACACCAGCTTCCAAATTACCATACAGCTACAACTGAAAAAAATTAATATGAATTTTATTTCTGACAACTGGTCAGAAACCATGGTCTTTAATTCTTAATGAAGACCCAGATTTTACATTCACTTGTCCCATTTGTCAGGACCCTATCCTAAGTCCATTAATTATTCCCGCTCCCTCAAGTTAATGACCCCATGAAGATCTCCCCTCATGGAGATCTGAGACCCTTCCTGTCGACAGGCCTCAGGAATGATCAGCCTCAGCTGCTTGGCCAAAGCCACGCTGGGATCATTGATTCAGCCAGGGCTCCTGACAGCACTGATCTCCTGAAAGGAGTGGCCCAGGTCCAGTTCACCTAACTGGGACACCTCATTTTTCAGGATCTAAATCCTGAAAATTGGGATTCAAATGGGGATTCTCAGGAAGTCTGGATGGGAAAGAAAGCTTGAAGTAAGAGGGTGTTTTTCAACACTTGGGACCCCTTGAAGAAAGAGCTAAGTCTTTGATTTTGGAGCCTGGGTAGGCTATCCTAGGAGTGTACAGTGCCTCCTCGTGTAACAGTCAGGACTCATGGGGATTTTAATAGGATTTTGGCTAATTGACCTTTTGAGGGTTTGAGTTCACCCCTGAGTCCCTGTATCACAAGTAGCCTTTACAATCACCTGGTCTACACTGTAAAGGAATACCAGGATATTTCCTATGGTGTAACTCACACCAGCCCTTCAGAACCTGTCCCACTTGCCTCTCCATACTCTGCCTCAAGGCTTTCTGATTGCCTCTGAGTTTTAAGCAATGTCAGTCTCCAAAACAATTAAGGATAAATCTCTTAGGCAAGCCTCTTAGACTTGGACTTCACAACTAAATCCAACTTTGGAAGATTGTCAGGAGAACAAATTAAAGACGGGCATGAGGAGATTTCTAGAGGTGACGGAGAATGGAACATCCTAGTACTGCAATTCTACAAGACCTCAGGGAAGGAGTCATTGAGATGCCACCTGCTATCCCCTTCTACCGCAGTCATCTACCACCTCCCAGCCACTGCCCCAAATTCATACAGATTTTAGGATCTGACTCATGTCTCTCTGTCACTACCAACACAACCACAAAGACACCCCACTCTACATTCTGGCCTTTCAGTTTTTCCATATCCGAATTGACATCTTTTCTTCTGTCCCACCTTATCCACTCGCTCTCAAGATCACTCCCTACATCATCACCCAGGATCATTACTTCCTCTTCCAAAGACTCCAACATTTCTTAGACCCTTCCAGGGTCTCTGTCACTGACACTACCATCTTCCTTACATCCATCCCTCACACGCACTGTCCTCATTTTCCATCCTTACACAACTTAGATCCCTGGCCCATCATTCTGCTCCCCCGCATTCATTCTTCCTCTACCACTTAAATATCAATTCTGTTTGGCTAAATATCAATTCTGTTTAAACTCAACTTTTTTGTTTGGCTAAATATCAATGCTGTTTAAACTCATCTTCTTGCCCACTCAGCTCCCAAACCCAACCCATTGTATGAGGCTAGAGAAAAACACACAACTCTGCTGATGACTCTTGCTTTGTATTTAAGACCACACACCGCACATGGGCCCTCAGCATTGTCTGAGTCGTTCCCTATTTTCTCTGCAATCCTCTGCAAAACAATGCCATCTCTTTCCCCCTTTTCTCAAACTCAGCTGATTTTACTGAAAAGAAAATCAGAAGAGAATTCTTCCTTTAACCAACAAATCAACCTACTTCCTGAATCTCTGTCCTCTGGCGCCTGGCAGACTTCTCTCCTTTGCCTATTCAAGGACAGCACAATTTTCCCCTTTCTCTCCTGACTCATCTCTCTACTTGGTCATTCACATCAGCCTGCAGATATTCTGTAATAACTCCTCTCTTAAGAAAAAGTCTATGAAAAAGGCATGATCCTACAAGATATTATTGATAATACACACTATCAAGCCTCTATAATTAAAACAGGGTAATGCCAACACCTAAAAGATGGGCTAATAGGACAAAATAGAAATTCAGGAAATAAGCCCAAATACTTACAGAAATATAGATCATGACAAAGAAGATACCCCAAAATCACAGGGGCTGATCCTGGGATAACTGGATAACCATTTTTAAAACATAAAATTAGATCTATTTCTTGCACTATACAAGAGAATAATTACCAAATGAATTAGAGACCTAGATGCAAAACGAAATTGCACAAGAGCTAGAAGAAAACATGGATAAATGTCTACATAACCCGACTGGGAAACAGTTTTTAATATGACTAAAATCCAGATGCTACAACGAGGAGATTGGTCATCTGACACAAAATCATTTTTAAAAAAGACTTTAGCATAATCAAAACACAAAAGAAAACTGACAGGAAAATATTTGCAGCATAGATTATAAAGAACCAATACCTAATTTCTTTTTAACTTCGAAAAATGAAAAGATCAAAATCCAATTGAAAAATAGACAATAACATAAACAAACTCATCAGGAGAGGTTTAAAACTGGTCTTTAAACATATGACAATATGATAAATTTTTCTCATAGTAAAAATGCAAATTAAATCCAAATTGAATGGTTTTATTTTTTGTTTACTCACTAGACTGGCAAAAAACAAAATTTAAAAGCTTAACACTACTCTCTGTTGTTGAGGCTAAAGAAACAGGACTCAGGTACATTGCTGGTGGGATATAACATGGCACCATCCCTATGAAGGGGAACTCAGCAACATCTAACAAAACTACATTTGCATTTGCCCTTCCACCCAGCAATTCCACTCCTAGAAAATTACACCAAATATATACCTCTAACAATATAAAAACACAAATACCCAAGGTTATTCACTGAAGCAATAGTTACACTTACAAAGTATTAGAAATACTTAAATGCCTACATACAGGAGACCGGTTGCATAAAATGTGGTACATACACACAATGACATACTGAGATATAAAAAAAAATAGGAGGAAGAGCTCTATGACTTGATATGGAATGATTTCCAGGAAGTACTGTTAGGTGAGAAAACAAAGTACAAAAGAGCATATGTAGTCTGCTGTCTTTCGTATCAGGAAGAAGGGAAAAAATACAGACTCAGTGTAGCAGATGGACTTCACCCCAGGCTCACCTGAAGTGGAAACTGGGGAAGAGGTTACATCTAAGGTAGAAGGGAAGGCAAGAGGAAGAAAGCTCAGTTTCCTCCTCCCAGGGCCTAATGTGCCCTGGACCTCCTTAAACAGTGCAAGCCAACCTGCCGCTAACTGCTTACAGGCAGTTGATTTGATCAGAAACCACCACATACCTATATTCTCTTTATAAAAAGAAACACAAGAAGATCAAACAAAAAACTAATGTAGCTGGTTTCCTACAAGGAGTGTAAGGAAATGGGGTGAAAGAAAGAGCATGAAATAATGCGTCTCTGAGGATTACCTTTCTATATAGTTTTGACTTTCAGTTGCATTTCAATGTACTACATGCCAAAAAATAATGTTAAATCAATAATGAAGTTTAACACCCAATACCCCTCTGCCTTTCCTTGGTTGACATTGGAAGCGCTCCTCTCATATGCTCAGCCCATGGGTATTTCAGGGAAAGCAGGCGGGTGCATGTGACACAATTTTACATATTGCATTTCTGTGGCCTCAGGGACAGACCAGGTTGGGCACCTGACATGAACTGAGCCAGTGATATGCCACAAGCCTTTAGCTGCCATTGTTCAGCAACAGACCACCATCCTTTTTTTTTTTTTTTAAGGAAGAGGTTATATCTAAGGTAGAAGGGAAGGCAAGAGAAAGAAAGCTCAGTTTCCTCCTCCAGGGCCTAATGTGCCCTGGACCTCCTTAAACAGTGCAAGCCAACCTGCCCCTAACTGCGTACAAGCAGTGGATTTGATCAGGGACCACCATACACCTTCAAGTGGAGACAGATGTTCTGAAGTCACCATCCGTGGCTCAACGACTCAAGGTTCCAGCTGTGGAATGAGCCTTGTTGGAGAGTACTAACACTTAGCCCTGAGAGAATTTGGGGTCTAATAGCTCATGAGAGTAGAATGAAGTGTCTGTTATCCCACATGTGAGCACATCAGGATATGTATTGAGAAAATTTAGCAACTGAGAAATCAGTCGTTGTAGCAGCAAAATGGATTTGGAGCAGGAAAAAGCAGGTTCCGATCCTGGATCTTCCATGCTCATGTGGATGTGTGGGCTTCTGCATATGAAAGGAAGGAAAGGAAGATAATACTAACTTCCCAAGGAGACAACTTGCACTAAGGAGAGGCTACCCTAAACCAGAGTCCTCCAACCAGTATACACAGGCCTGAACACAGCGCACAGGCTGTTTAATTGGGCCTCACAGAATTTTATAAATAAGCTAGCTAGTGTTGAAACATTAGGATATTTCATATAAAAATGCCAATTTTGCTTTCTCTTGAAAATAAACAAACAAGACTTGGGGACAATGGCCAAAAAATGCAACATATATGCCTCTTTTTGTCCAGGCCTTCCAATTACCCATTACCCACACCCACCTACTGCAACTGAACATTTGGGTGAGTTTCAGTGGCCACTTAGCATCTCACACTACTATTTATCTCATAGCAGAGAACTATGGCTCTGCACACATATGGGGAAGCAAAGGTTAGCTGGGAGGTCATGTCTTTCCACCCCCACTTCCCATGCCACCAGTGTCACTCATGACATGATCTGCTTGCTGCTGGGAGGTGTCTGAGTTTATAGGCCCACTGTAATGAAAATTGCTAAATAAAGTTCATGGATTAAAGAGAGGAAAAGAGAATTAGGACCCAAGTTCAAGTTCTATTGGTTGAGATACCAAACCTAGGATATCTAATACCTAGATAGGAAGAAAGCAAGTGATCAGGAGGTAAACTAGTGGTCAGCTTGGAAGGTCAGTGCAGGAGCAGGATAAAGGACAGAGGAAAGCAAGTTCAGAGGCAAGAAACCCAGTCTCGGTACCTGGCAGGAGAAGTAGCAACACAGATGGCTTAAATCCAGGTCAAGGCCCAGTTTCCTGATAGTATGAACAGGTGCAGCTGGCAGGGGGACAGAAAACCAGACAGAACTTTTAAAAGGCTGGGTAAGATTACTTCCAGTCAAGATGGCAGCACAGGTAAATGCAGTGTTTGTATCTCCAACAACTACTTGACTTCTTACAACCGAAATTGCAACTGAATTACAGAAGAGCCATCATTCAGAACCACCTGAAATCTGCCTGAATGGAAGTTCTACAACTAAGAATTTAAAAAAGGTACTTCTGGGTAAGATGGAGGCATAGGTACATACACTTTATCTCCTTGCACAACCAAAAGAAGGACAACGACAAATTTAAAAACAAAAAATAACCAGAACTACCAGAAAATCAAACTGTATGGAAGTCCAACAACAAAAGAGCTAAAGAAGAAATATTCATCCAGACCGGTAGAAGAGGTGGAGACTAGCAGATGACACAGAGAAGACTCACAGCAAGGCCTCAAAACCTCTGGCTGAAAAAACCTATGGGAGTTGAGGTGGCAGGAGAAACTCCCAGCCTCACAGAAGAGTTCATTGGAGAGACCCACAGGGTCCTAGAACGTACACAAGCCCACCCACCAGGGAATCAGCACCAAAAGGGCCCAATTTGCTTGTGGATAGCAGAGAAAGTGACTAAAAGCCGACTAAGAGCTGATCAAGCGGCATTGTTCCCTCTGGGACCCCTCCCCCACATACAGCACCACAGTGCAACTACATGGGTTGCCCCGTCCTGTTGAATACCTAAGGCTCTGCCCCTTACTATGAAACAGGTACACTGAGACAAAAAAATATGACCCTAATGAAAGAATAGATCAATGTTCCTGAAAAAATACAAGTGATGAAGAGATAGCCAACCTATCTGATGCACAGTTCAAAACACTGGTGATCAGGATGCTCACAGAAATGGTTGAGTGTGGTTGCAAAATAGAGGAAAAAATGAAAGCTATGAAAAGTGAAATGTATACAGGGAATCAACAGTAAAGGGAAGGAAACTGGGACTCAAATCAACAATTTGGATCAGAAGGAAGAAATAAACATTCAACCAGAACAGAATGAAGAAACAAGAATTCAAAAAGTGAGGAGAAGCTTAAGAACCTCCGGGACAACTTCAAATGTTCCAACATCTGAATCATAGGGGTACCAGAAGGAGAAGAGGAAGAGCAAGAAATTGAAAACATACTGGAAAACATAATGAAGAACTTCCCTAATCTGGCAAAGGAAATGGACTTCCAGGAAGTCCAAGAAGCTCGGAGTCCCAAAGAAATTTGACCCAAGGAAGCACACACCAGAGCACATCATGATTACATTACCCAAGATTAAAGATAAGAAGAAAATCTTAAAAGCAGCAAGAGATAAGGGGACAGTTACCTTCAAAGGAGTTCCCATAAGACTATCAGCTTATTTCTCAAAAGAAACCTTGCAGGCAAGAAGGGGCTGGAAAGAAGTATTCCAAGTCATGAAAGGCAAGGACCTACATCCCAGATTGCTCTATCCAGCAAAGCTTTCATTTAGAATGGAAGGGCAGATAGAGTGCTTCCCAGATAAGGTCAAGTTAAGGAGTTCATCATCACCAAGCCCTTATTTTATGAAATGTTAAAGGGGCTTATCTAAGAAAAAGATGATAAAAAACATGTATAGTAAAATGACAGCAAACTCACAATTATTAACAACCACACCTAAAACAAAAACAAAAATGAACTAAGGAAACTAGAACAGGAACAGAACCACAGAAATGGAGATCACACGGAGGATTATCAACAGGGAGGGGGCGGGGGAGAATGGGAGGAAGGGTACAGGGAATAAGAAGCATAAATAGTAGGTACAAAATAGACACAAGGGGAGGTTAAGAATAGTATAGGAAATGGAGAAGCCAAAGAACTTCTATGTACAATCCATGGACATGAACTAAGAGGTGGGGGAATGCTGGTTGGGGGCAGGGTACGGGGCAGAGGGTAATAAAGGGGAGAAAAAAATGTGACAGCTGTAACAGTATAATTAATTAAAAACATTTTAAAAAGAAAAAATAAGTGGAAAATTAAAATAAATAAATAAAAAATAAAAAGAAGCCACGTTGAGACTGGTGGGAGGAACAGAGCTGCAGAATGGGCTGGTCTCACAACCACATGTGGTGGAGAAAAATCAGTATGAATATTTTGACTACAGTGGTCCCCCCTGAGGAGTGAGTGGTCCCAGTCCCACACCAGGACCCCCAACCCAGGGATCCAGTGCCAGGAAGAGAAGTCCCATAACTTCTAGCTGTAAAAACCAGCATGGACTGTGGCTGAGGAGACAAAGGGCTTCTTGAGTCCCAGGCAGCAACTTTTAAAGGCCAATGAATGGATTTACTCTGACTCACCACTCTGAGCTGCAGCACTGGGGAAGCAACTTGAAAGGTGCCAGAGACATATGGGGAGAAACTGATTGTCTGGCATCAGGACTAGAGCTGGGGGGCAGCTTTCTTCCAGGCATAAGTGCTGCTCCCAGAGGTAAGAGGTCACTGTTCCTTTTCTGAGACACTTCCATCCCCACAGAGCCAGCAGGCAGGTACCGTATCTGAGTCTCCATCAGACTGGCTCACACTGTTCACCCCACCTTGGTGATTCCCTGAGACCTCACCCAAACCAGCTTGCAGGACACCCAAGCTGTTTTCAGTGGCATTTTTATATGAATAGTCTATCCGGGCTCATGCTTCAGACTTTGCTAAAATCTCTCAGACAAGTAGCATCTGGACTCAGTGTGCTCTATACCTCTCACTAAGTGGCTGGAGCTCTGACACTCGCAGCAGACAGCCTTCAGCAGTGTGGCCTTGCTTGGGCACCTCCAAGACCAGCACAAGTAACAGCCATATACAAGATCACTTTGAAGTTCATGAGGGATGGCCCTAGGCAGAACACAGGCAGCAGCCGACCTTGGCCTCCTCTTCCTGGGAGCCAGTGCAACAGGTGGACAGCTTCAGACCACGTCAAAGCATCACCACCCAACCTCCTCCACAAGAAACACACTCAAGGGGCAGACTCAGAGAGCACCAGAGCCCTGCTGAAGTACGTGCTGCTCTGTGGGGTAGGCGCCTGCACAGCTGATCCTCCAGGGTGGTTGAAGGTCAGTGGTCGGTGGTTGCAGCCAGTCCTTTCAGCTGTTCAGCCTGGGGGTAAATCCCTCCCATTGACCTGCCAACAGCAAATAAGGCTCAACTACAATAGGAGGTATACACAGCCCACATGGGGACGAATCTGGAATGTACAGCTCGTGTGCTTGAGGAGACTGTGCCACTGGGCCCTACAGAACACCTACTACATTAGGCCACTCTACCAAGCAGCTCTACCTAATACATGGAGGCTGAAAAAATGAGGAGACAAAGAAACGTGGCCCAAATGAAAGAACAGAACAAAACTCCAGAAAAAGAGTTAAACAAAATGAAGACTAGCAATCTACTAGATGCAGAGTTCAGAACACTGGTTATAAGGATGCTTCATGAACTTAGTGAGAATTTCAACAGCATAAAAAAGGACATAGAAACCATAAAAAAGAACCAGTCGAAAATGAAGGATACACTAAGATGGAGAATAATTTACAGGGAATCATCAGAGTAGATGAAGCTGAGAATCAATCAATGATTTAGAATATAAGGAAACAAACAAACAAAAAACACAATCAGAAAAGCAAAATGAAAAATGAATTTTAAAGAAATGAAGATAGTGTAAGGAACCTCTGGGACAACTTCAAGCATACCAACATTTGCATCACGGGAGCAAAGGAATTAAGAAGTACAAATTGGTTGTTACAGAACAGTCGAGGGGATGTAGAGTACAGCATAGGGAATATAGTCAATAATATTCTAGTAACTATGTATGGTGTCAGGTGGGTACTAGATTTATCAGGATGACCACTTAAGTTATGTAATGTCTAATCTCTGGGGTGTATGCCTGAAACTAATATATTGTATCTCAACTGTGATTGAAATATCAAAAATGATTTTAAAAAACCGACAAAAATAAAATAAAAGAAGGGTGACATCCTGGTGGGTTCTCATGTGGAACCCACAAAAGACATACTTCTGGAGAAGTTCCCTGTATCTAGTTTTATGCTTTAACAGAGGAAATAGAAATTCTCAGTAAATTTGGTGAAAGATCTACCAAAGCTTAATTAAACTTCAACCAGAGTCCCCTGGCAGATGAGCCAGCCACATATTGTTTATTACACAGCTCATTCAACACAACGTCCAGGTTCTCAAACTCAGCTGATATGAAGTTCTTATAAGATGGAACACCTCCCATACTGTAAGGTATACTCATCTATCTTATGCCCATTATTTAAAAATCAATGAGACACCTGAGCTGATGTGGGTGGTAGATATGTACTGAGGATATAGGTTGATTCTGGATGTATTTATTCATTCAGCAAACATTTATGAACTGAGTACATAGAGCTTATAATCCATCATGCTTAACACTATGGAGTCCAGAATAGTGGATAAGTCACAGCCTTTGCCCTGGAGCAAGTGCTGGGCCTTTTTGGTCAAGGGTGTGTCTGGGGACCTGGGCACCAAAAGGGGCAGGGGAGGCCTGCAACAACTACCTACTCCAATCTGCAGTGGGGCCCACAGCCAGGTAATATTGCCTGTCAATAAACATTTCTTTGTAAGGGTTTTTAAACCGTCTTGCCTAGCTGGGAGCATCTGAGGAACTTCTTACAAGGGCCTCAACCTGCAGGCAGCACTGCCTGAGGCTAGCCATGTCAATATAACCGTGGACTGAATTCTTACAAGAAAAAAAAATCATCTGATTTTTTCTACATAATAGGATGTTTTGGGCATTGTAGGTTTTTTTAAGCTACCATTTATTAAATACTTACTATGTCTGGGATACTGTGCTGGAACATTTACGCGTATTTTCTTGTTTAATCTGCATAACAATCCTGTAAAGAAGCTGGCACCATCCCCATTGCACAGTGAAGACTCTGAGGCAGAGAGAGGTTCAATAACTCTTTAGTTCCACCCAGATAGCTTCTGAGGATCCTATGATCTGTATGAAGGCTTTGAGAGTAGAATCTGGCCACACACATCAGGCGTCTGTTATTCCCAACACACATTGCTCTTCAGCACGGGGGTTCTGCCCAGAGGAGGTGACCAGGCTTCTAGGAGGGGGATCTTGGTATCAATTAGCCATCCCAAAATCGAAAGCCAAAAGCAGACCTCCAGGCTCTCACTCCTCCTCCATCAGCCTCCTATCAAAGAAACAAAAAGAAGAACTCCCCAAGACCGTCATGGGTCCTGTCATGTGGCATTCTGACACTGAGCCGCTGCTGGGGGTTTCGGGAGGGGAAGTAATTCTGACATCACAGAAACACAGAACTGAAAAAGACCTGAAGGGTTCATCTTGTCCATTCACCTCTAAGGGACAAGATACTGCTCTCTCTCCCCGAAGAGCCAGAAACAGATACTCCACCTCTTTCCGTCACTTCTGCCAGTGTTTTTGTTCCCAAATAGAGGAGATTTTCTTCCAACTCAAGTTCTCATTCAACTCTGGTCTACTGTTATCTTTCATCCAGGAAGATGAACTAGTCAGCATTATCTCATTACAAACTTCCCAAATCTTAAAGGTAGTGTGACTGTTAGTATTTTCATTTCAGGCCCACTAAGCACAATGGTCTATACCTGTGTTCTTCCAATATGGGTCCAATATGGTCCCATACGGTGAAGGGTTCTTATCTGTGCTGTTTGCAATCTTTCCCCTATTTTTTCAAATATGTAACTGTAGTAGATTGAACTACTGCTTTCCATCCTTCTCTCTGTCCCTGTTATAGAATTATATATCCGTGACCTTGGCCATGTAACTTTGCAGTAGCCCTCAGTAGAATTCCTGTACTATATTTATTCACCTCATTGATACTTAGCTTGTCCATGTGACTTGTTTTGGTGAACAGAATATTAGTGAAAGTAGTATAACAGAGGTTTTAAATGTGCTTCCATGATTTGAGTTGGCCTTTAGTTTTTTTACCACCACCATGAACAGACCATGCCCCAAGTAGTGCCCATCCCCAAATGAGACATAGGAAGCTGGCCCAAAGGAGACTGGCAATATGCAGCCATGCCCACCTTAGTCCAGCCGTGATCGGCTGCATCTCAGCCAATCCACAGACTTGTGAGCAAGAAAAATAAATGCTGTTGATGTAAACCATGGAGATCTGAAGGGCTTTCTGTTTATCGCATTATTGCTAAAATGAGGTCTAATCCCTGATTACCACCTGATCCTTGCATTGTATACCCTTCAAGTCCACCTCTCTCACAGAAACTTTCCTGGTTATTTCAGCCCCTTATCACTTGACCACTCTAAACACTTCTTTTTTGTATCTTATATTTTGGCACCTGTTGATATGCAATATAACACTTTCTAAAAGTCAGCCAAATATATTATTTAATAATTGAATATTTAAAACCTTACCAATAAGACTATCAAGTCATTGAGAACAAGGACTATATGAGTACAGTATGGGCAATAAATCCCTCTTAATTACAAATATTCTGCACCACAACCTCCCATCCTTTTCAGGTCGATGTTTCCCACCTTCGGTGGGAAACTCATTGCCATTATAGTCACAGGGCCTGGCCTGAGTTCATGCACACAGCGGCCACAGGGGACACCCAAGTATCTGTGAAACATCCACTGCCAAGGCTAATATAACTGAGCTTTTGTCAACCAGATAAGAATTTCTGATCTACTCACATTCAATTTCATATGTTTTGTCATCTTTTTTGGCAATGTTCAATGATCAATTCCACAAGATATTAAATACAAAAAATTCCCTTTTCCATCCAAAATATATCAATACAAATAAAAGTGAGCTAGAGAAGTCACCTATCTACTTATGAAGTAAAATCTGTCAAAAGTGAATATTCACTCCCAATTTTACAGCCCTTTATGTTTCATTTTTATTAATAAAATATACTTTTGTGTATGAAAGCCAATAATCTTTGATTTGCGTATTCTATATTTGAAAGCAGAGGCAATTCTTCAGAATCACATTTTTTTTCACAATTTAGTTTCAAAGGTAGTGTAGTTCCTCTTTCTCTTATGTAAGCAGAAAGACTTGCTTTATATTACAGCATTCAATGAACTGTTGTTTTTTAAAAAAATACCTATTTAGTTTTCATATACGGGAAGTTTCCAGATGACTGGTTGAATTACGACATTCACACGGTACATGGATAGGAAGTTTTTTAAAAACATGAACAATAGAATAAGCTAGCATTTCCTCCCATCTGTGGACAAAATTATCAAAGCTCCAGGATGAATTTTGTGCTGTGCCAGAAATTATACAACAGAATGAATGCTGTGTCTTCAAATCAGTCACCTTATCCACTTATTCCAAAGAATTGCCAGTGTTCAAAGCTGTGCTGAAAATCTTTTTGATATGTATAATTTCTTTCAAAGTCTGTTGTACATTTTAAAAATAGTATTAAAGGCAGAAAATCTGTCCTTTGAGAAAGAATGTGATTTTGGACACACCAAAAAAGTCATTTGGGAGCAAGTTTCATGAAAAAGAGGAGAGCTCAAGCTAAGTGATATAAAGAAGAAATTCAGACTTTCCCACAGCCTCACAACCCAGAGAGAACCACCCACAACACATGGTCATGTTTTTACCCAGCAAGTTTTTAACGTATATATGTGTTAACACTAATGGGATATGCCACGTATGCTTGTCTCCCCACTTTTGATCCCCAGGCAATATTCCTATTATTCCCATTTTATGAGGTTCAAAGAAGCTGAGGAACAGGCCAACAGTCATACTTCAGGGAGTCTCCTAACTTCTGACCTCTTTCAAATTGTGTAGAGGCTGAAAAAGGTAAACAGTCACACACAATTTCCTATTCCCTCTTTCTTGGTGGTAATATCTTACAAGAATAATGTTTGGGCCTACTCCACAGTGCATGACTAGTGAGAGAAAAACCGAGAGTGAGAGAGAAGGCTGTTATGTGGTTCTAACAGAGACTAAAGAGAATGGGAGCTGTTGCCCAAGTAAGTCATTTGTGTTAACTGTGTGTGCAAACGTGGCTTTCATTACAAGTAACAAAAGTTTATTTCCCAGTGCTCAGCAATAGAGGAAAAACTCTTGACATGGAGGAAGCAGCACTTGGGCAGAGATCAGAAGAGACAGTTGACAGTTTACAGTTTCAGGTCTTTTCTAAAAGTGAGAGGAACCATGCCGTGTGTAAGTACTGCTCTCTCAACAAACAGACTACAGCCTGCTTTCCAGCCCAGCCCCGAGCAGTCACTGAGGTCAGTGTGGCCCACCATTATCCTGAACCCTGGTGGATCCAGTTCTAGGGTGGGGGACAGTTTGCCTCAGACTCTCTCCATTGGGACTGTGTTCTGCAGACTTCAGAACAAGAGCTGAAAATGCTCCATCTCCACTTTGTCTCAGCGACAGATGCCATCTCCCCATCACCCAACGGAAGATCCCAGTCAAATGTTGTTTGATTAGGTCCCACACAAGTCATTGCAATATTCCTACTGGGGCTGGGATGACAGGAGATCCCCATTTTGCTCTTTTTTCTTAAAAACATTTGTTTGTTTGCTCGTTTGTTTATTTGTTTCTTCCCACAGAGCTGGTCTAACCCAGTAGAGGGAGCGCCAGCTGTGGAATCAGACAAGCTCTCTGTTCCCCACTTGCTAATTTAGTCAACTCTGGAAAGTGACCTCATCTACCTCAAAATCAACTTCTCTATCTGTGATGAAGGTGAAGAAATCAGAGCACAAAATTATACTTAAACAATACATTTGGGAAGATTCTCTGAAGCCAAGTCAGCCCAACTGAACCTAGTTAAAATCCCATAGGCTGAAGGAAGAGAGAAGCTGATAGGAGTAATGAGCTGGCCACTGCAGAGTGGTTCCATAGACAGCCCTGTCTCTGTCCCAGCCCGCCCAGGGAAGTTAAGATGAGTGACAGAAAGACCAACCAGCTTTAAAGACCCAAGAACACATGTTAAATCTCCAAAGTCCACAAGACCTCATAGTCCCTTGAGCTCAGCGTGGTAGAAAGCAGTAGAGCAGAAACTGCAAGGTGGGTATCAAGGAAGAAAGGGGATATGCCAATATAACTGGATTTCCCATGCACCCAAGAAAGGCAGAGGAGTGACTGAGGAGAAGCCAGACCCCAAGGGCCTCTTGGGATGAGCTGGATGATACTGAGTGCTATACACGTCAGTGCCTGGAGGCCAGGCAGGAATGAGGACACATGGGTGCATGCCAGAGCTGACAGGTGATGATAACACACCCCCGTCCGCCAGCCCCATCCTGAAGTGACTGAGATTAGGTTTCTGCAACTTTTCGAAGTGAGAGCACTAAACAGAAACTGAAATAGAAATTAAGTAAGGTCATAAAAAGTTGCATTGTTTCCAAAGCCTGAAATGAGTAGTCACTATATGAACAGATAAAGGGCCTGTGCATGTGGTAGTTGCACAATAAATCCCAAGTGTTACCATGAGTACTGTTGACTACTTATATTTCAGTTTATCTTCTTTCTCCAGAAAAGTTGAGGCAATAACCCAGAGCAGTGGAAATAAGGGCAGAATCTCCCTAGTATAATTAAAATTGGATAACTATTTGATTTTCTTTAATAAAAAAATGATTGAGAGATTCCTGTTCTCCACCCTCCCCCACACAGAATATATTATTCTTCAGTCAGTATTCGTGCTCCTTGCCTAGGCCCAGGATGGAATATACTTCTTCATCCCCTTGACTTTGGGCTTGGCTATATGAAATGCTTTGACAAATGGAATGTGGTATGCATTATAGCATGCTAGTACTAAGAAGATTCTAGAAGGCATTGTGTCTTTTCAGTTCCTGTCTTGTACTCCTGCCATCCTCTGTGAGAACAGGATGCTCCAGGTAGCCAGTGATCCTCCAGCCTGGGTCTTCATATGAAAGACCAATGGAGCAGATTTGAACCTGACCTGTAGCTTAGATCCAAGTTTAGTCAAGTCCAGGGGAGTCCAACCAAGTTCAGGTGAGACACAGCTGAGGTCTGGGTGACTTATAGTCCCGTGACTGAGAAATTAAGGTTTATTTTCATAAGCTATTAAAATTTGGTGTTGTTTGTCACCACAGAAAACTCTAGTGCACTAACAACTAAGAACATTCTATGGCATATCAAAGTAAAGAGAGGAAAGATGAACAGGCTAAACAAGGGCAAGAAAGCCACTTTAAGAAATGAGGGAAATGTGATTTCACTTATATGTGGAATCTAATGAACAAAACAAACAAACAAAATAGAAACACACTAATAGACACAGAGAACAGACTGACAGCTGTCAGAGGGGAAAGGAGTTGGGGGCTGGGTGAAAAAGATGAGGGATTAAGTGAAGAAAAAAAAACAACCCTCATAGACACAGATAACAGTGTAGTGATTACCAGGGGGAAAGGGCATGGGGGGAGGTAGAAGAGGGTAAAGGGGTATAGATGGTGATGGAAGGAGACTTGACTTCAGGTGGTGAACACACGATATGCTATACAGATGATGTATTATAGAACTGTACATCTGAAACCTCTAAAATTTCATTAACCAGTCACCCCAATAAATTCAATATAACAAAATAAAGAAATGAGGGGAGCCCTGGCCAGTGTGGCTCAGTTAATTGGGTATTGTCCTCCAAACCTGAGTAACTGGTTGGATTCCTAGTCAGGGCACGTGCCTGGGTTGCAGGTTCAGTCCCCAGTTGGGAGCACATGCAAGAGGCAACCGATTGACGTTTCTCTCTCACTTCAATGTTTCTCTCCTTCTCTTTCTCCCTCCCTTCCCCCCTCTCTAGAATCACTGTAAGAAAAAAAATTAAACAATAAAGAAATGAGGGGAAATTACCTTTTCAGAAATTTGTGCAGCAGTGGTAGTGTGTGACGGAGTAAGAACACAGCTAGGAACGCAGGGTTGTGTGGAGGTGGAAAAGAACAGAGTCCCAAAAAATGTCTGAGAGCCTTAGAGACCCCGAGGAGAAGGAAGAGTTTGTGGAAATGTTTCTTCACTCTCAGATTCTCTCTTCCCTTAATTCTCACCATTATGTCCCATTCTTTCCATTGTAAGGAATTTATCTCCCTTCTGAGCAGTAAGCTTGGTGAATAAACTTTAATGGCTTGCAGTGAATTCTACAGTGCTAGTTCTCCTATTTCTATTTAAAATGCAGCAGAATGTACATTTGATATTGATTTGGCTTGTGATTTGAATTGTTCTTATGTAGGTATTTGTCAAAGAACAGATGTTTTCCTGGTGTGTCATTTGAGATGGGTTAGTATGCCGAGAGGGTATAGTTATATAGAGGTCTCTCCCTGAGCAGACAGGTTAGTTATAAATTTCTCTGTGCTTTTTCCTAACTCTGTAGTGGCTGGGGGGTGGGAGGGACCTGGCAGCTGAACAGTTAAACCATTTTTTTAATTTTTATTTTGATTTTTTCATTAAGCTCTTGTGATCATTTAAGTTGGTTCTTAAATTCCAAATTGAAATATGAAGTATTTGGCATACAAAGTGATTAAGAGCCAAAATATGAATCGAATGAAATTCATTTTTCAAATCTCCAGACCTGTCTAATAAATCGCTTGGGGAACCTGAACAGAATTACTCCTTAAGTGATTTTGAGCATCAATATTACATCTGTGTTTCATAAAACATGAGCTTCTAGTAACTGCTTCTTTCCTGGGGCCGACTTCAAAACTTCACAATTAAAGCCTAAAGCTCCTTAAGGTGTAAACCCCAGTCTTCTCTAGAAAGTTCCAGAATCCTCTCACACCAGAGCCCCCTCAGAGGGGACTTTGTCTATAACAGCTCCATTTCACCCCTCCTCCAGAGGCAGCCCCGGACTGACCGCCCCATTCTTTGCGCTGATGTCTCTCAAGGGCACATGTGAGCACCTGCTTCTTCCAGCGTTGTTCCCATCTAACCCAGCCACACTGCAGGCTGCCTTTCCCACTGCCAGCCTGCCCTTCCTGCTCACACCGGAGCAGGAAATACAATGAATGGCACATCGCTTTCTACCTACCTATCCTTTTTAAATTCAGCCCTGTTTTTCCTTGGAGGCAGAACTAAGTCCTGGTTAAGACCAAGTGTCTGAAATTAGGAGGCCCTGGCTTTAAAAACTGGATGTCTCAAATGGATTGAGCACCAGACTGAACCGAAGGGTCACCAGTTTGATTCCCAGTCAGGGCATATGCCTGGGTTAGGGTCCAAGTCCTCAGTGTGTGTCGGGGGGCACTTGAGAGTCACCCACACTTTGGTGTTTCTCACCCTCTGTCCCTCCCTTCCTCTCTCTAAAAATAGGTAAATAAAATAAAATAAAATAACTTTAAAAAAACTGGCTCTCCCAGTTACTGGCAGTAAGACCTTGGGCCTATCATATTACCATCATCTGTAAAATAAGGATGATAATTCTATCCACCTCACAGTGTTGTTTTAAGAAAACACAAAAGCTGGTACACGATAAGCCTCAATTGCTGATCACGGCTAATGCTCTTCCTCATGTAGCTGACAGAGATTTACTGAGTGTTGCCCGTGTGCCATGCCCACGCCCGACACTGAGACTACAGTGGGGAAAAGATGCACTCCTCATCCTTGAGGATTTTCAGGCCAGTAGGGAGAGCTACGAACACTAAAGCCTGTGAAGCATTGCCACAGAATTAACCTACGGGTGCATTGGAGGTGGTCCAACCAAGCGTGGTTTCTCCTGAGACTTGGAGGTTGGGTTTGTGTTAGGAGAAGAGCATCCTAGCCGAGGGGCCAGCACGTGCCAAGGCCCAGAGACAGGAGGTGCAGATCTAGGGGCTGGAGCTAACTTAGGTCAACTAGTGCGATGTACAAGAGGAGAGAAAATGGGGGGCAAAGAAGGAAGGAAGGGATCTGTTAGTAAAGAAGTTCAAACCATAAGCAATGAGTTTGAATTTTCTCAAAGCAAATAAGCAGTGATAGACTCATGTTTCCCTTTTCCAAAGCTCTCTATCTATGGTAGGGACACAGGACTAACGATAAGACCAGAGGCTGTCAGATATTTGTGCAAGGTGCACCCTGCACAACTGTGCCAGACCACAATGACGAACGGGGTGGAAACAAGCTCGGCTGTGTTCACCAAGCTCGGTGTTCTGGTGAGGAAGAAGACTGTAGGGGCCATCAGCTGTGGCAGAGACTTAAAATAAAAATAGGTCTATTTATTGCACCGTACACAAGAATAGTTGCCAAATGAGTATGAGATCTAGATGCAAAATGAAATTGCAGAAGTACTAGAAAAAAACATAGATAACGATAATTTTGTAAAAAAAAAACCCTGTGAAAGATGAAGTGACTGGAACTGGGGTGGTGGCTGTGGGGACAGTGAGAGTTGAGTAGATTCTATATATTTAAAAAGGTAGAAGCAATGGAATTTCACAGTTGGTTGGATGTGCGTGGTGAGAAAGAAGGAGGGGTCAAGTATGAGACCCACTCTCTGGTTTGTGCAACTGAGTGGATGATGACGTGATGTGTTAAAAAAAACAAAATTCAGCTGAGTAGATTTTAAAGATGTTATTGGCTTTATTCAATAATTCAGGAACTGGGCAGCATCCAATCTAACAGTTCGAAAGGAGCTCTGAGGAGCTGTACAAAATGGAAGACTTTTACAGGCAGAAGCGGAGGAAAAAGAAAGTTAAACACTAGCCAAAAAAAGTGGGTTGGTTAATTCAAGGTTACTCTCCTTCAGGGAACTGCTGTGGTCTGTGAGGCAATGAGCTAACCAGTGCTGACGAGGAGGTTCCTGATGGACTCATTTAAGATCCCATTTCTGGGACAGCCCAAACTGTAAATAAGTCTGGGTTTGGTGATGTGGGGCTTGGCAAAATTGTTTCCATTGGGGACCTGTTGTCGTGTTTTCAACAGGTGTAAAACCCTAAATTAATATGTGCTGACTGACATCTGATAAATTCAGGAGGGCCTCAAATGTTCTAAATGCCAGTCTCCCCCCAACTCTACTCCTATGAATAAATTCCCCTAGCCAGGGGCATCCAACCTGTGGCCCACAGACCACATGCTGCCCAGGATGGCTGTGAAGGTGGCCCAACACAAAATTGTAAATTTACTTAAAACAGTATGAGATTTTTGTATGATGACGTGTGGCAATGTATTTAATGTGTGGCCCAAGACAACTCTTCTTCTTCCACGGTGGCCCAGAGATGCCAAAAGTTTACCCAACAACCTCCTTTTGAAGGGCACAGGTGCATCTCTTTGAGTAGTGGGCTCCAGTTCCCTGGCAGCTGTGGAAGTATTCAAACAAGCCAATCCCATCCTCCCCTGGGAGCCAGGGGCCCCCCGCCCTATTGCCACTCTGGAGCCTGTTTCCACGCCCCTGCTCGTTCACTCTGTCTGTGAGCAACCCCACGTGGCCCGAGATGATGCTCAGTGCCCTCAGCCAGCCTCTGAGTATACGTGATTAATAAACTGCCATCAGTCTCATCCACTCGGTCTTCAGGGCTGTGTGTTCCACCACACCTGTAATCTAGGGCAGGCGTTGCTCCTTCACCAACACAGTGAAGAAGAGGTGATTTAAATAGAGAAGATTTTCTGTTCATTGGAGAACACAACGGGGGGAGCAGATGTTAAAGGGGAAATATTTATAGTTTCCATTCCAGACAGGTCCAGCCCTTCCCACCTCCCTGTCCCGCTCATCTGGTAAAATCCAGAGGCTCCTCCTCAGCTCCCCGAGGCAGCGAGGTTCTGCCTTTGTTCAAACTTTGTCCACACCTCTGTGACAGAGCTCGGGCTGGTGCCAATTATAAAGTGTGGTTTCTCCCCTTCTCAACTGAAATTCTCATGGGTAGGGGCTTCAGGGATTTTAGGAACAAGGATGTGCAGAAAACCATGGGTACTGAAGCATGCGTGAGCAGAAGATAAGACAGGCTGAGTTGCTCTGTCTCACTGTCAGGAAACCAGGGCAAGATCATGGGCACCAGGTGAGTGGGGACATACACATGTTCAGTGCTGAGCTGAGAGACAAGCTAGGGTGTGCCAGATGTGCTGAGCCCAAGAGAGAAACTGTTAGGGCAGCGTGGCTAGCAGTGTCTCACGGTGGCCACTCTGTGGGTTGAGGTTAGTGTGATGGAAAACACCCAGCTTGGAACTAGGTCATCTAGCTGCCGAGAAGATAGCTCTTGACCTCACATCTGGGGCCTTAAGCCAGGCCCTGCCATGAAGCAGTATGTGGATTTTTGAAAAAATAATTTGCATAAATGGAGTATTTTTTAAAATTTACTCTGATACCCAGAAGTCTATAAGAATTGCTGTTAGTATGTCAATGATAATAATAACAGTAGCAATAATAATAGCATGAGCATTTATTGAAGGCACGTTAAGTAACTTTTTCATGTATTTGTTCATTTGTTCCTCACAACACCTCTAGAAGGGAGATTCTATTACATTCCCCAAATCATCAGTAAGAAAAGTGATGCACAGAAACGCGAGATAGCATGACCAAGGTCACACAGCAGCCTGGTTCTAGGGCTCACGTGTTTAACACAGTGCCATGTTGCCTTTCAAAGTTTGGAGCCCTGTTCTTTTTGTCTCAGCATCCTCAGTGTCTGCGTCAGAATACACTAACAGAGGTGTGTACGAAGTTTTATTTTATTGAACAAATAAGTGAATGAATAGAACCTCATTTGCTAAGGCATCCACAGCCTCCGAGTGGCCCTTAGCTCCCCTTACACCAAGATGTGATTTAAGAGGGGAGCAACAGGGCTTTGATGCCGAAATGTCATGGCCCTTCCCCTATGACTGTGCCATTATATCTAGGGTTTGTTTTGGTTTTTGTCTTTGTCTGTCCTCAAGGCTTTCCCTTCTGTAAGAACCAATTATTAAAATGAGGGGGCAGGTTGTAGTGCCACAAAAGGCTGAGGACTGATTCTTCCACTCCCATCCCTCCCACCTTGGGCTAGAGCAGCGATTTTCAACCTTTTTCACCTCATGGCACGTATAAACTAATGACTAAAATTCTGCAGCACACCAAAAAAATACTATATTTTTTGCCCATCTGACAAAAAAAATAGGTATACTTTGTATTCGTCCACACCAGACGGCTATTGTTGTATTGACTGTTGTCATTTTTTTATTTGACAGTCTAGGGGGAAAGAAGTCAGTAGCCCTGACTAAATAGTTAGGTATTGCGTGTTTTAAAAATTCTTGCGGAACACTGGTTGAAATCGCTGGACTGGAGGGTTAGAGGGCAAAGAGCGCCCCCTGTGGTCAGAAGCCAGTGGCAGCTGGGGCCATCCAGGGCTTTTCCTTCCAGCTCATTGCTCCATGCAGGCCCAGTGACTGAAGATACAGAGAGGCCTCCAGGTCTCATTGCTCCCCCACCTAGAAAGTTCTCCATCCAGCATCCACTTTGGAGACCTGAAAGTCGTGTTTTTTCTTCTAAAGGAAAAGGTCATTTCTTTTGGGGTTAGGGACTCTTTAAGAAGAATGTCAATTTCAAAGTCTTCCGGGTGGTGTCAGTCAATGTCCACCTACATCTTCTGCCCTCAATTATCAGGTCTTCCCTGCGGACTGTGCTGATAGGAGTCACTAGTCAGAGCCATCTCAAGAGCCAGGGAACAAGGGTACCCATCAGAGAAGATGAATTTCAAATGGAGGAAAAGAGAAGACATTCATATGCAGACAACCAGCACCCAAGCAAAATGGATGGCTTGTTGTCCCCACCCCACACTCAACTGTGGTGTGATTTCCTTGCCCAGCAGGGCTGCCCATGCTGCTCATCCTGACTCGTTTTCACCCACGTGCTCCAGAAGATGTGTGTGGTCGGCTGCATTATATTAGGGATTCATCCAAACCCCTGTTTTCCCACCAACGTCATGGTCCTGGACAGCATGTGTCCATCCAGGTTGCCCCATCCTGTGGTCTCTCACAGCCCGTTTATTCAAGGCCCCTAGTGGACAGGCTTCCTGCTGCCATTGTAATATGCCCACAGTCCCTTGAAGGTCCTTGCCATGAAGCCAAAGCCTTTACTGGTGATTTCAAAAGAAGGTTGAAGAATCCCTTTAAGACGTTCTAGTCAGTGATGCAGTAATGGTTTTATAATTCCTAAGGGATTGTAGAAAATTCTAATCTGTCTACTGTCAGGTCTTAATCTCATTTGCTACCTTTAAGACTTTGGTCTGGTGATCAGCAACTATAATTATCAAGATAACAATACTTAAAAATTTTAAAAGACTTTTTGCTATTTCAAACAACCCTCACAATAACTTTATGAGATAGTACTTTTTTCCTGTGAGGAGCCAGGCTCAAAGAAGGTAAGTGAGCTACCTAAGGTCACACAGCTAGTACACTATAGAATTGAGACTCAGCTGGGACCTCCAAGGCCAGGTGCTCTTTTCAATACCAACCTCCAGGATAAAATGAAGAGCAGAAAGGTTAGCCAGAATGTGTTCCTTTTTTTCTTAATTATGGACAATTCCAGATATAAAAATAGAGAGAATGGAATAGTGGTATGCTGGAGCCAGTTTCTACTACCAGCTCCCAAGACCTGAGTATTAAGTAGTCTGAAATTTTGCAAGCTGCCTATTAAACCACTGGTAGGCTGGGCTCAACCATGGTGGGAACAGCACAGAAATTGGCAAATGCTTCGGATTAGGGCTTCCCGCTTCCTAGCCAGTCTGTCAGCACATTGCTACCACTGACTGGCTTCAGACTGGCCATCAGCTGACCTTCCTGTTTTATCTACCCATGTATTCACTCATTTCTCTTGCTCCTGATGGCTTGTTTTATCATTCTATTTATAAATACCTCAATATACATCTCTAAATAATGACTCTTTTAAACCATATCTAAAATAACATTACCACATTTTTTAAAAACTCTATAATTTCTTATAATCAAATATCCAACAGTATTTTCATACAGTTGGTTTCTTTAAATCAGGGTCCAAATAACACTCACATGGTACTTTTTGTTAACACATATTTTTAGCTCCTTTAATCAATGGGTTTCTGTTTTAGTACGCTACAGGTGCTATACCAAAATACCACTATGTGAGTGGCTTAAACCAGTGAAATTTACTGTTCCACATTTCTGGAGGCCGGAAGTCCAAGATCAAGGTGTCAACAGGGTTGGATTTGTTTCTTCTGAGGCCACGAGGGAGAATCTGTTCCATGCCTCTCTCCTAGCTTCTGGGGGTTTCGATCTTTGGCAGTATCTCAGCGTGTAGAAGCATCACGCCAACCTCTGCCTTCCTCTTCACATTGCATCCTCCCTGTGTGCACGTCTGACTCCAAGTTTCCCGTCTAAGGACACAGGTCATATTGGATTAGGACCTCACTCTAACAATCTTACTGGAACCTGATTTTCTCTACAAAGACCCTGTCTCCAAACAAGGTCCACTCTGAAGTAAAGGGGGTTAGGATTTCAACATATGGATTTTGAAGGGGACAAATTCCAGCTCATAACAGTTTCCTTCTCTCCTCTTTTGTTTCTCCCCCTTGTGATTTATTTAAGAATCTAAAACATTGTACAGTTTCTTCTGGACTTTCTGATTTCTTCCTCATGACCCTATTTAATGTGTTTCTCTGCACCCCAGTATTTCTTGTAAACCAGTAGGCACACCCAAACCCATGGCCAGATTCAGGAATGGTTTAGCAAAAATTCACCAGGAGCCCTTAATGTCTGTCTCTCCTTTTGCAATGTTGTGACTGATCACAGGCTCAAGGACTGGTAGCTCGGTCCAGCCATGGAAAGTTCTCCAGCAGCCCTTCTGTTAATGACTTCAACAGCCATCCATGACCATTGCTTAGAACCATTGTTTTCTTACAGGTTAATATGTAATTTTTAATTCTCTTAGTTTTTCTGCATTATCTCAAATTATCCATAAAGAATTTCCTGATAATAACTACTTGCTTATCCTGAAGTACAATTCATACAAGAAAGACAGAATAAATGTTTCATTCATTCACTTTATTTTTTTTTCAAGATGAGATGGTTTCTGAGAATCTCCCATAAAAGAAACAGAAAGCTACTTTTTGGTATTATAATTAATTCATGGATCTTAATATATAATAACAGGAGTTATTCTACTTATTTATTGTAGTTATCTTCCTTTAGTTATTATTCTTTTGGTGCTCAAAATTTCCCCTCTTTGCCCAGTTAGAGCCCTTTCAAATTGGCTCCAAATTCTCTTGACACAACTTCAAAAGTCATTGATAGTCGCCTTGCTTTCTGGTAAAGCAGTGTTTTCTAGTTTCATCTTGTACATTTTTTGTTCAAGATTCAAATCAGCCATTTCTCCAAGAATATTGGTTCCTTTTATTGGAACTTAGAGACAACTATCTGAGAGCTAGAGATGCTCAATGCTAGGTTATTTCTAGATTTGTCAATGAGCAGTGGAGGGAACAACTTTTTTTAAGAGAGTTTATACTAATATTTTCTACAAAAATTTAGAAATATAGTGTTTTTTACTTATATTGTTTAATTTTATACTTGAATCTCTTTTAAACTGAAAATCTTGGTTTCTAATAGTGATATTTACCTATTTGTACATATACAAACAAATATGTTTCAGATGAGCAATACCAATCTTATTACCTAATAAATAAATATGATTGATAACAATCATTATTATTGCAGTTTGAAATTTGCAGTTGTTCAGCCCTTTACGGTATAACCCACTAGGGATGCACAATGAAATCGCTGTGCTTTAAAGTCACGTGGAATAGTTCCCCTCGGTGTGGCTCAGTCATCTACACGATACACGGTCACCTTGCTTCACTTTGCTTTCAGTTTTTAAGGACTGCTTTCTATTTTGATTTAATTTGATTTTGTAATTACATAAAACATTTACATAAGTTCATAGCTGAATCAACAAAACAGGTAAATTCAGAAAGTCTGGCTTCCGTCCCCACTTCTCCTAGCTGTGTTTCTCCTTTATTCTTATTAGTCTTAGTTTTATTCTGGTATATAAAAAATTAAGCAAATAGGACTTTGTGTCCTATTTCTTAATATATATAGTTTATATATATAAATTATATATAATTATATATAATTAATATATATTAAGAAATATATATAATATATTCCCCCTCTTTCTTATATATATAGTTGAGCATTTTATCTGCTCTGAAACCTTGCTTTTTTCTCACTTAATATATCCTAAAGATCACTCTATAGAGTTAAAATTTGCAGTCTTGCTTTTAATAATGACTTTCATCATCAAACAAAAAATGTTTTCTTATCATAACAGCTCCAAGGTCAACAGAGAGATGGAATGTCCCTATTGGAGCCAGAAGATTCTCATTAGCGAAAAAGAAGCCGTCAACTCAAACTTCCTTTAAATAATCCTGTGAGTAACTTTCTAAATTCTATGCAAACGTTGTCTAATAACAATAGCCTGCGATTGTTTGCACTTGTGTGTGTCAGAGGCAGCCGGGTTGACAGTGCAGTGACGGTGCCACCTCTTCCTAGCAGTGGGGCCGGCACAGGGGAGAGCTGACTTCTCAGCAAAGGGTTGGCATAAGAATGAAATAAGATGAGGTCTGTTCAGTGCCCAACCACTTGGTCTGGCAAAAAGGAGACATTTAAAACATAGTGGTGTTGTTACTTCCAATAAGCTCTTTCACATACAGTACCCAATCCTGATTTTCAGAACAATATTTTGAGTTAATTATCATAGCTGGCATCGTTTAGCTTCAGGTTAAATTTATAACACAGTAAGGCTGTATTTCTGTGCACCACATCTTCATTTAACAGCAGTTTAGGTATCCCTAACATACTCCATGTGTCCAACACATATGTCCACGTACTGGATTTAAGTGGTGGTTTCACTATATAAATTAAGGACATTTTAAGCAAAAATAAATAAATAAAACTAAAAAGCTGGTTTACTAACAGACTGCTACTCGTATCTCTGATTAATTTATGTGATGCCTGGGTTTTAATCCAGACCGCTGTGGTCTTATCCAACAATTAGAGCAGGGTCCCTGGAAGAAAATATGATCCCATTTGTGACAATGTATTACATGATTTAAAATGCAAGAAGGAATTGTGGGGGAAAGTGGGTGTATAAACCTCATTAATAAAGTAGGCCTAGATTTTACTCTAGCTATCCTCTTTAAATTGATCGTTCCCATGACTCAGAAGTCATTTTCCACTGAAGCAAATATTCTCCCCGTGACCTTTTATACAACAAGAGATAAAATTATCAGATGGCATTTTTGAACAGACAGATTTCAAGACATTAAATCTAGTGAGTGTGTGTGTGTTCTACTGTTCTTAGCATGTTTCCTTTCATCCAGGGGTTCTCAAACTGCCCTGCAGAGTAGAATCCCAGGGGAGAGGGATTCTACTGTACAAACTGATCCCTGTACCACACACCAGACAAACGACGTCAAACTTCCTGCAGTGACACCCAGACATCACACATGCCTAGGCTGCGGGTTGGTTCAGTCCTCAGCCCCAGGTGTGTGTGATCCCTGGTCTGGGCACAGATGGGAGGCAACCAATCGAACATTAATGTTGCCCTCTCTCCCATCTCTCTCTAAAAAGCAATAAAAAAATGTCTTTAAGTGAAGATTAAAAAAAAGAAAGAACTAATTTAGTGAGCATGTTTAAAATTTCAGGGAAAGATGCAGGTGATAAAAGGTCCAATACATCACTTTATTGTGACCCCCACAAACTCAGGGGCTTAAGACAATGGCAACCAATCTGGCAAATTCAGGCCTATTGGAGTTTGAAGATTTCAGCCCTTTAAAGAGGACTTTGCAGGAAATAGTGCTGAGAAAGCCACTCCCATGAGTTTAGATAAGGCCTTAAAATGTCAATGTGTTGAAAGCAGCACCAGCACAGAAATCCCCCACTCGTGGCTGCAGAGCAAACTTTCCCCTGTGGCTTCTGGAGGGACTGAGGGACGGGGCAGTGGGCAGGGCTGGCCTCGCCAGCCAGGCCAGCACCCCACCCACCCCTGCGGCCTAGCTCAGACTCGGGCTCTGAGGCGCTGCATAAAGGCACTCACAGGACTAGTAGGAGTGAATGGAACTGCTTGGGTTGTCTGGTGATGACAAAGGTGCCCTGTCAGCCTCCATTTTCTCACAGTCACAGGTTGGAACCAGAAGGGGCCTCATTCCTGCTCTCCTCATGCAGTAAAGCTTAGAATTCTTTCTTCAAAAGGAAGCTTCCACGTATGCCCAATAAAGAGAAGCTGCTCAGGTTAAGATAGTGGGGTGCCTAGGGCCCTGCCTACTTCTTAAGCCTTCTACCCCGGCTCCCAGGGGACTTCGGGAAGGCTAGTTTAAAGAGCCCTGGGTCAATGCAAACTTGTTTTTTAAAAGAGAAAAGGGAGGTTCTCAAAGAACTAAATTCCCAGAGCATGCTGCTATTTTGTAACCCTGAATGGCTTGTGAAGGACCCGAAAATAAGGTAAAGACAGGACTGAGACTAGAACCTAGCATCAGACTCTCTACCGCTAGTCTTGCCTGCAGGCTTGTTTTCACAAGGAAATAAACCCCAGCAAACTTTAGGTTGGTCCCTAGGCCTGTGATGATAAGAATGCTCATGTGTGTGAGGCCAGGTCAGCCAGATCTGCCAGAGCACGGACCGACCTAAGAACCCTCACAGGATTGCTCACCTGGGGCCTCGCTCCTGGGATTCGGCGCAGAGACTCCTGTTACGCCGTTCCTTGGACACTGGGCCTGCCTCTTCAGGACCTTCAGACCTGGCAGTCTCTCCAGGAAGTAAACAACTGCCTTAGCTTTGCTTCCTTGGCTTCTAATCTCATGCAAAGTAGCTACTTGTGTGGTTGTCAGGGGTAGAAACCACAACCTTCTATTGAAATGCCTCCTTTTCACCAAGGGCCAGGTGATCCCCTGTGCCACCATACCACAGAACGGCCAGGTGATCCATGTGCGCCCGTCCCAGACCCTCAGAGCAGAGACAGCTGCAAGTCCCACCTCAGAGCAGCCCTCTGAAGCAAGCAAAATGTGTTTTTTCCCTAGTTCTAGGGCAGGCACCTTCAGGGCAGGGACTGAATCCTGTCCACCTTTGTGTCACCACAGACAAGCATGCGGAGGAACAGACCAAGTGTATTTTGGTTGTCAAACGAATGAGAATCATCGTAAACATTTCCATAGGATCTTTTCCATGCCGGGCACAATTCTGAATATACTGATATTCTCAGTAACCTGTGAGATAAATATTATCATCTTTATTTGACAGATTAAGAAATTAAGATCCAGCGAGTTTAAGTCACTCATTTGACAACTGATAGAGTCAATCTGGTCTGTGCTTCTCATTGTTGTGCATTAGTGGGTGTCGGGGTCCTGGCTAAATGGGGACAGAGATGAAACGAGACGCAGCTCCACTCTCACACGGGGTGGAGAGAGCGTGTGACCAAGGCCAGGGCCTGTTCCTCTGGTTGGAGCACGGTTGGTGAGCACAATTTAAAAGACAGCATTATTTTTTACATATGATGCACACACCATAAGATCCCCCCTTTAAAGGTATATAATTCAGGGATATTTAGTATATTCAGAGTTGTGCAATCGTCGACATTATCTAATTCTAGAACATTTTATCACACCCAAAAGAAACCCACCCCCAGTAACAGGCACTCCCATTCACCCCCCCACAGAGCCTGGCATTCAGGCTGCTTTTTGTCTCTCTGGGCTGGCCCCGCCTGGACGGATCACGCAAGTGGAATTGCTCAAAATGAGGAAGCCAAAGGCAGCACACCTCACCTGCCTTTCTAAATGTCTCACACTCTTACTTTCTCCTTGATTCTTTGCAGCTTGTGTTGCCATAGTTTAAACAAACATTGTGACAATTATCTTAATTTTTTTCTTAAAATGTGCTCAAGGAGAGCAGATATTCCCCTTGCTCTGATCCTCCAGCCCTGGACATTTGCGTCTGAGCTCAGGGCCCGGGGCTGAAGCCCAGCTAAGAAAAACAAATCAAGGAATCAGAACGACCAAACAGGACTCCAAGGCCTGACGCAGAGAGCCCAGGAGAAAGGGAGGCAGGACCGGGACTGCCTGGCCCCAGACCATCTTCTGTGGGTTTTTAACCCTCACTCAGCTGGTTCACTGCAGCCTCTGCCCATCAAGCTCTGCATCAGAACAGTTTTAATGCTCAAAAGCCAAACTAGAGACCCAAGCAACAGAATAGAGAAATCAGAAATAAACTCTACGAAAGTAAGCTTTTCAAAATAAAAGCAAAAGATAGATTTTCCCCACATCACTGGTCACCCACCCCCAAGACATTCACCCACCCGAGCATCAGTTAGTCACTTGGATGTGCATCATTATGGGTCACTTGACATGCTTATTAAAATAAAGACCCTTGTCCCTTCAGCCACAACCCAATACATTTTTTTTAAAAAAAATACTTTTGGAGTAACTTTAGATCTATAGAAATGGTGCAAAGTAGCACAGAGTTTCTGTGTATCCCTCACCCATCTTCCCCTAATGTTATCACCCTGATACTTTGTGAGAACAGGGAAATTAACGTTGGTGCATTACTATTAACTGGATTCAGACTTTACTTGGATTTCATCAGTTTTTTCACTAATGTCCTTATTCTGTTCCAGGATCCAATCCGGGACCCACATTGATTTTGTCATCATGTCTCCTGAGGCTTCTCAGGTCTATGACAGTTTCTCACCCTGTTCCTTGTTTTTCATGACCTTGGCTGTCTCAAGGGGTACCAGTCAGGTTTTGTACCTGGCCTTCAATCTTGATTTGTTTTGTGTTTCCTCTCATGACGGGCCTGGGGCCACCTCAACAGATTTTCACTCAGTAAATCTAGGGTGTCCAGGAATCTAAATTTTTAACACATACCTGTGTTCTAATGCAAATGATCAATATTTGAGAAATATTGTTAGTCGCCAAAACAAACTACAGGAGAATTAAAGGATTTAAATTTTTTAATAGTAAAAATTTCTTTTTGAAATCAGAAAAAGAATAAAACATTAAACAAATCTGTGGAAATTATCCTTTTCTAAGACTTGAAACATTAGTAGAAATCATAAATAAAAAGGTTGACACATTTGATCATGTAAAATAATGGATAATAAAAAATAAAATTAGTTGCTCAAATTTGAACAGCAAAAGGTTAATATTCACAGAAAATTCCTTCTAATGTAATGGGAAAACATGAAGTACCCACTAACAATCTTGTCAGCACTAAGCAGATGTAAATTAAAACAAGAAACATTTTACTCCCTCTAAATTAGCAAGGTTTTTTATAAATAAATAAAACAGGAACTTGTGCTGGTGAATTGGTGATGAAATTAGGACACTTCATTTCTGGAGACATTGTCAATTTGTACAACTTGTTTGCAAAGCAAAATGATAATATGCATTCACTTATTCAGCTACTTGATAATTACAAAGACTGCAGACTGTGATAAGAAAATATACATAATGTTCCATTGGAACAATATGAATTACATAAAAAGGTGTGTTATGTTTAGGTTCGCATTAAAATATTTATGTTTAGACAAGAAATGAAAAGGATAATTACCAAAATGAAATGTTTAAATTATTAAAAATTTTACAGCCCCTGGTTTATTCTGCATACATTCAGTCCAATGATTTCAGTGTCTCTCATTTCAAAAAATAAAGACCCTTAAAACCCAAGAGATCTTTTCATCAGGCTGCACTCCTGCTTCCTTCAGAGAATCTTATGGTTTGTCTGTTGACATGAGTTGGGAAGAGTTAACACATGTCCAGTTTGATCATTGGATGTGGCCCATGAGCTTTCAAAAATCCCTTCGGCTTTACTTGGTAACAGATAGAAAAAGAGGGAAATGAGTGGTGTGTCTGAGTCATATTAAGAATTTCCCTTTTTATGAAGAATGATTGGGATAAATAACTTCTCAAACTCAAAAAACATTCTGTAAGTTGCCCTTCCCTTCCTTCTTCCTCCCACCATCCGCCCACGCTGTGTTCTCTGGGTGTCCCTCCCGTCACACCAGTTACAGCTGCGCCTGGCTTTGCAGAATTGACCAAGCGGGAGGTCAGCTTTCTGAGCTGGTCTGCAGCTAGGAGGCTGCCTTCTCCCCCTGCTACAGTCCTCCCCCAACTTGCAGAAAAGCCATAGCATGGACATCTGACCACAGTGGACCTCAGTGGACCTCACCTGGAGACCTTACATGCCTACACTCCTTCCTGGATGTTGAACAAGTACCAGTAATGCTATTAATTTGGAGGGAGGGGACACATGTAAATGAAGCAATGTGGGGCATTTTCTTTATGATTAGAAAGTATAATTAAGATACTTTCCTGGATATTTGATCACAGGACAGACTCAAAAGTAATGGCTTTAAAATATCTCTTCTAGAATTGGTTAATGTTTTCCCTATGCAAGATAAAGAATATTTTGATGCATCGTTAATTAGTTTAGATGCTGAAATTATTCAAGACAGTTTGCCTCTAGTTTATTAAGAAAGGGTTATTGAGATTCGACAATCTTCAAATTTCACCTCTCCCTCCTTTTTAATTTTAACTTTTACACTTCTCATGAAAGAATTCATTTTGCCTTAAACAAAAGAAACACCAACTGTTTTCCTAAAGAACACAAATCTGTGAATTTCCTAATATTTCCAGGAAGGGTCAACCCCAAAAAAGTTTAGGCTGAAACAAAGAATAAAAAGCATTTATTTGAGCAGAAAGGATTACAGTCTGAGATGCAGATTCAGGTGCCAACCCAAACTATTCTCTGAAGAGAACAAAGAAAGGCAGGGTTAATAAGGACAAAACCACAAAATGTAACTCTTTCGTGCAAATGAAGGAGTGTAGGCTTGGCTAACAGGGATTGGTAGGTTCCAGTATGCAAATGAGGGAGGTGAAAACTGCAAGAAGGAAGTCAAGTCCAAATGTGACCATGCAGCAGTTATTGTTCCAGGATGTTTATGCCTGGGCATTGAGCTGAGTTTAGCAACAGGTTAGGCAAGTTAAAGCAGCTTTGAAAACTGAGGCACGAGATAGACAGAGGCTCCACTTCCTTAGCAGTCTCCTGACTCTGTTCTAAGTGACTCTCCTAGCAATGCTTATTACATTTCATTTTTCTCCATTTTCAGAAGGAAATGAAATAAAGCAGAGCTTCCTATTGGGGTTGGCAATTTCTGGCCAGAAGGTCAATTCTACCTGTTAATATTCTCTTTCACCACATCACGCAAGGCCAGACAGTGAGAGGACACTGGAGGAACTCAGGGTCCTACAAATGACCCATGTCCTCTTTTCCAGAAAGATGACAGGGCTAGGGGGAAGATGAATACTGGGGGCAGCGGCAGCCTGTATGGAAACCCCTGTCCCAGGTGCTCTTCCTGTTTGCACAGCCACAGTTGCCTCTCTGGGCCCACTGGTTAAGGCTATTCAAGTCAGCTAGTTACAGGGTGTTCCTCAACTCCTTGTGGTCCAGTGAATACAAGCCAATGAACTTGCTGAAATACTTTAAGGCAGATGTTTGTAAACAGAGGTTCATGGACAGAATGTAGGAGTCTATGAATGTGGGTGGGAAATAAATGACACACATATTTTTAATAAGTCCCTGTGCCTTTATCTCCAATGGAAATCACCGAATTTTCATACCACGTTCCATTGTTGCAGATATCTCAAAGTGTTTTGTTCATCACTTCTTCACAAGTATGGTGGTTTTAGGTTTTAGGTTTAACACTGGAACTTGTTCAATGCACCAATAAAGAAGCACATTGTTATGGGCTGAATGTCTTTGTCACCCCAAAATTCATGTGTTGAAGTCCTGGCCCTTAATGTGGTGGCAGTAGTAGGTAGGGCCTTTGGGAGGTAATTAGGTTTGGATGAGGTAGGTCATGAGGGTGGAGCCCCCGTGACGGGATTAGTGCTGTCATAAGAAGAGGAATGGACACCGGAGCTCCCTCTCTGCCTTGTGAGAACACCACAAAAAGACAGCCATCCACAGATCAAGAAGCAGGCCCCCACCAAGAACCAATGTGTCAGCATCTTGGTCTTGGACTTCTGTGGTATTGATCTGCCTTAAAGTATTTCAGCAAGTTCATTGGCTTGTATTCACTGGACCACAAGGAGCTGAGGAATACCCTGTAACTAGCTGACTTAAACAGCCTTAACCAGTGGGCCCAGAGAGGCAACTGTGGCTGTGCAAACAGGAAGAGCACCTGGGACAGGGGTTTCCATACAGGCCGCCGCTGCCCCCAATATTCATCTTCCCCCTAGCCCTCTTTCTTTTGTTGAAGCAGCCTGAGCTAAGATATACATATAATACATTTTAAAATAATTTGTAACTTTATCTGTACATAATTAGTTTCCTTTATAATCCTATGTATTCCGTTTCACTCATTTGAAAGTGTTATCCTAAGAATGGGTTCATCGCACACCCCTACCTAAGCAGACTGTCCTTTCCATCAGCCCCTCCGTCTTAATCGCATCTCTACTTCACAAGAGCAGCTTCCTCCTGCCTCCCAGGCTGAGAAATGGTGATTTAGGACATGGCGTTAATGAGGCTTTTTTAGTGGTTTTCCCCCTTGTAGACTAGCTCCTTCCTCCTAGCACCTTCCTCCACTTCTACCATCACAGACTTCTCCCTCTGGCCTCAGCCACCATCTGACAAGTGTGTGCAGCTGAGGGAGGTATGCCCAGAGCAGCATAAACCCAACCCTCCCGAGGGAATAACAGCAAACCCACCAGGTCTCAGTATTGGTGTTCTCCGAGGAGATCAGCACATTGGCCCACCCTTCTATCCCAGGACCAGGGGGAAGGCAGGTGAAGCAGCTGAAAGGCCACCAACCATATTGGAAAGACATTTTGTTTTATTGATTTGATGTAATTAGTTCATTTGGGAAGAAAAGACCAGACAAACCCTATATTTCAAGCTTGCCAGCACACTCACTATCAGTCCCTGAGAAATCGGTTACCCCTTGAAGCTTCAATTTCCTCATCCGTCAAATGATGGATACAACTGCAAAGTTCAATTCTCAAACCATCTCTCTCCCCTTTGTTTTGAGACCTGTCACATTTGAATTTTTTAATTTCAATAATATTATTTGATGATAACACATTTACAGAAATGGAATTTGAGCACCTTGAAGAAAGGAGTTTAAATTTTAAAGTCTATGATATCATTGCCCTAAACTGCTCAGCCTGAAACAGCTTGCTTTAGGACAGCATCCGGTTTACATTTTCTGCTTTGTTCTTTTGCTTTATCTAGACTCTGCTTTAGTATGTCAGCTCTAGGTGGCGGTAATGTACCATGGAGACGTGTGGGGAAGGAGGTTAACAAGCATCCTGCTCTTTCCAGTCTGGAGGCTGAGAGGCACCTTAAGGAAAAGTCAAACGTGATTACTGGGTGCCGAGGCTGCCCTGACGCTCTGTGTGCAGCTCAGCCCACCACCCCCTCTCTTTTGGTCGACTGTGTTGGAGGAAGGACGGAAAGCAAGCCACAGCTTATGAGGACATCATATCGAGGATGGAATAAGATGAATTGATGGGGTGTGTCCAAACTATCTTCTCATTTATTCCTTTCTCTCTCTCTCTCTCTCTCTCTCTCTCTCTCTCTGTCTACACACACACACACACACACACACACACGAGCTTAAAAGGGGAGTTCATTTGGCAGGCAGTTTATTTCATTCCCCTGGATTTATTTACAACAGTGTACGTGTCAGTGTCCTCACGTAAAATGGTGTGATACGTGTACTTCCAACTTAATAGGGCTGTTGTGAGGATTAAATTAGTTAGTGTATGTAAAGAGAATGAGTTGCCTGACACATAGTAAAATAAATGTTAGCTACTACTGTTCAAATTAGTCTTGCCCAAAGACCTTTGCGTTTATCGGAGGGAATCAGAGGAGATCTGGGCACCGCCATCTAGGGGAGGACTCAGAGGGGTACAGAGAAACACATACAGACACAGACACCACCCCCGACAGCCTCTCCAGAAAGCAGGCAGGTGTGGAGCCAGATAAAGAAGAATGTCGAGTCTACGCCGCCCTGAACGCACCCAACCCTGTCTGGTCTCGGAAGCTAAGCAGGGCTGGGCCTGGTTAGTATTTGGATGGAAGGAGAAGGCAGTTTTAAAGAGAAAAATGAAAGCCTGAAGCAGCTGCGGTGAGGTCATTATTTTAGCAATGAATGGAGAGTAAACTTTTTTATGGTGAAGGAAGGGAAGAGGAGAGCAGTCCTGAGCTGAGCTGAAGTCCCGAGGCTGTGTGCCAGCGTCAGGGCGGCGCGGCCGGGCGCAGTCCCTCAGCCCGGGGTTTCACGTCGCTGAGCTGTGCTGAGGGAGGGTCTGAATGCGGACGGGCAGTGGGGGTTGGAACAGATTCGCCCTTTTTGAGAATCTTGCTCAGTGCTCACCTACGTTGGTGTTTGTCTCCCACTTTGAGACAATCAAATACATGGAACTCCAAACTTACAAATCAAAAATGTGTGGGAAATTTCTCAAGTAGGAAAAAAATTATACACTTCACAAAATAATTCACCATTGGTCTCCTTTAAATCATTGACCTCTCGGAACTGTATTATGGGCATCATATCTGGGGATATTTTTCTTTGAAACAGGTTCATCAGAAAGCAAAGAAGCTTATAAAAGGCATGCATTTCCATTAAGATTGGCCACTAGGCCTGACCCATGTAGACACACTCCAGAAGTGTTCGCACAGCTGCTGATCGCCCACAGGACGGGAAGGGTTTCAGAGTGCCCTTCAGTTCTCTCCCACCTATCCTTCCAGCTCATCCCCTCCTCCTCCTCTTCACTGTTACTATCATTTAATCCTCACCTGAGGATGTGCTTTTTCTTTTACTGATTTGAGAGAGAGAGAGAGAGAGAGAGAAACATGGGTGTGAGAAATACCCATCGCACCGCCAGGGATCGAACCTGCAACCTTTTGGTGTACAGGAAGATGCTCCCACCAACTGAGCCACAGTGGAGGCCTTTTTCATGTTAATTTTTTGGGAGTGGGTTTTTTTAAATTTTATGTTGTAATTACAGTTTACATTCAATGTTATTTTGTATTAGTTTCAGGTGTGCAGCAAGGTCATTCTTATTTTGCGAAGGCTTTTACCTGTGTAGAAGGGGAAGACAGAACTTTAACAACACATATATTCCAGCAGATGTGGTTTTCCTCTGAAAGCAGTTGTGATGTTGAATGAGGCACTGAAAGAGAAAGGCCTTCTGCTCCCAGGAATTTCCCATGCCCCGAGTTTCTGGGAGGGTTGTACTGAAGGTACACAGACACCACAATTTGAGTGCCCAGACTGCTTCACACTTGCAAAAACGAGATGCAAAAAATACTCCTTGCACCCTTCCTGGGACCATTTTAATGTCAGGAACCATCCTTAATTAAATCAGTGACCAGATTCACAAATATTCCCCATTATAACCTTTTACACTTGGCAGGACACGCATACTGTGATGTCAGCCTCTGGTTGAAACCTTTTCCTTTCAACTGTCACAGATGTTGTAAAAATGCAGCACTGACAAACTAACAACAACAACAAAGAATAAAAGCGTTTACAACTCTAAATCTAATTTGTGTTCATGACTTTTCAAAAAAGTATGTTATGGAGGCCTTTAGAGGTTAACCAATTAATTTATATGGAAAGCCAAAAAATTATTATCCCATGATTGTTATAGAGTTTGTTAGCTGAGACATGTTTATTTTATTTTATGGCTTTTTGGATAATGTAGAAACAGATTGTGCCTTCTGCTTATTTTGTATTCCTCGCTGGTTCTAGCTGTGTGCTGGTCAGGTCTGCAAATCAATGCTTGTTGATCTGATTTGCTGCACATCTAGAAATCTTTGGTATTCGAGAACGTTCCATTAGAAAGAGCGCTAGACTGAGCCTTTAAAGATCCCAGCCTAATCCAGGTTCTGTGACCCTAAGACATTATTGAATAAATCATTTCTTCTCTCTAGATCTCAAATATCCCAAATGAAAAAATAACAATGTTGACATTTTCCTCTCCCTTGACCCTAGGAGGAAGCTATAAAAATATATGAGGCAATCATAACAACATAGCATCTCATCTTTGTATAACAGCTTATGATTTCTAAAGTACTTATAATATATATACCCTATTGCATTTGGTCCTCATCAAAACATTACAAGGTAAAAAGCAGTGTATTAGTGACAGAATGTATGGATAGGCTGAGAGGTTTCCACATTTTCAAGTCCTGAAAATTTTCAAGTGCTGAAAAATTCCTTCTCCAATTTCTCTCTCTCTCTTCTCTCATTTCACTATAAGCAGTCAGGAGAAACCAGGCCAGACCTTCATCCAACACTTTGCTTAGAAATTTCTTCAGCTAAATCTTCAAGTTTATTACTCACAAGTTCTACCTTCCACAAAAGTCTAGAACATAATTCAGCTAAGTTCTCTGCCACTTTATAGCAAGGATTACTTTCCCGGGGTCCAATAATATGCTCCTCATTTCCATTTGAGGCCTTACCAGAAGCTCCTGTAACTTCCATATTTTTACCTGTAGTCTCTTCATGGCCTTCTGGGTGTTTCTAACATAAGCCTCAAAACTCTTTCAGCCTCTACTCATTACCCAGTTCCAAAGCCACTTCCACATTTTTTGGTATTTGTTATAGCAGAATCCAGCTACTGATAGCAAAAAAAAAAAAAAAAAAAATGCATTACTTTACTAGGGCTACCATATCAAAATACCACAGACAAGATGGCTTAAACAACAGAAATTTATTTCCTTACAGGTCTGGAGGTTAGAAGTCTGAGATCAAGGTGCCAGCAGGGTTGATTTCTTCTGAGACCTCTCTCCTCAGCTTATAGATAGTCACTTTGTCCCTGTGTCTTCACACGGTCAAAGTGACCATGTCTGTGTGTCTGTGTTCAAGTTTCCTCATCTTGTAAGGACACCAGTTGCATTGGATTAAAGCCCACTCTAAAAACGTCATTTTAATTTTTTTCTCTTAAGATTTTAGTTTTTAGAGACAGGAAGTGGGGGAGAAAGAAAGGGAGAGAAACATCAATGTGTGGTTGCTTGTCACACACCCCCTACTGGGGACCTGGCCCACAACCCAAGCATGTACCCTAGGCTGGGAAATGAACCTTTTGTTCACAGGCTGGCACTCAGACCACTGAGCCACACCAGCCAAGGCTAAAAGCTTCATTTTAATTTGATTAATAGGAAGATTATATGGAGATCTTTCAAGACTTGATCTCCATATGCAGTTACCTTCTGAGACAGTGGGGGATTAGGACCTCAATATACGAATAAGGGAAGACACTATTCAGCTCAGAAGAAGAAGTAGACCCCCAAAATGAGAATTAAACCCACAGATAAGAATATCAATGTGCATAGGAACCTAAAATCACATAACTAGAATACTCAAGACCCAAATATTCTGAATTTATTTCTTTAGTCTGTTAAGGTGAAAAAAAATATATTGGAGATATGTCCTAAATAAGTAGTCCTGTAAATTATCATTAGGAAACAAGACAAAAAGATTAAGTTGTGGTCATGGGAAATGCCGACGATCTTGAAAGAGCTACTACGACTTTGACAGACCAAAACATTGTGGCACACCTAGTGTCTTCTGTAAATTGTTTGAAAGGTTAAGTTCATGGCAATGCTATTATTTTAAGGCTTAACCCTTTTTGTTGCATTTTTAGAATTAAATGTTTTATCCGCTCAGAATTATAATCCCAGAAATTATTAAGAAAGATTATATCATCATCTCTACTCTTTGAATGGTATAAATCTCTTCAAACAAACTGTGAAACTAAACCTCTGTACGCAGTGAATATAAGAAGTATCATGGGCTGAATAAGAACCAGTTCAGTCATTATCAAGCCAACAAAATTAGTGAGAAGAGCCTTGGTTGGCAGAGTATCATCCTGAGTCCTGACCTGGAAATTACTCAACTCTAACTAGCTGCCTCATTGCCGAGGTCACTGGCTTTGTCTTTGTCCTACAGCAAATCATCCTCTAATCATGCAGGTCACCGCTCTGTAAACTGGGGATTAACTATCCCAGAGGCTTAGGGCCTCATGTGAAATTCACTTTAATATAGATATGTGTGTATTAGAAGTAGGGGAGAAACATTTTCAATGCTGCTCTTTGGGTGTGAGTCTGTCCATGGATTTAAAAAATGTGTGTTTTAAGTATCACACCACAAGTGTATATTTATGTTTGAGAAGAATCACACAATAGATTAAAACATCATTGTGTCTTTAAGAAATGCCATAGTGTCTTTAGCTATGTCCTTGAGATCACTGGAGGCTCCAAGAAGGAGAGAAGGACCTGGAGGAAGGTCCTAGCTGCTGAGTTCATTGTGATGAGCACACGATGCCCAATCAGGATGAACACAGCTCCTTGGACCTAAGTCCAGGTCCTTCTCTCGTGCGACATTGTCCATGGCTCTTGGAGGCAAACTTGGGGCAAACAAAACTAATCAAGCTTTAAATTATCACTCACCTGGTGGGTCCAGATAGAGAAGGAACTGGAATTATTCTTCACCAAGGTTCTCTGGGGGCCAAAAATCAGGGGTCCACACTCAGATTTCTTCACTATTGGGACCATATCAAATCTCAAGATCCTTTCATTCAGAGGCCTTCCTCTCAGGACAAAAGTGCTTGTGGTTTTCAGGCAGCCCCAGGTAAGAAAACAAGATCTGACAGTTACAATATTCCTCTCTGAACTTGTCTTTGGTTCTATGATAATTAATTTAAAAGGACACTTTAACATACATGCCAAATAATAGAAAAATGAGATTAAAAATTCGACCAGCTGGCATCTCAACCTTCCTGACAAGTTATGATCAGACCTGCCCTCTGGCAAGCAGCCTCCGTGCTGGGCACCTCCTGGCAGGCCTCCAACAGAAGCTGGTGGAGTGGAGGGAGCAGTCAGATGGCTCTCCTGCTGAATGAGCCCAGTGTTCTGTGCTTGGGGACCAGTCAGTGGCTGTTCAAAACCTTACTGGAGGTTCCTGCAGCTCAAATATCCATCAGAGAATGAATTACTCCCATAGTCTCCCAACTGATTTCAATCTTGCTTCTCTATAGTTTATTCTCCACACAGCAACCAATTAGGCTTTACAGTGATCCTCGTAAAGCATAATAGGGGTGATGCCACTCCTCTGCAGATATGTCTCCCCTGTGTTCCCTGCACAGAGAACAAAACTCCAAATCCCTACCAGGACTCTGATTTGGTCCCCATTACCTCCCATTCATTTTCCAATTACCTGATCACCTACCACTTTCCCATTCTGTCACTATGCATCAACCTTACTGGCCTCTTATTTCTTAAACTGCCCAGGCATGCCCCTCCTCAAAGCCTCTGCACATTATGTTCCCTTTACCCAGAACGCTCTTCCTCCAGATACCCAGTGGCTTGCTCCCTCACTTCATTCACATCTCTAGAGGAATACCACATTATTAGAGAGGTCCTCTCTCCCCAAACTCTATCCTCTCCTCATCACTCTTTTTTTTAATAATTTCAAAGTTAATGATAAGTGGCAAAAAGAATATAAAGAACATGTTTTTCTGAACTATTTGAGGGTAAGTTGCTCCATCACCCTTAAATATTTAAGTTTGAAAGTCCTGCAAGAACTTTCTCCTACACAACCACAAAACAGTCCCAGAATGAGGAAATTAACAGTAGTTCATTACTGCTGTCGAATCCTCAGATGCCATTCAAGTGTCACCACTGGTCCCAATGACATCTTTTACAGCAGAGAACTCCATATAGAATCTTGCCTTGCAGTTATTTGTCATGAGTCTTTCATATTCTTCAACATGAAACAGTTCCCCAGTCTTTCAGTGACTCTCATGACCTTGACACTTTTTGAAGAGTATGGGCAAAGATCTTGTAGCCTGCTTATCAGCTTGGGTTTGTTTGATGATTCATCATGATCTTTGGCAAGAATATCACAAAAGTGATGCTGTGTTCAGTACTAGCTACATCATTTGCAGGGCCTGTTGCAAAATAAAAATGCAAATCTCTTACTGAAAGATATTGAGAATTTCAAGATGGCAACAGCAGAACAATAAACCAAGAGTGGGGAACCTGTGCTACTGACCACAAACATCAGATGCCCATGAAGCTGGCCATTAATGTTGCATCTGGTCAGATAGAAAATGGCTCCTTTTCATCCATCCCTGATGGCGTTAACTTTGATCACTGCATTAAACTGGGTCAGCCAGGCTTCTCCACCATATAGTTCATCTTTCTCCTTTCGTAGTAAGTGTTTGAGGAAGTTATATTCTGATTGCTTACTTATATCAACATGAACTCATAGTTTCAAATTTTATTCAGCATTTTATAACTCATGGCTATCATTGTTAATTTATTTATTTACTATTATTTCTTAATTTAAATACAGTCCACATGGCATGCTTTGGTGTACAGTTCTATGAGCATTAACACATGTACAGAAAAATGTACCATCCATTACAATCAAGATAGAGGACTCAAAAAAAAAATCTTTCAAGCTGCCCTTTTGTAGTCAGATCTTTCCCTCTTCCCAGCCACTGGCAGTCACTGAACTTTGCCCCTATACTTTTGCCTTTTCCAGAATAATAAAAATGGAATCATACTGCATGTAACCTATAGAGTCCTGAGTCTTTCATTCTGCCTAAACACCTTTGTGATTCATTCAAATTTTTTTCTTAGTAAGTTTCCATTGCATGGACACATGCAATTTATTGTTCCATTCACCCATTTGTTAAATTAAAATTTCCTTATTCAAATTAATGGTGCTCTCTGCCTTCAGACTGGATCCTCACTAAGAGAAAGCTTGCATTTCTAACAAGCTCCCAGGTGATGCTGGTTTTGCTGGTGCAGGGATCACCTGTTCAAGAGCAGGGCTGTGGTGAGATCACTGGGACAATGATGTTTGGAAACGCTCCGCTTCTGGCAGGACAGTTGCAAAGGAGGACAGTTGCAAAGGAGGACGTTGTGGCAATGTGGGTGAGCAGTAATGAGGGCTGAGTCAAGCCAGAGGCAGTGGGGAAGACAAAAGAGAGAGGCTGTGGAGATACTGAGGAGAGGGGCCCAACAGGTTTGAGGGATGGGGACACTTTCCTAAGAGCATGGGAAGAGGAACAAGACTAGGGGAGAGGTACAGGGAGACAAAGCATTCACTTTCAGTGGTTCAGTGTTAGACACACCAACTGTGAGGGGGTATGATAGGACATGAGGCAGAACTGTCCAGTAAGAAGTTGGCCATGAATGTGTGGAACTCAGGGGAGAGATGTCTGGGCTACAGCCAGTGGTGAGTGTGAAGTGTGATCACCAGGGAATGGAAGTGGAGCAGAAGAGGTGCAGGCAGGGCAGGCCTCCTCTGAATGCTGTTCCATCCCTCCGCTCTCTCCAGCTCCAGGTGAGAAGCCTCCCACCCACGCACCTCTCCCACTCCACCCCCACCTCAGCCTGCTTTCCTTCTGTTATGTTTCTGTGTGGTCAGGCTCAGAGCCAAATCTTAGCATCTCAGGGGCTTGCTCAGTGCAAAAGGAGGTGGAAAATGGTTTGAGTGGAAAAGCCTGACCTTGGCCACCCCATCCGGGTCCCAGGACAATGCTGCTCCCTCTAATTCAGAGGCAAAGTATAGCACAACCTACAGCTCTTTTCTGCATTTCTTCTTAGTACAGGTAACACAAATTCACATTTTTAAAAAAATATTTGCACTACTGAGTAAGCTAACAGAAATAATTGTAGAAACATGCATTTATTAACAATAGTCTACATTTCCAAAATTATAGATTCTAATTAAAATGACACCATAAAAAATGACAAGATTCCAAGACCTCAGAGTTGCTTTTTCCAGAAGAGCATATTCTTCATGAAAGGGCTTGCATCACTCATTCGGTTTCTTCCACTTCAGTCCTGCATTTCTGCAGGGCAGGCAGCCATACAAGAAGTGTCCCCTAGTTTGCCTCCAATGCAATGAGTCTAAAGCAACATTTTGTCTCTACACCCCCACCCAAACCCGTGCAAAAACCATATTAAAATGAAAGCTTTCTTCACTATATAAATTAAGTTTTAAAAAGCAATGTATTAAGTATGATTTTAATTTTTCTGTAAGAAAGAGTAAAAGATTTTTACATATTTGAAAATTCACGCAGCTCAGATTTGAAGTAGGCACTAAGTACTTATTAATTAGATGAGTGAGTGAGTGAGAATAAATGAAGATGAATGAATGCCAAAGGAACACTCTGGTGCAGTGTGTCCCTGCTCTTCTGATGGATGCTGCCTTCTTCTGGTTTCCCAAACCAGTGACTTCCACACAGCTCTAGGCTTGCCTTCTGCTGCTGCTTTCCTCAACCCACAAACAGATGACTCACAGAAGGAAAACCTCTCAGAGGGGAGCAGGCAGGAGGGGAAAGTTGTTTGGTTTTTGTGAATCAAAAGCAAGACTTGAGAGGCCCCACCTCTAATTAATTGCAAGGATAAAGGTGAGCACCTCCCAGCATAAACTACCTGAGGCAGCTGGTGAGAAAAGTCCCTGAAGACCAGACCTCTGCTAGCCCATTAGCAGGTGCTCATCTGATGTTTGGGGCCCAAGGAGCCCAGTGGCATTTTAACATTAGCTTTGTTCTGGGTTATAGTTCCAAACTGAACAACGTAAGATCAAATTGTGGACGCCAAGTTTTACAATGCAAGCTGTGCCTTTGGCAGAAAGGTTGAAAATCACATCGCAGTGGAGGAAAGGGGCTGATTGCAGTAGGTATGGTGTCTGCCAGTTTAGGTGTTGTTTTTCCACATTTGGTTATATGATCTTGTAAAAAAATTAAGGGCACGCTTTGATTATAGCAAGTAGATATTCTTCTAAAAGTGCTCATCCATTCAACATGTTACTGAGCAGACCAGGGCCCGTCCACAGGGTGCCTTGGTGAATGACCCAACAATTAACGCTGGAAGGAGCAGGTCTTCGTTTACAACATTCCAACCTTAGTGGGGCTCAGAGCACCTCAGCTCAGAGCACTCCTTTCTCACAAGACCCAGCACTCCCCATGCTCCCCACTAGGCTACTAGCCACAAACATACCCAATAGTTTCCCATGTTTGTATCTGGTCTTAATCTGGCTGCGCAAACAGTTCTCCAGTCCCTCTGGAAGGTACCAAAGTCGCCATCCTCACGCAGCAGCTGTATCCTTCAGGATCTGAGGTACTTGTTCATCAGCCTCTATATTATAGTCCAGAGAAGCATGTACTGTGTTATTCTGGACCCTCAGAATAATGCAGCATGTGCTGTGAAACTCAGGAAAGGTATAAGTCTTAACAGTCCAGGTAAAATCCAGGAATAGCAGATCAGGATCTTTTAAGGAAGTCCTCTGCAGCTCCGGAATCAGCTAGAGCAGGCACGATCACAGCAGCAGCATCTTCTTTCTTATTAGTCCAGGCCGCATGGCCTCCTTCATCACTATAAGCTACATAGCTGCTTGCTTACTTCTCCCTTCCAAGCTGCATGGCCAAGAGAGAGAGCGAGACAGAGAGCCTCATGGCAGGCCTGTGGGGCCCGTTTCAACCTGCATGGCCAAACGCAGAGAATGGCTGCTGTGCTTGAGTTTAAATCTTCACCCTGCACCTCCTCCCTAACCCCATTTCTGACTCCTCCCACAATCGGCTGCATCTGCCCCTTCTCCAGTATCTTCTGCCTTTCTCCAGCTGCCATTGTCAGTCCAGGCCAGTGTGGCCCCATGACACAGAGTGAACTGCTTCCAAGCTCTATCTAGCACAGGTTAAAGTCACGCCCATCTCCCTGGCTCCAAGCAGAGCGTGGCAGGCTCAGCTATTCAGCAAAACTATGAAGCCAGCCAAGTTGCCAGTGATACACAAAATCTCCCAATCTCTGTGCTGTGCTCGGCTTTTCCATCCTTCAAGCCAAGGCTGTGGAGGCTTTTTTTTCTCAGTTTTTGGGGGAAGCTCTAGCTCAACATCCTGTATCAAACATACATGTACTGAGCACGTGTTCATATGTTTCACTGTAACAGCCAAGTGTCACAGTTTGTATTATAAGAAACTAATCTTTCCCACCTAAATGGGAGTGAAACGGGATGATGGTGTGCTGGAGCCAGTTTGTACCAGCTGTTGAGAGTCAACTGTTAACATTTTCCAAATTTTTGCAAGCCAGTTTTTAAATACAGCTATTATTAAGAACTCCTAAATTTTACTAAAAATAAAGGTATCCTTTTCTAATATTTTACTGCAATTTTTTATTATCTATGTTCTTGAGGTTATTTTCTACTCTTGTGCCTGTGTCATGGAAATACTTTGTAATAAATGCTTCTGCACAGCTCTGTGTTCAGAGGTATCATATTGGCAGCCATGATAGGAGCATTTACACCACAGAAATTGGGAAATGCTACAAATCGGGCTTGATTTATTTTTTTGTTGCTCATCTAGACTGAAGAAAATATTAATGATGCAGGTTAAACTTCAAAGTGTATCATATCTGCAGCTGCCTGATTGTACATAGCACAAAAATTTGGAGATGTATTCTTCTAGTGTCCAGAAACCAAAATCCAATTCAGCGAAGAAGTCACATATTTACAAAGGAATGGGGTTCCTATATGTGTCTTCATTTTTCCCTTTTATCTAACTCAAAGTAAACAATACTCACCAACATTCACATTTAAACTCCACACATTTGTCAATGCTTTTAGTGACTTTGCGGAACTGGGTAGGAACAAACATTTATTCATAGTTCCATTTTGTCAAATCATGGCCGGTTTGCACCCATACACAGGCTGACTATGGCTGCAAGAGTCCAACAGAAAGTAATCAAAGTCTTTTGTAAGAATCAATTAATTGACTATATAGTATAGAATTTACAATAAGGAGTATTCTATCTTTCATAATTATTTGTAAATTGTGTGCTATAACAGGGTACAACCAAGAGGGGGCGCCCAAATAGGGATTTGTAAGTGGGTCCAGAAGAGCTTGGAGATAACTGGCTCCACACCACAGGCCACACGTGCCCGGAACACTGGTGGCTGTGGCCAATTGTGGGAGGAGCCAGAAATGAGGCTGCAGAGGAAGATTGGAGTGGGGATTTAAACGGGCGTGGCAGCCATTTGGCGTTTTTTGGGGGGACCATGAGGCTTTGGAAGTGCTCCCTTTTTGCCACGCAGATGGTGCCGGGAGCCTGAATCACAGACTTCTACTTCTTTCCTGAGATACGGTACCCCAGACTGGGCAGAGGGAGAAGGAAGGACTGTGTGCATTTGTGGGTATTCTAAAGAACTTTAGTCTGTATAACTTTTAAATAAATAATAATTCCTTTCCTTTTCACCAATCTCTGGCATTGAGAGACGTCTTTCCTCTGGCAGCGGGCAAAGCGAACCTAGTACAGGGGAGGAACCCCGGGAGAAAAAGGGGGAGTCTTTTATATCGTTTGCCCCCCATCTGTTCTGTAAGTGCTACACATCCTTCACAACAGTAGAATTTATAATAAATGTATGTGCAGACATATATTTGCATACTTTTTTGAAGGGCCAGTTGTTGAACTTTTATTAGTGAACACTTTTGCATGGGTTCCAATAAAGGCAAAATAATGCCACCATCCCAACTTCACCTATATATCAACCACAAAAATAAAAGTAAAAATGACTTCAAACATCCTGACAATTTCCATAATTGCTAAAAATATGAAACAATAGTCACAGAGAGAATGAGCCATAATAAGGCACATGGTAAGCTGATTAAATCAGTCACTTCCAAGACTTCAATATTAGAGTATAAGAAGTATTATTCCCTTTTCTTCACGATGGCTTATTTTCCCCCGCCTCATTCACTCACTTAAACCAGTGTTCTGGAATCAAATCTTCCCTAGGTGTCAAGCACTGCTGAAAACCTGCCATGACTACGTATTTAGTGACAACACCTGTTTGTTGTTGTGGATGGGGCTGTACATAGGACGATCAAAATTATCTGCGGATGCTGGAGGAGATGTAAGAAAATTGTGTCCTCACTTCGATGATCGAGATACAAGATGGAAGAGCCAACAGCACAGAAGACACGATACCAGCTGCTGCCTCACCAAGTAGCTCTCTGATCACCAGTAACTCAAGTGTGGATAACCTGGCCTTGCCCTAGAGGGTAAGATGCAAGGGCAGCCAGGTTGTTCACTGCTCTCCTGGGAGCCTCACACAGTGCCCAGCACGTGGTGGGCATTCAATGAATGTTTGCTGGACAAAATCGGTGACGATAAAAATTCTGCCTTGCATAGCTGTCATGAGGATCAAATCAGTTTGAGTATGTGTAAATGTTTCACAAACTCATGGTTTTTAAAATTATTAATGTATTAGTGTCCCCCATAAAAGAACTGTTGCTTGGGTACCACTGCTGGGCGCCCTACTTTGATTTCTTCTCTCTTACAAGGAGCGTCTGTGGCTGGAGCAGACCCTGAGCACAGAAGGGCCACGCTGCATTGGAATAGCTGATTTTCCTCATCAATTTTTTTCATTAAACTGTGGTTTCCTCAAGGCAGGAATCCTGGTTTATTCATCTTGGTATGCCCAACTCCTAGAACTGTGGCTGGCACCAGGTATATGCTCCAAGAAGAATGAATGAAAGACTTGTGAATTATATTTAATCCATTCAATTCACTTGCATCCAGAATAAGAGCCAGAACAATAGGGACAAATGAGCTGTGCCGCCTCCTCAGGGTTCAGAGCCTGCTACTGCTAGGAGACCAGGAAAAGGGGAGGGGTTTCCAGCAGACCAATGAACCCCCTCTGCAGCGAGGCATTGTGTGGCTTAAACAAGCCTTTGTGGGCTAGCCTAGGAACCTAGCTACCATTTTTAACAGTTTGGGAGGGCACTTAAAAAATAGCCTGTGTGAACAAGACAACCTGTTCTACTAAAAAACCAAAATGACAGCCCATCATAGAAGCTAGCCCCAAATATGCCATCATTGATATTAGCTGGCCTTGGATGGTTCAAGTCCTGCCACCCCTCAAAATGTACACCATTTACTTCTCTGTATGCTGGAGCCTGCATTGAGTTAATTAATAGTGGCACAGCAGGAAGAAATCAATTTGAATTCAGTGCAGCAGGATTTGTGGGGATTATTTCTCCCACTGAATTCATCATACCAGTTAATATAAACACATTCAAGTCTCTGCTGATGTTCGGGGCAGGAGGACTGCAGGAGCATCCCCAGTGCTCCAGCCGGGACTGGGAGTGACACCCTTTCCCCACACGGAGTCCCCGCCCCTGGTCTCACCCTCACTTTCCTCTTTGTCCTCTGCTGCTTCCTGGGATCACTCAGAGAAGTGAGTCTATGGGGTGGGAAGCAGGACACCTGCTGGAGTGGCCTCCAAACAGAGGACAGGTTGGCTTTAATTATCTGTATTAACTTTCAGAGCAACAGAGATGTCTGCCGAATGACAGAGCACATAAAAGGCAGAGCTCATAATTAATCTTCACAGAGCACCCAACGCTCGGCAAGCTTAATGAGCTGATGTTCACCCTGCACATCAACATGGCACTCTCTAATTCCTCCACACATCAAGTAAATATATATGAACCCAAGGTGGGGAGATTAGCACAGTCCATAGCTCAGATCTGTGGGATCCTGAGTGCAAGGATGGGAAGCCCTCAGGGTCCCCTGAACAGGTGCAGCAACAGCAGGAAGGCTGCTCACTGAACAGGAAACAGTTATATCTTTTTAATTGTGTGGCAGAGCCATTCACTGCCTGACCAGTGGAGCAACTGCATAGAGACAGTTGTTTTGCTTTAGCAAAATGAAGTCTTTTTGCTTCCTGCCTTTTGTTTATTTTTGTGTAGTTCTGTGTGAGAAATGACCCAGATCGCTATAGTCTACACTCTCTTCCTTGACTGTTTTCCCTCCAAACCCAGGAGAGACGAGGATTGACAGGAAAGAGAACATCTTCTAATCTTGGCAAGTGCTTGCCACACCCCCAAGAATGTATGTAAAGAAGACTGCATGTTGTTAGAACAAAGGAAAAATGAGCACCGCAGAAAGCATGGGTGTACCAGCAGTCCTGCTAGGGAACGAACTGGTTCCCACCTGCAAGAATTGAAAGGGGGCTCAAGTTCCAAAGCCTGTTGCTTCATACTGGACAGTCTACTAGATCTATGTGCTTCCTGACACCTTTGGTCAAAAGTAATCACCAACCGCCCTCCTGTTAGCAACAGAGAGATCACTACGGCCAGCCACCGTCACTCCCTTGCATCTGAGGGCTCCCCATGCAGCCAACTCAAGCCTGGCTCGGCAGTCCTTCAAGTGCTTCTCTGCCCCACACACATCTGTAGGTTCATTTTAGCTCCCCTCATTGTCTGCCCCGCCCTGCCCCACTCCTGCTTCCAGCTGCCCTCTGCCCTCCATTCTCCATGCCCAGCAGTCTAGCCACGATGTCCAGCAGGCAGGTGGAAGGAGAACAATGGGCCCTTAAGTCAAATCTGTGTTGCTATTTATTATGAATCATTCTGTCTTGTATGTGCATCTATAAATACATAATGTGAACATAGCCAAGGACAGAGAAGGCTTTCTGCTTCCTGTTCTAGCATTTGAGAGCAATCCCAAACCACTCAGGGACAAGCGGGGAATCTCGGGCTCAGCGGTCTACACTGGACTTCCGGGGCATGCTTGCAGGAAGACTTGGTTGGAGAGAAAGCACAAAGGCCACCCTGTTCCCCTCTGTTTACCTAGAAGGCACAATGCAGCACTGAGCTGACACTGAATGTTGGGAAAAGGTGGGAAGGTACAAGGGAGAAGCTCAAAAGAGCATGACTCTGTGCAGAGTGCTCACTGGCCTGCGTCAGCCTAACCAACCCCTACTCATCTTCAACACTCAGTTCCTTGCTGCAGATTTCCCCGTCCCCCTCCACCAGCAGCAGGCACAGGTTCCCTGCTCTCTTCTGTTTTCCTAGAACACAAGTGGTTGTGGCTTCCCAGCCTGTGATACAAAATAACTACCAAGAATACCTGAGTTATACTACTGGGTTGGCCAAAAGGTTTGTTCGGTTTTAAAGTAAAAATAAAAGACATTTTTTCATTGTTACCAATAATTTTATTGAACAATGTATTCACCATTTTGCTCCACTACCTTCTGCCATCATTCAGGCAACTTCCTAATTCCATCTTCCCAAAATTTTTTTTTATCTTTTTGAGCAAAGAACTGTTCCAGGTATCTTTTGCAGTCTTCCAGGATATTGACATTTTTTCCAGTAAGAGAATTTTGTAAAAAACAAAATAAATGGAAATCCGAAGGTGCAGCATCTGGTGAACACAGCGAAGGACTCAGAACTCCCAGCCAGGCTGGCACAGTCTTTGCCTGGCCGTCAGAGAAGCACGCGGCCTTGCATTATCCTGATGGGAGATGGCACATTTTCTGTTGGCTAATTCCAGGTGTTTTTCATCGAGTGCTGGTTCAGTTGGTCTAATTGGGAGCAGTACTTGTTGGAATTAATCATTTGGTTTTCTAGAAGGAGCTCATCATAGAGGACTCCCTTCCAATCCCATCATATACACATCACCTTCTTTGGATGAAGACCGGACTTTGGTGTGGTTGGTGCTGGTTCATTTAGCTTGCCCCTCAATCTCTTTTGTTCCACATAATTGTAAAGTATACACTTTTCATTGCCTGTCACAATTTGTTTTAAAAACAGAACATTTTCCTTACATTTAAGTAGAGAATCACATGCAGAAATATAGTCAAGGAGATTTTTTTTTTTTGCTTAATTTATAAAGAACCCAAACATCAAAGTGATAACCAAGCTGGTCCAAATGATTTTCAATGTCTGATTTGGATATTTTGAGTATGCCAGCTATCTCCCGTGTAGTATAACATTGATTGTTCTCAATTAATGTCTCTATTTGATTGCTATCAACTTCAACTGGTCTACCTGACCATAGAGCGTCGTCCAGTGAGAAATCTCCAGCACAAAACTTCACAAACCACTTTTTGACACGTTCGATCAGTCATAGCACCTTTTCCATACACTGCACAAATCTTTTTGGCGGGTTTCAGTAGCATTTTTACCTTTTTTGAAATAATAAAGCATAATATGCCAAAAATGTTGCTTATTTTCTTCCATCTTCAATATTAAAATGGTTACACAAAAATTCACCAATTTTGATAAGTTGTTTTATAAATGTACACTGATAAGAAAGCTGTCACAATACAATCTAACAAAATTGTTTCAAATGAAGTTAAAGACAACTAAGTCCTACTAGAGCCATCATACAGAAAACAGAACAAACCTTTTGGCCAACCCAGTAGCTTGTTAACCCACTCATCTAAGTCCTAAATTTGCCCTTAGATTATCCCCCAGTTATTTCTGTGGCTCCCAAGGACTATTGTAAAGGCACTCAGCAACAGCCCCACAGGTCTTGGTCTTCGCCTCAAGACCTGATACCCCAAGTCCCCTTGAGGAAGGCACCTCTCCCGTACCCAGCAGATGCCCCTGTGATAACTCCTTCCTTCCAGGTCCCTTTGTGTCTCTGGGCTTCTTTGTTCTGTGGAAGAGTGTGGGGACATAGCTCTCCTTCACCTCTGGGCCTTATTCCATCACCTGAGCCTTGAAAACACTCCATGTGTAGCCCAAGTCTGTAGAGCTTGCTTCACCCTCTGTAGTTCTTTGCCTCTGTAGATCGAGCCTCTCAGACCAGGTAGGAGAAAGGCACCATGCATCCCTCTCTGTGCTCTTCAGCGTACTGGGGCCCAAGCATAAGCCTTTCCTCCCTCTCCAAGTTAAAAACAAATAAACAGACCTAGCAACCCTTTCAATGGCCTGAGCAGGGCAGGTAACTGGCCTCGTCCACACAATGGCTACTCAGACGGGATTGGCAACACTAGAAACATGCATCAGTGCAGAGGAGCAAGGGCTCGCGTATAACACATGTGATGTGAGTTGTGACTGCAGCATCACAGCCAGACTCCAGGCTCCTAGAGGTCAGGGATCGTGGACTATTCATCTCTGTGTTTGCACCCTCATCCTGGCACTCAGTGAATAACCAGCACAATAGCTGACATTTATCGGGCACTTAGTGGAGGGGCCAACACAGGCCAGGACTTGTACAGTAAGTGTCCACGTTTCTAAATAAAAGTTGTTTGCATTGAAAGCTAAGAAAGATGATCGATTAACTTTTAACTCCTTCTCTGCACTCCACATTAGTTACCTACCTCAAGACCAAACAGTGTACAGAAAGGTCCAGGATTCGACACAAAGATTAGGGCAGAGTAGGGTAGAGTGTGGTGAGCAAGAAACCCCCTTCTTCCTCATTTGGGTTCAAAATACATTTTTTCATTGGATAATTCTCCCTAAAAGAGGTTCACCCATTATGTCAGTTTCCTCTGCATGCCCTAAAGATGGGTAATGAGATATTTGGACAGTAGCCGTGACAATCTGGGCCACAATACAGACTCTGTAGGGTGGGTTATTTGGGCACAGGACTTGAAGGTTAATAATTCCTACTCTCTGAGGGATGATAGAATGTATGGGGTTTCTCTCCATAGTTGCTTAAAATATCTGCTAGACCTCCATACTGCAATTCTTGATTTGGTTTTATGTTTTGGTGCTAGTCCTAAATTAGGCTACACTTAACTGCTCTTACCACTAGTAAGAGTGAAGTAACCTCTATGATCTTCTGGAGCCATAAAATCTCACAGTTACAGAAGTTTAAGATCACTCAGTCCAAGTACCCCCTGATGCCCAAGTCCCCTGACAACAGTCCGCAGATGGCTGCATCCGACTCCCTGGGAGCTTATTATAAAACAGAGACTCCTGGGACCTTCTCCCAGAGATTTTGATTCAATATGTCTGGAACAGGTGTCAGGAAAGCGAGTTTTTTAAAACATCCCAAATTTGAGAATCATTGCAATTGATAACATCTCCTGACAGAAGTTTTTCAGGCTATGATAAAATGTCTCTGAGGATGTTGAAAGTAGTCCAAAGGTACTTCAGATAATGCTGAGACTTTTGTTAAGCCAAAATTCCTTCCCTGCCCTTTCCATCAATTGATACTGGAAATAACTTGAACTCGTCTAATCTTTTTCCACATGATAGCTCCTCAAATACTAAAGATAAGCGGGAATGCTGCCTTCGGGTCCATCTTGATTATAAAGTGCTAGTTGTTGAAAGTTCTTCCTGAACCACAGTCCTTGTCGGTCCCAGTCTTCCGGCTGCAGGTCTCTAGAAGGCCAGAACCATGTCTTACTAACCTTTCCTCACAATACCTAGTTCTAGGATGCACGTGGTGCTCACACATTTATTTAAGAATATTCACACACCCCGCTACCTGCCAGTCATTCTTCTAGGCCCAAGGATGCAGCCGTAAGCCAAACGAAGTCCTCCATCTCACGGCGTTTACCTTTGAGTCAGGAAGGCAGACAAAAGACAAGCAAATGGATGGATAAGAAGAGAAATTAGACGAGGTAAGGAGATGAGATAAAGAGTAAAGGGGGCATACAATAAAAATGTGTTCATTTGAAATCCAAGTAGAACTTTATTTTGGTCCAGGTGTACAAAATGTACCAGGTGACTATTTGTGGACATGGGTCATTATTCTTCAATCTGCAGGGAAGCTGCTGGTGGGAAGAATAATCTGTGGGCACTAGAGGGCAGCTGAGTGCAAGATGCCTGGGCTGAGCTCAGAGGAAAGCATCCCCCCACCTCCGAGCCCTGTGCAAACAATCCCAGTCCTTGTGAGTTGATTACCCAATAACCCCAACCAGGAAAAACTTCATACAGCTTTTCATCATTACATTGTCGCCAGGCCATAAGAATACTTCTACTATGTTGAGTATGTTCTTTCCTAACTTGTACAGAACCAGTAGTCTAGTCTAGTAGGAGGGCAGAGTTGTTTCGGAACAAAATATCTTTTCCAGATTTTTTTTTGTGAGGTTGAATTATTGAGCTACTCACACAAAAATAAGAATACAGTTACTTCACGCAGCCTCAAGAGGTTTTCTTTGGAATGTGTGCATGACTACTCCCCTCAACCCCTGCCACTCCCTGACACTTAATTATCCTGGATTTGATTCATGAAGTAGTCAGTTATTTGACACAACGTAGGTCCTGACATAGACACTGACAGAAAGGGGACTGGGAAAAATGGCTGCATTTGGAGGAATGGGACAAAGAGATATAACAAATTACATTCTTTATTGCCCCCAGCCTACAGCAGCACCCCCCGCCCCACAGAGCTACAGTATCTTGAGTTCAGAGTAGGTATCTAGTCATATCTGACTCAGTCAGCATTAACAAGGTTTCAGTAAAACTCAAGGCCCACAAAAGCATCACTTACAAAGTGTGTCATGCCTCTGCATGCCCCCATAATGGTTAGTATACACAAGGAAAACTGAAAATTTACCTTCTACTGCAAAGCAGGGGTTGGCGTCTGATGAACATTTCTCGACTGATGCGCCTTCTGCTGCTGGAGGGAGGTGACAGCCGTGCGGTTTGGCCCTCCTGTCACCTCCCGGAGTCATCTATGTTGCCTGCTGACTTGACCTGACTATAGACGCTAGATTAAATTTAAAAACACACAACAAAACCCTACTGTTTATTGAGCACTGTCTTTGTTCTATGCTTTACTATTCACGTGTTGCACTATTTCCCCTCACACACCACCACTGCCCGCCGAGTGATGACGAGGACATTCACGCCCACGGTAATATGGTAGAGGCTCTGAAAGTTCCAGTAAGTGGGTGGGCAAGCAGCAGAGCTGGGATTTCAGGCTGTCTGTAAAACCCAGACTTAAATCACTACTTAATTCTTATTGGATGGAATTAGAGGGGCAACGTTTTTGAGATACATAACTGCCGTGGAAAATGAAGGGCACTGTGCCCTGGAGAGAGTCATGACTGAGAGCCGGGGAGATGAACACCCAGTGGAGTGGCCCAACACCCTGAGGAAGATGAAAGGGATGAATGAACTTCTATTTTCTTTTTCATGCTTTTCTTGGTCTCCAGAGTGAGCCCATTACTAAAATCATACTTCACAGAAGAAACTGGCAATTCATGTAATGGTAGGGTATTTTATTCATTTCCTTTTCCTTTCTGAGCATAAAACATCCATTTTTAACCTGTATTTGTTCACAATACCTTATATTTTTCAGACCAAACAGGAAAATACCATAAAAGGCCACTGGAATATGTGAGCACTTTGTGAGTTGGGAGGCAGATATTTATATGGCACAGAACTGAAAGAGTTTCAGTGGTACCCCATTTTATCTTCCCAGTGCCTGCATCCCTATTATGTTGTCTACACACTTGAGAAGGTATTTTGGGTGAGTCCCAATAGACAGAAGCTTTCTTGGCTCCGTGGAAATCTCCAATTCAACCGAGGATGTATCCAGAAAACACGGGTCAGGTTTCCACATCTAGCGCAGTGGTGCCCCCCTCTGGAGGACAGGAGAAGGACCAGCTGACTGCTCTGGCTTCCTGAAAACAAATCATTAGAAAACAAGGAAGGACCTACGTTCCCCAGGGTGCACAAAACCCTTCTCACTTCAGTGGCCAACAAACACTGCAATGGCTCCTGTTCAGAGACATGTTGGAAGAAAGCAGACGTTTCATCCTACAGTAACGGTGTCAAGCCCCTACAGTTTGACAGAACACTGAGCTAGAACAAGCATTTCACACCCATTATCATCTTGTTTAATTTAAGTGAGTGAACCAGTTAAGCAAAAGCAACATAATTCTTACTCACAAATAACTGTGAATGTGCCAGTGGTTCCTGTTCATTAGGGCTCTGTGCTGTTCATTACACCCATGTAATTAACCTCGCCTCTGCTACCAGGCTCCTGTGGCCCTCCTGTTTCCTTGGGGAGAAAGAGCCTTAACGAAAATCAGCCTGGAGAGCTGAGCCCAGCTTGGTATCACCGGCATTGATGTGACTCAGATTCCTTGTGGATAAATGTGTTTATCTGGGTCACCCACTTTTGATTGAATATTCTTGGAGTCCCTTTCTCAACAAGTGCCAGCCATGGGGGCAGGACACAGAATTTGCCTTGATTCCCTGAAACAAATACCTAATTACACAGTATATGGAGATACATATTTCAGAAAACTCAGCAACACTAAGCCAAAGTGCAGTGGGCATCTGCTGGCCCCTATGCCCCACGGGCTGCCCGTTGCCTCACTGCCGACCACCCTCCCTCATGCAAGATCTCCTGGCTATCGGCTTCCTGGTCCTTGGACCCCCTTACATCTTGTCCTTTTCTTAGCAGGGCCGTGCACTCCTCCCGCCTTCTTCACCCTTGTCTCCTCACACCCACTCATTCATTCCTATTTATTGAGCAGCTGCCAGTATCAGATGCCATTCTAGGTGCTGGAGTTATAGTAGGAAACAAAGCAAAGCCCACACGCTTACGTACTTTGCAGTCTAGGCAGAGACACAGACAGTCAACATACATATAGAATAAATGTGCCACTCGGTAGTGAAGAGCGCTGTGAAGAGAAGCTTCCCTTGGGACATTTCACAAGGTCTGGAGACACTTTTCATGTTACAGCTGTGAGGGTGTTACTGGCGTCTGGTGGGTAGATGCCAGCGATACTACTAATCCTACAATTCACAAGAAAGGCCCACACAACAAAGAATGATCTGTTCCAAATGTCACTGGGACTGAACTTGAGAAGCCCTGAGGTAGGACATTGTCCAATGAAGAGGCAAAAGCCACACAGTGTCTTCAAGAGGGAAAGTTTAATATAATCTAGAACAGGTATTGCCAGGGAGGGGAACTGGCTAGTGAGAGATGAAGAGAATTCCGAAGAACACAGGAGCAGTGGCTATCAGCTGAGCTGACCACCCAAGGAAGAGCCCACCTCCAGAGCTCAGATTTGGACTCCCTTGGAGAGAGGCCAGGGCTGTGGTTCCTTGGGGGGTAGGGAAGTCATTGCTGCCCCTGCTGGATGTCTGCCCTCTGGGCTCCAGGGGAAGCTGCTGGTGGCTTGGCCCAGACAGAAGGGAGCTGGAGAAAGCCACACGGCAGGGATCAAATGGTACAGAAAATGCATTCTGCAAGAGCCCAACACTGAAGGACCGAACATGGCTGCACAAGTCAAGCACCAGGGACAGTGTGCTCAGCAGGAGCGCCCAGCAGGTGGGTATGCAGAGGGGGTTCAGGACACAGGATTTCAGGGTTGGCTGGCAGGGCTGTGCACAGCCGGGCGTGGTCAGTGTCTGTGTGGGGTGTGGGCACAGTGAGCTGGTGGTCCAGCCAGGGCCTGGACCGGGGCTGTGAGCTCACCAAGGATCTGTATGCTCTGCATATGCACTGACAAACACACTGTGCAGTAGGAGCTGGGAAAAGCAAAACTGCAGCAATGGCAGAACAAGGAATAGGAGCCCTCCAGCACCCCCTACTGACAAAACCTAGCCTGAACCCTCTAAACACAGGAGAAAAGGTTTTAGAATCAATACCGTTACTGCAGAGCAGGTACTGAAGGGTGAATTTGAAGTTGAAAGGCAATAAATTGGTAACATGGTGAACTTTTGGACAATGGACACTGTAAAAAGGGGGATGATGAAGGTCTCTGACCAAAAAAATTAAAAATATCTATCCCGAGGTAAATCACATTCCTAAGCTTAGAAGGAAGAAAAAAAGCACCCACCTCTTTCCCCATCCCACTCATCACAGTTTCTCATAACCAACCAGAATCTGAAGGATTCTACAAACTGTGGCTTGACTAATTTGCTGGGCATAGTGGCAAGATGAGCTCACAGGTGGAGGGCTACATTGAGTGGAGAGCTTCTAGAAGGGGGAGTTAGAGATTAAGAAGTCAAATCAGTTTACCTTCAAAGGCCCAGGGAGAATCCCTGTGGTGGACTACATGATACTTTCTTAATTATGTGCTTGCTTATTTTTTTATTATTTTCTTCTCCCACTAAAATTACGTCCTATGAGCACAAATTCTTTAGCCTTCCTAAAAACCCTTCCAGGCACCCAGCAGGACCTCAGTAAATGCTGAAGGAGAGCTCACTGCCTCCAGGGGCTCAGAGATGGCGATGAAAATCAGAGGAGTCTCCTCCTCTTAGCCTCGATGCCTCTTACTCAGGTAGAAATCCCCACTACAGTTAAAACACAAATACAGCAGCTACTTATTTTTATTGTTACCTTCAATCAATATTATCTGAAGTGTATAGAAATCAACTGTAAACAAGTACTTCCATGTATGTTATTGGATTCTTTCCAATGTATTATCAAGTTCTTTTTTAATCGTAAAGATTTAATCACATATTTGTTAATCACATTATCAGCTGGGCATTTTGTGCAGGTCCAAAGGGTTGGCCTGAGCCTGGTAGAATCAATGCCAGAGAAGACAGCTCCGGGTCGGGAAGGTCTCGGGACCAAATGTAACCAGAATCACGTATTCTCAGGTGACATGAAAGTACAGCCAGGGTAGAGCCAATATTGCTATCAAGAGAATCCATGTTCACAGCCAGAGATCACACAGAATTTCACATCAAGTCCTAAAATGGAGGGAGAGGAGTGGAAAAGCTCGAACTCAGAAAATGAATAGCAATATCTTAGTTAGGAGTGTCCAAATAAGGTGTCATGCCTGATTGAGAAGAGAAGGGCTCAGCACAAACTTGTGAATGTGGTAAAGAAGTCTCTTTATTTGGTGCCTCTACCAAATACAGACAGCATGGGAGTTTAAAGGTGCTTTCAGAGCAGGCAACCCACAGACCACCTCCCACTTCCCCAGCCCTGGGTAAATACAATGTGGCAGAGATACATTCTGATAGGGGATTAAGGCTTATGGGAACATGCCACCTTTTTCTGTGAGGATTTGCCATCACCTGCTTTTATTTATTTATTTTTAAAGATTTAATTTATTTTGAGAAAGATGGGGAGGGAGAAAGAAAAAGAGGGAGAGAAATATCAATATGTGGTTACCTCTCAGGCACCCCCAAATGAGGGCCTGGCCTGCAACCCAGGCATGTACCCTGACTGGGAATCGAACCGGGAACCTTTTGGGTCACAGGCCAGCACTCAATTTACTGAGCCACACCAGCCAGGGTGCCATCACTTGCTTTTAATCCCACAAAGAATTTCAATGTGGGGTGAGAAGCAGTGTAAACCTTCAATAAATGATGTTTCTTTGCACTTGTAAATAATTATATTAAAGCAAAAAAGCCTTTTTACTAGAGAAAATGGAAACTTTACATAAAATGGGCAGCAGAGATTATTTCCTAAATCATTCAGAAAGAAGGAAATAACCAGCCCCAGAGAAGGAAACTCTGACTAAAAAGCCTGAAGTTTATTGTCTGGTTTTGCATACCCCTTCTTTCATTCAGCAAACATTGACCTCTCGAAACACCTGTCTTCACTAGATAATTCTACTCTCTTTGCTGTGCCCCTGTGCAGACACGGCCTCTCTCCATAGCCAAGAGCCCTGCTCATTGCAAGCTTCAACTTCAGAGGCAACTGGGCCTTTAGGAATTGCTGTCTCACTTGCTACTGGCGGTCGGTCTGGGTGAGCACCTCCAGCTCCTTATCAACGCAACTCAGGAAGCAGGACGAGTGACTTCACAGGGCCTAGAGAAGAATCACTAATCGGGATGATTCCCAGGCATCTCTTTAGATGCTTACTAATAAATACTTCTATTGGCAGTGCCCTCCCCCTGATTTTGACACAAGGAAGGATGACAAGTCAAAGCTCCCACCCTGGCAACAGAATTACTGCCCATGACTGCAGCTACACTGAAGTGATTGGTTTTTACACAAACTGTTTTAAAGAGAACACATGACAAATCTCTCTAAGAGCAGTGGAAACAGGCTCAATCTGTTTTAAAATCTCAGTAAAGAGAGAAAAAACCCACAGAGTAAGAGAACACACAAGATTAATGATCTCCCCACACCACAGGGAGAAATCAACACCAGCCGGGGGATGGATCTGTCAGCGCATGAATGTGACGGGCAAAGGCTGCTGATAAGTTCATTTGGTGCGGAATTCGAAGTATGATTTATAGATACATGCAGCGCAGGAGTATCATTGCTGCAGAGTATAAATACTGCAGAAATACTCATGGTCCAGTTACAGCATACAACTAGGGGGGCGCAGAGGGGCTTCTTATTTGTCCTGACCCTATACCCATGTTGCCATACAATTCATAGGATATTAAGTAGAAAAATTATGAATATTAGGTTTTTAAAAGTGGTAATGAAGGAAATGTGTTTGTAATATGCATTTTCATAATAAAACCAACTAAAGAGTTAAGTTCTTATTTACAACAACACTTGTTTATTCAAATATTTTAGAGGTATAAATATACCAAGTATATATAATTTCCAGGTAATGCCTATCATATTCATTATGTTAAAACTCAAAGTGGTGAGGGATTCCCATTGGTTGGTTGATCTGCTGCATGGCGCATGGCCCCAGCTTCCTCATGGTGTAAGGCAAAGATTTCTATAGAGATAGCCTGGGACTTCTGGGCAAGATGGAGGCATAGGTAAATACACTTTGTCTCTTCTACAACCAAAAGAAGGACAACCTCAAATTTAAAAACAAAATATTACCAGAACTACCAGAAAATCAAACTGTGTGGAAGTCTGACAACCAAGGAGTTAAAGAAGAAGCATTCATCCAGACTGGTAGGAGGAGCAGAGGGAGGACTTGCGGCAAGGCAGCAGCTGGCAGAGCAGGTGGTGTCACATGTGCATGCAGATAAACCTGGAGGATCACTTGGGGAGCAAGACAGACCACGCAACCCAGTGTAGAGAAATCAAGCCTCAAAACCTCTGACTCAAAAAATCTGTGGGGGTTGAGGCAGCAGGAGAAACTCCCAGACTCACAGGAGAGTTCGTTGGAGAGATCCACAAGGTCCTAGAATGTACACTAACCCACCCACCTTGCAATCAGGACCAGAAAGGCCCATTTTGCTTGTGGGTTGCAGGGGAAGTGACTGAAAGCCAGCTGAGAGCTGAGCAAGCGACATTGTTCCCTCTCGGACCCCTCCCCCACATACAGGGTCACAACACAGCAAAGAGAGTTGCCCCATCCTGGCAAATACCTAAGGCTGTGCCCCTTACTATGTAACAGGCCCACCAAGACAAGACAATATAGCTCAAATGAAAGACAGATCAAAGTTTCAGAAAAAATACAACTAAGCGATGAAGAGATAGCCAACCTATCTGATGCACAGTTCAAAACACTGGTAATCAAGATGCTCACAGAATTGGTTGAATTTGGTCTCAAGTTAGATGAAAAAATGAAGGCTACACTAAGTGAAACAAGGAAAAGGTACAGAGAACCAACAGTGAAGGGAAGAAAAATGGGACTCAGATCAACAGTTTGGACCAGGAGGAAGAAATGAATATTCCACCAAAACAGAATGAAGAAACAAGAATTCAAACAAATGAAAAGAGGCTTAGGAACCTCCAGGACAACTTTAAACATTCCAACATCTGAATCACACGGGTTACCGAAGGAGAAGAGGAAGAGCAAGAAATCGAAAATTTATTTGAAAACATAATGAAGGAAAACTTCCCCAATCTTGCAAGGGAAATAGACTTCCAGGAAGTCCAGGAAGCTCAGAGAGTCCCAAGAAGTTGGACCCAAGGAAGTGCACACCAAGGCACATCATAATTACATTACCCAAGATTAAAGATAAGGAGAGAATCTTAAAAGCAGCAAGAGAAAAGGAGACAGTTGACTACAAAGAAGATCCCATAAGACTACCAGCTTATTTCTCAAAAGAAACCTTGCAGGCAAGAAGGGGCTGGAAAGAAGTATACAAAATCATGAAAGGCAAGGACCTATATCCAAGAGTACTCTATCTAGCAAAGCTATCATTTAGAATGGAAGGGCAGATAAAGTGCTTCCCAGATAAGGTCAAGTTAAAGGAGTTCATCATCACCAAGCCTTTCTTATATGAAATGTTAAAGGGACTTATCTAAGAAAAAGAAGATAAAAAATACAAAGAGTAAAATGACAACAAACTCACAACTATCAACAACTAAATCTGAAGAAACAAAAAGAACTAAGCAAACAACTAGAACAGGAACAGGATCACAGAAATAGAGACCACATGGAGGGTTATCAGCAGGGAGGGGTGGGGGAGAATGGGGGGAAGATACAGGGAATAAATAGCATAAATGGTAGGTACAAAATAGACACAAGGGGAGGCTAAGAATAGTGTAGAAAATGGAGAAGCCAAAGAACTTTATGTATGAGCCATGGACATGAACTAAGGTGGGGGAATGCTGGTGAGAGGCGAGGTACAGGGCAGAGGGGAATAAAGGGGAGAAAAATGAGACAACTATAATAGCATAATCAATAAAATATATTTAAAAAATAAAAAAAATTTAAAGGATGGCCTGATTACCTGTAAGTAGAAAACCACATTAACATAGTTTGGGTCTACGTTAATGCCGATGATAAGGGACAAATGTAACTGATTTTTAAAATATTTTTACCAGACATTTGACTGAATTATCTTTAGAATTTAAATATAAGGATAATCTAATAAAACTAGGGCTTGAATCCATAAGTCATGTAAATGTAGGGGGCATTTAACTTCTTCCCCAATCCCTTTACCAAAGGATACACACTTCACGCAGGAATGGTTTCATGCCAGCATCCTTGGGATCACAAATAGTTAGGCAGCAAAGGGACTGTTGCCTAAAAAGGATAATGAAGTTATATAATCTTATTAACCAATGTCACCCCAATAAATTTGATATTTCCTTTTAAAAAAGGAGAGTGAAAGAAAGCAAGAGGGCAAAGATTGCACACAAAGCAGCTATGCTCAGCAGAGGGCCAATCAGGGTCCTAGATTCTTTGAACATGAGAACTAGAAAATCATTGGAGATTCAGTTCAAATCACCCACTGGTTGATGAATTCGAATCCAGTGCAGCTAATTCCTTTCTTTAAACTCTACTAGAAGATGTCAGATTTCAAAACAAAACAAACTGTGGACAGGTAACCTCCAAAGCACAAGTTAGTTCTGTTCCCAGCTAAATTGCATCTGTCATAAACAGCCTAAACCCAAATGAATTAACAGGCTTTGTCAGCAACTATAAGCAAAAATTAAATCTCAAGTTCACAATTCTAGCCTGACATTTTTAAAATGACAGGAAGAGGAAAGGTCAATGACTTTTTACCTAGAAATAAGGAGTACCATGGCTCATTTACAGATAACAAGGTCAGCAAAAACAGGTAGCTGGATGTTTCTAACCTGAAATTTTTATCAAAAAAAAAAAAAAAAGGAAAGAGAAACTTTGCAGAATACCTGTATGTTTACAGATCTTAGGGAGAAAGTAAAACATTTTAGCAAAGTTTCGGGTTATGTTCCTGTATTGTGAAGTGTAAGTTATCGGTACATGTTTGTGTGTGCATGCGTGTGTGTGCAGAGAGTAGAAGAAGGAGAGCTGCTTCTCTCTGGCATGACTCACTGCTGTTTCCATTTCTTTGTGTTTCTGTCTCTACTCAGCCAGGCCTCTCTCCCCACCCCATACCACAAGTCCCACTTCTACTTCTCTTAGTAGAAAAATTTAACTTCAATAATTTATTTTTGATTTTGAATAATTTAAAAAAGATTCTTATACTCCCTACTGTTCTTTTCTCTCTGTGGTTTCAGGAGCCCTTCAGAGCAATTTGGTTCTCCACTCCCATGTGGAAGATACATCATCACACCCTTAGGAGTGGATACATCCACTCCTCTGTGGAGGATACATCATCACACCCTTAGAGTGGAAACAAAATTAACATCCTTCCCTTAGAGAAAAAGAAAACATTAAAAACTTCAGTGTTTTGTTTACATACACAATGGTTTTGATTTCTCCAGAGCTTGCTTTCATCTCAAATCATCCTAACCTTTGAGTACCCACCGCCTGCCTGCACGTTGGCCTTTCAGCTGGAAAGAAAAGATATGCTGAGCTGTCCCCTGGGTGATGGGGATGAATACTTGAGGAATAACAACAGGTCACTCCCCCCAAAAGAGAGAAGCACCAAGATGGGGGAGGGGCTTGCTGCCTAGCCCTAGAAGTGTTATCATCGCACTTTCTACTTTAAAATTCAGTCTTGTCCAGAAGCATGAAGATTTGTTTCTACTCCCTTTTCTTGCCTGTTTCTAGTACCTTATGATTTTCTCCAAAGCTTGTACCTGTCAGCAAGAGCATGCTTCAAGAATTAGCTTTAGGAACAAAACTGCAGCAAATATATATATTTCCCATTGTCAGAGCATTACAGGAGAGACTGATGCACTTTGCCACAGAAAGCAGGGCTGCTGTGCTGTCTGACAAGATGAGGCCCCAGCAGGTAAGCTTCGACACAGAAGCCAGCAGACGAGAGGTTCTACTAATCCTAGAAGAAAACCTTGATCTGATGCTATATTTGCATATTAGTCAGGATAAAGAACCTTATGGAAACAACATCCAAAAACTCAGTGGCTTGATACAGAATAGATTATTCCTGGGTCAGGTCACATCCAAAGCAGACTGGTGGCTTTCTTCCCAGAGGTGACAGAGGAATTGAAGTTTGTTCCATCTTGTTTTGCCAACATCTTAAATATGCAGCCTTTAAAGTTGTCACAGAAGAAGAGAGAACATGAGCCGCTGCACACAGGGTTTCATGCCAGGCCTGGAAGCAGCTTACAACTCTTCTAACCACATTCCATTGGCCAAAACCCGCTCATGTGGCCCCAGCCTATTGCCAGGGGGAGTTAGGCAATGTGATCTCCCAGGTTGCCAGCGTGAGAGAACAGGTTCAACATCAGAGGTGATTCAGTCTATTAAGTCATTAAGCTTTAAGTGTGCTAAGTAAGCAAAGGTAACAAAGAAGAAAGGAAAAATCTAAACAAGAACTTTTGTTAGTCTGATACAATCAGACCTTTGACTGGCGTCAAAATGCCCAATGGGCAGACCAACTGAGAGCGCTAAATCAAGGTGGGAAGTCCCAATGCAGAGACTAAAAGTTACTTTTCATTCCAAAGTGCATGGAAGGCTCAGCTGACAGGAATGTTGTGCCCAAGGAACATGCCAAGGTGCGAAGTTGCCTTTGCAACACTGTAAGGGCCAGGTCTGGGTGTGAGTGTATATACACAGATCCCCAGCTGAGCATGCAGGGAAAGACATTCTTGACAATTATTCCACAAACATACTGTTCTCTAGTGAAATAAGGACTAGAGCTTGAGGGAGAGAATTAGATTAGACAGAGTTATCGAGGAACTTGGAGTGTCCAGAAACACCCTGGGCAGTGTGGGAGACCCCACACAAATAACTGTGTACCCCCACACACAACATACATCCCTCTTGTGTACCCCACCCTAAGGAAAGATCCCACAAGCCAGGTCCCTCCGCCCCTTACCTTCTACCTGCAGAGTCCCCACCTGCTGATTCTGCCCGATCCCCAGCTCTTTCTGGACCTCATCCCACTTCTTTTAGCCCACAGTGTGGCCTTAATCCAGGAAGTCCATTACTCCCTGGATCTCCAAAACAGCCTCCAACTAATCTTACCCCATCCCACCTATGCTCATACTGCAGTCAGGGAATTCAAAATACAAAGTCAATCGTGTCAATTCCTTGCTTAAAATCTTGCAATATTTCCCATTGCCTTCAGAACAAAAGTCAGAATCATTGGCTTGACCAACAAGGCCTAATGTAATTTGTTTCTTGCTTGGTCCTCCAGCCTCATCTTTCACATCACCCCTGCTTCCCACACCCCACTCGTACACTACGCACCGACCAAACATTACCACTCAAGGTTCCCAGAGGAACACAACTTTCATCTTCTCCCTGGGTGGGCTCCTCTTCTTCTTCTGCCTCTGACTCCTGCCCACTCACATCCCTGCCTCCACATTCCTTCCCACCTGTCTCGATAGACTGAATGTAATGTTCCTCTGTGGCAAAGCAGAAAGGATTCATTTGAACAAGGTACTGCCATTCAACTTAAAGGGAAAATATGACCAGACGTAGCATCATAGCTCCAGGTCATTGTTTGGCAAGGATTGAGGTCAAAATCTTCCTATTAAAGGGGATATGCTGGTGACAGAAAGAGACTCGACTTTGGCTAATAAACATACAGTGTAATATACAGATGATGTATTATAGAATTAAACACTTAAAACCTATATAATTTTCCTAACCAGTATCACCCCCAATAAATTCTCTTATATAACTAGATGGAGGTTCTACCAGAGAAGCACTGCACAGAGCAGCCCCTCAGTTTTCTTTTATGTGCTGGGGGAGCACAGGTGGCCCTGGCACCAACACTAGAAAGAGACTTCACAGAAGCGGAGACACCCACAGGCCTCCTGCCCTTGTCTCCCTTCTCATGGATCTGACCCCATCTCCGCCCTCTCTCCTAGAAGTCTTCAGGAGCTAGGGCAAATGCAGACACACTGACATCCGGCTGAAGCCTGGCACGGCCAGTTTGCAAGTCTCAAGGAAGTCTTAGGACTAGAACTCAGTTATCCCACAAGAGTTTGTCATCTATGCCCTGAAGAAGTCATGGGCACTCAGCAGGGAGGGCTTAGAAGAGGCTGTAGAACAACCCCAAGGAAGACTGGGGGAAGAGACTAAAGAAACAAGAACACGCTAAAGGCAGAATCAGTGAATCCTCAGCTGAGGGCCCAAAAGTGGGACTAACACACTGTCCAGTGCATTCAAGTTCAACAAAAGGAGTTGCACCACCTCTGCGGGACTTCCTAAGGTATGCCCTAAACCACGTTTGTGACCTAAAGCCTATTATCACCTGAAGAATATGCAAGTGCAGCAAGAATGATGAGAAAAGAGAATGGAGGGGAAGACTTCTGGTTGTCTGAGGGACTCTGGGTTCTCTTCCCCTCAGCAAGAAAGGGAGGGAGATTCTCTCTCCCTTCCTGACGCCAGATGAGGGGACTTCAAAGGGAATTCCTTGAAGAATTTGATGTGACCCAGGTGTCTGAAGGACCCACAGGGAGACTGGTGTCTGACCTTTGCCTATGGCATTCTGAAAGTGGAAGTCTGACCAGAGGCTCCCTCTCTGGAGAGCAAAGGAAGAAAGTGGGCAATTGGGAGCAGCCTGCCTTCCTAGCTTGGATGAGCGAGTGACCATTTCCGGTCGATCGGAGTGAACCCTGCAGAAGATCCAGAGGCTTGAGCTGCCTTGAAAGGGACCCTCCCCACAGGTCTGCCTAGAACAGGAAGTGAGTGCAAAAGAACAGTCTATGAAGGGTGAACCTTCAGAAACAAAGCTGAGAGGGAAAATCCAGGTGACCAGTCAGAGGGGCACCACCTGCTCCACTGCACTAGTGAGCTATTCAGTGGGCAGGCGCCCCCGAAGGGAGTTCCCATGAAGGACATCTTCAAAGAACTCACAAATATCAGGGCTCCCATTTGGGTGCCTGCCTTCCCAGAGGCAGGCAGTGTGACTCTCCTCCTGCCTCTCCTCTCTTCCTCTTTCTCACCCTGGAGGCTGAGCCTGCCCAGGACGTGGGAGGTGAGTGTGAGACAGAAGCTGAGGAAATACTGAAGAAGCGGGGCCCATTGTCACTCTCCCACTGAGAGCTTTGCCTAGAGACACTCGAGTTTTGATTACATGCAACTAGGGTTTTTAAACCCCTAAAGGGAGTCTGTTCATTAAACCTAAAACTGACAGGGAATGCTGTGGGATCAGACAGACACATGGGAGAGCTGGGGAAGAACGGTGATGGATGGTGAGGAGGCACCAAGTTCATCCTGCTTCCGCCACACCAAGTCTCCTCATTCTGTGAACTAGTTCCATGAGCTACACTAGGATGTATCCCAGTCATGTGAAGGTGGACCTTATGTGGTTGAGGGAGCTTTCTGGCATTGTGGATTTGCCACTCACTCAGACTTCAGGTAAGCTTAAATTTTGGCCAGTAAACAAAACCACTCCATAACCTTAACTAACCTTTAAGTAAGTTGTCAAACTTGCATCCTGAGCAAGGAGAACCCCCCTGGTCTGAACTCCCCGGAAGCCACAAGGACTTCTGCCTAAGCTGTGTTTCTGATTCTGTTTAGAGAACGTTCATCTGTTAACACGGAGCCTTGAGACACACTGCACCATCTTTGGGGAAGGGAAGGAAAAGCCACATCTGGGCAGTCAAAGAAATTCTACGCTGACATCTTGGGGATTTGTTCAGCCCGCCTGGTGAAGGTTGTTGATTCCAGGCGCAGACCCAAGAACTGGAAAATGTCAGGCTGTGCTCAGCAACTCCCTTCTGTGACTGAGAGAAACCGATGAGTTTGGAGGGAATACAAATGGGACAACTGCTTAAAGCAGCTGAATGAATCCACCAGCCTTTCCCTGATGCTTTAGAGTGAGCAAAAAAAAAAAAAAAAGAATAGAGTGCGCCCTGACCAGGTGGCTCAGATGATTGGCACTTTATCTTGTACAGGAGAAGGTTTCAGGCTCAATTTCTGGTCAGGGCACATGCCTAAGTTTTAATTCCAAGCCCAGTTGGGACATGTACGTGTTGGGGGGAGGGGGCACGTATGGGAGGCAAACAATCAATGTTTCTCTCTCACATCAATGTCTCTCCCTCTCTCTCTTCCTCTTTCCTCCTTCTCTCTCTCTCCACCTCTCTTTCTAAAATCAATGTTTAAAAAAACATATCCTCCGGTGAGGACTAAAAAAAGAAAGAGCACTCACCTTCCAGTGTTCTGTCCCTCAGCTCCTTGGGCCGTGTTAGCAGTACGTCTCCGTGCACACGAATGTTTCATTATCTGAATGTCGAGAACGCACAAAGAGCCGTACCTCATCATCTCTCCTCATTTCTTCCTTCATTCTTTTTTGGTAGGGGTGTGTGTGTGTGTGTATGTGTGTGTTAGTTTTTTAGGGCTACCATAACAAGTTACCACAAACTTGATGGCTTAAAACAACAGAAATTTATTCTCTCAAAGTTCAGGAGGCTGCAAGTCCCAAATCAAGGGGTCAGTGGGGCCATAAAATCTTTCTTCACCTCATCCACCTTCTGGTGGCCCCATGTGCTCCTTGCCTCGTGGCTGCACCCCTCCAATGTCTGCCTCTGTCTTCACATAGGCTTTGCACCTCTGAGTGTCCATATCGTCTCTTCTTTTGTTTCTTAGAACGACATTTGTCATTGGATGCAGGGGCAATCTGGATAATTCAGGATGATCTTATCTTGAGATACTTAATGTAAGTGCTTCTGAAAAGAGTACCTAATAGTCTTTTTGTGAGGAGAGAAGGGAGAATACCATTCAACCCACTGTAGAAAGCAAAAAAGACAGCAACAAAATGATAAACTATTTAGGGTTCAGAAATAAAGAATTGGGTCTCACGGGAAAGTTCCTCCATTTTGGAGGCCTAAGTCCAGCCTCTCCCTGTATCGATACTGAATGCCTCACAGGGGCCCCCACACTGTTGCCTCTCCTGGAATCTCCAGATCTGGACCAGTGGGAGGCATTAGGATGGAGGGCACATGGGGACACGGGGTGTCCCCCAAGAGCTGTGCACCAGACCACACCTCTTTCGGGCGGCACATATGGAAGCATGGGAGTTTGTAAGGGGACAGACAACCCTCCTCTTCTGTGAAGTAGAAAAATTAGTCTCCAAGGCCTCTTTCACAGGGCCAGGTCCTCAAGCAGGTGCTGCTCTGTTGAGGATAATGAATGGAAAGTACTTTGTAAATTCTGAAGGGCTCTACAAACTCAAGCCTTCTTTACAGCACCATCAGCATTACGATTCAGAGGCAAAACCTCTAACCTATGCCTGAAGAGATGCAGGGTCAGCGCCAGTGGCAACAGTAACTGCCAACACCTACTGCAGACCCGACGTGACCGTGCATCGTGCCACGCAGGTTCCACCACAACCTCTTTCAGTCTCCTTTTCCTTACTTTAAATAAAAATAACAACAGGTCCCTCTTTGGTTGATTTGAAAATTAAATGAGTAAAGTATGTATATGTGACTTAAGGTCATACAGCCAGTGAGTGGTCTCTGGGGATTCAACCAGATCCATCTGAGTCCAAAGCTGGTGAACTTAACTACAGTATGTTTTTTCCCACTAGTGTGATTTTTACAGCAAGGGACAGTTTTTGCCAATGGGAGACCTTTTTTGCACTCCTGAGTATTACCTTCTTTCCTTTCAGGTTCATTCCCTGTGAAGACCTACTAGAACCTTTAGAAAACTGAGGAACAGGTGGATTCTCAGGAGGTTAGACCTGGTGAGGTGCAGGCTATTCCAGGTGGGTAGACCCAGCATCCTCGGGCTTTATGATCTCGCGTTCCTAAGCTCCGGTTCTGTTGTGCCTCCAACAGGCCTTGTGGAAAAGGAGCTCTAGACCTTTAGGCACCAGCTGCTCTTCCACAGGTATTTATGGAAACCCTGTGAAGGGAAGGATGCCTTCAGAGAGGTTCGGCCTGGATGAGGAGAGAAAAATCAGAGCATAAGCAGAGTAGAGGGGTGGGCAAAAGTAGGTTTAAAGTTGTACATAAATTATACAATAATTCATAAATAATACAAGAATAAACTCTGTAAAACTATTTTTGCCCCCCACCCCCATATATAACCAAGTGTTGGTAGGAGTGAAAACTATAAAATAGGATGTGCGTGAGGAATGGACAATCAGGGGGTGGTGCCTTGTTGGAAGCCCAGCTCAAGTTCACACGCCACTGTGAGGCTGACTTCAGGGTCTGCTCCTTCCCTGCTCTTAAAGGATGCTGGCCACCTCCCTGGGGAGCAAGTGTAGGCTGATGTTCTCTGTTTCCTTTAGCAAAGAATTTCAGCCAGTGATTCTAGGATGGCATGTTAGGCGCATAGCAGGTGAAAAATTGCTAGGTGAATTTGCCTGACACCCAGGTGGCCCCAAACCTTCATCCTATAGAAGTGGCATGCTCAGCGATGCCCTGGAAACACTGGTCCAAGCCCTGTACTCTGCTACTCCCCAAGGGACAGTGCCCTCGCTTGGAAGGTTGCCTTGTGCTCCATCCAGCTCTTGTCTGCTCCTCCAGCCCACATCCAGCCACTGTATGATGGGGTAGACAGTGGCTTCCCGGGACTTCTCTCATTTCAAAAACCACTTTGTCCAAGCTCGAACCCTGGACCTCTCTTAGTTCTAAATACAGACTGCAATGATTGACAAGGCTTTAGAGAAGGCTCAGGGAAAACAGAAGGTTTGGCTGCTCTTGGAGCTCAGGGGCCAAGCCTTCCTCAGAGTGTGTGCCAGGCACTGCCCTCGTGAGACCCTGCTCTGCGCTGGTGATGAAAAGCCCAGCCCAGCTCCCAAAGAAACAACTTGGCATCCAGGAAGGTCTTTTCTGAGGATCCCAGAGAAGAAGAAAAAAGTTGTTGCTAGAGGAAAATCATCATCTGAGATTTGCAATTCTGCCCTCAGTAAAGACATTTAATTATGCAAAACATTTAGATTCTTGTTGTCTTAACCATTCTATTCCAGCAGATGATCTGGGATTTGCAAGTTTCATAACCAAAATGTCCATTAAAGTGTTATTCTGCAATAAACAAAGAAGTCTGTCTTCTATCTTTAGAGAAAATCAAACACTATATAGTCAGCTTCAGAAAAAGCAGATCCTTCCTATATTAGTGTTTCTAAGAATAAAGAAAAGGGACTCTAGGCTCCCCTGGAGCACCCTGTCATATGCCAAGAATGAAGGAATGGAAAGAAGGAAAAAAGAAGGAAGGGTAGGAAAGAGGGAGGGAAAAAAGAGAAGAAAGAAGGGAAGGGAGGGAGGGAATGAAGGAGGGAGGAGGTGGCTTGATTAGTTTACAGCACTTGCCCATGTATTATTTTACTTCTTTGTTTACTCATTTGTCTCTCTCCCTACAGTAAGCAACCAAAGAGCAGAAAATGTGACCTAATCAATTGTATATCCTGAGTCCTCAATAGGACCTAACTGGTGGTCAGTGAAAGTTGGAGAGAAGAAAGAAGGGAAGGAAGAAAGGAACAGAAGGAGGGAGGAAGGATGGAGAAAGGAAGGAAGAAAAGGAGGAAAGAAGGAAGGAAGGAAGGAAGGAAGGAAGGAAGGAAGGAAGGAAGGAAATAATGTTAAGATGCAACCGTTTTTCTCCTGCCTTCCGGGGGCATCCAACCTGTGGCCTGTGGGCCACATGCTGCCCAAGATGGCTGTGAAGGTGGCCCAACACAAAACTGTAAATTTACTTAAAACAGTATGAGATTTTTTTATGGTTACATGTCACAATGCATTTAATGTGTGGCTTAAGACAACTCTTCTTCCAGTGTGGCCCAAGGACACCAAAAGGTTGGACACCCCTGCGAGTTTAGATCATTTGAAGTGAAACACGATTCTCTCGGCCTGTAGGCCCTTGTTACTGATTCTCACGGAGGTGAGGAGGTGAGAGTATAAAAATTGCCAGACCACACTGGGGCTTTGTGTAGGTCACAACCCATGCGTTCTCGCCACCAACATGAGAGCTGAGCTCTGAGCCTGCAGATCCTAGAGGAGGAAGCACTCGGAATATTTTTTAACTTTCGATGTCTGACATCTGCCTAAACTTTCAGAGTGCAGAGTCCTCTCGTGTACACGATCGCATTCTGATTCTCACAGCTGCCCTGCATGGAGGTTACACCAGGAACCCCCATTTTGCACATGAAGAACTGAGGGTAACCAAGTTATAGGAACCATCCAAGTTCAAGCAGCTGGAACTCGAATCTAGGTCTTCTGACTCTCAGACTAGGACTTACTCCATTTCACAAGGAGAAACACATTATTGGTTCGTGCCTTTGTGTCATAGAAAACAGTGTTCTTTGTTAATGTGTAAAGTCAATGTTTGCTAATGTTAAAGTCAAGAGTCTATGTAGCCAAAATGGATTTCAATTACTGATTTGATACCTCAGTAGGGAGAGAACAAGCTTGAAATTTAAAAATGATCAATTCAGCTAGAGAAAAGAGCAAAGTGGTCTTTTCAACCATAGTCCTGCCAACCGTGGGGAGACCTTTTGAAGGTGTCCCACTGAGTGTCAAGCTGGTGGAAGGAAAAAACCCAGAAGTGGACAGCTGGGACCACATTATGACCCTTCCATCCACAGTGACAGGCTCCAAGGTCAGGCTTGGGCGGATCACTCTGTTAAGCGTGCTGTTGAAAGAGCAAGATGAAGCTTCACTCCTGGAGGTGGTGTGGGAGGGAGCATTGGGCTGGGCTGCCAGGCTACAAGCCCCAGGAGAGAAAGAACAGTGAAGGCTTCTCTGCGCTTAAAGGTACACTGCTGCGTTCAAGCAATGCCATGCCTGAACCTGTTCTCTGCACCTGTGCATAACATCACCTGGGTGTCGGCGCAGGGCAGAGATTTCTGCAGACATAGAGGTCAAGGCTAGAGGGATGAGAGATCAGCTAAAGCAAATCAGGGTCAATTTTCTCCACCTCCATGCTGCCCCCACCCACCCCCCATGCCCATAGCAGGCATTTAGGTCACTCTATTACCATCTGTTGACTGTAAAATCCATTGGTCCCTTAGTAATTGTGAAGAGGGAGTGGGAAGAAGATGATGTGGCAGAAAGAGAACTGGTTTCCCAGGCGTACAAGCCTAGTGAGATGCTGGTTCTGCAAACCATCGGCTGTCAACTTAGTCCAAGTTGTAAAGCTCCTCAGAGCCCTGTGTCCTTCATCCGCTTGTGGAACAATGGAACGCTTCACCCCTAAGAAGTTCAAGCCCCCTGTGAGGCTTCTTAAATAAGGCTAAAAGCTTCTGGGACTCAACTCCTTACTTTTTCTAAGACACGGAGTGCTCAGTACACCAGGTGCCTAGTGGTGCTTGACATGGTCGCATAGGCCCCATGGGTAAACTATTCCTCATCCTGAGTAATAGAAAGAAGTGAGAAATTGAGGCATGCCAATACCCAATTGTGATTATTTTCTCTGAAAAAGCATATCACTCAAATGGTGTTACAAATTAGGAATTCAATTTGTAGCAAGATTTTAAAAAATAAATCTCTGCCCTGGCCAGTATGTCTCAGTTGGTTGGAGCATTGTCCCATAGACCGAAATGTCACGGGCTGATCCCTGGTCAGAGCACATACTCGATTGTGGGTTCCATCCCTGGTCAGGGTGTGTACTACAAGGCAACCAATGGATGTTTCTTTCTCATATCAATGTCTCTTTCTCTTTCTCTCTTTCTCTCTCTACCCCTCTTCTCTTACACTCACAGCTAGCACCTCCTTACATTAGACCAGCAAATATGATGCCGTTTAATCTTGGCTCAGGAGCTTACGTGCTTCTCAGATCTTTAGATCTGTATTTTCTTAGTATTACCATTACTCTGAATCTCCATAGAGCCAGCTTTGTGTTTTGAAAATAAAGAAAGAGGGAAGGAAGGAAGGAAGGGAGGAAGGGAGGGAGAGAGAGGGAGGGAGGGAGGGAGGGAGGGCTGGAGGGAGAAGAAAAAAGAAAAGAAAAACTTCTCGATTTAGTGGAGTGGCATGTTACTTCTGTTTTCAAGTTCTACCAATTAGCTGTAGCACATGGTCGTCCTTGGCAGCTCTCTGCTTCCCATCACAGATGGTATGGAAAAGTCTGACTGATGACTTTCTGGTTCTTCTTCCCCATTTCCTCTGCCACCGCTAATTTAAGAAAGTCTACAGGATACCAGGACAACTGTCAGCCCTGCCACATTCCCCCTGCCTTTGCCTTCTCCAGCCACCCACAGCCGCACCCACTGCTGGACTCCTCCAGCACCCAAGCCTGATCAGATGGCAACAGGAAAAACCAGCATCCTCAGCCATATGACCAGTGTGGTGTGGAATTAAGTGATGCTATCCACCAGGGGGTGATGTGGTGACCTTCTGGGCTCTGGCGAGCTCCACCTGCCTCAAGTCGGAGCACTGCCTGCCCTCTCAGTCTGGATCTACTCCCTGGAGCTGGGCACTCCTTGGCCCTGCTTACCAGTCCCTCGCTCACCCAGACAGGGCAGTCCTAAAGTCAGGAGTTCATAAGCCTTAATCTGGCTCTTCCCACCTCACCCTGTGGAGGGCCACTCACTTCTCAATGTCTATCAATGAGTAGACAGGATTCAGCAGGCCCTGTGTGGCCATGTCTGTGGTTCCAGGCCCAGCCCCAGACAGCAGCCCTGCCTAGGTCACTCCCAATCCACACACCACTTTCTTCACTTAGCTTCCAGAAAGCAATAGCTTGTTCCCCAGGGCAGGCAGGGCAAAGTAGACCCTTCTGCCACATGGGAGGAGCAGGAGAGGTACGGCAGGACAGTCTCTGCAGCTTCTGATGATGAACGTCCAATCCGAGTCTGCAGGAATGGGAAGAAAGGACCAGCTTTCCAAACACTGCAGGTCATGGGACAAGAAAGCCTTACTGATGGCTGACATGCCAGGACCCCACTGTTACCAGGGAGGGGACGGGCACTCTGAGGTGGCTGGGTACCCAAAATTAATAGCTGCAACTGGGCCAGGGCTAAAACCTACCCCCTTTAATAAAGAAGCCTCTATTAAATACAGCTCGGACCCATCACTCCACTACTTAATGACTTCGGATGCTTTTCTACTGTCTTTAGAATGGCTGGATTCACAACTTCCTTTGGAATCAATGGTGTATCAGTCAGGGCTTTCCAGAGAAACGGTACCAATGTTTGAACACTCTCCCCATGTCTGTGTGGGGCTCCTCCCACATCCCAGAGACGTGCACGTTAAGCACATTGGTATGTCTAAATCTTCCCTGTGTGAGTGTTGTGGGTGTGTGTGAGCAGCCCACCAATGGAAGAGTGTCCTGTTGTTAGTACACACAGACCCAGGGGAAAGCCCAGAGACTAAAAATCTACCTCGGGGCAAGGAAGGACCAAAGAAAGAGGCTGGCCACTCCAGTCTGGCAACTAACAGAGTTTATTAAGGAAAACTTACATAAGAAGCTGCAAGATGATGTGAATATTCTCCACGGTGCTTGGCAGACACTAAAAAATTATATAGGGTAAAAATGGGGGGCGGGGGCGGGGCGGGTCCAGCTGGCCAAACAGACAGTGGTCAGGTCATGAAACAGTTTCTCCTCTACACCTGTCCACGGTTGGGCTCCGCCCTGCACCCTGAGCTGTGGAGTAGGCTCTAGCACTCACAACCCTGAGCTAGAAAATAGTTATATTATTCGTTTTTATTCATCTTTCTTTCATTTTTTAAAATCTTCTCCAAGGATATGTTTTATTGATGTTTTTAGAGAGAGAAAGGGAGAGAGAGAAATAAAAAAATGATGTGAGAGAGAAACATTGATCAGTTGCCTCTCTTACACGGACCCATCGGGGACCGAACCTGTAACCCAGGAACAAGCCCTGACCAGGATGGAACGCAGAACCTTCTGGTGTTCAGGACGACGTGCCAACCAGCTGAGCCGCCCAGTCAGGGCAATCTTTCTTAAGTGTATGCGTATCTCACTTTTATTTTAATGCTTAATCTTAGAAGTGTTTTGAGTTTTTACCTAGAAAGACTTTACATAGATGTTTTTTGTGACCAGAAATATACCATAGGAACTCAACTCTTGTTTACATCAATTACCTGTGGTAATTGGTTTGTTATATGTCATTTCAGTTAGTCACAGTTTCCAAGAACCTATTGACCACATTAGATGAGAACTTTATGTCATATATCTATCATCTATGCCTATCTAAATCTATCTCTGGAGAAGGAGGGAGATTTATTTTAAGATAGTGGCTCCTGTGATTGTGGAGGCTGGCAAGTTGAAAATCTGCAGGCTGGAGACCCATCGAAGAACCGTTGCCGTGTCTGGAATCCAAGCACAGTCTGCTGGCAGAATTCTGCCTTCCTCTGGGAAGGTCAGTCTTTTTTCTCTTAAAACCTTCAACTGATTGGATGAAGACTACCCACATTATGAAGGGTAATCTGCTTTACACGACCACTGATTTAAATGTTAATCTCATGTAAAACAAACTTTTACCAAAAAGACCTAGAATAAATTTGATCAAATATCTAGGTACAGTGTTTTCCAACCAAGATGACATATAAATTAACCATCACAAATATGGCCACTCAAAGACTCATTCTCTGGACACACCAGCACGTCAGTAGCTCCTGGCCCTGCCCTTCCCCGGGTATTCCCAGAACCCAGTTCCTGTGCCTTAGCACAATTAATTGTAATTGGGTGTTTACCTGCCAGTCTTCCACTGGCTTTTTTATGTCCTCAAAGGCACGTTTAATCTGTCATTCCTCTTCACACCTCCAGGACCTCATATAGTAGTTGAAACTCAACTTCAGTGGATGTTTGTGGAACAAAAATGGGTCTAGAAAGCTGAAGGCCCACACCAGAGATGGGGGTTGAGGAGATTAAGCATTGTCTGAGATGGACAGGAGATAACAGTTCAAAAAGTGGTGACGAAGCCCACGATCACTTCTGGCTCCAGAATTCACAGAAGGCTTCACCGGGGAAATAGCATTTGCACTCTGCCTCCTGTGGTTGCAACAGGTAGAGGTGGGGGAAGGGCATCCCAGTGAAGGCAGTGCCTTCAGTGAAAAAAGCACAGAAGTAGGAAGGTGCAGAGAATCTTCAGGAAAGAGTGGGTCTTTTTCCTGGAACATAGGCTGCATGGAGGTGGTGTGGGGAAAGATGCTGGACAGGCAGGAGGGCCACATTCTCACAGGCTGAGGGCCAGGCTCAGCACTGGGTGCATCAGATGCGGTAGGAACCTGTCAGAGGCTGTCTGCCCCAGGAAGGGGTGAGCAGTGACCTAATGGTTCAGGCCTGGCTGTCACTTCTGCCTCTGCCTGGGAAGTTATTAGAGTGAGGTTGCCACTGCACCAGTCCTGAGGGGTGAGCTCACTGATGCCTGAGTTAAATATGCAGGTGGGTGAGGAAAGCCACCATCACTGTCATTCATTTGCAAACCTTAGACAGGGCTGTATATCTGACTGCTCCAGTTTCATTTCGCCGTGTCATTTTAGACACAGTCTGAAAGAAGAGGTGAAGGAAAATGTTTCAGAAGCTGAAAGGCCAAAACAATGGCTAGGCTTTGTCCTGGCTGCAAAAGCAAGCAAACGAAAGACTGTGAGGCATGACATTATCAGAATCATCCCTGAGGCAGATGGAAAGGTCAGGCTCGGGCCCCAGGGCTGGAGCCCACACCTGAGTAGGGTCTGGAGGGCTGGGCTTTAAGAGCCCCCTCTTCTGAAGGCCCAGGATGGCATGTTCTCTCCAACAGCCCTGGCTCACTCTCTGCACTGCTCTGGCGCGCGGCTGCAGTGGGCTCTGGGTGAGGTGGAAGCTGAGCTCTCGCCCTAAAGCATTCAGAGAGGAAGCCTGTACAAATGGGCTGTGGGCTACTTTGTAATTCTGATTCCTCCATTTCTCCACTTCTCCACCCTCCATTTTTCCCCTAGTTCAGTCTTGAATATGTTTATTTGAAGAGCTTTCCAAAACACCTCATTTAAGAGATTTTTGTTGCCTCTTGGCACTCAGGGAAGAGTGACTTCCCACCCCGCAGCTCACTGCTCCTCACTCCAGCGGTTAGGGAGATGTTCCCTGTTTGCCTTTCAGCCTGCACCCTCCCCAAAGTGCTGTGTGGCTGGTCTCTGTTCCCACACACCTGATGCACCTGGCCCGCAGCTGCACCCCCAGCCCTTGGGGACCACCAGGCCAGTTTCATGGGCCAGGACTGGACTCAGGCACCAGTGTGCTGGCACTTGGCATAAAGTTCTGTGCATCAAACACTGAACGCCAATGTTTTGCGGTGCAGGGCAAAGCCCACCGCACTGTGCAGCTCCAGCCAGTGAGATGACCAGGCGGGTGCTCCACCCCAGTCCTGTGTTATTCCTGCCTGGGTTCTACAGTGTGGCTGCCCCACTTTGCTGTGATTGAAGCAGAGCTTTAGGGAGGAGAAAAAAGGGCTGAGGACCGAATATCCCAGAATATTTTTTTTAGATCTTTCAGTGAAAAAAATACATAAAATGATTTTCCATAAAAAAAAGAAAATGAAAGCAAACACCTAGCAGGAAATTAAGCAAACGAATGAAAGGCTTATTAAGCACAGAGTATTTTATTTACATCCCACAGGCTGCATTTCACAATAACTACCTTCCTCTGTTTAACAAAAACCTGGTCGGATGATAGCATAAATGGTCTGTCTACAGCCTCATAAAGCTTTACTGAGGCAAACCTTCTCGAGAAAGTTCATGCAGTAGTTTCTCAGGACCTGCTCCTTCCAGTAAAACTGCAGGAGGCTCATAATTCCAAGGCCTGTGTTGGAGGTCCCCCTCCCTGACATAAAGCGTGTGGACCACTACAAACTCCCCCGCAAAGGAAAAACCATGGACTGATTGAGCAACAACACTGTTTTGACCCCTAAGAGCCAAGGAGGGAAGGGAACCCTGTGAGCAGTAAGGTCCCTCCAGCTCTCCTCTTCTGTACTCCAGGTGGAGCTCCGGGGCTGGGAAGGTGACAGGCCTGTGAGGAGGGCCCGCACTGCAGACCAGAAGAGTGATCCTCCCGAGTCACGCCAGGCTCTGCATTTTCTGACTTGATCTTCACTACAGCCTCATGGCCTAAACCATAATTATCTCCACTGTTCCCATAATAAAACAGAAGCCCAGAAAGGTTAAGTAACTTGTCCAAGCTCATACAGCTTATAGAATTCAAACCCAGGACTGTCTAAGCCCAGAGTCAGATGCTAACCTTTTTTTTGTTGTTAACCATCTGCTTCGGTGGCTGGCCTGAATGCAGCCATCAGCTCCTTTCTATATGAGCCCAGCCAATTGGCTGCTCAGGGGCCCGCGAATGGGTGAAGAACAGAGTCGAGCAGAACAGCCGCAGCCTAAGTATAGAGAGGAAAAAGGACTCAGATATGGGCAAGCGATACCCCATCCATGGCTCCAGCGATGACCCCAATCCTAACCCCACTTCTCCCAGTTGCCCTTGGGAAGGACACCTATCCTACGACTCCAGCTAGCCATAGGTAATGTTTTGCCCAATATTATGGGTACTACCAACGTAAATCAGAAACATCAAGCCCAGTGAGACACAACATAAGACAACCTATTCACTGTGTGTGGCGTCTTCTTTCCCTCCCTTTCAGTCTGCATTGCGACTGGCAGGAGAGTGCTGCGTATTCGCTCATGATGGTGTTTTCCTTTACCTTCTTCACTCTCTTCTGCTCAGCTACCCAGAAAGTTAAAGCAGTGGGAATTGTCAGGGGCAAAGTTAATATGGGGAAATGTCATTTTCAAATGTCTAATCATTTTTGAAGACCAGTTGCCGAGGCCACTGTGTGAATCTGCCCCCTTTGCCGTGCTGCATGGCACACCCAGTCCTGGGAACTCTACCCCAGACCTGACAGATCCCGCTCTCGCCGTGGTGGCCTGCCCAGCCGCCCCCCGGTCACAGACTGACATCTCTCACATCGCATGGGTTCTTCACTGCTGAGTGGCACCCACTTTGACATGCAGGATTTGCGTGAAGTTGGACTTGGGTCACATGTGGTCTCACACTCAGCATCTTTGTTTTCATTAGTTGAGAGAGTAAAGGAAATGCAGTTTCTCCATTTGTGTGATTAAACCCTAGCACTTTTTTTCAATCCATCTCCTGAGTCACTTGTTTTCTACATTGTTATTACTTTCCAAGAGCTTGGAGGAAGGGTCCAAAGAAGCCAAGTCTTAAATCGACTATCCGGAGAGCTGGATATGTGATACCTGGCAGCCTTCGTACTGGCGGGCAGTGGGAGACAAATAGCGGTTTCTCATTACTGAGAGCAGTGGGGTGTCAGGATCGCTCACTGCTGGCAGTACTTTGAAGACAGAAGTCTCAGAAATCACCTTGCCTCTGTATGCCATTAATTCCTACTGAGAAAACAGCACTTACTTATTCCACACAGTCTCTGGGGAACACAATTACAGAAAATCTGCCTGAATGCACAGTTTCAAAATACCTCCTTTTGAATAACTGTCTCATGTCTTGTGGGTTCAGCTGTGTCCTATGCCCAGGTCTGCTCCAGTCCTGCACCCTTCCTCTTTCTGGTGGAAACATACTAGGATATACCTGGTGCTTGCTTTCTGCTGGCAATCAGAAACATTAAAAAAGCATAACCCCCCCCAAAAGGAAAACTTTTTGGAAAGTTAGCAGCTGTCAAAGCAACTTATATGAGACACACACTCAAACATTGGTGTACTCCCAAGATCTACAAAACCTATTTATAAATAGCAGTTGAACTGCTTATGAGCGCCTTTCCACAGACAAACGTGGACCAGGAACATAAGTCCATAGTAGGAAAAGATTCTCAAGGGACAAAGGATGATCTATAGTTAGAAAGAAATAATTCATAGCACTATTTTCACTAGGCCTTCCCCTTGGCCACCTTGAGTGAGTTGGAGACAAAGTGAATTTAAATATTCATGTCATACATTTACTTTTTGTTTAAATTGATGACTTCCTTTGAGGAAAAGCCTTCCCTCACCCCCAGGCTCATGATTTCCCAGAGCTGTCATTCCAGTAATCTTGCCTTCCATGCACAGGAACGAGAAAGGTCTGCACCCTACGTATCTGAGGAAGCCTCTTCCAAGATGGTGCCCAACCATCCTGCCCCCTTGTGCTCACACCTTGTGTAGCACCTGCCCAACGTGTACCAGACCTAGTCTTCATGACCAATAGAATACACAAAATTGACAATATGTCATTCCCAATATTAGGTTGTAAAAGAAGGTGGCTTCCATATAGGGTTCTCTTCACTTTTCTATTCTCTTCTCTCTTGCCCTCTCCTCTTTCTCTCTTGGATTAGTCACTCTGCAGGAAGCCAGCTGCCATGAAGAAGGGACACTCAGATAGGCCTATGAAGGGGCCACATGGTGAGATGCCCGACAACCAGAGAGAAATTGAGGCCTGCAAGCAACCACATGGGTAAGCTTTGAAGAGGGTCCTCCAACTCCAGGTGAGCCATGAGAAGATGGCCACCCTGGTCAAAGCTTGACTGCAACCTCTAAGAGACCCTGAGTCCAAACCACCCAATGTAACAGCTCCCAAATATTTGTCCCATGGAAATTATTTGAGGTAATAAATGTTTTAAACTGCTAAGTTTCAGAGTAATTTGCTATGCAGCAATAGGTAACTAATACATTGGCCAAGCAGACTATGCCAAACTCTCAAACTCATGGAATACTATGATTGGCCCATGGGTAGAAACACAATTCAAGCACAGCCAATCAGAATCATTTCCAAAAACTGATATGAAGACTAGATGACAGAGAATCAGGCTGTTTTCTCTATGATCAAAGTAAGCCTAGAATCATGGCTCTCAACCAGAGGCTATACTGTGTCCCTAAGGGGCATTTGCAAGTGTGAGCACATAGTTAGTAATCACAGAGTATGGAAGCCCTGAGGGCATTTGATACCTGGAAGTCAGGGATGCTGACTATCCTGTAGTGCACAGGGCAGTGCCACACAACAAGGAATTATACATTCCAAAGTATCAATAGCACCCACATTGAGAAATTCTGAGCTAGAGCCTTCATTTGCTTCATTTATTCATTCATTCATTCATTCCTTTATGCCAGGTGGAGAGATTTTTTATTAGAATAAAGCAAATGTCGGTGATGGGAAAACCAGGATACAGCAGAGAGAAAGATAGAGCCCTGATGATAGAATCTGAATCCCTAAATGCCATCCTGTCTGAAGCTAGACGCAGTGCCCTTTGATCTTCCCAACTACATGAGCCAGTACATTTTCTTTTATGTTTAAAAGAGGTTAAATTAGGTTATTGTGTTTTTCATTGAAAGAACCATGACTGCTTTATCATTCTACCATCCATTCGTTCAAATAATATTTATTGAGTCTTTACTATGTATAAGTCACTGGTTCAGATCCCTAAGCGAGGTAGTTAGTTAAAGATGGCACATTCCAGAATAACAAGCAGTTAACGAACAATTTCAATACAGTGATGTGAGATATTTACACATACACACAAATTTTTAATGCTGAGGAAATACAAAAGAGAAACATCAGCAAAGTCTAATGGCAGGAAGAAGCACACAAAGAAAATCTCATTCAGATAAAAAAGGAAATTGATAACTTATAAACGCTGCCTAGAAATGCCAGCAGAGCAGGTAGCAGAGCCTTACTTGATAAACAACAAGTGACTCATTGCACAGACCAAAGCTTTTAATATATCTTAGGGCTGACTACTGAGGCTGAGATCACAGTGATTCAAGAATCACTTACAGGCCATTGGGGAAAACCCAGGGTAATAAGACAAAGTGGCATTGATCCAATAAACTGTCCTTTATAAAGCGCTCGGGTCATTCTCTTTCTCCACTTTACGATCCCCAGTATTTCATCTCGAGAAATAAGCCTGTTATAAAAGCAACTCTGTTTTTAAAAAGTGACAAAGAGACTCAGGTCAGAGTAGACAAAATCATTTTCATTACCCTGACATTTTTACATCTCCTTCACCCAGCACACAGAATTAAGGGAGGGAGTTACATGCCATTAATGGAGCTATTGCAATAACTCTATTTCCTACCACCAGAGGGAAATATGTAGTGTGACATGTTAAGGAGGCTCTCAATCTCTTGTGACCACTCAGACTGTGTGTTGGGTACAAGTGAAAAAGGTGTAGTCATCGAATTTTTCTCAAGAGACATCCAAACATTTCTCAAACTAGCTCTGCAGGTCATCAATCACTCACATCAGAGTATCTGTTGGGGGTCGATGAGGTCAAGGCATTACTCCAGGCACCATAGGAGAGGTGAAAGAAAAACTGTCATTGTTCCCAAAGAACTCACAGTCTTATTACGGAGACAATTGTGAAATCACAGAATTAGATGTGACAATGCTGGCTGCACTGCAGTAGGAGAATAGGTAGGAGGCAGATCATGGATGCCTGCCTGGCCTTGAGCTAGGCCTGAGGAATGGGTAGCATTTGAAGAGAGAAGAACACTCGCTCACCACCCAGCAGAATCTACATGGAGACAACTAGGCAGCCCAACTGATAGGCCAGAGGGTGTGCTGGGAAATGGAACCAGAGAAGTAGTGTGAGCCAGACCAGGGGAGCAGTCCAAGGCCAGGGCTGTGCCATTACCCTCTTGCCTTTCAGCCTCAAATTCCTGTTTCTTCACCTGCTCTGGGATAAGGGAGCTTTAAGCATTTCTCCTTGGCAGCGAATGCAATATTAAGCTTTGTCAGCAGAGAGCTGTGGATCCACACAGAAGAAGGCATTCCTCTTCCCAGTTCTTGTGTGTTGCTGTCTTCTCTTTGCCTCGAGCTGCTTGGCTCCTGGTGGCTTTCCCCAGCTTCCTACCCAGAGAACACAGTGCTCAAGCTCGTTGCTGATGGTGACCACCTGGCCATGGTGCTTGTGATGCAGACCCCGAGTGCCCTAGTCCTTATCCTACCCTGCTGGAGAGCAAGGCCCTGACACCCACTGCCCTCTGTGCACTCCCCAGACAGCCTCAGCCTCCACTCCAGGTGCCAGTCCCCTCCTTGCCCAGCATCTGTGAACATGCAGAGAATATCTGCCACCCAGCAGGCTGTGATCACAGCCTCCCCAGTGCTGTCTGAACTCCAGCCTAGGAGAGGGGCCCCTTTCAAGCTTGCCCTTCCATGGGTGCTGTTCATCAGCCTTCGAATATTCTTTAGAGTTACTTTACCTCTTTATAGTTACTCCCTTGTTAGAATTAATAAATCTTTATATTAAACTTCCCAAGTGCAACTTGCTGTGTGATTTCTGTTTGCCTATTTGACCCTGACTGACAGAGGCAGGCAGAGGAGTCTAGGCGATGTGGTTGGGGGCCAGGTGGTGGTGGTGGTAGGGGGGATGCATGCTAAAAGCAGGAGAAGGGGAGCTGGACCAGGAGAAAACATGCACTACTGCTGCTTCATTCCTGTTCCATCTGATGATCTCAGACAGTGAGGAGGAGAAAGAGGAGAAGGAGAGGAGAGGAGAGAAAGAACAGATTGCGGAGGGCACAAGAAGCATGATCATGGAGACCTACTCCTTCAGGCTGTCCAGCTGCCCATCCCTACTCCAGCATCTCCAGCCAGGTGGCCTGGCCCTGCAGGTCTAGCATGAGAGCCACACAGTGATGTGTTTGAGAATGATGAGTCTTGGAAGTGTTAGAGAGTAGATTGAAGTGGGTGGTGAAGAGAGTGAAGGGAAGAAAATGCAGAACCTGAGTTGACTGTCTGTGGGACTGGGTAGTCCAAAGGAAGAACACACAGCCCACTGAATGGTGGCCCACTAAGTCTAAGTGACCTAAGTGATTCACAGGGAAGAGTGGAGGGGAGTAGCAGTTGTTATTTCCAGGAAACCTCCCTTAAGAAAAGAGAACACAAGGGAAGGAAAGGAGTAGCCTCTTCCATGTATGCAATGCTTGGGCGAGCCCCAGGCCTCTCTCACCTCAGCTTCCTTGTTATTCAGTAGGAATATGAATGCCTACTGTAGAGTATGATCTTAGGGATTAAATGCAACACATGGCACCATGTCTGGAACATAGAGATGTCAGAAAGTGAGAGCAAGGGATGGGTATCTTGACGGGTAAGCTGGACCCAGGTGATGGGAGGTGGGAGAAGACAGGCTACCTGCAAGGACTGGGCTCCTCAAACCCTAGAAAAGGAGGAAGCGGCAGGAGGGCACCATGTCCTGGGGCAGGGAGGAGAGTTCTCTGAGTGAAGAGAAGATGCCAAAAAGAAGGAGGGAGCAGAGCACACCTTCTCACAACTTAGCCTAGGGCTGGTGGGCTTTGAAATTTCAAACTAATCATAGTAACACATTTATTGGATGTTAGCATTCTTTTCAGCAGGGCAGGGCCCATTGGATTGGGTCATTCAAAATATGCAAACAAAATTTTTCTCTGGTAATCTACTGCCTTAAATGGGTGGGTCAGGGATCATTTCTGCCTCTGGTCACATCCAAAAGTCAGGGGGAAATGCTTGTTACCTTTGTCAGGTAACTTCCTGCCTCTAATTTTTTTTCTTAAACCTATGATCTTAGAAAATTCCCTGAAGGTTAATTAAAACTTTATTTTTCAACCTCTGGTGTATTGTGCTAAATATATTTGTTGGTTTCAATGTCAACAGCAACCGATATTTTTGAATAGCTTATGCAACATCAAAGAGTTGAGTAAAAGAAGAGAATAAAAACCCTCAGATATTATATGCCACAGCTGGTAATTGTCTCCTCTTTGGTGCTGGTTATGGAGAATCTAGGTCTCCATAAGAAGCACTTTACTAAAAGGCTTCAGGTGAATAAATATATTCATACAATGCAAACTTTTAAATTAAATAAAGCACCTCAGTGTTCATATTTGTGTATTAGAGTATGATCACACATTCATCGGGGTCAACAGTAACTGACAAATATTATTTCTAAAATGGTTATATCTGAAAGTCTTTGATGAAAACCTCTCTCTCTCTCTCTCTCTCCCTCTCTCCCTCCCTCTCTCACATACACATACACACATGCACACTACCTCTACCCAGATGAGAGGATGAGCAGACTAGTTCATCACACTTTATCATATACAGGGCCCAGCACAAATAATGCCCTTTTTATTACAAAATCTTTTACTACAAACTCATAAGCATGTAATTCTGTAACATAATATTACACTCAAGCCCGCCATATGACATATTAGGTGAAATGTACAAGTTAAAACTGTAAATTATTGCACCCAGATTATTACCCTACCAACCACACTCAAGTAGGGTTTACTTCAGCCAGACCCTGTATATTAAGAAGAATAATCAGAGTATTGGTCAAGAGTTTCAGTCTCTTTAACCAGAATTCTAACCTTTATTCAGATTCTAAAAATGATGATGATGATGATAATGATGATTTTTAAAAGGTTTTAAACCAAAAACATAAATTTTCAGAAAGATACACTTAAAAGTAATTTTTTTCTTTGAAACATTCTAAAACTAGCAGCCAATTTCTCAGGAAGAGGTTTATGCTAATTAGAGTTGATTCTCTTGGTTTATCAATAATTAGTTTCCATTAACAACAAATTTCATTAAGTCCCTCTCCAAAATTCTGCTTCTATTAATTACTTAAAGGTTGTGAAGTGTATTAGGGACCCACGGGGAAACACTGGGAGGAATGATAGAGTCTGTCAGCACTTGCGTACTCAGTGTCCGCAGTGAGTGGATGTGTAGGCAAACAGAACTCGGCGTCAGTGGTGCTGGGGAAACTAGGGCCCAGCCGTTCCCTACAGACAACTCTCTTAGTAAGCACCATGGTCCCGTGGATTCCACCCCAGGCCCGCTTTGGGCCCTGTAATCTGCTCTGTCAAATGCCATCTGTTACCACCACATCCTGGGGCTATATCACTCTTGTTTCTGTGCCAGGCTTTGCTCCATGCATTCAGCCTATCCTATCCCCCATCCCATGTGGCAACCACAGCAAGCTAAATGCATGCCCAGAAAGCATGCTTGCTGTTGAGCTGGAGAGCTGGAAAGGCTAAACCCACATTAGCCATTTTCCTGTCTGAGTGAAACAGAGGCCCTATAAAAATAAAAGGGGAGGAAATGGAAATGCTGTGGAAACCCAGAAGGAGAGAAAGATAGAAGAATCAACCATGAATGATGAAAAAGTCACAAGGAGTTAGAACTGAACCTTGGTTTAGAATTCTAGAATCTCACATTGTTATAGAACCTTGAAGGTTATTGTGTTAAGTAAGGTAACTGCTAGCTGCTAAAATAAATACATGCAGAAGCCTCAGTGACTTAACAAAAAAGCCTGAAACTGCTAGGGAGGTTGGAAAGGTAGTCAGGTCAATGTCCAGGAGGAAGAGAAGACAGGTTTGTCATCAACCAGCCAAGCTCTACCATAGTTCCCTGGGATAATTTTCCCAGCTGCCCTTAATCACCTGTACGAGTACGGCAGGCCTTTCTCTGAACACCTCCTCAGCACCCCCTGGAAACCACGTAGCATACTTGGCCCAATCAATGAGCAAGTGGAAATTCTGAGAGTTGGGCAGGTCCCGCCTGTGGCTAGATGACTTTCCGCAACCTGTATCAGAAGAGAAATACACTGAGCAGGGTTTAATTCTTAACTGACCCAGTATGCTTAAGCATGCAGACTCTACAACCAAAAGAGAGCAAGAAACTTTAATAGCCCGCAAGAAAGATGCATCTGGAAGGGTTGGAGCAACACAGAGCCAACAGAGATAAAGGCCTACAGGGCATTTTTTTTTTTTAATTTCTAAGGCTGAGTAACAGAAGGTGGTCTCTCTTCAAAATCATCACCTAATCAATTCTTATCTACTCATTTGGTTTATAGGAACCAAATGATTTTGAACATTGGGATGTTTTGTAATCTGTAAAGTTTTAGACACAGCTAAAAAAATTGTCATTGAGACATTGGGATGTTTTGTAATCTGTAAAGTTTTAGACACTGGTAAAAAATTGTCATTGCTAATTTGCAACAATATGTATTAATTCAAACTGCATTATAAGTTTATCACTGGTAAAAAAAACACTGGTAAAAATTGTCATTGCTAATTTGCAACAACAAATATGTATTAATTCAAACTGTCTGCATTATAAGTTTATCAGCAAATTCACTATTCCTTGGGAAAGACTGGAAAAAATGCAAAACACACACTTAGCATGTCCTGTCTATGTATTTCTATCTCTGCGGACATTTACTTCTGCTGATCTAGGCATTTTAAATGTGGTGCTTGGGTCCTAAGCAAGCAGCAGTCACAATGCCTCATGTTCTAGTTCACGCGATCCTATTGTTAGACAGCTAAGTGTGTGGTGAGAGTCACATTGATCTGCTGAGTGCGGAATGTGCTCATTCCTGACAACAACTGTAGTTGTTGAAGGCTGCAAACAGTGAAACACTGTGAAGGAGCACGTGGAGAGATTTTAACTTTCAAAAACTGTGTGTGGCAAGAAATAAACACGGGGTAAAGAAAGAACAGTGTACTGGGCAAGACCCACTCTCATAAGATGCTTTTTCTATCCTAAATTTGGGGCAGCCTCTAACGTTCACGCTGAAGAGCCCCGTTTTTTAGAGGACGTTCAGAGACAGTCTTCATGAGTAAAACGGTAGTAGCAATGCATGAATTTGCCTAGTCCCAAGACTCCGAATTTTCTGAATATTTCAAATGTGTGCATGAACTTTACAGAGTTTATGCTTTGGATACAGCTGAAGACATCTGTGCAGCGGAAGCAGCAAACCCGGACAGCACTGGGGTGGAGGGTGTGGGTGGATGGCAGGAAGGGCAGCAGTGGTGGGAGCCGTCTGGGGGCTGCAGCCTCTGTGGCAGAAGGGACTGGGCATGCTGCTGGCTGGGGCCTGTGTCTCTTGGAAGCAGCCGGTAGGAGTGAAGACAGCTCTGATAGCAGATGCAGAAAGATGAGGCTGGTATATGCAAAATTAGCCTATGTTTTTTCCTATGTTATTTAATTCAGGTGCCGTATTCTAGACAGGTAATGGACTTAATAGAAATTTCACTGAAGTAACTCACTTTTAGTGTTGTGGACATGTCCACTGGCAGCACCCCACAATAGGTTTTTCTCTTCTTAAAAAACAAAACAAACAAACAAACAAAAAAAACAGAGTTGAGTCCAACATTTATTTCTCTAGTTTTCAGTGTGGTCTCTTTCATGCAACCATATATTTTGTGTGCTCTTTGAGGCTGAGGACAACTTCAAAGATTTTGATAATGGCAGCAGTTATCTGATTAATCCAGGTGTACCTTATTTTATTGAGATTCACTTTATTGTACTTCACAAATGTTATTTAGAAATTGAAGGCAAGACCCTCCACCAGCAAAAAGATTATGATTTGCTTTATTGCAATATTCGCTTTATTGCAGAGGTCTGGAACAACAATATCTCTGAAGTATGCCTGGACCGGGTACAAATGTCTAAAAGGATGAATTTTGTTTTTATCCCACCCACAAGAATTTGAACAACAGGAAAACGGGGAAAAATTCTAATGAGGCCAAAGCATTTTAAGGTGGGCAGTCCAGGAAACCTAATAACAGTTTTCTGAGGGAGGGGAGATAGAAGTCAATGTGTCCGTTTCGCAAATGGAGAAAAAGCAACCCCAGAAGGATTCTCCCGAAGCCCAGTGGCACACTGCACAGAGAAATTGGGTGGCAGGTTGCCCAGGACACCGCAGACAGCACCCAAAAACCACTTTTTCTGATGGTGACAGGAAAGTAAGTCCTCTGACCCAAGGCTGAGAAACTTGTTGACACTCCTAACTTTACTGACTCTCTAGAAATTATCTGACTTTATCTCAGAGAGATGTTTGACAATGCAAGAAAAGACTTGCTAGTAAGTGAAAAATAGGCACAGAGCAAACATCCACTTAGAGAGGGACCTTTATTGACTGTTTTACAGACAGGAAAACTGAGGTAGAGAAGGCAAATGGCCTGAACGCAGCAGTAGTAAGTGGCAGAGCCGGATGAGAGCGCACACCTCCCGATTCTTCCCCATCCTGTCGCAGGCTGACTCCCACCGCTTAAGCCTCCCTACAACAGAAAACAGACAGGCAAAACTAATCACTGTTTTGGTAAAGTCTGTGTAATTTGTGATCAAACTCTGCTAGGAGATAATCTCACTGACGTTTTGATTTCTTAAATGTCAAAACGTGGAAAGAATCGTGAAGTTAAAATTAAATCTCGGGTGAGTTGGAGAAAATTGTCAGGTTTAAAAAAAGAAGACAGAAAAAAAGAAATTAAAAAAAAACCCTCACAGCTGAGTCTCTCTCAGATGGCAGCAGGAACCAGTCAGCAGTGCCCTGTTTTCAATGACAGGTCAGGGCAGCCACCCTGGAAAGGCCCCCGAGAAAAAAGTTACCAGTGACAGGCTCTGGAAAATGTGTGCAGAGGATGCAGAGCGAGAAAGAGTCCCTGAAATGAAATTTGTATATTGGGAAAATTCAAATGAGGGCGTAGTACAAGATAAGAACAACTCTATATACAGATTCTCATTCCTCCACCCTAAAAGAGCCATGGATTCTAGAAAACATTTATTCCTAGAATAAAGGAAGAAAGAGAAGGAAGTAGGGAGGGAGATAATTTGAGGGAAGGAGGGAACTTGAGGGAGGGAGACATATGAATCCTCATCATTCATATCAAGGAAGAGAGAAATGGAAGGGAAGGGAGGGGAAGAGTGGGAAAGGGAGGGAAGGGAATTCAGCCTAAACCAGGGGTGTCAAACTCATTTTCACCAGAGGCCACATCAGCCTTGTGGTTGCCTTCCAAGGGCCAAATGTAGTTTCAGCTCCTTAACAATTAAGGAGTAGTTACATTTATACAGTCCTAAAATTATTTCGGACCTTTGAAGGCAACCGCAAGGCTGATGTGGCCCCCGGTGAAAATGAATTTGAGAGCCCTGGTAAACTATAAAGACATGTACTCAACACCGTGCTGGAAACATCTTCCCAAGTTACCAGCTTCACCTGATTTGCCTGCCAGGCATGACTTAGGCACAGAGAAAATGTGGTACAAGAATCCCAAAGAATAAATCAATAAATCTTGTTGTATTATAAGAAAAACATAAACTAGAAAAAATGACTTCTAACAAAGTGCTATCAGAGTGTAAGTCTTAAGCTCTTTTTCTGTAGGGAATGGGACACTCTCACTTTGGAAGAACACAAAGGGCAGATTTGACTGCCAAGCTGCTGATGTCAAGTTGACAGCAGGACAGACCCAACAGGGTGACAAGGAGGGGTGTGCTACCAAAGGGAGGACGGCACCAAAGGCGTCTCTTTGAAAACCACTTGCAAACTTTTCCTGTCAGCTTAACTATAAAAGGGGTTGTTTCCTGTCTGCAAAAGAGGATATTTGTTTTTAGTAAAATCTCAACGAAATACAGAGCTTTAGCAGGTATAAAGAATCCCATCTGTAAGATGCAAATTTCTTCCTCTGCTCTGGGCTTTCATTAGTCTCCTGCGGAGTCTCAGTGAGACGGACAAAGAGCTATGGTGATGTTGTGGTAAAGGAGCCTTGAAATCCCACAGATGGGTCCTTATTGGAGCAGTGCCAAAGAAAAACCCAACTTCCTACTGGAAATGCTTCCTGAAATTTAGGGAAGCAGATGCTTTTAGTCCTTCTTTTTATGCTGCATGAAAGGAAGCATCAGGTAGAGCAGGGAACATGGCTATGTGCCCATAACCTTGAATGGAGATATCTGAGAATTTCTGTTAGCTGCCCTGAGAATTTACCATTGGCGAGCTCTGGACTATTTGCCTACACTCATTTTGGAAGGAGCCTGAAGTCTTCTGTTTAGGTTATAAAACAAGAATCTTAATAAGAAATTTTCCATTTTACTCGTGTTCAGAGCAGTTCACCGTGGTGTTTAGTCATTGGGGCAAGAACAGTGTGTTGCTGGGAAAAGTCATGGCAGCTGAATAGTGTCTTTCCCGCATCGGTCAATGGCTCCTCATCATTCACACCTGTGAGGCCCATCTATTTCTGTTGCTATGGAGATTTGCATGGGTTGAGGAAGTACATTGACTTTTGCCTTCACCCTGGAATTTGAAATAAAAGTATGTATTCTGGTCTAGGTCTCGGTCACCACTAAATTTATATATACATATAAAGAGAGCTAGCAAGTCAGGCATCTCGGCTTAGTCCTCAAATCTCTTTCTATACATGCCCCCCAGCTCATTCATTTCCAGCAACAAAATAACAAGTATCTTTTACCAAAATAATTGAGAAGAGAGCCTGCATAATTGGGCACCACCATGAGCAGTTTATGGGCACCACCACGACAAGGTCGAAGGCCAGAAATGACCCCAATCATATGCATATCCTGCATGTGATATGCATTGGAAATGTAATGGGAAAAGAAAATGAGAAAAATATCCACACCGCACTATTTCTCATGCAAAACTCCACAGCCCAAACCGTCTTTCTTCTATAGTTATTCAACCCATATTGAGTGCACACCTGCAGCGGGCAGAGAACTGCGTCCAGCAGGTCCTGTGACACACAGCTCAGCCTTCGGGGGCAGGAACTTATATCCTTGTGCCTTAGTCACCAAAAGAAAGGCAGAGGATCAAAGAAACACAGGCTATCTGAAAGACACTTAGAAAATACTGGCAAAAAAATTAAAATTGCCTTCACTCTACGATCTGTCAATAACGACTGTTAGCACGCTGCCTTCAGTCGCTCCAGCTCCTTTTCTGTTTTCCCCCTACAGCTGAAATTGTACTTAAACTGTAAATTTATTTCATGATTATTTTCCTTTCAACCTATAAGAAGACTGTTCCCACTATTACTAGAGAAGCCAGTGGGCAAGATTTTTTCCTAATGAGTTGTTTTGCCTTTGTCCTGCTGTGACAGAATCATTCATCACATTTTAAATGCTTTTATTTCCGGGTTGCACTGGGTTCTTATTCAGTAGGGGTTGTCATGTGATGATCTGGTGTTGGGGAGTTTGTTTTACATCTTGAGTATGGGCTGAGTGCTAGGGCACCATCCACACACACTCCAGGTTCAAAGGGCAGACTGCTAATGTGCATGTGGAAGAGACTCCCCTCAGGTTGAAAAAGGACAGTGCCAGAATGTCCAGCTGGCAAATACAGAGACAGAGAGAGCAGAGGGATTATTGAGACAATCGAATTAACTGCTGGTCTAAAGCCCAGATTACAGTCCCATTAAGTACTCTCAGATCTAAGAATCTCTTGTTAGCGGTAAGCAAAAGTGGTTGGCAGTCCTGGTAGAGCTAGGACTAACACACACGCACACGCACACACACACACAAATCCACAGGAAAGCTAAAGGACTTCAGAAAAGAATTCAGGGTGAGAAGAGAGATGTGTTCTCTTTAAGTCCAGACTTGGAGAATACCTGGGTTAGAGAAGCAATATCTAAAAAAGGTTAAAAAAATAATGTAAATGACTATTCATTTTAATTAGACTTTTATATTACTTGAGACTATTTGAATCAGAGAGTTCAAAGGTATTGTGTGTTGAATTGTGTTCCCCCCAAATTCATATGTTGACATACTGGCCCCTAGAACCTAAGAATGTGACCTTATTTGGAAATCAGATTGCTGCATATGTAACTAGTTAAGGTAAGGTTATATTCACCATTAAGGGTGGCTGCATATGTAACTAGTTAAGGTAAGGTTATATTCAACCATTAAGGTTGGTTGCATATGTAACTAGTTAAGGTAAGGTTATATTCACCATTAAGGGTGGTTGCATATGTAACTAGTTAAGGTAAGGTTATATTCAACCATTAAGGTTGGTTGCATATGTAACTAGTTAAGGTAAGGTTATATTCACCATTAAGGGTGGGCCTTAATCCAATATAACTGGTGTCTTTATAAAAAGGGACCCACAGACACAGAGAGAATGCCAAATGAAGACTGAAGTTATGCTGCCACACGTCAAGGAAGTGTGAGAAGCTCCGAGCGAGGCCTGGAAACCAATGGCCCTTCCCCAGTGCCTTTAGAGGGAGTGTGGCCCGGCTGACACCTCGATCGCAGATTTCCCGCTTCCGGAACTGTACGACAATAATTTACTGTTGTTTAAGCCACTCAGTTTGTGGAACTTTGTTACGACGGTCCCAGGAAACTAATACAGAAGAAACCCTAGAAGCTATTTCATTCAACTTCCTATTTAATAAAGATCTCCTTCCCCATGAGGACAGATATTCACTTTTCTGAGGGAAAGTTCAGGGATGGAGTCATTGTTCTCAGAGCAATGCATTCAGTTATTTAATAACTCCAGTTACCTCGTTTGTGGGCATCATGCTTTTATAATATAATTATTAGCAATACAAGCAAATGTTATGTTTTGCTATTTTTTCATATAATGCTCTACTTCACATTCAATAAAAAGATGCTGTGTAAAAGAAAAAAAGTATGTGTGCATCTCCAGTTTATCCCATCACCAGGGCACCATCATTCATGGCAAGGCAGCAAAAGTGCTAGGTACTTGCATGGAAATAAACAACCTCTGAGTTCTGGCCTTGCTGATATAAACTAAAGGGCAAGAACACACTTCACACTCTCCTCTGGCGTTTGTAGAGCCTCCTGCCCAACACAGTGCCCCCCCAAAACAAACCAATGCTAACAGGCTGGCTGCCTGACTCATACGAAGCACAATTCCCAAGCCAAGCACAGCATCTTCCTTTCCCAGTACACAAAAGGGCAGCGAAGGAAACAGAGCTGAGTCATAGAGTAATACTGGTAATGGGAAAACGCCATTGGAGAAATCAAGGGGATGTGGGAAACATCTACTTTGATATATCCCATTGCATTCTTTTTTCCAACCAGTCACATTTCAGAATGGATAGAGAGCTAGATTGCTGCCATTTCCCCTGCAGTCTGATTCAATGAGCATCTGTTGTGTGAACACTGGCCATTTGCCCCAGGAAGAAATAACTAGAGTGATGGGCTAATTAATTCTTATGAGCTAGCTGTGAGGAGGTGCCTGGGGGCTAGCTGACTCATGATCAGAGATCAATGCTTTAGGAAGATTCAGCAAACAGGTTTCATTTCCAGAACGCCTGGCTCTGGGTGCTGATGAGAAATTCTGTCCCTCCTCTGTCATTGGAGGCTATTCTAATATTCCCTCTAATCTCCATAGATGAGATGAAGCCATCCTATTGTAGGAGACAGATTCTGTATTTTCACCCTCCAAGTCTGTTAAGAATGTTTCAAGCCTCTTTCCACTGGGTGCACCTAGACTTCTCGTTTCATCCACAATTTAACATTCACATTGAGTTAAGTTTAACCAATGCTCACTGAGAGGTGATTACTCTGGGCAGGCCCTGCGTGAGGTGCTATAGAAGCTACCAAAATAAGACGCTGTGCTCTGAAGGAGCTTGGGGAGAAAGCAAGGTGATTACTTTGTCTCCACTTGCTGGCCTCAGTTCGCAGGCTGACATTTCTATTTTCTCTGTCATGTGGGAATCAGAAAAACCTAAGTTGATAATCTGGCACTGGTATTTGCTTGCTGTGAAGCACTAGACAAAATCCTAGGAGGGATTTCAGAAAACATGACAAACTGAATTAGAAATTCATAGGAAAATCAAAGGGTAGAGACTAGCTGAGACAAATTTGAAGGTGGTAACCAAGGTTAGGGTCTTTCACCGCAAGTTATCTGATTAATAGCTGTGGGAAGCTACCGTGATGAAAACACTGTGGTGTCATGGCAGAATGGCCAATGACACCCCGGAGAAAGTCAGAAGCAAACTCACATCCAGGTAGGTCTGAAGGTGGAGGGGAGGAGGTAAGTGACCCCTGAACTGTAAAGGTATCTCAATACCCCAAAACAAAGCAAGCAAATGTATTGAACAGAACAGAGTTTATTGTAGGGTGATTTACCTGCAGGGATTGGGTCAGACCAGAAAAGACAAGCCAGCAGTCTGCACAGGTTATTCTCCACTACGACATGGTGATGACATCAGATGTTTCACAGCATGGCCAGAGTGCTGTGATTGACAAGACAAAGAAACAAAGCATGGGATCCGTGCCAGGAACCTCACCTGCTAGGAGTCTCGAGTTGGATAACCGCTTAGCACCAATGCTCATACAGTGTGATATGCATCTCAGTTCTTAGGACTTCCTGGCCGTTACTGACAGGAATCTTCATAATTATATTGTGCAGGCTACAGAACACAGCCAATCATTAACTACAGGCCTGTGTATATTGGCCAGGACTAGTTAAATCAGTCAAAGTTAAAGTGAGAACAGGGCGTGTGGGGAGCCTACAAGGATGGAGGCAGTTTGTTCACATCGACATCTGCACAATGTGAGAACTTGGTGTAACAGAGGTGGCATCACACACCAATCAGGAAAGCAGGGAGTCTTCTTCCAAAAATGGGGTTGGAAGAATTGATTAATCCAATAAAAAGTTAATTTCATTCACAGAATACTCCAGTTCTCTCTTCCTCCTGTACTTCCCTGCCCTCTCTGAAGTTAGACATGGTCACATGACCCGCTTTGGCCACTGAATGTGGTCAGAAGACACATGTCACCTCCAAGTGCAGCCTTAAGTGCCACTGTGTGACTCGCCACATTCTCTTCCTAGCTGTAGGACCTCGGATGCCCTGTCTAGATAAGCCCTCATCAACCTGGGTCCCCAAGAGACTGCGGTGAGCAGAGACCCCACACTCACAGAGGACAACAACATAAATGTGACATAAATTGGGGGGTTTGGGGATGTTTCTTCAACATAACCTAGCCTCTTCTAATTAATACCAAGTAAACCCAAAATTAAACTCCAGGTAGTTAAGGACTTAGATGTGGAAACTAAAATTTTTAGAAAAGAATATAGATAAATATCTTTATGTCCTCATAGTATAGGACTTCTTTAAGTTTTTTAAAATTGTGAACCACAAAGGAAAAGATCATTGTATTTGACTACATCCAGTAAAGTCTTCCCTTCACCCAAAAATACCATAAATATATAAGCCACAACCTAGAAAAGAACTTGCAGTGTGTATAACTGACAAAGGATTAGTGTAGAACATGCATAAAAATAGCCTAAAGATCAATAAAGAAAAGACAAACAAGCCAAAAGAAAAATGGACAAAAGTTATGAAAAGACAATAAAAATATGGGAAAGGTGCTAAAATCATTTAATAACTGGGCCAATACACATTAAAGCAATTTAAACCATTTCACATTGCTCAGTTTGGTAAAAGTGTAAAATTTAGTAGTATCTGGGATTGTCAAGTACATAAAGAGAGAAACTACATTGAAGAGCAATTGGGCCAAATCTATTAAACGTGAGGATATGCATACCATTCAACTCAATAATAATTTTTCTCACTGTATTCCCTAAAGGAACTCCTACATATTTGCACAAGGAGATGTATAATCAGAAACATTTTTGGCAGGCTTGTTTTAATGAAAAATAATTAGAAACAATTCAAATACCCATGACCAGCAGAGCAGATCAGTAACTGGTGATACATACAACAGAATACTATAACCTCATGGGTCAACATGGATAAATCTCAAAAATATAACATTAAAAAAACCAAAAACAATAAGTTGCAGAAAGTTGTGTGGTATGTGTTCCATTTAAACGAAGTTTGAAACATGTACACTTTAATAGATATATACATACATGGTACAGGCATGCATCACTTAATGACAGGGATACATTCTGAGATATTTGTAGTTATGAGAGTCCGTCATTGTGGGAACACCATGCAGTTAGTGCACTTACATAGACCTAGATGGGTAGCCCACTGCACACCTAGGCTCCATGGCAGAGCCACTGCGCTTAGGCTACAAGCCTGTCCAGCATGTGCCTGTGCTGAGTACTGTAGGCAATTATGACACAATGATAAATATTTGTGTATCTAACATATCTAAAATGTACAGGAAAAATATGGTATAAAAGATTTTTAAAAAGATTTTATTTATATATATTTTAGAGAGAGGGGAAGGGAAGGAGAAACACAGGGAGAGAAACATCAATGTGTGGTTGTCTCTCAGATACCCTCTACTGGGGACCTGGCCCACAACTCAGGCATGTGTGCTGACTGGGAATCGAACCAGTGACCCTTTGGTTCGCAGGCCTGCACTCAACCCACTGAGCTACACCAGCCAGGGTTGGTATAAAAGATTTTTAAAATGTCACACCTGTATAGGGCGCTTACCATGAATGGAGGGTACAGAACTAGAAGTTGCTCTGGGTGAGTCAGTGAGTGAGCAGTGACTGAATGTGAAGGCCTGGGACATCACTGTGCACTACTCAAGACTTTATACACGCTGTACAGCAGCGCCAACAAAAACATATGGGTAATGCTTTGTGCTACAATGTTACAGTAGCTGCAATGTCACTAGGCAATAGGAATTTTTTGACTCTATTATAATTTCATAGGACCATGGTTGTTTATGCAGTTCATCTTTGACCAAAACATTATTATACAGTTCATGATGATATATACACACACACACACACACACACACACACACAAATAGTAAGCATATGAAAGCATGAACAGAAATGACAAACACAATTGGAATGAGATGGTAATAAGGTCAGAAACAGAGGAATTTTCTAATATACATGCATCATTTTAGTTATTAATAAAAACTGAAACTAATACAGCACAACTTTAGCTTGAAGATTGGATATAGCTGATCATTATGCTCTTCTCTATACTTTCCGATGATGAAACATTTCCTTTTTTATCATTTACTGACTTTCCAAGGCTTATAATGAGCAAGTGGCAAGATGAACCCAGAGCAGCATTTTATTCACCACCCCACACTTTATGTTAACAAATTTAAAATCAATATACCCTAACATTTCTGTATCTATTTTGCAAAAGCCATCATCTTAAGATATTGGTTCTTAAATCCAGCTGCACTTTAGAATCAGTGGGGTCCTTGGGCCTCAACCCCAGAGATGTTAATTAAATTGGTCTGGGGTGTGGCCTGGATGGTAACAGTGTTTAGACTTCCATATGATTCTAATGGACAGCCAAGGCAGGAAACCACGCTCCGGGAGAAACGCAGAGTAGAACTCAGGTTGTGGAGTCTGCCAGCTGTCGGAAGACCCTCGGGTTCGTCACTGCTTTGTAACTTTAGGCAATTGCACTATCAGTTTCTCCCTTGGCACAATCAGGATTATAGCACTTATGTTGGTGGATTGCTAAACAAATTAATTAAGAATGATGTGTTTAAATTACCTGGTACAGTATCTTATTTTATGGAAGTAAGACTCAGTTACTGTCCTGGGTGATCTTACAAGAAATGAACACCAAGCAGATTGCTCTCAGATCCTGGGAGTGGGCTGAACATCTTAACACCACCCCCTCCCTGTGCCTAGGCTTCCTTCTCTCTTCTCCATCCCACTGACTACACTGAGAAACTGCCTATAATCCTGCTGCTCTCTCAGCCTAGCTTATTTAAATACATGCTTGGAAATTTGAAAAGTCACAATTGCAATTTACACTGAAAACACAGCTTTTCAGCCAACGACTTGGTCTGTTGGAATTTCAGTATTCTTAACTGGTATCATTATCTCAAAGTGTCAAATAGCACCATCAAAACAATGAATGAAAATGCTTTTTTAAAAAAATTTATTTGCAATAGAGGGAAAGATGCCTTATTATGAAGCCACAGTCTTTTAAACTACTTTGTTCATCAATGAGACTTCTCTTGACTTCAGAAGATTGGACTCTATTTTCAAAGTCTACTGTTATTCATTCTGTGAATTATGTGTTAAAAATCAATTTTATGTATTCATCATTTTCAAAACTACTTATTTTCTCAAATTTTTGTTTTGTGCATATAATAAAAGGAGAGATGAGGAATCCAGATATTCAGGAAATAAGAAACTAGGAGTGCGCAGCCGATCAGGTGATGTTCCTGACCAGACCACATTGTGCGCCTCAAGGAAACACTCCATGTGTCCACCGCATCCTGGACGTGTGGGAGAGAAAGCAACGCCTAAGATGTAGCCTCTATTCACGTGACACTGGTAAAATATCTTTAAAGAGAATATAGAGTCTTGAAAAGACTTGAAGTAACTTATAACACAAGAATGCAAAGCTAATCACATGTAGAGGCAATACCTGTGAGACTTCTGTGGGAAAACAATACCACATCACTTGGTGTGGTAAGATCATTGGGGCAGGGCACCATGCCTGATCTGGGCATTAAAGAGTAGATGATCTGGCAAACTCCAGAGCTGGCCTCCAAAGTCATTCTTCCCTTCTCATTGCTTCCAGATCCTTGATTTTGTCTGAACAGCAATATGTGCATTTCTGGGAAATAAACCATGTCTTATAGCAATCCTGTTGTCTTTGCAATTGATGGATCTTGGGGTGGTTTAGGGTCTAGTTTTACCCATTTAAATTCTGGAAACTATTTCTTGCCTTTTGTCCCATTCTGTTTCCTTCTTGGATTCCTGACCTATGAATATAAGAGTCTTAAAGTTGAGTTGGCTTTCTAGTCAATGTTACATCTAGAGACATCACCAAGACAATGGAGACGGCAGCATACAAGGATGAACAAGTCTGGGTCATTGGCAACACTGCAGAGCCATTCTGTCAACCCTGGACCACACATCTCCAAATTTTCCGTATGTGAAATAACTATGCCTTTATTATTTAAAATACTTTGGTTGACGATTCCATTCCTGAGACAGGTGGATCAGGCATCTGGAGGAAGATAGCTGGTGATATTAGTATGTTTGGGAGATGAGGGACAGACAGATTTGACTGAGTTAAACTGGAGGGCCTGATAAAGGGAATAAACATTGAGGACTTATGAGAAAAAGCACAGGACTCAGAACCAGACAGACCTGAAATCCAGTCCTGGCCTAGTCATGTACTATCTATGTGATCATGGCAAGTTACTTCACTTCTCTGTATCTGGAGTTCACATCTGTAAAACGGAGACACTTACATATAACTTGCAGTGTTATTGTGTTAAACACTTATAAATAGTAGGGGCTCAATAAATGACAGCATCATTATTGTTTGAAAAGAAGGCTGAAAAGTTAAGCCACAGCCAAAATGTGAAGGCCTTTGCCAAGCTAAAGAATTTGAACTCAGTTTTATTGATAATAGGAAGTCCTATAGGAATTTTATTGATAATAGGAAGTAGGTTTTCATTTTAAAGCTTTTAATTTTATATATATATCTTTTAATTATTGTTAACCAGATTAACATATATCCTAATACTAAAGCTTTATTTACATCAGTTCCTATTGTACAATACAAAATGTCCAGCTTTCAACAGAACTACCACAACTCACATGAGGAGAAATAGATAAACTTAATAACCCTGTATCTATTAAAAAATTGAATTAATAATAAATAACCTTCTAAAAAAGAAAGCACCAAGTTCAGATGGTTTTCTGATTACTTCTACAAAATTTAAAGAAGAAATTATACCATTTCTCCACCAGGCCATCCAGAAAATAGAAGCAGAGGGAATACTTTCTAATGTATTCCCTGAGGTCAACATTAATACCCAAACCAGATAAAGACAATACAAGAAAGAAAAACTATAGACCAAACTCTCTCATGAACATAGAAGCAAAACCCTCAACAAAATATTAGCAGGTCAAATTGAATAATGTATAAAAATTATATACCAAGACCAAGTGGGATTTATTCTAAGTAGCCAGGCTGGTTCAATATTTGAAAAATCAATCAATGTAATCTACAGCATTAACAGCTGAAGAAAAAAATCACATGATCATAATAATTGATTCAGAAAAAGCATTTGAAAAAACTAACACCCACCCATTCACAACAAAAACTTTTGGCAAACTAGGAAAGAGGGAAATTACCTCGAGCTGGTAAGGAACATCTACATACCCTGTGTGACATCATATCTAATGTTGAAAGACTCTGCACTTTCTCCCAGAAATGGAGAACCACAAATATAGTCGACCGATCTTTGACAAAGGAGCAAATGCAATTCAATGGGGCAAGGAGAGTTTTCAACAAATGGTTCTGGAACAACTGGATGTCCATATACAAAGAAAAAGAAAAGATCCTATAGGCAGACACTAAACTTTGCACATGGATCATGGATCTAAACGTAAAACACTAAACTATAAAATTTCTAGAATAAAACAAAGGAGAAAATCTAGGTGATCTTGGGTTTGGCAATAAACTTTTAGATATAACTACAAAATCATAATCCATGAAAAAATCAATAAATCAAACTTTATTAAAATTAAAAACTTCTGCTATGAAAAAGACACTGATAAGAAAATGAAAAGACAACTCTGAGAAAATATTTGCAAAACACATCTGATAAAGTGCATGTATCTAAAATATACAAAGAACACTTAAAACTCAACAATAAGAAAACAAACAATCTAATTTTAAAATGGGCAAAAGATATGAACAGACACCTCACTGAAGGAGATATGCGAATGCAAGTAAGCATATGACAAGATGCCCAACATCATTTGTCATTAGATAATTACAACTTAAAACAATGAGATACTGCTACCCTCTTACTAGAATGGCCAAAATCCAAAAAACTAATCGTACCAGTTGTTAGTGAGGATGCAGAGAAATAGAACTCTCATTCATTGTTGGTGGGAATGCAAATGGTATGACCACTTTGGAAGACAACTTCATAGTTTTTATACAAAGCCAAACATAATCTTACCATAAGTCCCAGCAATCAAACTCCTAGATATTTACCCAAATGATTTGAAAACTTATACCTACACAGAAACTTTCATGTAACTCTATGGCAACTTTTTCTATAATCACCAACAACTGGAAGCAACCAACATGTTACTCAGCCAATGAGTGGATAAGAAAATATGCCTCTGTGCTCACGCAATGGTATACTATTCAAAAAGAAAAAGAAATGATCAAGACAGGCATGAATTTGAAGCGCATATTGCTGATTGAAAGAAACCAGTCTGAAACCAATCATCACTACTGTATGACTCTAATTATATAGCAATCTGGAACAGGCAAAACTACAGAGATGGCAAAAGAGTTCGATGGTTATCAAGAGTTTGGGGAACAGAGTGAGGATGGAATAGATGAAGCAATGAGGACATTTTAGGGTGGTAAAAGCATTCTGTATGGTACTGTAATGGTGAATACATGGCCTTATGTATTTGTCAAAACTCATAAAACTTTACTGCACAAAGAGTGAACCTTAATGTATGCAAATCAAAAAGTCATTTAGGGCATGGTGGGATCCCAAGATGGAATACAAAATGTGACTAAATCATATTATTGTATTATAAGCCTCTGAAACAACCTCACCGAAGAAGGCAGGGGAAAGGGTAACTTACACAAATAACTTAGGAAATGAATGGAGTCTATAAAGGCAAAAGAAACTGTACAAAATCACTGTACTTTAATTGATAAAGCTGCATTCCATGAAGATATGGGTTAACAATTCTGACATGATATACACATAGATTAGAACTAAATAATTCAGTAGATGGATGGTGGACAGTGGCAGCCAGAGTTCTCACTGTTAAGAGTGGGTCTTTACAGGTAAGCAAAGACAGGAGGCCAGAATGACCCATGTGGTAATGAATTAGGTTGGAGACAATATAGGAACTCAGGCTTAATTGAATATACAGACAGTTATGCATACACAGAAGTTGGTAAATCCACATATCGGTCCTTGCTCTGCCAGCTGAGGGGCCTGGGGGCAACAGCACTCTCAGTGCCTGTGGCTTGGCGTTAAGAGAAGCCTCCAATAAGAAGAACCAGGATCGTCTGGAAAATGACTGATTGTAGGACAGGGACAGAAAATATGCAAGAGGAGCCTGGAACATCTTGTAGTGCCACAAAGTAGGCACGTGCTCAAAAGCCAAACCAAAACAAACATCCACCATGGAGGGGTATGTCAAAGGGAACAGAAGCCAGCCAAAAGAATTCCCAGCAGCCAAAGATAGAGCAAGGTGAGTAACAAAACAAATAAAGGAGCACTGGGTTATAGCCCCAAGTATAAAATACGTATCCATGAATCCATACTGAAGTAAATAAATTATGGAGCATTTATAACTAAATGAGAAGGAAGAAACAAATCTTCCATAGAGAAAAACCCCAGATAATTGAGGTGCATAGACATTCTACCCTCAAAAGGGGTGGAGCAGAACTCCCTGCTCCTGAATTGTGGGCTGCCCCAGGGGCCCCCTTCCAGAGAGGACGAAATGGAAAGGTGGGGTGGGGGGAGCTTTCCAGCAGGGACATCTGACAAACACCACCCCAGCTCTGTGATCAAGGCCAGTGTCAACCATGGTAAGTCATGTTGACAGTTTGCACCATGTGACAGGATGAAACTGGCGCATTATCTCTGTGGTCCTCCTCCCCATGATCCATGACGTCAGTCTGATCACGAGAAAGGTGTCAGACTAATCCCAGCTGCGGGACGTCGTACAAAATCCTCAAACTCTTACACTGTCAGGATCACTTTACGATGACTTGCCGGTTTCCTTAAAGCTGTCAAGATCATCTAAAACAAGGGAAGTCTGAGAAACTGTCTCAGCCACAGACTCCTAAGGAGACAGGACAACGTAACAACTAAATAAATGTGGTATCCTGGATGGGATCCTGAAACAGAAAAAAGTTTAGGGCAGAACTGAGGAAATTCAAATAAAGTATAAACTTTAGTTAACAATTTGTTGACATTGGTGAATTAATTATAACAAGTGTGCCATGCTAATATTAAATATTAATAGGAGGGAAACCAGGTGTGGAGTATATGGAAATGATCTCTACTGTAATTAAAAACTTTCTATAAATCTAACCTTTTTCTGAAATAAAAAACTTAAGAAGCATTATTTAATGCTGCTGGGAGCAATGGCACTAAACTATTCTCAGCGTCTCCATCCCAGATCAACAGAAAGCTGAGATCTAAGGACCAAAGTTTAGGGGACAGGGAGAGGCAGCCAGTCATGAAGAAATAAGCCTGCAGGATAAAGTGTGTTATTTACGTTATAAAGATAGTCAACGGAGAGATTGCATAGTGTAACTAACAAAACTGGAGAGAGGAGTAAGTGGGAGGTCATAGGAATGAAGTACTTCTCTTCTTAGAGGTGTAAAGTAGAACATTAAAAAAATGTAAATAGTTAAAAGGGAATACTTCTAAGAAGTAGAGCTGGGTTTGTGAAAAGAAAACTTTTATTTCTTACCTGGTATCATCCTGAATTTAGCTGCTAGATGAGGATAATACGTTTGCTGTGATGACGGAGTGAGATGAAGACCTTCAGGCAGTCCCCCCACCCCCCACCCCCCCCAGGGCCCCGAGTGTGGCCCTTGGGCAGGACTCTCACTGCAGCAGGCCCACAGGTGCATGCTGCGGGAGGAGGGAACCGGCGCAGATTCCACAGGGGTCTTAACTCATAAGCACCATGTAACTTAAAACGTGCAGGAAACAACTTTATTGCTCAACAGAGTGCATCACTTCAGTTTTAGCACTGCCTAATGGACAGCATGTTACAATTTTGCGACCCAATGTTGAACAGTAATTGGCTGGTGTACCGATGTCAGATGCTTTTACAGGCAACAGGCGCTAGTCTCGCACTTACCTGCATAATTGAAAGCAAATGATGCCTGACAAATGCTTAATTTCTGAATTTTCTGTTAGAACAATGTCAGCATCTTGCAAAATAGATGTTGATGAATAACTTGGCCACAAGAACCCTTTCCAGAGAAAAATATTGGCTTTGATGTTCCAGGATTTTAGGTTTATGAGATCATTAATCATTGCAAGTGTTATGTCTCATTTGTCCTAGAGAGTTATTTTGTACCCTTAGGGCTGTGGTATATTTATTAGACAAGTTAAAAAAGAAAATAATTTCTGCTTATGGCCATTCAAATTCTATTAAATGTAATCTCTAAACCAGCAATCATTTTTTTCCCTCATATCTTCATTAAACACAGAAAAGAGCAGGCTTTTAAAAAAATCTACCAGGGTGCCCTGCACATTTTTCACAGCCTGATGTCCTGAGATGATACTAATACCCGCTGACAAAGACTCCTTCTCTGGTGAGACTGCTACCATGGACAGCTGTCTCCCTCGCCATTCCGAACTCCAAGTGAGTCCATCCATGTTGCCGGTGGGAACAGTACCTGACACCGCATGTGCTTTCTGAACATTTTAACCTTCATTGTGCTGCATACACACTTCAACCACATTATAAGAAAAAGATCTAAGTGTCTGGAATCTACAGGAGCTCATTTAGAATCACCACGGCTAGTAAGTGTTGTGAGCACACGTTTTACCGAAAGCCTCCCCTGAGCCCTCAGCAGGAAAACCGGCAGTTGCAGCGAGGAGAAGATGCTATGCTCAAACGAAGCAAGCTGATTCACATGCCAGAACCTTGGAAAAGCTCGAGAATTAGAGGCACCAGCTACCTCTGAAAGTGCGGGTAGAGTGGCTGAGAGTTGGCACAGAGGAAGGTAGCCTCCCAGATCCTCTTGCCTCCTCCCTGACCACTGAAGATGGAAAGAAGTTGCATCAGGGCAGCCCTGTCCCCAGAGACACCAGGAGCACCTGAGGGTGGAGGTAAGAAGTCCTCCTGAGAGCAAAGGTATTGAATGGCAGGCTCTATATTGAAAAGGGAGTCGGATACCCTCCTCCCCTGGCTCAGCTTCCAACACTGGCAGCCAGGACTTCCTCTGTGGAGGACTCATCAACTTGAAAGAAGGGCCTAGACAGTGAGGACGGAGTCTGTGCCCATAGAACAGGAGAGCCGTCCCCAGAGGGCCACCAGTTGATAGGCCCCGGCCTCACACAGTTTCTGACTGTCTTGTTTAGCTCCTCACTAACCTGAAAAGACAGCTAAGGATCAGATAGTTGAGGGATGGTTCTCCAGGAAACATGAAGACCAAAATAAACAGACAAAATTAACTCAGGTGAAACAGACAATGCAGGGAACAAAAGACACATAAAAGCTCTGGAATTAATATTCTCACTAACGTCGCGTGTGGTAAAGCTCTCACTGTTGGTTTTATGGATAGTTTTCAGTGCTCAAAATCTTTGATGTTATTTCTCCAACTAAATTAGGATGTTGAACCATTCCAATGATTATATTTCCTGTCTTCATTACATATTTTTGTAGCTAAACATAGCTTGTAGGAAAACAACCTCCATCTAGCTGCATATTTCTTTGCCCATAATTTGATAAAATAGGTTGACTAATACTGACTAAGCAACAGGGAAGTATAAGGTAAAAAGCAGACTTGGGTTTCAAAGACCTTTATTAAAACTTGGCTCTGGCCCTTGGGCTGTGACCCCTTGGATCATTTCTCAGAGTGTCAGTTTTACTGTCTGTAAAACAAGGCAGTTGCACTGTGATCTCTAAAATCCTTCCAGTCCTAGCTAGCATTTGATCAAAACTTTAAATCTGCAGCTGGTTTTTCAAAATTTGGAATATTAGTTTCCAATTCTTCGCAAATTAGTTGTGGAATTTTCAGAAGCTGAAAAAAGAACCAGTAGTTAATCATTCTGCTTGGGACCTCCCTCTCCATTTATTTAGACAGGTCCCTTGTGTAATGTGAAAACTGACGCTGATGCAGGCATTAGAGGTGTGGTTCAAATGTGTCATTTCATAAACTTTGATAAGGATGCAAAATGTTTATGTTGGAAACCTGTTCCTACCTCTTCTGCATTTTGCCAGTCTGCTTGGACCTGCTGCCTCATCAGGACTTTCCTCTCCACTGTCTCTTTAATTCATGCACTGGTTCAGTGATTGACATCTGCAGTCAGAATCTATATTATGACTGTTTTATCAATTCTCCAGTGAAATATTTCACAAAATGGTCTCCACAGAACACTAATCCCACAAAATATTAGGAGATGTTTTGAGAAAACATTTCACGGTTACATAAGTTTGAGGAAACATTGGCTTGAACTGCCAAACCGCTAAACAGCTTTCTCTAACCGAATGTGTTCACACTTTACGGTGCTTCCGCTCAATGGGGACCTCAGAGGAAGAGCCAGAACGCACAGCTTCCTACACGTACTCAGCCAGGAGTCCTCTCTTCCTGGGCTTTTTATCTACTTGGACATATTCTCTGTCTTATATTTTGGAACAACTGCTTTAATAAACACTGCTTTTAAATGCCATCATTATCTTTGTATTTTATCAGTAAAATGGATATGATGTCAGAATCAAAGAATATCTGTATACTATGCATTATTTTAAGTCATATTATTGGCTACCAATAATATGAGTTAAATAATAATGAATCTTTAGGTGTCTCATCAAGCAATCTGACAAGGTTCCCATTTGGGATATAACTGTCAGTAAGGAAGAGGGTCAGGTAACCGGCAGCACAGCCGCCCTCCCCAGTTCCCGACAGAACTCAGCGCTCTTTGCCGCCCGCTGCCTGCACTCCACCCTCCTCTCCAGCAGCAGAGAAATCCCAGAGCATTGTGGTGCGTTACGCTCCCTTTCAACTGATGATCAGAGTTAGTCAAATTATGGTCTGGAAATAATTACATATAATTTTTAAAACTCAAACCAGAAATAAAATTTATAATGACAATAAATTTAACCATAAAAACACATAGTCCCTCCTGAAGACATCTTGAGAAATCACATGAAATGGAAGCAATGTCAATAACCAGTCCATCCATGGCTAGGGATAATCTCTGTTGCTCAGTAATGGTGGATCCTGCAGAAGAGGAGTAAGTACCTCTGAGACAAGCAGCTGACTCCATTATTCTGCAGAAGTCATAAACGTAGTAGTGAGAGGTCACAAAAGTATTTTAAAATAGTACTTAAGTGCATAATTATCAACTGGCAGAAGACGGATGTGGTCTCTTTCACAGATCTGTGTGATGACATGGGAACATTGGAAGGTGTGTGTGTGCAGATGAGGAGGATGGGCCAGTGAGAGGCGCTAGGTTCCTCCATAAACGGCATTAAAGGAATCAAAGAAAATGGGGGGAAAGGAAGACTGCAAGAGGTTTTGGCTAAGCATGTAACAAAACAGATGATCACTTAATGACTAATAATGTTATTTAGCATTAAAAATAATATTTCAGTGCTAAAGTGTTATTTTCATTCATTTAAAAGTCCATGTTAGAAGATAAGCTTTCTTATCCACAACTATAAAGCAATACAAGCCAAATTTATTCTAAACTATTGAGAAGAAATTTGAAACATTAAGCCAGCTCTTAGAATTATCTGACTTAGCCTGTTATACTAGTATTAGCCAAGAGATAATTCACGGTTGGCTCAACTAAATTGGAACTGCATTGGCACAAATTAGGGGGAGAGGGTTTAATGAGCTACAGGGCGATCTACCAAGCCAATTTCTGGAACGTGAAACTTCCAGGAAAGTTTCAGAGGAAGGAACTGTGTGGTACCGAACAAGTCACCCCAGGACGTGCCTATGTGGTGTGCAAATTGTTTTGAGCTAAAGACAACTTTAGCTCAGGTGAAGCTTCTACTCCCACCTCTTAACTAACTAGAAGAACTTGAATTAGAGGCCTTGCCCATAAGAGATTATCAGAGATAATTTCATTTGACCTATAGGGCAGGACAAACTTCTATGTACTGAAGTCTGTTCTCCCATATCATCCTGCAATGGACCTTTGAAGCATGCAAAGGGTATTAACTCACCCCTCTCTCAGTCTGTCTTATATACCTCAACCCCCCTTCCCATCTCTGAACTTCTCTTGCACCTGGACTCTCCTACACTTTCATGTATGTGGGTTCATAGACAGAGAGAGAGAAACACTGATTGGTTGCCTCCTATACACATCCCAGCTGGAATCTGGGGATCCAGCCCTCAACCCAGGTATGTGTCCCGACCTCCCAGGGACCTTTCAGAGCACAGGACAATGTTCCAACCAATTTGAGCCACATCAGCCAGGGCTAGAAAATATTTTTAATTGTCTTAGATGTAGTAATATTACAGTCAAATTAGAGAATGTCTTGTTTTTAGGGCAGAGAGGAAAAACTATAGTGAAATGTTAACTGTTACACTAAGTGCTAACTGTACAAATGATAATTATACAATTCTCTTACGTTTTCTGTACATTTGGAAATCTTCATGAAAAATCTTGAAAACCCTTTTTTGAAATAAGTTTTATTTTATTTTCAAATATATTTTATTAATTATGCTATTACAGTTGTCTCATTTTTTTCTCTTTATTCCCCTCTGCCCTGCACCCCTCCTCCTACCAGCATTCCCCCACCCCTTAGTTCATGTCCATGGGTCGTACATATAGGTTCTTTGGATTTTCCATTTCCTATACTATTCTTAACCTCCCCTTGTGTCTATTTTGTACCTACTACTTATATTTCTTATTCCCTGTACCTTTCCCCCATGCTCCCTTCCCCCTCCCCACTGATAACCCTCCATGTGATCTCCATTTCTGTGATTCTCTTCCTGTTCTAGTTGTTTGCTTAGTTTGTTTGTTTTTTTTAGGTTCGGTTGTTGATAGTAGTGAGTTTGTTGTCATTATACTGTTCATATTTTTTATCATCTTCTTTTCTTAGACAAATCCCTTTAACATGTCATATAATAAGGGTTTTGTGATGATGAACTCCTCTAACTTGGCCTTATCTGGGAAGCACTTTATCTGTCCTTCCATTCTAAATGATAGCTTTGCTGGATAGAGTAATCTTGGATGTAGGTTCTCACCTTGCATGGCTTTGAATACTTTCCAGGCCCTTCTTGCCTGCAAGGTTTCTTTTAAGAAATCAGCTGATAGTCTGATGGGAACTCCTTTATAGGTAACTGTCTCCTTTTCTCTTTCTACTTTTAAGATTTTCTCCTTATCTTTAATCTTGGGTAATGTAATTGTGATGTGGGTTGGTGTGTTCCTCCTTGGGTCCAAATTCTTTGGGACTCTCTGAGCTTCCTGGACTTCCTGGAAGTCCATTTCCTTTGCCAGATTAGGGAAGTTCTCCTTCATTATGTTTTCAAATAAGTTTTCAATTTCTTGCTCTTCCTCTTCTCTTCCCACCTGGCACCCCTATGATTCAGATGTTGCAACGTTTAAAGTTGTCCCAGAGGTTCCTAAGATTCTCCTCATTTGTTCGAATTCTTGTTTCTTCGTTCCTTCTGGGACTTGTTTATTTCTTCCTTCTGGTCCGAACCATTGATTTGAGTCCCAGTTTCCTTTCTGTCACTGTTGGCTCCCTGTACACTTTCCTTTACTTCACTTTTCATAGCCTTCACTTCTTCCTCTATTTTGTGACCATACTCAACCGTTTCTCTGAGCACCCTGATCACCAGTGTTTTGAACCTGATAGGCTGGCTATCTCTTCATCACTTAGTTCTATTTTTGGAGCTTTGATCTATTCTTTCATTTGGGCCATATTTTCTTTTCTCTCAGTACACCTGTTGCATAGCAAATGCCTTAGGCGTGGGTTGCGCCAGGGTGGGCAACCCACGTTGCTGCTTTGTAGTGCTGTATGTGGAGGAGGGGTCCAAGAGGGAACAATGCCACTTCCTCAGCTTTTGGCTGGCTTTCAGTCACTTCCTCTGCTACCCACAAGCAAATTGGGCTTTTCTGGTGCTGATTCCTGGGTGGGTGGGTTTGTGTACATTCTAGGACCCTGTGGGTCTCTTCAGTGAACTCTCCTGTGAGGCTGGGAGTTTCTCCTGCCATATCAACCCCCACAGGCTTTTTCAGTAAGAGGTTTTGAGGCTTTATTTCCCCGCACTGGAACCCTGGATTGCACAGTCTGTCTTGCTCCCCAGTTGTTCCTTCCAGTTTTTCCACACACAAATGTGGGACCACCTGGTCCGCAGGCTACTGTCTCCCCTGGTCCTCCAGCCGCTGCCTTGCCACAAGTCCTCTCTGCCCCGCTGCCCATCTCCGCCCCTCCTACTGGTCTGGATGAATGCTTCTTCTTGAACTCCTTGGTTGTCGAACTTCCAGACAGTTCTATTTTCTGGCAGTGCTTGTTATTTTTTGTTTTTAAATTTGTTATTGTCCTTCTTTTTGTTTGAGGAGGCATACACAGTGTATCTACCTACGCCTCCATCTTGGCAGGAAGTCCTCTTTTTTTTTTTAAATAAACTAATCTCAAATCTTCTCCCACTTGCGTTCACCTAATCATCCTAATTCCACCTCCTTTCTCTGGGCTCTGGGGACCACACATTCTCCAGTTCCCATTCTTCACTCTCCTCAGTGCTGGCTGATCCAGCACAGTCCCTTTGCCTGCTCCTCTACCGGGCACTCAAGGTTACAGCTTGAGAGAGCTCATCCTTGGCACTCTGCTTCCTCTCACTCCCCACTTCTCCATTCCCTTATCTCAATGGCTATTGAAACACCAGAGACTCCCAAATCTAAGTCTTCAGGCCATATCATTTATCTGAGGCATGTGGATCTGAACATAGAAACTTCCTTACCTAAAGCATCACACTTCATGGGCAAATCAGGATCTAAAATGACCTAGCAAACCAAAGCTCATTCTTTAAATAAAATCCCAACTATCTCAATTTAAAGGGGAAATGTTAATATGTTGCAAATCTAATCAACTCCTGATTAATTCAAATGCTTCTAGAATAATTGCTCCAAGTAATCGAATGCTTTATTGAAATCAAGGTTTGACTACTTTTAAAAATACATTTGCACATATCCCTACTTATTATACACAATATTCAGGACATAATTTATTTTTTTATTCCTAAGTTTAAACTACTTTTATGTTAAAACCATAAATATCTATACACTGGGTATACTCAGATTTGTATTATACCAAGATTTAAATAATATATAAGCAATTGAGCTGAATCTGTGTTCCCTCAGAACTCACTTGGTATTTACTGAAATTTCAAGGTTTAGTAATCTAAATTCTTTTTTTAAAAAAAATCTCTTTTACACAAAAGTAAACTTATAAGGGAAGACTCAATACTAAACCTCAGGTTTCTCGCAGAGCTGTAAGAATTCATAAAGGATTTAAAGCAAAGAGACGTAAACATCAAAAGGGCAGAGAAGTGGGAAACATTTAAGACTCAAGCTTGAAAAGCAATTGATTAAACTTTTTCAGGCTTTGAGGAAAGCTATAGAATAAAATGTAGTGCTTCTGTGGTGTTTTAAAAGAATCAAGGCAAGTATTTGTTTTTTACCAAGAAGAGAATGCAAAAAGAACAAGTTCCAGAAAATGCAGAAGCACGCAGGATCACAGCTTACCTCCATCGCTCCTCTCTGTGCCCCCACGGTCACAGAACTCGTGTTTGTAACTGCTGGCTAGGCCAGCCTGTCAGCACGAGGTCCCTTCACTTCCACATCCACCTGCTTGACATGTTAGGACATTTCTTCAAACTCAGGGTGTCTCTAAGGCCGAGTATCTGTGTACAACCAGGCAAATGCTCATCATTTGAGGGCCTCTCGGCGATGAGCATGCGTTCACACTCATCTTATGAGCAGCACAGGTAACTGCTTCCCTTAACCTGATTCTTTGCTGGTTTATGTAAAGATTTGGGAAGTGAATGAAACCATAACTCTTGATTAATATATGGTACCAAATTCACTAATTAGCATAAGCATGTAACTGCTACATATTCTACATTATTTCTATTTTGCCTAAAAGTGGTCATATTTAGACATCGGGTAATTTTTTTTTTAATTTGCCCAGACCAAAATGAATTCCATTTGGTTGAGCAGCTAGGCAAAATCTGAAAAACAAATCAAAATAAATTAAAAATGAAAAATATATTTAAAGATAAAGGCAGTATTTTTGTTTCACCTTCCCTAATTTTTCTCCCTTTTTTTTTTGTATGAAGGTCTTTTAGAAGTGGGATGGGTTGGGCTAGGTCAGCACTGTCAAAGGTTCTGAACCCTGCACGCATGTGATGAAGGCACTGGCCGAATGAACACTTCTGGAAGGCTGTGGTTATCTAACACAGGGGTCCAAAGTAACCATTAACTCTCAACCGTGAGCCAGAGAAATCAGACTTTCAGTTTGGAAATTAATAGCAGTTTAATGGACAAACAAAACATTGCAGTAAATAAAATATTGAAACATTGTCCTTTTTTTCATTCAATAGCATAAAGAGTTTTTTGTTGTCATACATTAAAACTTTTTACAACCAAATCAACTTACTAGCAACAAAAAAGACTATCACAATACACAGAAAGATACAAGTTTAAAACTGCAGACATTACACAAATAAGCAAAATGCATAGTACCCATGTCCAGAGCTTTCTAGAAATCTCATCGTATACCTCACTAGTTTATATGATATTACATCTCTAATATCAAATTTAACATCATTTTTGTTCAGACAAAATGAACATTTCTTTAAAAAACCTTATAAATATATAAATCTAAACCACAAAACGTTTCCTAACTGTTTATTTACTCTAAGTACAAACAGACTTTTGGAAATTGCATTCACAATGCTATCTAAAGTAGATTTTATGAAATCATAAGCGTATTTAGCTGGGTCTTGAGGCTTAAATTCATTGGACCACATCCCACATACACTTTTCTCTCATACTTATCTTGGGCATATATATTCTCGAAGGTAATAGTTATGTTATAATTAAAATCAAACTACTATTCTAGAAGTAGGTGTCAATTTTTCCTGAATAAGGAGATTGGAACTGGTCCACCGCAACTATATCACATAATAAATGTTTTATCACAAACAAAGTTGTCTTAATAATGTCCCTTTCTAAGAGTAATAAATATTTTAATGTTAATCATCAATAATGGGTTTTAGAGACTAATAAGCTTTTTGTTCTCTAGTTCCTGTGGACATTCTATCCCCTCAAACCTAAAAAATGGTAAATAATTTCCTCTCATAAATGTATACACTCAACTTCCTCTACATCATGAAAAAAGCTTATAATTTTATTTGAAAAAAAATTGTGTAAGAACTTGAATCCATTCTAAGATGGCCTCTGCCACCTTCATTTTACTTCCTTAAAGGGTCAAGCAGGGCATCAGCTTTCTGTGTTTCTTGCCCATCCCTTTGCCTCCTCTATTCCAACAGTCTTGCACATAAACCTAAACCATTATTTTTAATTAACTCAGTAGAGTAAAGCAAAATATTGAGGTTCTCAGCATGTCAAGCTGTGAACCAGAACATCTCATTCATTGTTTCTGGGTTTCCACTGCCACATTTACCCCCAGATTGTTGTAGGACTGAGTTAAATAAGTCCACAACAGAATTTAAAGTACAGTGAGAAAACCAAGATCCTCATAAACTTACAGTAACTAATTTAAATGAAACATCATTCAGGATAAGGGGTGGGACTAATTGAACAATGTGGTTTTAAGAAAAAACTAAACTAAAATGTTTAAAGATGCAAATGAAGATTTGCAGGAGCAGTGACTGCTCCATGAGAACTTCAGAGAAGGCAGGGGAGAGAAGAAAATAAATATGGGGGGAGAATGTGTCTCAAAGACAAGTGACCATCCTGTCATAAAGTTTATTGTGATGCAAATGGCTCCATGTTTTTAATTCTCTTTAGTATTGTGGCAAAACAGATATTTAATTAAAACCACGCAAGGGAACGACGCTGAGTTTCCTCTTGACAAGGGAGCAAGCGCGAAGGAAACAAGCACCTCAGCTGGGGCAGCAGCCCCCAGAGAGCAGCATCGACAGAAGAGAAGACAGCCTCAGGGGAGGGGGCGCTCCAAGGGCAGAGCCCGGCAGGCAGCGCGCGGCAGGCAGCGCACACTTTTCAAATCGACGTGTCTTGGCACCTCTCTCCTCTCGCGTTCACCCCCCATCAGAGATTACCCATGATGACAACAAGAGGAATCAGTACATTCCTAACCTTCCACAAAGACCTTGGCTGCAGTTGAACACAACCCCCCTCAGTGTCTGTCTCATAGGGCTGAGTGAAATCCTGCCCTTTCTCTGCGAAGACTCACTTAGCTGACACATTTTTGCTTCTTTGCTAAATGAAGTGAACATTTGTACTTCCAGAATACAGGAAAACCAGCTATGTCAACATTTGATGGAAAATGGACCACAGACATATGGCCAATGGCTTAGTTAATGTCATGAACACTAATCATAGAGACCAGAAAAGAAAATAAATGAATTACCCAACTTGAAACATGGCAATGTGTGTCAAATTTCTTAGTTTGCATATTGATTAAGAAGGTGCCATACAGTCTAGAAATTCATGACACACACACTGGCAAAAACCATACACCATCAGAATAACAAGGCTCGAAGGGACAAGGCTAACAAAGATGACCCCCAGGGTGACCTTCTTAGAAACCAGCAAGTAGATCCCTAAGGGCAAAGAGCTGAAGTAGAGCAAACCTAGCAACCAAACCAATACCCGGATGGATGTCTGAAAAAGCAGGGAGGTACAGTTCCACACAGTCCAGTTGTGTGACACAGTGGTAACAGAGTCGAAACTTGTAGGCCTGTAAAATTCTACCACAGGAGTGGAGCTCAGAGATGGGGAGCTCTCTCTCTGCACCTCCATGATGGTTATAACCAGACAGTTGGAGGAAGTGTGAGAAGGACTAACAAGGGAGGCCAGTCTCTTGGGGGTCAACAGCAGCTCAGTGGGGTTGTCTGGCAGGCACTTCTTGCCTTTGCCTCCGCAAGTCAAGTTCACAAGGATGTTGTTGTCATCGGGCAGGCTACTGACTTCATCGTCTGGCAGGCATGTCTCAAACCTGCAGAAAGGACAGACGATGACGCCTTGCGGGGAGTCCCCAAAGTCTATGATCTTATAGAGGCATTTGGCACAAACCCTGTGACAACACTCCAGCACTTTGGGTTTCCTCTGTTTCAGATTGTATCGATTATAGCAGATCTTACACTCAAGCTCATCGGAGACCTGGGACTCGGCGGCGTCTTCTGGAGGTTGACTAGCCATCTTGAAGTATTTATACAATCTTTGGCCAGGCGTATCTTGCTGAAGAACGAGTTTGATTAAGGTCTCCCTCTGAATATCACATCATCCAAATCAGGCTGGGATGTGAAAAGGCAGGAAAAGCAGTGACAGAAGCAAGAAATCTTCCAGGCATTTTCAGCTTCTACACATAACGTTCTGTCTCGAACACATATCTGAAAAAGTCACCTTGGGGTCTGCAAAGGAAAAAAGAGATTCTAATATAGTAAAGAGTTCTATTGGGAAGTGCTTTATGGAATTTTCTGAGCTTCAACGATCAGAAGCAGAAAACTTAACAGGTTAAATCCCCTTCATCTTTGCACACATTCCTGTCCGCAGGACAGAAAAGTGTTATCTCCATGGTTAGTTTTTCAGCCCACAAATATGATAGTAAAGAAGGAATTAAGGGTCTTAACAGTGTAAAACACACTTCAGGGCACTGTGAGGATAACCAGACACAGTGATTTTCTCTCTGACAGTTGTAACAAGTTCTGGCCTCTCTGAAAATAGAATGGGACACATGTCAGAAATAGATACATTTGTCATCAAATTCAATTCAATATAGACTGATTCTGGTGTAAATACCAGTTGTCTAAGTACTCTCAATAGGGCTTAGGAACATGCAAGAGATGTTTTAAGGATAAATGCTCAACAATGTTTTCAGAAAGTACTTTGACAGAGATGATAGCATATTAATTACTGTAGGCTGTTTTCGCCTTCCCAGAGCGATCTGTTATAAATGCCGCTACCATTTGCTATTCAGTTTCAAACTTTGTGTTTCAATACTAGTCCTAAAAACCATAGTTGTACATATACATTCACTCAAGGAAGAATGAAGCCTGACACCTGACATAAGCATTAATAACAAGTCAAGTCTAATTTTCAAGGAAGAGTATCTGCACCATAACACATACACGGTCATATCTGCAAACATGAAGAACCGCACATGGATGGGTGAAGACATACTCAAGGTTTACCCACCTGCCCACTTTATTTCATGTAAACTCTCTTTCTATAGTGAACAGAAAGCATAGTATCAACTGTTCTTAATGCCGGCCTTTAGTTGCTATTACTGGCTTTGGACAAATGATTGAAGGTTGATTTTATGTGCACAGTTAGTTCTCAATTATTAGTACTAATGGAAGGGAGAAACAATACCGGAAGTATCCAAATAATTTTTATTTTGCTTTAATAGATGTGATTTGGGTAGTGGATTTGTCTTAAATTGCGTTTTGCTTGGAAAAATATCAAAATATATTTGAATTTTGGAGCACACCTGAAAAATAATAACAGAAGGCTGCCATGATCTCAAGAAATAGAGTGCAACTATTCTAGATTTTTAAATTTTCTATGGATCATACTGCCTTAACAGAGAAGAGGCAGTGGGTAGGTAAATTTGGACAATTTCCAAAATCATGAATAGCTGGTAAATGAATATATATTACCTTCCTTTTTATTCATGACTTTAACTAAATTTTTAATTGACCATATAATACAAGAATGTACATTATAATGGATATCAGTGGCAACACATTCTTGGTGGGAAAAGTAAGTTAATCAATAAATAGAACCTGATATCAGCCAAAAAACAAATGTAGAATGTTTTTAACTTTACTATATATAAGTACATGTATTTCAGAATTGCTACCATAAGCCAATGACCATGTATCCACTCTTAAACACAAAAAAAGGTATACAGACACAAGCATTGACTCTTGTATCCCTTTTTCTTCTGTGTGCCCTCAATATTTTCATTTCTGATCCTGATCCTGTTCAGAATACATGTGCCCACATCATTGCAAAGTGTGACTTTATCTTGCCCACAAAGCTGGCTTCTTACTCTCCTGTGGGATGAACACCTCCAGGATGGCAGTCAAGGACAAGGTGTTCTATCACTATCACCACATCCAGTCCTAGCCGCCTTCACAGAACGGTCCCTGTCCTGGGCTGGCCATTGGCGACCTACTTACTGGACAGCTCCCATTCATTCAGTCCTCCTGGTGGTCACACAGAGACAAAGGCCCACCCAGGCTGACCATGTTACATTCTCTTCGCAGCTGCCTTCCCACTCGGTCTCATGTCCTCTAAATTACAGGCCTACTGAAGTGGACAGCAACAGAATCCGCAGCAGTGATTGATTGCCCCTATGGCCATCGAAAGAACTGATGTGTGTGAAGTTGTATGAAAAAGAAAAAAAAGTATGTCAATGTATACATGACACCAGGAAAAGAGAGAGAAAAATAGTCAATGAGGATAAATAAGCAAAATTACATCTAAAAGCACAGAAAGCCAGAGAATACATAAACACCAATAAAAGGCTTTTGTGTAATAAAATTAGACACCTATCTTACATCACTCAACTTATGAAAATTAACTTGAAATAAATTAAAGACTTAAATGTAAACCTCCTAAAAGAAAACACAGGGAAAAAGCTCCCTGACATGGGTCTTGGCAATGGTTTTTTGGGTATGATGCCTAAAGCACAAGCAACAAAACCAAAAACAAAAAGTGGGACTCCATCAAACTAAACAGCTTCTGCACAGCAACGGAATAACCAGCAAAATGAAAAGATAACCTATGGGAGGGGGAAAATATTTGCAAATCATTTATCTTGATCGGGGTAATTATCCAAACTACATAAAGAACTCATACCACTCAATAATGAAAAATAAAACAAAACAAAAAAACAAATAATTCAATATTAAAATGGGTAAAGGACCTGAATAGACATTTCTCCAAAGAAGATTCTCATATGAATGGTCAACAGGTACATGAAAATCAGGTGCTCAACATCACTAATCATAAAATGCAAAAATGCAAATCAAAACCACAATGAGGTATCACCTCATGCCTATTAGAGGGCCATGATTAAGAAGCCAAGAGATGGCAAATGCTGGTGAGGACACAGAGCAAAGGGAGCTGGTGTGCACTGGTGGTGGGAATGTAAATTGGTGCAGCTGCTGTGGAAAACAGTGTGCAGGTTCCTCAAAAGGTTAAAAGTATAACTACCACATGATCCAGCAATCCCACTTCTGGGTTCTTATCCAAAGGAAATGAATACACAACGCCAAAGAGATATATGTACTCCAAGGTTCACAGCAGCATTATTTACAATAGCCAAGACATGGAAACAACTTAAGTGTCCATGAATGAGTGGATAATAGATAAAAATGTGACATACACACACATACATACACACAATGGGATATTATGCAGCCATAAAAAGGAATTCCTGTCATTTTTGGCAATATGAATGGACTTTTAAGGCATTATGCTAAAGTGAAACAAGTCTGGCACAAGTTTGATCTCGTATGTGGAATCTAAAAAAAATAATCACGTAGAAAAAGAGATCTAAACATTAGATTTCTGGAGGGTGGGGAGGTGGGGAATTGGATGAAGGTTGTCAAAAGTACAAACTTCCAGTTGTAAGATAAACAAATACCAGGGACAACATGATGACTACGGTTGACACCGCTGTATGATACATTTGAAAGTTGTTAAGAGAGTAAAGCCTACAAGTTCTCATCACAAAAATGTTTGTTCCCTTTTTTTGTATCTATATGAGATGATCGATGTTGACCAAACTTACTGTGATCATTTCACAATATATGTAAATCAAGTTGTTACGCTGTACACCTTAAATTTACAATGTTGTATGTCAATTGCATCCCAATAAAGCTGGGAAAAATAAAAACTTTAAAAAGGCTTATATGTATGTGAGAATACATTATATCGTCAGCTGTGCACATTAATACTTTCTGTACTAAGCCTCCAACCATTAGAAAAACAGCAGGAATGTTTTATGTTGGGCCTGCCACAATTTCTACTTTGTAATTCGGTGAACATAAATAATTTGCTTAGATGATATTAAGCTATTACCTGAAACAATACTTTCCTTCTTCATAGAAATGCATTATTAGACCTTGAATATGTTAAGATACAGTGTATATAATCATAATGTTATATTTATAAAAATTCACATTGAGGGCTTCTTGGTGACACACAAAGAAAATGTGAAATGTTCAAATATACAATAAAAAAGACACCTATTTTAATTTGAAAGACAATTTCAGCAAACCCATGCCACCAGCCTGAAATACTTCATCAAGCCCTGCCCCTGAGAGGGGCACTTCCGGGCAGGACTGGTAGGTCCTGCCGGCCTTGAGCTCTGGCGGCATCACTGGAATGCAGCCAGCACAAGTGCATCTTCCCGGAACGGCATGAAACAGCCTGGGGATTGTCCCTCTTGGGAAGCTGGGGTACCAACTGCTAGAATTCTCAATAAATACTTTATCTGTCTCATTATGACTCTAAGGTCCCTCTACGAACTCCAATAATAACCTAAAACCTACCACTTTATACAGTTATGATCCGTCAGAGCTGTTATTTTGTCCTCCAGCCTGTTCCCACTCTACCTTCACTCCATAACTGTGGACAACAATGACGGTGTTGGGTGAAAGAAGCTGGACCCTAAAGAGTACATACTGTGTGATTTCACTTCTAGGAAACCCACAAAACAGGCAAAAGTAAGCTGTAGTAAGCATGCAAATTTGATGGTAAACTAAACAGAAAAGCCAGGAAGCGGCTGGCAAGAGGACAGCAGATGCCTTTGAGGGGACTGCGTGTTGGGGAAGAGCACGACCAGTGTCAGAGGGGCTGAAAGCTTCTGTGTCTGACCTGGGTACTGCTTATGAGTGTTCACTCTGTGCTTCACCTCCAGGCAGTGTATTTTCCTGTACTAGTGTTGAAAAGAGTTTGTGGCTAAATACTTTAACTATTTTGATAGCCCTCATATTTCTGTCAATAGATATTTTAATCAACTTATTTTCTTCCTTTACGTTGTATAAGGTTCTTAATTTTTTCACAAAATCAAAATGTTAGTCACTTATTTGTCAGCTAAATATCTAAACATTACTATAAATCAATATTAAAATAGGTGAAATCTTTAAGATGAACAAGTCTGGAGCACTCTTCGATAAAAACAACTTCTAAAAGTATGTCTCAACAGGTACAGGGCATGGAGTCTGACATACTAAAACTGCCCTGGAAATAAATATGTGTAATTACACAAGGTGATAAATATGTTATCTAACCTTATGCTGGTAATTATTTTACAATATATGTGTGTATCAAATCATCATGTTACCTTACACTTACATAATGTCAAGTATATCTCAATAAAGATGGCAGAAAAACCCCAGCTGGTGTGGCTCAGTGGATTGAGCACTGGCCTGAGAACCAAGAGGTCGCTGATTTGATTCCCAGTCAGGGCACACACCTGGGTTTCATGCCGGGTCCCCCAGTAGGGGGCGTGCAAGAGGCAACCACACATTGATGTTTCTCTCCCTCTCTTTCTCCCACCTTTCCCCTCTGTCTAAAAATAAATAAGTAAAATCTTTTTTAAAAAAGCTGGAAAAAGAAATACAAAAGGTTGTTTTTAACTAGAAAAATATGTCACATTCAAATATATGAAGCTAATATTGCTTATTAATCACTTATCTTTAACTCTATCACAAATCATCTGGGGTAAGAATATACAAAAGGATGATTACCTATCATAATTCTCATAAATCAACATAAACTATTACACAAATGAGTATTTTCACTGCCCTAAATGTACAGGACTGACTAGTTGACTCAAACCCACATCCTCCACAACTCAATTCCTTTTATGCTGAAGATGCAAACTTGGCTTGCCCAGTGCCTCCAGTGGACATCTGCTGTTTTGTCTACCTAGGATCTCTTTTTCTCTGTTATACCACCTTGCTCCCTTCCCAACTGCCACTGCTTTTTTTTAAATCTTCATCTGAGGACATGCTTATACATTAATAAGAGATGGAAGAAGGGGGGAAGGGAGAGAGAAACATTGATTGGCTGCCTCTTGCACACCTCCTGATCAGGAAGTGAACCCACAATCTATGTATGTACCCTGACCAGGAATCGAACCTGTGACCTTTCAGTGTACCCGACATTACTCAACCAACTGAACCACACAGGCCAGGGCGCCACTGCTTCTTTGGAAGTTCTCCACTCACTCAAATTACATGACTGTGGTTGGGCTTCATCCCCTAATCACTCACTACACTGTAACTCCCTTCTCTCCCAAGGTGTGGATTTGTGATCCAGGCCCCGCTAACTGTAGTACACCGTTATCCTCCTGCTCACAGGGATCAGTCCCGGTAGGTGGGCATGTGACTCAAACCAGGACTGTCAAAACTCCTTCCTGGGACTTTTTTTTTTTTAAAGCTGAGGTTGGAGGAACATGGGAGAAGCACAGAACCGGGGGGTGGCAGGGTGGGGGGAGATGTATCAAGGAACTATCATGCCATCCAGAGGGAAAATAAGAGAAAAAAAGCCAAAAACAAAAAGAGAAGTAGAAGCAGGAGGTAGAGATACAGACAGTGGCAAAAGACAGACATCTAATGAGAGATGAACTGGGGTTCTGGATCTAATTGCATGTGAGGGCTCCTGTGGGCTAATAAATCTCCTTTTTTGCTTATGCAACTCTTTTCATTGGATTTTTGTTACTTAACAACAAAAAAGAGCCATGATACAATTACTATTTAGACAATTTACTGTGCTGTTAGATCAAGGTTCTCACTTAGTAGTACTATGGAAATGATAAACAATGGAATAAAACAAGCCAGAGCCAATAGGAATTCTTTACTTTCAAAATTTCATTTGCACGTGTGGGTGTACACGCACGTGCCCACACATATATGGACAAATATACATGCAAAAGTGATCATACATACTGTTGTTTCTTTATTAATGGTCTGTGTGTGTATGCTGTATTTTGTTTGTGTTAATTTCTCCTTGGCACTGTCCTCCACCTTTATCATCCTGAATGCCACCCCTTTCCCCAGGAACCCATATTACTACCTGGTATATTTTCTTACATGTATACTTCCATGTACATCTATTTATCCATGTACACATAATTGTTAAGACACATATAAGCATACTTTTTCCATGTTTTTTCTAACTACTGTATCGTACTCAACTTTTTTGTACCTTGCTTTTCCCATTCAATAATGGCTCATAAAAATCTTTCAAATCAATTGATAGAACCCTAAGTTACTTTCTAAATGACTGCATAATATTTCACCATTTGGATGTATTGTGATATAGCCAACATTCCTCTCCTGGTGAACATTTGTTTATCTTCACTTACCCCCTACACATTACTGCAGAACACAACCTTGTAATACATATCCTTACCTACAGGTGCTTTTATTTCTTTAAGAGAACAAGGAATGGAATTCCTGGGTCAATCAAATATTACTTCTAACATATGTTGCTGGATTGCTTCCCAGTAGACTATAATGCATACTGCAACCAGTACTATTTCCCCCTAAGAGCAACAGACATATCATCATTTGAGTCTGAATATCTTATTTGTTTGCCTTCTGGATTTGCTCTTCTCTGAACTACATCTTCATATTTTTTGCTTATTTTCTACTGGGTTGTTTGGCATTTCTAGTCAATTTATAAATGCTCTTTGTCACTATAATTATTAAATTCTGCCCTTTGTATTGCAAATGCTTCCTCCAAAATTTACTTTTATCGGCTTTGCTTAATAACCTTTGGAATACAAAATATTTTACTTTTTGTAGTCATATGTTTAGCTTCTGAGTCTCTAATCTTAGTTAATACTGCTCTTAAAATTATACATGTAGTTATTTTCTTACAAAATTTGTCTTGCTTTTTTTTTAACTTTGTTGTTCAAATACAGTTTTCTGCCTTTTACTCCCATCCCAGCCCACCCATCCAGCCCTCCCTACCTCCCTCCCATTGCCACCGCCCCACCTAGTTTTTGTCCATGGGTCCTTTATACTTGTTCCTGTAAACCCTTCCCCTTTTCCCCTGAAATTTCCTCCCCTCTCCCCTCTGGTCACTGTCAGTCTGTTCTCTATTTCAGTATCTTTGGTTATATTTTGCTTGTTTCTTTGTTTTGTTGTTTA